>OX359296.1:14845000-15496250 GCA_947179395.2 Pulicaria dysenterica
GGCCATCGTGTTTGGCACCGGTGTGGTAGCAGTAGTGTTAACAACAGTATCCGTCATCCTGTGTAACATCCTGAAAATGGGCCTAGTAGTACTTAGTTGTACTTCATGCTCAAAGGGTTGTACCATGACTTTAATTATGAGTAGTAGTGATTAAATAAATATTTTGTTAGTTAAAGTGGATACATGGGGGTTATATGAAAGTTGGAGTTAATAAGTAAAAATAATAAAATGTTAAACGGTTCCATGTAATGATTCCGGAGATGTCCCCGTTAGTTGAAATGGGTAACATTAAGTTATGTTTTAAGTTGAACAGGAGAACAAATTACCCGTGTGGGGTATTAGATCTTGAGTTGGTCTAAGTCTTTATAAGACTTATTTGCTTTCCCCAAAACACACACATACGTACGCATACACACACTCGGTTCTTTGGATTTTGAAGAGAAATCAAGAAGGGGAAAGGATTGTCAAGTGATTTCAACAACAAATCAAGCTCCGATCTGATGTGTATTATCAGATTTGTAAGTGTTCTTGAGCTCCAAATCTAGTTTTGAGTTTGTAAATATTAAACCTCAAATGGAAGGATTAAATGGTGTTTTGATGTGGGTTTTATGTACATAAGATGTTAGCCAACTTCTATAGATGTTAAATAAAGTATATAAACGATTAAAGTTGAGTTTTAGTCGATTTGGGTGTCAAAAATGGGTATTTGCAGGTCTGTACACGAACAGGGACGAAGTCTGCTGTTTGTGACTTTCCTACGGCCGCAGAAGGTTTTCCCTACGGCCGCAGAAGGGATTTTCTCCTACGGCCGCAGAGGATTTTCCCTACGGCCGCAGAAGGTTTTTTTTTCTGCACAGCAACCCAAACTTTGAAAAATCATATAAAATCAATCGTAACTCCGTTTGAGGCGTATGACCTGTCGTTTCGAAGCTAAGAGAGTCTATTTTCATAATATTATAATTTCAAGGGATGATACGGAAATGACTTTGGTTAAATACCTAGTTTAGTGATGGGTAGTCATGGCATATGGGGTGTGTGAGATGTTTAGCAATATATCTCGCCTATTGAGCTTATGTGTATGCTATTATATGGTGCTTAAACATGAATGGTGGTATTTTTAGGTACTACTTGACTTTATTGGTATTGTGTGTAGTGGCCAAACATAAGTACTCTATTATAGGTGAACCGTACGACTCTGAAGAACGAGACAATCACGATATTTGTTTACTGTAGCCTCTAGCCTCTCAGGTGAGTATAGGATAACATAAGAATTAATATAACCGTGTTACATGTTATCTATATGTGTTATGTATTAGTAATTCCGTGAAATGTAATTAACCTTTATGTATGCTATGTTTATGCATGACACATGTAACAATTGAATCAGGATTTGAGATATGATTATGATTATGCAAGAAGCATGTATGAATTGAACCATGGATATTATATGTATATGATATGCGCGCTATGAGGCCCGTATGGGTCAGATTTGTATTTGTGATCGGATCCGAGATAAGGGGGCTGGTTATAGTCCACGAACGGGGCCAGTGCGCTGGGGCGTTTTGAGACCTGCGGGTCGATGATAGCGTCAACTACCTGGGGTTGCAAACCCAACGTTCCCCGAGTCATATGGGGATGACTTATTGTTGTACTCCATGAAGGCTGTGGCCTGAAACGCAACGGTGGACCGCTACCCGCTCACCCACCCGCGCGGTTGATGTGTCTGGTTTCCCCAGTTAGGAGTGTTGAGCCGGGTTAGCTACCCTGCAAGATTATGCTTCCTTCTGGCTGTGCCAGCTCATCGCGAGATGCTAGGATAGCACTGTTTGATATATTGTTGATATGTGATATGTTTATATTACTGAATATGCTATCTTATGCTCACTAGCTTTAATTAGCTAACAGATACTCTTCCCATGACTGCAGGTGGCACTTAGATATGTGAGCTTGGGTACCTGCTTGTAGTTACTAATCTTTTGGAGGAACACTTATCTATATTACTTTTAGTTACTGTTTATGTTGTATAAACATGTATAAGTGGTCGGTGAACAAATTCCGTAACACCAACAAATCTTTTGTATACCGTGGCTTCTTTTGATTGTATTATCGCCACTTTTATAGCTTTCGCTGTAATTATTATGTTTTGAAAAACAGGTTTGATATAATTAAAGTTTGCAGACGGATCCACGCAGTATGGATTCTTGATTTATTATTATTAAAATGAAAAATCTGGTTTTCAAAATCGGGGTGTTACATCCTGAAAATACGAATTTCAAGTTTAGAACCACACTCTAAATCTGTTTACAAAAACAGTTTCTGTTTACAAAAAACAGTTTCTGTTTACAAAAAACAGTTGCTGTTTACAAAAACAGTTTCTGTTTACAAACAGTTGCTGTTTACAAAAACAGTTGCTGTTTACAAAAACAGTTTATGTTTACAAAAACAGTTTCTGTTTACAAAAAACAGTTTCTGTTTACACCAAAACAAAATTTTTGTTTTTTTTTTTCTGTAGCAGATTATTGAAAGAGATTGAATCAAAACAAACTCGATTCAAACAGTTACAAGAACAAAAATCTGTTTAAGAATGTTAGTACGGGTATATATATATAAATAATCTGCAGCATGTAGAATGAAAGAAAAAAAAATAACAGAACAAGAAGACAAGTTGTGGTTGAAGCTCGTATTGGATACGATGCCCTTAAACAGATTCCCGTCTGTTCCCAGGGTACAACAACCGAAGCAATCGAGCTGCCGGAGATGACCACTTGCCTGAAAAACTCGCCGGAGTACGTATGCAGTAGAGAAGGTGAGAACTGTGTGCCTTTTCGTGTGTTCTGGAATGAGACCATAGGTTCATTTTATAGTGATAATAGAAACTGAAATAATTAATAATTAATTTGTAATCAGACAAATTAATTATCATTATTTCTGATAATTAAACAAATTAATTATCATTTATTTCTATTAAAACACATCAGTTACAAACTGTAACTGTCAGCTAAACAGTCTCAAGCTGATCTTTCCTGAACCTGACTAACGATCATTCTGAAACTGTGATCAGCTGATCAAAAGAAAAGCTGATGCATGATCAGCTGATCAAAAGGAAAAACAGCAGCTGATGCATTCTGAAACTGTGATCAGCTGATCAAAAGAAAAAAAAACAGCAAAACTTAGGTCGCGCATCCGTGTCCGCAGGTCGCGTCCACACACGAGTTCGTTGAATTTAGCCTACGAAATCCATCATCAGCACCCCCCCCCCCTGCGCGCGGGTAGGACTTGGAGTAAAACCACACAGAAGCTTGTAAGCCCCTTACACCTTCAAGGTTATAAACCCCTTAAAGTTTACTCCTCCCTCCTATGTAGGACACTTCCCACACTCACTTGTTTTGCCAATTTTCATTCCATGTTCTCAACTTTGAGTGTCGATATCTCATTCACACATTCTCCGTTTTGGACACATTATATATCGTATTGAAGCTCTCATAAAGGAGAACACAAACCCACTAAGAGTTATCTATATATAACAAATACTCATGTATTTAATTGTGTCCAAAGTTAGTAAAAACACATATATTTTTACTAAATTTTCCAACAAATCCTAATTGTATTTTGTTCGTTGTTCACCATTCTCACACAAAAGAGAGCTGAAGCAATAGACAAAAGTCACAAATAACTGCTGAAATATGTATTAAACATAATCCTAAAAGATAGTGTTCCAATCCTCACTGAAACAGTAGCTTAAGCTCATTTTAACTCATCAATAATCGTTAACTGTGCGTTTAGTTCATTGGTTGGAGTCAAAATCAACAACAATCAATCTGGTAGCCTAACTTAAAGAGAAATCGAGGTAATAGCTCAAAAGAACACTCAATTCAAGTCTACTTCATGCTCTCATACACCAGTAGCTTAATAGTTTAATTGATTTGATACCTAACAGATTAATTTAGGATGCCAAACTGTACAAATCCAACTTTTCCAAAATCACTAGACATCTATTGAGTGGGTTTAGATCAGGAGGTGATTTACTAAAATCAGTTTGAGACCTGTAATTGATGATTTACCGTGAAACGTTGGTAATCTACATTGTACCATCGAGGCAACAGTAACAAAGAAGGAAACTTGGTTGAATATCATGGTGTTCTTGAGGAATTACTTGAAGAAACAGAAATCATACTAACCTTATTACTTCTGAAAAGGGAATACTAGAAGTCATTCCAACCTGAATCGAACTTGTAGCAGTATTGCTGTGCTTCAATCCTCCAGATTCTTCCATTCATTGCTATCGCAATCCGTCGCCCCAACTCTCTATCTCACTCTCGATTCGAGTTTACATATGAATGGTGGTTCACGATTGAAGGATGGCTGAGCATACGAGTACATATTATTCTTTCATCCCTTGCCACAAATCTTTGCCGCCTAGACTCACCCTAACTCTCCATTTTGGTTTACATGATGGGATTTTATGATTCAAAGAGAGGAACTTCCTGTATTTGTCGATTAACATGAAGATAATGTCGAGAGAACAAGCTATGCAGACTGTTGATGAAGAATGATTCAAACCTTGTGTTTCAGGAACTCTTGAATAAGTCATGCACGTGATGGATGTCAAGCTATTTATTTATTTATTTATTTATTATTGAATAAAAGGTCTAACGGGTCATGTTGTTAGGCTCTGCTTATTTGTAGGGGTTGTTGAGCTTTTTAGTTACTTTATTTTCCTATTTAAAGATGTTCTGTACTTCATGTTTGCATACACTTCAAAAGGCCTTTATGAATAAAAGAGTTCTCTGATTCATCGTCCATATTCTTTTTTATTTGCTTCTGTTGTTTTTTTGCATCTGTGTTCTTTTACCAACATTTGTGGTATCAGAGCCAGGTTGGCAACTCCCTTGATTATCATATAACCTCTCCAAATGACTGAACAATCGAGTTCTTCAAACTCTAACCCAGTTCCCATTCCAGTATTCAAAGGAGAAGGCTATGAACACTGGAGCCTTCGTATGAAAACTATTCTGCGTTCACGAGACCTGTGGGATGTGGTATATCTGGGCCTAACTGCAACAAATGGGGGATCAAGTGAAAATAGAGAAGCAAGAAGAAAAGATGCTCAGGCTATGGCAGTTATTCAGCAGGGTGTTCATGATAGTCTCTTCTCCAGAATTGCTGCAGCCAACTCTGCAAAAGAGACATGGGAAATTCTTCGGGTAGAATTTCAAGGAGATTTACAAGTGCAATCTGTTAAGTTACAAGGATTACGGAGGGCATTTGAAAATTTATCTATGAAAGATGACGAGGTGGTTGGTGACTACTTCTCTCGTGTGATGGATAATGTTGGTCAACAGAGATCATATGGAGAAGAACTTACAGATCAAAAGGTTGTTGAGAAAGTTCTTAGGAGTTTGTCTCCTAAGTTTGATTATGTCATACCATCTATAGAAGTTGTCTTCGATTTGGCCGATGTCACCCCCGTCAAACTTATGGGACTTCTACAGTCACAAGAAGAACGAATTAATAGTCATGCTTCTCTTGATAAATCGCACAAAACTCCTGATCGCCAAGATGAGCAGGCTTTGCAGGTATTTCAAGATCAAAATAGATCAGCACATGGGAGAGGACGTGGTCGAGCCTTCAGAGGGCGAGGAGCAGGTCGTGGTAGAGGTAGATTTGATAGAAGCAAGGTTCCTCAATGCCATGTCTGCAAAAAAATTCGGCCATTTGAAAAAGGATTGCTGGTATAATGATGAAAATCAAGTCAATGTAGCAGAAAATGAAGAAAATGAAGAAGCTGCAGAAACTGAAGACCAACATTTGTTACTTGCTGTTACTTCTTCACACAAGTCTATTACCTATGATTAGTTCATGTTAGTGACCAACATTGGTAACACTAATAATAACTCTATGCATTTATGGTTTTTAGACTCTGGCTGTTCTAACCACATGACAGGGTGTAGAGATAGTTTTGTGTGTTTGGATGAATCATATCGTCTGGAGGTTAAATTGGGTGACAAAAATAAAATTTCTGTTAAAGGAAAAGGGACGGTCAAAATTTACACAAGTGACAACACTTTCAAGACTCTAGACAATGTCTATTATGCCCCCAAGGTTAAATATAATCTTCTTAGTGTTGGCCAACTTATGAAGAATGGCTATGCATTACTCTTTGATGATGATATGTGTACAGTCAAGAGCAAAGCAACAGGGAAGATTATGATGAAGGTTGCAGTGGCCAATAATAATATGTTCATCTTCGATGCAAATAAGATGAACTCAGATCATGCTCTCCTCTCCAAGACAGATGCTGAAGCCCTTCGTTGGCACTGCCGGTTTGGGCATCTCCACTTTGAAGGGCTAAACCACCTGCACAACAAGAAGATGGTGTGGGGGCTGCCGAAACTCAACACATCTGTAATTTGTGAAGCATGCATTATAGGCAAGCAAGCAAGACAACCATTCAAGTCATCATCATGGCGTGCGAAAAACAAATTGGAGTTGATTCACACAGACTTGTGTGGACCTATGCAGGTTCCAAGTCTAGGTAACAGTTTGTATTTTTTGCTCTTTATAGATGATCTCACTCGTATGTGTTGGGTTTATTTTCTGACTAACAAGTGTGAAGCTTTTGAAAAATTCAAACTCTTTAAAGCCATGACTGAAAAAGAGTGTGGAAAGAGTATCAAAACTCTTCGCTCAGACAGAGGGGGTGAATTTTGCTCAAATGAATTCAACACTTACTGTGAGAAAGCTGGAATCAAAAGAGAACTCACCATTCCCTACACCCCTCAGCATAATTTGACAAGGAGTATGCTGTAGGAGAAAGAGTTACCTAATTTTCTTTGGGCTGAAGCTGTAGCCACTGCTATCTATGTTATTAATCGGTCCCCTACTAAAGCTCTTGTCAATCAGACCCCACTTACAGCTTGGACAGGTAAAAAACCTTCAGTCTCACATATGAAAGTTTTTGGCTGTATTGCATATGGCTTTATTCCCTCTCAACAAAAGAAAAAGCTTGATCATATGTCAGAAAAAAAAATTATTGGATACTCAAGTCAAAGTCATGGGTATCGATTATACAACCCTGCAACCAAAAAGATTACTGTCAAGAGGGATGTAATCTTTATTGAAGATTCAAAGTGGATATGGAGCAAGAATAAAGTGCCACCTAAGGAAGCCTATGTCTATATTGACCCATTTCCCATTGAACCATCTGCCATACCTACTAGTACTATGTCTATTAGTACTAGTACTAGTACCTTACCTACCAACCTTGAGTCAAATGCTACAACTAGCCCTCAACCTAATTCTTCTTTGGTGTCCCACTTTCCAGCCACATTGCATGACTCACCACCTACCCATCTTCCTGACACTAGCACTTCAATCGATTTTATGAAAAGAATATCAAAACCCCCATCATGGCTTAAAGATTATTATTCTGGAGAAGGTTTGTCAAATGAAGAAAGTGGGATGCCTTCGTGTCAATTTGCTCTTATTTCAGATCCTCTCTCTTATGATGAAGCAGCTAAACACAAGAAGTCACAAGAAGCTATGCATGCAGAATTAATGGCCATCGAAAAAAATCAAACATGGCAGCTGGTTCCTTTACCACCTGGTAAAAACAAAGTTGGTGTTAAATGGTTATTCAAGACCAAACTTGGAGCTAATGGTGAAGTTATAAAGCACAAAGCAAGATTAGTTGCCAAGGGGTACTCTCAACAACAAGGTATTGACTTTCAAGAAACGTTTGCTCCAGCGGCTCAGTTTGAAACAATTCGAGTAGTCCTTGCTATAGCTGCGCAGATGAGGTGGTCTATTCATCAACTGGATGTAAAGTCAGCTTTCTTAAATGGTGACTTATCTAAGGAAATATATGTGGAACAACCAGAGGGATTTGTGGTTCAAGGTAAGTCTAACATGGTCTACAAATTGAATAAGGTCTTGTATGGCTTAAAGCAGGCACCTCGAGCCTGGTACACAAAAATTGATGGGTATTTCATGGAATATGGTTACCAGAGAAGTCACAGTGAGCCTACTTTGTATGTAAAAAGAAGCTCTACAGGTGATGTCATTTATGTTTGTTTATACGTAGATGACATTATTTGCACTTCTTCTTGTGATAGTATGATCAATGAATTCAAACAAGGAATGAAGTTGAAATTCGACATGACTGATATGGGGTTGTTAAAGTATTTTTTGGGTCTTGAAGTTATGCAGTCCAAATATGGTGTTTATCTTTCTCCGGAAAAGTATGCTCTAAATTTGTTAACCCGGTTTGGTATGAGCAGCTGTAAGGAAGAGAATACTCCTATGAATTGTAATGAAAAGCTTTTAACTGATTATGGAGCTGATAAAGTTGATGCTGAGTATTATAGAAGCTTGGTAGGAGGGCTTATATACTTGACTCACTCTAGGCCAGACTTGTCCTACGCAGTAAGTCAAGTTTCAAGATTCATGCAAAAGCCTTCTAAGATTCATTTCGGAGCTGCTCGAAGAATCCTTAGGTATGTTGCTAGCACATCTCATTTTGGGATATGGTATAAGCATGCTGAAGGAATCAAATTGATAGGCCACAGTGATAGCGATTGGGCTGGTTGTGTTGATGATCGTAAGAGTCTTTCAGCTTATATTTTCTCTCTAGGCAGTGGGGTGATTGCATGGAGTTCAAAGAAGCAACATACAGTTGCCTTGTCAAGTACAGAAGCAGAATACATATCTGCTACAGGGGCAACATGTCAAGCTATTTGGTTGAGAAGAGTGCTTGAAGACCTTGGGTTCAAACAAAGTGAACCAACTGTAATTTATTGTGACAATAAGTCAGCCATTAACTTATCCAAGAATCATGTCATGCACAGTCGGTCTAAGCATATTGAGCTCAAATATCACTTTATCAGAGAGATGGTTCTTCAGAAGCAAGTAAGTCTGGAATTTTGTAGCACACATGATCAGCTTGCAGATATTCTTACAAAAGCTCTTTCTAGAGAAAAGTTTGTCTACTTCAGATTTAAATTGGGAGTTATGGAGTTTGAATCAAGGGAGGGTGATGAAGAATGATTCAAACCTCGTGTTTCAGGAACTCTTGAATAAGTCATGCACGTGATGGATGTCAAGCTATTTATTTATTTATTTATTTTTGAATAAAAGGCCTAACGGATCATGTTGTTAGGCTCTGCTTATTTGTAGGGGTTGTTGAGCTTTTCAGTTACTTTATTTTCCTATTTAAAGATGTTTTGTACTTCATGTTTGCATGCACTTCAAAAGGCCTTTTTGAATAAAAGAGTTCTCTGATTCATCGTCCATATTCTTTCTTATTTGCTTCTGTTGTTTGTTTGCATCTGTGTTCTTTTACCAACAACTGTTGTGTGGGAAAAGATCGAATGATGGGAGCAGATCTGGCTAATTTAGATGATTTGGCGGTGCAGTATTTTGGGGCAAAAAATAGGAGGGAAAATTTTCAAGGAGGACAAGAGGATGAGAAAAAGGGGGGGAATTTTCTTTTATTATTTTGACTTATGTGGGAAAAAGAAAAATTAGGTGGGATTTTTTTAAGTTTGCGGGAAAATGAAATTTTGGGGCTGAAGTTTTTTTTTTTAACTAACATATGTTTAGTAATTATGTTACATTTTTTGTATTAATATAATATTTTTTATTGTATTTTTATATTAAACTTATTTTGTATTAAAAAATAAATATGAGTAACAAAAATAATATAAACCACACAAAGTTGACAATTAAGGTTTTGAACTTCGATTTCACCTTGGGATCGATTTGGTGAGAAAAACCACAAAATAAAGTGATACCGTAACTAGTATGATCTTAGTTTACCTATTTCATGACAAATGTTGGGCAAGACCTATAATTATAGGTATACTTTTGAGTAACTAATATTGATCGTAATTCACCTATTTGAACAACGTATGAGCTTTGTTGATGTTGGCACGTTTTGTAGTATGAAAACCCACACATGCTTCGTATCATCATTGACTTCGAATGAGTTATAGATGTGCTTCAAAATTGAACACATATGTGCGCACCATCATCGTTCATGAAAAACTAAATTGAAGAATCCTATGTCGGAGCACCGGTCCCCAATGGTGGTGGTGATGGTAGCCGGTGTTTGTGTAAAATGCAGGCGGTAGTGAGTAGAATCCTTTGCGAAGCACGGAGCCAACATCAAATGCAAATATGAGGGTTGTGTTGATGGTGGTCGTTAGTGGTGGGAGGTGATGGTAGGGCTGTAAATGGGTTGGATCTTGATCTAGATCCGATCCGAGCTGCCCCATTGATATGATCCAACGGGTCTAAAATTTAGATCCATTGATCCAATAAGCGATCCAATAGGTCGACCCATTTAATTGGATCACTACGTGGGTCAATCCAAGATCTGTCTAGGTCGATCCATTTAATATTAAACTGCAATGATCTCAGCAGTGTTGATGCCAAGTAACGTGAAAGATGGGTTGGGGGTGAGACCGCTTCGTGTAGGATGGGGTGGGGGTGGGTGGATGGGGGGTGGGGGTGGGGGTGGGGTGGGAGAATTATTTGATATATTTATTGAATAAATTAAAATAAATTAGTAATATTAAATATATAATATTAAATGGTTCGCTCCGGGTCAGGTCAGATCTTTAACCGATTCGATCCGATTCCGACCCATCGACAACCCTAGGAGATGGTGGTTGTTTGTGTGTTGTTCACCGCAACAAATCAAATCTATTAATCGACAATATAAGGATCATAAACATGTATATAAGTATCTCTTAATCGATTTATTTTAATTATCCGTATACCTCATTATGGATCATAAACTGTTTGTGGTCATACCAAGTCAAATTGTACGTGTCATATTAAGCCATAATCAATCTTAATTGATTGTAACCATTATAACTGGATTTTATGCGACGTCACTAGTAGTATTGATGGTCTGTAACATGTCTTAACAAAACATAAACATCATAATAGTTCTTTGTGGGTCACGACGATTGCTAATGTACTATAAACAAACGCACAATATTCGATTTGACCCGTGTAACCAATATAATGAACATGTCATATTAGGGTCATACATTAATTTTACGGGTCATCTCACGAACGCGTTTATGATACGTTTATGGTATTAACCTGTTTATTATTATATAGATTTTAATTTTGGCATTAACCTGCCCACCCGTTTACAACAGAAAACCGTAAATGAACCGCCACCCAAAAAATGGCGTAGTCGTCACGAGCTCCCTCAACACATATAACTAAATGTGTTACGCAAATTATGTTCGTGTATTATTACCATTAGTTAATGATTTGAATGTTGACACGAAATATTTGGCAAACTAAAAAAATTAAACCAATAATCTAAGAAAATAAAAATTAATTAATCGGTTATATAATTACTCCATGAATTTATGACCTGCGATTTGTTTCAAATTAAAAAGTTAATTAATCTTGACACATAAAGCCATATTTGTATTTTAGTATCATATTTAAGAGATAGATAAAAAAAAAGGTCACGATTTGCTTCCTCCAAAAATTTCGCCCAAACCTTCTGGTGGTTTTGTTTCGCCTAAAGCCCTAAAATAAATCCCAGAACCATAACAAATAAAAATCCCAATCTTGAATTGTTCCACCAAACTGTGACCGAGAAGGCATCTTCTTCATGAATTGCTCCATGAATTTATGACCTGCGAAGCATCTTCTTCTTTAGTCAATCGTGCGACAGCGTGAGTTTTTTCATCAGCATACAAGGTAAAACTATAAAACTTCAAAATTTATGTGATAAACTGATTTACTAGTCGATTTATTTATCAATCATTCAATTTAGTTTGCTGAACACCAACGTTAATTGAATGAGGAAAGACACAAATGCTATGGGTATGGGGGTGAGGCGATGTTCCTTGGATTCGTGTGAAAAAAAGGGGCCCATTTTGCAATGTGTGTTGTTTACAAGTAACATGGTTTATGATTATATTGTTATATCTTATATGGTCACATTTTGTAGATATGATGATTTTAGCTTTTAGATTATAAAAAACAAATATTAAGAACACCTTCTAATATAATGGAACCTGTTTGGTTAGTAAGCCTTTGGTCTTATAATCACTTTTTTTGTTGTTTCTGCTATTAAAATATCACCAGGTACCTCACATGGGTGTGATATACATTGATTATGCAAATGAATATTATTACTGCTAATGAATAGATTATATCATATAGCTAGCACCTGATCTATATTTTTGTCTTCAACACCCGCCAAAAAAATAGGAGCCATTATTAAATTCCTACAAAAGTACAGGACATTCACACATGGGGAACAATAGAGAGTGGATGTATCTGCCTAGACGCTTGTCAGAATTTGAAACTGGAGTTATCAACTTCCTTGACGTTTCGTTTGCTAAGGTAGCAAGGGGAGGTCAAATTTATTGCCCTTGCAAGAGGTGCAAAAACCGTTATTGTCGTAGTAGAGATGAAGTTTACAATCATTTAAAAGCACGTGGATTTGTAGAGAACTATTATGTATGGGTTTTCCATGGAGAAAAAATGTCATCTAATGTTGCTAATGCTGATGCCGATACCACTAGCGCTGATAATAGGGAATGCATGCATGACAATATTGACGAATTATTACATGATAGATTTGGAAATACCATAGAGGAAACAAGTACAGTGCAGCAAGGTTTAAACGAGGAGGCCAAAAAGTTTTATACGTTGGTGGAAGAGGGGAATCAAGAGTTGTTTCCTGGTTGTAAAAACTTTTCCAGGTTATCTTTCATTATTAGATTGTTTCTCTTCAAAACGCTTCATGGGCTTAGTAATGTGGCAATTAATGATCTCCTACAACTTTTAAGAGAGATAATTCCAGACGCAAAACTTCCGAATAATTTCACTCAAGCTAAAAATATTATAAGGAATTTGGGTCTTGATTATAAAAAGATACCTGCATGTCCGAATGATTGCATGATATATTGGAAAGAGCATGAACATAATGACGTATGCCATATATGTCACACATCTAAGTGGAAACAAATGAATGACACCAATGGAAGTAAACACAATAATGTACCTTCCACAAAAACTTCCAAGGTTCCTGCTAAGGTGGTATGGCATTTTCCTTTAAAACCTAGGCTACAAAGACTTTTTATGTGTTCTGAAACAGCTAAATATATGAGGTGGCATGATGAAGAACGCCCTAAAGATGGAAATTTAAGACACCCCGCGGATGGGCAAAGTTGGAAAAAGTTCGATTCTTTGTATCCTCATTTTGCCAAAGAACCTAGAAATGTGAGGTTAGGTTTATCTAGTGATGGATTTAATCCATTTCGAACAATGAGCATCGCTCATAGTACATGGCCCGTGGTATTGGTTAATTACAATTTACCTCCATGGATGTCTATGAAACCTGAATACTTTATGTTGTCCTTGTTAATTCCTGGACCCGAATCTCTAGGTAATAACATTGATGTTTACTTGCAACCTCTAATTGAGGAGCTCAAAGAACTTTGGGATGATGGCTTCGATACATATGATAAATCTAAAGATGAGACCTTTAAAATGCGAGCAATATTAACTTGGACCATTAGTGATTTTCCAGGTTATTCAATGTTGTCAGGTTGGAAAACAAAAGGAAAATTTGCTTGTCCATGTTGTAATCATGAAACCAGTTCATTGTACTTGAAACATAGTAGGAAGACATGTTATATGGATTATCGTAGATTTTTAGATGCACAACACCCGTGGTAACGTAACAAGCGTGCTTTTAATGGTGAAATTGAGAAGAGGGTCTGCCCAAAGCCTTTATCAGGGGTTCAAGCTTCAAGAGAGTTGGAAAATTTTGAAAATATTTTTGGAAAGACAACAAAACGAAGAAATGATAGCATCTGCCCATGGAAAAAGAGGTCAATATTTTTTGAATTGCCATACTAGAAATTTAATTCTTGCAGACATAATCTTGACGTTATGCATATTGAAAAGAACATATGTGATAACTTGATAGGGACTTTGTTGGATATTAGTGGGAAATCAAAGGATCATGCAAAAGCTCGATTTGACCTATTAGAAATGTGTATCAAAGAAAGACTTCAACCTGAACTTTCTTATGATGGTAAGCATGTTTTATTCCACAAAACGTGTTTTTCTATGTCATCCAAGGAGAAAGACATGTTTTGTCGTGCTTTAAAGGATGCAAAATTGCCTTATGGTTGTACATCAGATATTGCACGATGCGTACGTTCCTCCGAAAGGAAAGTTTCCGGTTACAAAAGTCATGATACACACATTTTTTTGCATTACTTGCTTCAAGTTGCCGTGAGGAAATCATTACCCAAGCACGTTGCAATCCCGTTGATAAGGTTGGGTGCTTTTTTTTTAAACCTTTGCCAGAAGGTGATTAAGATCGAAAATCTTGATCGCTTACAATTAGAAATAACTGAAACATTGTGTGAACTTGAAAAGATATTTTTGCCAGCATTTTTTGACATAATGGTGCATTTGCCTATTCACTTAGTAAATGAAGTTAGAGAAGGTGGACCGGTGCATTATAGATGGATGTACCCTATGGAAAGATACTTGTGTAAGTTGAAGGCATATGTGCGAAACAAGAGTCGACTTGAGGGATCCATAGCAGAAGGGTATTTGATTGAAGAATGTTTGACATTCTGCTCACGTTATATGCATGAAGGTGTAAAAACAAGACTTAATAAGGGTATAGAAGATCTTAGTGGTGTAAAAACAAGAGTTAATTGTAACATCCTAAATTAGGGCCTAGTTGTACCGTGTTGTACTATGTGCTTATATACTTGTACATTGATTTTAATCAATGTATTTTGTTGCTAAATGTGTTATTTGTTAATTACGTGATAAAAAGGTGTTATATAAAATAGTTATGTTGATATGTAGAATTGGTATGTTAGTAACAGGTTTTAGATAAGGGTTCCAAATATATCTCCGTTAGGTGAAACGGGTAAACGGGTATTAAATTGTAGGTTGAAAAGGGGAACAAAATACCCGTGATCTAATTTATAGACCACAAAGTCGGTCTATGCTTCTCCCTTATCCCCTGGAGAAACACACTACACACACTAACACACACACTATCATACGGTTTTACACACACACTCAAACCCTTTCCAAATTCAAAGAAGGAAATCAAAGAGGGAAGCTGTAGATTCGAGTTTGGCTACTGATTTCGTTGTTAAAATCATCTTCTTCAACAGAAATCATCAAAATTTGTAAGTGTTTTGGGGTTTAAATGTGTTCTTGAGTTCATGAATGAGATTCACCATTTTGATAGTTTAAGTGGTGTTTTGGTGTTGTTCTTTGATGTTAAATGGGTCCCTAAGCTCCATATGATGTTAAGGAACATGTAGAAGTTGTTGAATATGAGATTTGGTCGATTGGTATGTCAAAAATGGGATTTACGGGGCCGTACCACGAACAGGGATGAAGCTTACTGTAACAGGGGTTACTACGGGCGTAGGAAGTATTTCCTACGGTCGTAGCAGGTTGTCATTGTCACTACGGCCGTAGGCAGGGTTCTCTGCGGCCGTAGTAATGTGTTTTGCATGGTTTACCACCTACGGGTGATGGAAAGAAGCCTTCGGGCGTAGGTACATAACCTACGACCGTTGGTACCCAAAGAATCACTCCTACGGGTGTAAGGTAAGGTCCCTTCGGCCGTAGGATATGGTTTTTAGGAAAGGAACTCTGGCGGGCGTAGGATGTATTCCTACGGCTGTAGGAGGTGTATGGAAGATGTCCTACGGCCGTAGGACACATCTACTGCGGCCGTAGTAGCTCGTCCAGGTTGCCTGTTTCTTGTTGTTCGTTGTACGTTTACATAGAAGCATTGATAGTACTTTTAGATAATGACTGAACCTACACATGATGTGTTAGGTGATTCGGAAGATTCCGTGTGCTCCTGGGATTCCCGGATTCATATTTGCCTCCTGTGATCTCGAGGTGAGTACCGGTTAACCTTAGGTTTCGTGATAAACATGTTGTAACAAGCTTAAGGTAAGTTATGGTTTATGTGTTGTTAATTTGCTATGGTATATGTTGGTATTATGGCTTTTGTAGGCCAATATGTTACGTTATGGCTTTTTGTAGGCCAATATGATATGTTATGGCTTGAGTAGGCCAATTATGTTTATGATGCGGCCAGAGTCGGCCAATACGTGTTCGTGCCGGCACTTTGTTATTGTTGAGGTACGGTGATTCGCGGCCGCGGATCGGGTTCTTGCAAAACCCCGTGCCTCAACCTGGGGCTCTCATTGGACTTCCCCGCTCGTTAAAGGGGCTCTCATTGGACTTTCCCGCTCGTTAATGCAATGGTGGGCTGCTACCCGCTCCCCAACCAGCGCGATATTATGGATGTGTTCGGTTTCCCCCAGTTTGGATCATTGAGCCGGCTCACAACCCTGCAAGACGTGACTCCTCCTGGGCACCGGAACATCACTAGCTGTTTGGATAGACTTGTTTGTTACTTTGTGATACCTTCTGCATGCTATAACATTTTTGTAACGATACTTATGTTTAATCGTTACTCACTAGCTATTTATAGCTAACCCGTCCATGTTTATGTCCAATGTTTAGGTAATTAGCTGCTGGTGAGACGGGGTGCTATATTTTGGTTTGTACTGCCGAAGTTTTTGGGGAACACTACTTTCTGGTTGTTTTTGTTAACTCTGATTTTCTGGGTAATGGTCGGCAGATATTTGGTAACTCCGCTGGTTGTTTTGTTTAAACACTGATACAGTTTATGTAAATAACTAAATTTAGCTTCCGCTGTGTTTTGTAAATATATCTTTGGTTAAACGCTTAACTTTATTTTATAAATTAAGCTTGTGAAACGGCGGCGTTACAATAATAAGGGTAATCTTGATGCTTCTACTGGCGGATTAGTATTTGTGAATGACGGTCATCCTTTGGGTGGTAATAAACGAAGAAAAGGAAAAGTTTTTACATTAGATGTTGGTTTAAGTGAACAAGCACACCGCTACGCCTTATTCAATTCTGACTGCTCCAAATGTCTCTAGTGTATTACCATTGAAGGAAAGATACCACCGTGACAAGCGAGTTTTTGATACAAATGTTGCAAAAAAAAGTCAATCAGCAACGTCAACCATGGGTGAGTTGTTAAATAACAAAGGGTTACAAACACAAAAGGGGGTGTTGAAACAAAAAACCGATAAGCATAATTCTACCCTAAGAAGCACATCAAGTGGACAAAACAAAAGGTTATTTCTTGTTGATGATGATCATGGTGTGAGCTCTCAAGGTAACATATATATCGTTCTCAATG
Organism: Pulicaria dysenterica; assembly: GCA_947179395.2. NCBI lineage: Eukaryota > Viridiplantae > Streptophyta > Magnoliopsida > Asterales > Asteraceae > Pulicaria > Pulicaria dysenterica. The sequence continues at coordinate 14,862,282 of OX359296.1, forward strand.
ACTATCTTTTAACATATGTATCATTCTTAACTTTTCTTATCCATACTTATATAATTACAATTACAGATATCAACAAAGATCATAGAGAACAACATGCTCCTCAAGATGATGAGAATCAAGAAATAGAAAACATGATGTTTGAACATACTCGAAACGAGATCGAAGGGGATGACATGATATCCCAAGGTACTCTTACTTTGTTTTATAAAATTATAGAATAATTATTTTGGAGATAAGTGAGTTTTTCACATCTGATCGATATGGCTTTCTTTTTTCTATCTCCATATATAGTCTTTCTAACCTAACTACCTCTCTAATCTGATTACAAAGTTTATAAATGATTTGTTCTTTTTTTGGAAGCTGTATCGCATGTTGCGTATTTAGTTTGGTGCATGCAGTGCAGCAAAATTACCATACTGTTTGTTTTCTTATGTGTTATGTGTATGATTTGTGTGTGTACCTTTCAAATGTGGATGACTATGTTGTTTAGTAGTGTGTGGCATATGGCCTGTTGTTTGTAATCCATATGGCCTGTGTGTGTAAACATTGACCTGGTTCTATTATATATTTCATGTGATGTTAAAAAAAATGATTCACATGAAAAGCCTGCTTTCTAAAAACTTATTCTAAAAACTGGTAAAGGCAAAAATAAATAAAAATTTGGAGCAGGGGTAGTAATTGGGAAGGACATATGTGGGTGATTAAAAACATAGGCAGAAAGCAAATATTGGTACAAGGTAGGTATAGGCGTATGCTTTAAACTTATCTTGTCCAATTGATCTGTATGATTTTATTCCCTCTGAAGATAACTGACGGCATGGTAATGTATTTATTTTTAGTATTGGTGGACTTACTTTTATATTTACTCCTTAATTCGATTCATAGATTCTGATGAAGCAGATAGACTAGAAAATGGTGTTGAAGATGTTATGGATGATGAGACGGAGCATATGATACAAAATGGATCGGATGAGGATGCTAGCGAGGATGATTTAGAAAATGATGATTATGAACTTGTTCCACGTCAAGATGAAGGTCCTCACTTAGAAAAGCAAGCAGGTTAATTTGAACTACTTTCACTGTGTTTTTGCATTTATATTGTTTGTAATTGAATATTCTAATTATATATTTATTTGCAAATTAGCTATTTCTACTAACAAGAAAAGAGGCCCAACTATGATGCATGGGGTGCACCTACGAGAATTCCAACAACGTGAGGTTATTATATGTAATGAATTTGGACAACCCATAGGGCCTATAGTAGAAGGGAAGGATATCGTGGGAGAATTTTCTCGATTTTTAGGTTCAATTGCTCGAATGTATAATTATGCACCATTGACCTACAAGTCATGGCATAAAGTGCCACATAAGGATAAGATGTGGGATTATGTGTTGGTAAGTTCGAAATTTGTCTTATCAACTTTTTATTTATAAAGTTTGCTTGTTTTGCCAAGATATGCACATATAATTTTTGTATGTATTTGAAGGAAAAATACATTGTCCCTGATGAAGCAAAAGAATGGGTGTTAATGACAATTGGGTGTTGCTGGAGAGTACACAAATGCAGAATTAAATAGAAACACTTCTACAAGCTCGATGATAACAAAACGAGATGGAAGAATCGTCCTCTAAGCATTCCGGATAAGGATTTCTCAGATTTATTGCGGTTATGGAATAAAAATGAAGAGATGGTAATACGGTGAATAATTTATTTACTAATAGTTTATCTAATTTTTTTTCAATGAAGTGTTTAACCTTGCATTATTGTGTATGTAGAACCGTTGTTTACATGCAAGGAATATACGCATGTCACAAAAGAATATGCACACAGCTGGTCCAAAAAGTTTTGCAAGGATTCGTGAAGAAATGGTAAATATATCTTACTTGTGATTGTTCATTTATGTTTTTTTATCTAATTTCCTCTTATTATATTTTATTTTTTATCTTTCAAACTATTATGATAAAGAGAAATGAAGACCCAAATAAGGAACTACCTAGTTTAAGTCAAATGTTTGAGCGTACCCGCAAAAGAAAGGAGGGAAATGTTTATGTTGAGACATACGATGACACTGCAAAAAAAGTGGTAAGAAAATATACACAATTTCATATAAATTAGTTTTTTTAATGGGTGACATTGACTTTCTTTTGAATTACATTGAAAGGAACAAATGAAGAATTACAAGCCTTTAGAAGATGGAAGTGCTCCCGTTGATCCATTTCACGTTGTGATGAGCAAAGAGTATGACGGACATCGTAGACTCTATGGTAGAGGTGTTACCAACAAACTAATAAAGAAAAATGGTGGGGAGATGACATGTATGGTTCCACGAGAGTATATGGAATCACTTAAAGCCTTAGAATCTAAAGAAAAACAGTTGATTGAAATGGGAAATAAGCTTGCAGAAGAACATGAGAGGAAGAAGATTGAGCTAGAAGAGTATCATGAAACGAAAAAGGTTGAGTTTCAAGCAATGCAAGATAAGTTACTTGAAGATGCGATACAAAAACTCATAGAAAAACTACCACCTGGAGTGACTCGAGATATTTTCACATAATTAATTTATAGACTACTTCCAGTTGGGTAAGAAAATTTTGTATAATAATGTCTCGGTCAATTGATTTATTTTCATTTTATGAGAAACTAACCATCTTGTTTTTAATGTACAGGATGAGCTATGAGGTTATATTAAAAGAAGGAAAACTGAGTCTAAATATTTCTAGGTTTTTAATGGAGAACTATGTTGACTCTATTTTTATTGGTTGTTAATTTTGATTTGTTTTTAGACAATTTTGTATTGCAACAATATAGTATTGCTTATAAAATGTTATTATGGATATTTGTATTGTCATCTAAACCAAATCAAAAGTTGCATTAATATGATTAAAAAGTTTATTGAAGTGTTGCGATACATGGTAGAATGTGTTGCACTTGTATGGTAGGAAACAACATAAAGTGTCGCGTTTGATATATAAAACGGTTGCCTTTAGTGAAAAGAGTATTACAATTGGTTTTTAAAAGTGTTGCAATTAATTTTAAAAAGTGTTGCACACTAATGTGAGAAGTGTTGTATTTAAATATAAAAAGTGTTGCAATTAAGTGTAAAAAGTGTTGCGCATAAATTATAATGTGCTGTAGATAGCTCAAAAAGTGTTGCTATTGAGTATAAAAAGTGTTGTAATTATGTATAAAAAGTGTTGCGCTTAAGTGTAAAAAGTGTTGCATACAAAAAGTGTGACATATGCGATACATGAGCGACAGTTTCAAAAGTGTTGCTTATTCCGGCAAAAGTGTTGCTTTTGACCTAAGGCAACATCACATAAGGTAGCATTTGTTAAAGTGTCGCATTAGCCCTAATGCAACAATTTTAGAACTTAATGTAACACTTTTGCACCATTGCCTTAGCATTAATTTGTAGTAGTGACGTCTCGTTTACTTGATTTGCTACCGAATGGAATAAATTGGATGCTTTATTTTATCTCGAAATTTTCATTATTAGAATGTTATGAAAGTACTCGAAAATTTAATTTTGACTTGGGACTCTTCTGGTGTAAATAGAGAATGGGTAGTTTGAATAATCCCCCTTTTGGATTGAGAAAGGCCAATGGTTTGCTTCCAAAGAGGAACTCGTAGAGAGAATGCAAGAAGTTATATCACGTTTTCATTATCTACGCTAGTGCAAGTGGACCTCTTTAGTGAGTTTAACAGCAACACTAAATTGGATGATGTTGGCATGAATTAAAAAGTGGTAATCAAGAGTTTAGATGCTGTGGCGGAGATTGGTACACGACCACTGCAACCCTCCATAAAACTCAAGATAACATTATTTCCCATTACAGTGTGATTCCTTATATCTATTACTCAGATTCAAAGTCGGAGCCTACTGAGGATGAGTACGTGGGTACTCCGCCTTCATCACCTGATTATGGTTCCCCTATGACTCCGTGTTCGGTGAATTCTTATCATGGAGATACATCAGACATCAGCGAAGGTTGGGATGACGATTAGATAGAGATTACGGAGCCGATGACATATATGACTTGGGTAATGACACGGACTGAGAGGTGGAATAGCGGGTTTCTTATTACCTTATCTTATTACTTAGCTTATTTCGGATATTATTAGATGATTGAGATATTTCACGATTGGTACTTAATGCATAATTATATGTGATTATTAGTACTATTACTTCTTGTGGATATTGTACACTCGGTAGCCATTGGTAACATGATTCTTGTGACGTGTCCCATATACGCATTAAAAAATCAACATGAAAGATAATATGGCTAAGATGATTTAACAAGACCATTAACAGTCACACGGGATGGTTAAAAAGGATATATAAATATAACGGTAATAAGATGTGCGAGGCATACCTATATACGATGCTAATGACGATTTATACTAAGGGACAACGCTAATTTGACTGTCGGTAGATAAGTTCTGGTTGTCTTGCTAAGCCTTGCCTTTGGTTAAGTCTTACTTCATTGGATGGAAACTCGATGATGGTGTTATTAGAATTGGAAGAGAACGCCGCGTTCTCGAATTGAAGCTTTGGAAATTACAAAGATGGCGGGTGATCCGCTCTAGAAGAACCCGGTGAAGGGTCGAAATGGTGAATGGGTACAAAGTGACTAGACTTAAGAGATTACTAAGAAGGCTTTTAGAAGTGGTGTGGATGAGTAAGTATAAGGAACGGGAGTTAGAGAACAATTTGAATTATACCATGGGTAGAGTGGAATGAAGAATTCTTATGGATTCTCGTAGCCGGGTTAGAACGATAAATGGACAAATTAGAGAAATTAGACAGAAACAGTAGAGGAAATGGGTCGAGTGCGGGTTAGAGATGTGCATTGTGAGGAACTAGAAGTATAAAAATGTAAAATCCAAGGAAAGATGTGGATTTAAGGTGGACGAGGGAGTGATAGGTGTTGGAAGTTCATAAGAACGGATGATTCAGATATGTGGCGAGATGTGACGACAGTGAGGAGGATACTCATGTGGGGTACTTTTATGATTACTCCTAGCCAACATCATTACGAAAATGCCCCGACATGTTTGTGCTGGATAACTAAAAAGTTTATTAAATGGATATTAACGGGAATGAAAAATTAGAGACAAGTTTATTTTATGTGTAGTGAACGATAAATGGATATTAAGTAGAATAAAAGTTAGAGAATCTAGCTAAATTGTACGTTCAGGAGATAGTCACGAGGCATGGATTCCCTTTTTCAATTGTATCTCGATTTACTTAGCAAGAGTTGGGTACTGGTGTGCATATAATTACAGCTTACCATCTCGAACGGGTGGCCATAGGAAAAGAAGAATTCAACTCTTGACGATATGCTCCGGGCTTGTGTGATTGAGTATGATGGTTGTTGGGATAATCACCTGCCTAGTGCAGTTCGCTTAGAACAACACCTATCATGCGAGTAGCGACATGGCACCTTATGTAATGCTCTACGGGAGGGAGTATAGTACCCCTACTTGCTGGTTATAACCGAGAGAAAAGAAGTTTGTTGGATCTGAAATAGTACAATTGATGGTAAATAAGGTCGTGAATGCTGATAAATGGTTACGTGTGGCTCGGGAAAGACAAAAGAAATTTTCAGATAAAAAGCATAGACCAAAGACCTTCGAGGTCGGCGAAAAGGTTATGCTCAAAGTCTCTTCTTGGAATGGTATTATTCTCTTCAGGAACCGAGGTAAGCTAGGACAACGGTTTATCGGTCTGTGCACAATACTCCAAAGAATTGGAGATCAAGCTTAAAAGTTTGACCTACCGCTAAACTAGAAGGCATTCATAACGTGTTTCACGTCTATTACTTACGGAAATGCTAAGTTGAGGAAGGATGGAAGAACTTGGAGTAGATGAGCATACGCGATTGATAGAGGAGCCGGCATCTATCCTTGATCGGCAGACGAAACAGAAAGGATGTAGCGTATCAAACTAGCAATGGTATAATGAAAAAATAAACATAGTTTGGATATGACTTAGGAGAAGAAAGAGGACATGAGAGCTCGATACCCCTAGTTGTTTGTTGTGGTGCGTGATTTCGGTACACAATCTTCTTAAAAGGGGGAGAATTGTAATGACCAAAATTAAATATGCTTTTATTAAAAGTCATTGTAATTGCTACTTGAATTGTCGGTTATTTTAATGCTAATCCTTTTGTGGTGTTGGTCTTATTTAATGTATTGGTAATTAACAAGGATTTTAGGGACCAAAATGAAAATAGAGGAAACTAAAAAGAGGTTAAGGAGTAATTAAGAGGTAAACTTATATTAGAGTGTGAGAACACTTGTGAAACGAGTATAGTTTTCATTATAACTTATTAATTAAATATTAAACTAACTAAACTACTAAAAAGAAAATAAAAGCAATTAAGGGGAATTTATGGATGTTCACTGGTAATCAACTAATCCCCAATTTTAAGCACTAACCTACTAAGAAAACACTAAAAACAACTCAAAAAAATTAGAAAGCAAGCAACTTGCATGATTAAACTATTGGAATAAAGACTTTCCTCCCTATATTCGATGTCACCGTTTCAAGCCAATTAATTTCAAATTAATACGTGTAATGGACCCATTTACCAATTTTTAATGTGATTTAGACTCATGATCAGAATCTCTAATGCTATAATTATGCACTTTATCAACCGTACGGTCATGCGATTAATTAGAAAGCGTAAATAGTCTATTTGGTTTGAACAAAAAAAGACTTAATTGTTATCGATTGTTAATGTTATTCAATTAATCAATTAACACATAAAGATCATTAAATGCAATTGCAGTCACATTAAAGTTTCTAACTTTGGTTGTTTAACCCTAGGATTGGTCAATCACTATCAAAATTACCTATTGATCTTAGATAATCATGATTCAAACCTCACAACTAGATCGATCCTCTAATTTATAAAAATTCATACTGTAAACGCTAAAAAAACCGATTTTTAACACATGTGCATCTTTGATTAAGCTTTACATGACAAATATATGACATTAAACATCCCAGTTCATTAAAATTAACCAACTTTACAAGGTTTCATCTCTTCTAGGGAGGAAAATAGAAAACTTAGCCCATAATCATCATACTAAACATACCCAATTCGTTTAAAAACAAAAACATGAGATTAGAAAGCAAAACCGGGATGAAAACATTAAAGTCTTGAATCTTCACTCTTTAAGTCTTGATCTTCAGACTCTAGCCTCCAAACTGACTTGATTCGTCTCTATGGTGTTCTTAGAGGTATAATGTAATTAAAGGTCAAGAAAATAACCCTCTAACTGATCTCGAAGTTAGCTTAAGTAGAAGATGATAACTATGATGGACGCAACGTGTCAAGTGCACGGACGTGCCGCGTTGTGTAAACCCATCGTGTTATCCATTCTCTTTTTTGAACTTTGAAATTGACGGCTAATCATCTCCGATGCTTCGTGATCCTCAACTTAATCCCGTAGCGTCGTGTTATTTTTCACCAAAACTTGATTTTTTTTCTTGATTTTTCTTGTTTAAGATTCCAACAACTTCGCCTTTCGTCATTTTATCATGAAAATAATAAGTAACGAAAAAAACTTTTTTCCTATTATGTATAATATTTGGCCAAAATAAACAGAGATCACATAAAAAATCACTAATAAATACAATATCATGCACCATCTCTTCCTTCGATCACCAAGACATTTCAGCACCAGCTGTTTTCCCTCCCGCGGGGAGGCTTAGGGTACCTAACACCTTCCATTATGTTCATAGCCTTCCAACTAGTATCCCCGCTTATGTAACAACCATTATTCGGACAATAAGGCATCCATATAACCTCTTTGTCATTGGTACCTTTGGGATCACCCGCACACCGAATGCACTACACCATCACTTAGCAACTCCTAACACTTTGTTTTTCACAAAGACACCTCAGGGGTAGGTAGCGTCGTGGATAAACCCATCCCACGAGACAGGAGATATTTGGCTTCCAAAATATTTCCCCATTACACCACAATTACAAAGGACTCAGCTTCTACACGTTCTTCACTTTCCATAACCACAACCTTCGGTCTCAAAACACTCTACACACCTGCAATTCCTATTTGCCTAGGCGCAGGTTGTGTATTGGCACCAGGTGGTTGCCCTAGGTCTGTAGCAGGTGGGGTTAGGTAGGGAGGAAGAGCAATAGGGGGACAAATTTCAAGACTTCTTATACAGCACTCGAGCACTGTGACTCATGTGTCCCTCCACCATAACACGCCCTTCTCTAGAATATTGGAACACTCCCTCTTTCCCGACAATATGAAGATTCTTTCAATCATTGGCACGTATGATGGGCTACGAGATCCAGATGACCATCTTAATCTTTTCCAATGAACAATGAAATTCCGAAAATGGACATTAGAGGTTATTTTCTATAGGACCTAATTCTATCAAGTATCAAGTAATATTAAAGCAAATCCATAATGATAATGATGATCTTAGTACGAATACGTGAGAGTAAAACTAAGAATAGACGGATGTTTTTAGAATACAAAATGCTTATTGAATTAGGGTTTACAAACTTGTATTTAAACCCCTTATGTATTTACAATAACTACCCTAAACTTTCACTAATTTCATATGTAGACTAAGCTTCCACTAAAACATATTGAACACGATTTAAGGACCTAATATTATCACCCTTTGTGTTCATTCTACAATTAAATATTACAACAAATATAATCTATTTATGAACAAAACAAATATGTAGAGATTATTTTTATTTCTACATTCAACCTTAGGAGATCATTCTTTGAGGTTTTGAGTCTCCATGAGATCTTCAAAGACTCGTCAGCAATGACTAGGTTGTTTACCAGAGATTGCAAGAAGCCTCAAGCTTATCAGAATTTTCATGATAATTTCTTTGACTTCTAGAAAACAATCTTGAGCATTACACAAGAATAATCTCTCTTGATTACGCACAAATGTTGCTTGAGGTTTGGATTTCCTGTTACAACACCTTAGGAATTTTGTTTAAACAAAATTTGCTCCCCCTCGAAAGTACTCCAGATCTTTAACAATAAAATCTGAAAAAAATTCAGAAAATTGCTCCCTTTCAAATTATTAAATAGTTGTCTTCTTTCTTTGAAACTTTGTCGGTTGTACTTGTTTCGTCTTTTAGGAAATATAAATCTTATCTCCTCAAAATGTAAAAAAGGGCTGAAAATATTAAGACATCTTAGATGTATAGACTCCCCTTTGACATGTGAATTATCTCATTTTTTTCTTGAAGTAAAACTCACTAATATTCAGCTAATTATCTCTTGTAAGTTTCTCAAAATACACTGAATTATCTTCCTTAACCTTGATTATGATGGTCAGGATCCATTACAATCATCGTTCACTTGTAAACGGACTTTAGCTTGATTTTGGCGTGACTTATTTGATATATATGACAATTAACGCATCCTTTGTAACATTGGGATTTAGATATCCGGTTAATATATCAATTTAAGTAAACATAGTGACCTATGTTCACTATTGGCACGATGTAGGCACCGGTAGGATTTTCATTTATCACCGGAAACATCATAAAGATATACTCAAGATGTTCCGGCACTGTCACATAAATTGGCAAATTGTTCCATAAGTGTCATAAAAAAATATTGCAATTGGCGCTAAACTCAATAAGTGCACGAAACAATTATCTTTTAAGAGAAAATTGAGTATTTGGATGGGTTTAGTGCATAGCATCACTGGGACAGGTACTTCTGGCTCTGGATTAACCATAGGAGTAAGTAACTTTTTACACTTCCTCACTCATGGTGCAACTCGATCATCAGAATGAATCAATCATATTTGTAAGGTTGATTATCACAACTTGGCATAAAATGATTACTTCTGGAATGAATCAAACGAAATGAATCAAAGAAGGATTTCAGATTTATATGAGATGGAATTCACGAAATGAAAGATGATATTTTAAAAGATCAAGCAAAAAAATTTGAAAATAAAACCTTTTTGTATTATGAACAATTGTGTTGTTTTTAAAAATTTTGATTTTTCAATTTTTTGGATTTTCTAAAAAACTGAAACTAGAAAAAATAAAGAAAATATATTTTTGAAAAACATTTTCTAAATTACCCCGTGCAAGCATGCATATAAAAAAAATTTGAGTAAATATTAAGGGTCCAGAAGACTTGTGCTCCCCGTGCAAGTAACAATCATCATCACACTTGCTCTGATGATAGAATGATGTATGTGATGAACTGTAGGAACATTCTTTAGTATCCTATCCATGAGATTTGAACTTTTTCGTGTATTGAACACACAGTTGTTTTAACTTCACAATATTCTCCCGAGTATAACTATAGTGTTCCAGAATGTCTCTTGGCTTATCTCTAAAACAAACTATGCAGATTTTGGTACCCATTTGTGTTTATGTCCAGGTGAATTAAGAGAAATAACTACAGATTCATTTTTAGGCATTTAGAATTCAGTTTCTTCTTTTGAAGATTCATACTTCCTATCATTAGCATGTGAATAAATATTGGAATTAAAACCAAACTCATTCAACCCATTAGTCCTAGTACAACGGGAACTATTTCCAACATACGAAGTTGTTCTATGCACATGACCAGAATGGCTCTTGTAACCACCATAATAGTGATTATCGGCATTGTTTGTATAACCACCATCACAAAAATGATTTATTTTCTCTTGAATACGTTTTTTCAGGCTTCTTGCAAATAGTTCTTTTCTCTAGCCATAATGCTCTGTTGGTATGCCTTTTACTTAAGGATTGTTCTGTCATCAATTCCAAATCTTGGTTAGGAAATACAACATATTGATTATATGTAGACTAATCTTCAGTGAAATATATTGAACACAATTTAATGACCTAACAATTTCCATGCTTTTCCCATGACCCTTAAAGGAGGAGCTAGAGGATGTTCATAAGTCTGCTGAAAGGCGGCATAACCTCTTTTGAAAATCTAAAAGAAATTTTGGTGTCACATTTCAGACCATAGAAATTCCAACCTGACGGCACACTTGGTTAAACAGGAGGTAGGAGAAAGCATGAGAGACTTTGTTCATCGATTCAACAAGGAAAGAGACCAAATACCCGAGTTGCCCGAAAGTCAGCTGATCTTCCAATTCATAATAGTAATTCGATTCCATCCACCGATAGAGGAACAACTTTAGTGTGGATTGAGAAGTTAAGGATTTATGTATGGCTTTTAAAACTGAAGGTATAATCTACAATATCTTCTTATCTATAAAAACTAATAAGATGGCCAATAGATATAATTACAAGTGTAAAGCAGTTTTTGTGCAATCACAAGCACAAAAATTAATATGATCTGTTATATGTCTGCAGACTTATAAATTGTTACCATCGTATACACCTTTACAAGTATGAATAAGTTTTACGTAAATACCTTCAAACTAGTGTAAGAACTTTTGAAAATAAACTCAAGGTCATATACTTTAAAATTATAATTGCTTTGGGCAAAAGAAACTACTATTTTATTTTTTTAACCATTAAAAGCAACCTATATATGACAGCTTTGATACATTAAATAGTAGATTATTTATGTTAAATATATGAAAAACTAACTATTAAAGTTGGATACATTCAAGATAAGATAGATACATATATATTGGTTAATTAAACCTATAAATATATTTAATTTTAAACAAGAACTTGTGATAATTAAACAAAAACTTCAAGGAATTATTTGGGCTACAAAGCATTGGAACATCTTCTCCTATAAACATACACAATAAATTGACATATAAATTGACACGTAACTAGCTAACTAATGAATCCTTTGATCATTTTGCTTGTGAAAAATGCTTGGTCCATATGTGGAGTAAACTAGCTCCACTAGTAGAGGAAACTGCAGCAAGCCAAACAAACAAACAGGAATACTCGTTGCTACAACAACTGGAGCTACAATCCAGGTGACTTTATCTTGAAGCACAAGTGCAATAGTCGCGCCGAATGCAATCAAAGTTGCTGCTATCGACATGAATAACGAAAGAAGCCCAATTGTCAATATTTTTGGTAACGCGTAAAGGAAGTCGCCTTCTGCATATCGCGAAGTAAGTATCCCTAGAAACATTAACACCGAAGTTATTGATGAAAATAGTGCAGCTGCATCTGATAATATGAAGATCATAAATGTTGCACGATTTAGGAACAACGGGTTGCCATTATCTTGATTTCCGCCTGGAACCGTGAAGGCTGCTGCAAACGCCATTGTTACAATCAGTGCTGCTACAACGGTAGATGAAGATGCTGTGTCTTTCATCCATTGTTGCCCTTCTGCAAGTAACTGTTTATGAGCATCCGTAAAAACCATTCTTGGTGTTTTCCCTTCTTTGTTAAAAGCTTCTACATAAGAGGGCTCAACAAACTTTTTGACTTCCTGTAGACGGAACAGAAGCATAAAATATACATATATAAAGACAATTGGATTTAGTTCAAAACAACGAAGCATCTTTTAAGAATGATATTTTTTTTTCACATTTGTTATTGTAGAAAAAATAAAACATAAGTTAATACTTTTTGTTGTGATTTCTCTCGGAATATTCATCAAAATTTCAAGATTCTGACAATTTACTGATGGAAATTAGGAAGAGTGTCAACTTATAACAAATTTGTCATGTCTACTGCGTGTAGTAGATGAGAACTGTTGTCATCTAGAGATAACTTAACAGTCGTTGTCATTTAATGGGGTTTCATAACGATTTCAGTTAAGATGTTTACCTCAAACCATTGAATCTCACGTTGCATTTGTAGAGCCGCACCGGTGACAACATTAAGTCGATGAGGCGGGGCTAACTTTGCAGCAATATGTAGCGCATTCTCATTTTCCGCATCATCGAGTTGTGTTGCTGCGAATACTTTGTGGCCTGACATTTGGTGCACAAGATTGTACACTCGTTCTTGACGCTGTTTGATGGCTGCTAGGAACAAGTAAAACCCTCCAACATTGTACCAGATTATGCCAGGGTAAGTTAATATGCATTTCTCAATAAGCTCATGAGTCCCATATTTGACTGCTGTAGCTATTGAAGATCCTAAAACATTCCAAGCGATGTCGTGATCGACCTTTTCTATGACTATCTTGCATATACGATCTACGAGTATGGAGCTCAAATTATTGTTTACTTTGATATCATGTATAGTCTTGACTGTTGGAACTATATATGATTGCAAAATAGTGTGTGAAAGTTAATTAGAGATGATACAGATATGATATATAAACAAGTGTGAGAATAAACCATGTAATGCATATATATATATCATACCCAAGTATTGAAGGGCAGTCCAAAGTCCAGCAGTAGACTGATCAAGACAGAAAGTTCAAAAGGTTGGAAAAATTAAAATATATTTGGAAAAGTATTGTGACCTTTTTCGTATATAACACTTTAGATTGTATTTGTGTACATCTAATTAAATTTCTTAATTTCTTAACACATATCCTTGTAATTTATTTATTAATCTAAAGTCAATTTTATTGATTATAAATGTAATTAAAATGACTTTTTCATAATGTGGTACCGATATAACATAAAACATAAGAACGTAAAAAGTACGCAATTTAATTTAATTAGCTTTCTTTTTACCAAATTATTCCGACATTTGGTCACTTGTGATTTCCATTTATAACAATCATCTAATAGTCATTGATTCACTTTTTACTTTAATTTGGATCAAAATTATTAGGGAGAATTTCATATATGTCTTACCGGAATGGAATGTACATATCATATATAACCAAATTCATTAGTTATATTATATCATTATATTTTATAATCTTCTTAAATTCTTTTTTAATAAAACCAATAAAGACTATGTTTGGAAGATAATCATTTCAACCCAATAATTAAATCTTTTTATTGAAACACATAAAATATTATGATAACAAAATGAGACCTTCAGTAAGACTAATAATGAATTTAAACACGTGTTGTTTAAATTTTGACTTATAAGTTACAACTTAGAGAGTATCGACAAAGACTTGCTACAGGACTAAATATCAATCGAAAACAACGTAAGAAGACCATCCGAGATGAATACAAGTATAGAAGATCATTCGTTGAATAACTGAAGTACTTCAGCCAAATAATTCAAAGTATCAACTGAACAGTCACCATGATCAGCTGAGCAAGTAATTGGTCAGCCGAACATCTAACCTTTAAGCTTAGTACACACCTTTAGCACTATGTTCAAATATGATAGAGTTATCCAGACCGATAAGTCTAAGGTACGATCAGTCTAAAAATTTGATCATCTGAACTTTCCATGATCAATCTTTATCATCAGTTTAATCATCAAGGGTATACGGAACGTTTCAATGTTTAAAGCTGAGTAAAATTAGCATGTGAGTTTAGTACATTTTCTTCGGCCAAGTCGTGAATTGTGCCCTAAAGATTTATCAATGTACTATGTTCATAACGTAATTTTTATTAAGTCAAAGGCTGAATAGTTGCTCTATTATATCTTCGATCTTTTATCTGTAAAAGTATTTGCATTTTTTGTATCACCAATGGACAAAAACGATAGAACTTCACCTCTTGACAAGGTTAAAGTTAGCTTCGACGAAAAGATCTCGAAGATTTGCTCAAGTACTAAAGTATAGCTGGCAACTACATCATTGGTGGTCAAGTCAAATCTCAAGAAGGATGATTGTCGATGAAAGTACTAACTTGAACAGGGAAAGTTAGAGTTTTGATGTAAAAGGATAATGTAACACCCTGAAAAGGGCCTAGCAGTGTCGAGTTGTACATTGTGTTCTCGTGTTTGTACAGTGACTTTAAGTAATTTAAATTAAAGTGTTTTAAGTGACTAACGTGTTATGTGTTAATAAAGGTGTTTATGTGAAAAGTGTTATAAGTGTTATAAAGTGTTAAACGGTTTCGCGTAATGATTCCGTAAATATCTCCGTTAGTTGAAACGGGATGGCGTGTGTTAAGTTGTAAGTTGGAAAGGGGAACAAAATACCCCATCTTTAACTAATTGACCCCAAGGTCGGTCTTTTAACTCCCTTATCCCCTTGGGAGTTTGAAAACACATACTACACACACATACAAACACGTTTAAACACACACACACACACTCAAGCTTTTGGAATTTGAGAAAGAAATTAAAGAAACAAGATAGTTGCAAGTGATTCCAGTATCAAGTTCATGTTCTAGCAGCTGATATTCACCATTGTTGTAAATGTTTTACATGTAAAAACCTAGTTTTGTTATTTGAAGGAGGAACCACCATTTTGATGGTGTGTAATGTGTTTTTGTGGTTTTCTTTGGTGTCAAATGTGTTTGTAGACTCCAAATGATGTTAATCAATGTACATAAGTGTTTGAAACTGAGATTTAGTCGAATTTTGGGTCAAAAATACGTGTTACAGAAGTTGTGTAAAAACAGGGACGAAGGTCTACTGTTGCAGAGGTCCTTGCGGCCGCAAGGAATGGTCCTTGCAACCGTAAGCAGTAAAAAACGGTCTTTGCGGACGCAAGCAAGGGTACATGCGACTGTAAGGGTGTGTTTTGTTGGTTTACCGCCTACGGGTGAAAGAAATGAGGTTTACGAGCGCAGGTACATAACTTGCCGTCGTAGCCAACCAAGGAACCATACTTGCGGGCAAAAGGGATTTCCCTTGCTGTCGTAAGTATTGGTTTTTGGGAAAGGAACTCTTGCGGTCGCAAGGAATGTCCTTGCGGTTGTAAGGGGTTATCCTGAAGGGGCCTTGCGACCATAAGGAAGGTACTTGCGGCCACAAGCAGGGTCCAGTACTAACAACATGTGTAACTTGTGTTTAAGCCTGAATGTGTTATGTGTAAGTGATAACCAAGCATGTGTATGATGTGTTAGGTGATCATGAGGAACCAGAGGACACCGAGCACTATATCTGTCTTTTGTGAACTCCAGGTGAGTACCGGTTTCCCATGAGACTCAGTAAGTAGGTTTATCCGTTTCTTGTGTGATATGATGCCATGTTTATACATGTGTACATTCGAGGTATGGTGTGATACATTGATACAGTGATATATTCTTTGCCATGTGAGATAACTTGTGATTTGTGATACGCATGCGTACTGTAGACCTGATGCGGGTCAATTGTGTTTGTGATTCTTGTCCGGACAAACGACGTGCATTGAGGTCAACTTCGGCTGGATCCCTTGAGGGCATCGCTAGTTATTCAGGATCACGGTACTCGCGAGTGCATTTCCGGGTTAAAGATTCTGCAGGACCGTCGTTCCTTGACATATAGTGAGGGTCTTGGTTTATGATCAGATCCGAGCGGAGTCCTTGTGGCTCAAACGTGATGGTGGACTGCTCTTCGCTCCCCCACCTGTGCGGTTGGTTGTGACTGATTCCCCAGCTTGGGTCGTTGAGCCAGACTAGCTATCTCGCGAGATATGACCCTGCTGACATGTCGGCGCATCGCTATGTGATAGCTTAGCTTTGTGTGTCATGTCGTGATGTAATAACATGCTTATTGATGCTTATGTGAAATCTGTGCTCACTAGCTAGTGTAGCTAACATTGTATGACTTTTCCTTTTTTGCAGGTTAGTGGCGTGATGTCCTGGCGAGACGGGATGCTTTGGGTAGTTGTTATGTATATATCTTTTGGAACACTTTTTGTAGTATGTTACTTTGATATGATGGTCGGTACGTAGTGGTAACACTAATCGATTTTTGAGACTTGGTTTAATCAGTTGCAGTTTGATGCCAAGTCGATGAACAATATCATTTTTGTAATCAGTGGTTTGTTACGCTGCTAACCCTTTATGTAAATATAGTTTAAAAAGTTTTACTTTTCACTGATTTTAAGCTTGTGAAGGCGGTGTTACAGATAAGATAAATAATATTATTATATTATTGATGGGATGATATTTTACCCAAAAGTACAATTACTTTATCCATACTTGAGTAAAGTACTATTACTTTTCGCTCATTTACTTCATAATTATATTATCATCGTTTATATGCCACCTCATCCCTCAATACATCTTTCGACCTACTGCCAAGACTTTTATAAATATATATGCATTGACAACATGCATACAGGCCTTAGTTGTCTCAGAGAAGTTTGTCCATGTGTTAGACACCTTAGCTGCCACCTTTTATTGTATTAGGAATTTCCTCTTTCTAATGCATGTAATTCTTGATTCATTTCAATAAGAATTATATTAAAAGTATAGTGTGTGCATTTAATTTCAAAAATGCTTAAGCTAGTATTCAAACCCCCCCCCCCCCCCTTTTACAAACATTTGTTGTTGAGTAATAACCGGTATCATAGAAGATTAGATAACCCATATCTTGGTATGTTTTGCTTACTCTACAACTGTTTACACCCCTTATCAAATGGCCTAATCATCTGCTTCACTCAACCTACCAAACACTGGTTCACTCACAAGGTGTCCCACAACGCAGATAACTTTTCAATGCGAGCTCTTCTTTTCTTGTCTACTTTAGATGTTCAAATGTTAGACATTATCAGGATGGTCCAATTGCCCTATGTACATCCTGAGTGTAGTTGTAGAGTTTAATGATCAACCCTCTACTAGTGATCAGACTGTTATCAAACCCATTCACCAATGGTCAGATAAAGACAAGAGGATGGAAAATTTGGATGTCAAAGCTAGGTCAACCATCGTCCCTGCTCTTCGGAATGAAATCTATCACCAAGTGTTTAACAGTACTTCTGACAAGGAGATGATAAATACCTTTACCGTGGCCTATGCAGGCACAAAGAAGGTTAAAGAAAATAAAAAACTTCTTCTCAACTGGGAGTATGAATTTTTCTTCTCTCATAAAGGTGAAAGTCTTACTCAGACCTACACCTGGTTTTACTACCTTGTGAATGACCTAAAAAGGGCATATCTAAACAAGAGCAACTTTGTTCTGGTCAACATATTCGTGGGCTCTCTTCCAGAGTGTTGGGATTACTTTGTCGCTGTCCTTAGAAATAGTGGAAGGATGAAGGGTATGTCCATTGTTGAGCTCTATGATAATCTGTTTAACCATGAGCAATCCACCAGAAAAGGAAGTTATCTACTAAAGAGATGAAGGAAGTGGTCAAAACACATCCATTGCCTTTGTCTCAAGAGATAGTCGCTTGAGGAGAGTTTCTCTGCTGTCGATGAAGACTCTGATGAGGACGAAGAAGAAGAAGAAAGTGAAACTGAGGAAGAGGTTGATGAGAAGAAGAATACTTGGAGAGTCTTGAGGTAGTCTTTGAACAAGTTGTCATGCTAGTTAGAATGTTCAAACCCTTTAAGAAGGGAAAGGGTGTTAAAAAGTTCAGCAAGAGGATATCAAAGGATGCCAAAGCCAAATTCAAGTCATCATTTGATGCCTCCATAGCTGAGTGCTACTCTTGTGGCAGGATTAGTCACATTGCCAGTGATTGTACGTCCAAGAGTACCTCTAGCCCAAAAGCTGTGAAAAAACAAGAAGGTAAAATCGATTACGAAGCTAAGTATAAAAAGCTTTTTGCTACTGTTTTTGAAAAGAAGAAGAGGAAAGCCCAAGGGAAAGTGTTGATGGCTAAAGAAGAGGACTGAGCTGAGGAAGATTTATCTTCAGACAAAGATGAGGATATCTCGGCTGCTTAATGGCCAGTAGTGGTGGAAGTAGTTCCTTTCATGAGGACGTGAAGCATACTGGTGGAAGTAGTTCTTCTATGTATCAGGTTGGTAAATTTGTAACATACAATGAAAATGAAAAAACTCCATGTTTGATTACTTGTATGTTGATTTTCAGTCTTTTATTAAAAGAGAAAAGAACCTAAGAACAGAACTGGTATAACTTAAGGAGGTAATTAGCTCTTAAAGATGAGCAACATAAACAAATAACTACACTAAAAGATGAACTAACAACTCAAGAGATATTAGATGATTTTTCAATAAAAAAACAATGAAGCAACTCAAAAGTTAATGATCATAAAAAAGTAGTAGAATCTTTGTGTGTCTCTGCTAAAAAGACCACTAAGTGTGTAAATGAGCAGATTCTCAAACAAGTTCAACCTATCATACGAGGAAATTATTCTAAAGATGCTAGTTGTGTTGATACTAATAAGAACGTTAATAAGCAAGAGCAAGTTTTTAAAGTTTGTATCAGTGTAGAAAAATGTCTAAATGTGTTGGACCTCTTAAACATTAGTTGTTTTAGATAAGCTTGTTTATGTGTTAGATATCTTAGCTGTCACCTTTTATTGTATTAGGAATTTCCGCTTATTCATACATGTAATTCTTAATTTATTTCAATAAGAATTATATTAAAAGTTTTAAATTTGTGCATATAATTTCAAAAAGTTTCCCTCCCCCTTTCTACAAAATTTATAATTGCGTACTAAATCTGGGACTAACAGACTTCACCATATTGCCTATAGTATCGTGATACTATGTTTTTGACATCATGTATGCTCTCTCACTCGCATTGGCGCTTTTACAGCTAATCTAGATGTTGACACCCTATGTAAAATTTTCATTTTTCACGTTTTATGATTACTTAATATATTATTATCAATGTTTAAATATCTATTTTTAAACCGACCCGTATATCACACGAATACCTAATTTAGAATTAACAAAATGTGAAATACGAAGATAATTGTCTTCTAAATATAATTGGTTAGTACACTAATGATTTGATTTGTACATAACTACGTAGGTTATTTACTTTTACATATTAGAAATAATTTAATTTTATATATAAATTATCTCCTAATCCAAATAATATAAATGAAAACACAGATTTATACCTTGTTGAAAATTCTTAAGAGAACGTTGCCTTTATTGGCTCCTTGATTCTTCTTCACATTTATCACTTGCATTGAACAAACATACAAAAATAAAACCAATTTTCCAATCATAAGTCACTAATTAAATTATTACCAAACACCATTTATTTAGTATTAATATATCAATATAATATATAGGGTTTAGTTTCTGAGGTTACATCGAAGTTATCACTTTTTGTTATTATATGTATCTAACTTTAAATATCGTTTAATGTGCTAAAGTTTCAAAACATACCGTGTAGTATATTGGAAAACTTGTTTGGTAGGAAATAAGTAATTTTCTTATTTTGATTTATTTTTTTAATAGTAAAGTGTTACCGAAAAACTACCATTTAAGTACTAAAGTTTAAAAAAATATCATATACGTGTTGAGAAACATAGTGACCTGCTAGTAACCTATTATCAAAAGTTATGATATACTTAATGGTATATTTTGAAACTTCAGTATATTAAATGATAGTTTTTAAAGTTTGATAAATATAATAGCAAAAAATAATAATATGATATATTTTCGGAAACTAAACTCTAATATATAAAGAGAAACAACTTACATAAATAGACGATGCGGCTCCAAAATCCAAGCCTGCTTCCACTTGGAAAATTTTCGGGTTTTTGAGCTAAAATTTCCAAAGCTGTGTGGCCGTTTCTATCCTTTTCCAACACGATGTTTGGGTAAGAATTGATTATTTCTAATGCAACATCTGCATCAAGATCGATATTGGAATGTTGATTATATGTTTTAATAATTACAATCAGATAATCAACTATAATAAAAACATGTTACTGAATAATAGCGTTCGGCTTTAATTATGATGCACATATCGAAATTAGAGATGGCAAAAAAACCCATACCCAGGGAACCCATTCTCCGATCCAGATTTGACGGGGATTCCCCAGTTGACCGAGGATGGGATGGGGATTCCCCGAACTTAGAAGTGGGAATGGGAATACCCCTTGGTTACCCAACCCTGAAACCCGAACATGTTGTTGTTGTTGCTGCAGCAGCTGCTGCTGTTTGTTGTTGTTGGTGGTGGTGGTGTTGTTGTTGTTGTTGTTGTTTTTATTATATATAATTTTTAAAGTCAAAATTTCTCATATAAATATTCGTATACAATTTAACTTTCTACAGTAATATGCATGTCAATAATATTTTGTTTGTTTGAACATAATGATCGTTTCATATGATTTGTTAAATATAGAGAACGAAAAAAAAAGCTAATACAATGAAGTTACTAATGTAGTTTTGTAGAATCATCTATGAAAGTATTATAAGCGGTATATATATATATATATATGTAGGAAGAATTTTCCATGTTTGCCTTTCTTTTAAAATATAGTTCATGATAAATGTATGATAATTACAATTTTGACATAAATTAATATGAGTCGTGGATCAAGTTAATCAAAAGACCCAATATTGTCCTTTAGGTTCTATGGTTCAAAATTGTTTTTTAGGTTCTATCGTTAAGGGGAGTTCTATAGTGATATTATATATATATATATATATATATATATATATATATATAATTATATATATATATATATATATATATATAGGGGAGGGTTCATGCGAGAACCGTTTTTAGTGCGAGAACCGCGAGAACCAATCTTAGCCGTTCCTTGGATATGGGAAGTTTCATGGATGGTGAGCGTGGAGGGATAGAGTGTGGCAGGGTGCATGTGAGGAATTCATGGGTGGGCAATGACATTGAAGAGGGGGAATTGGACGACTCAGATTGGTTCTCGCGGTTCTCGCACTAAAAATGGTTCTCGCATGAACTTTTTCCTATATATATATATGTGTGTGTGTGTGTGTGTGTGTGTGTGTGTTATAAAGAAATCATCAATTTGATTGATAATGTTATGTGCATTATAAAACGATTTAGTAAATATATTATGTCTTTTATCAAGAACATTATCTATTTTACAAAACTATTAAAATATTTGGTTGATTAAATTATGGTGTGAACCGGTAGGAATGGTTAAGTTAGATTTGTAATTCTACTTGTGTATGAAAAATCTCATGTATATCTATATTTAGAAATATAGATTTTGTAGATCAAAAATCACCAATTCCCCGCAGAAATCCGTAATACCAGAAAGGGATGGGGATACAAGTCAATATATCTGGCGGGGATAAGGAATGGAATGGTGGAACGGGAATGGGAATAAGTGATATCAAGAGTTATATTCAACATAGTCCATAAAAAAACATAGTTCTAAAATTTTAATATCCAATCACATATGATTTAGTATACATTCACATGTGAATTACGAAAATGTCACTCCGTTTAAATTTTTAAAATTCAATCTGGACCATTGATGGAGCTGATTCAAAGACTAAAATAAAGTCTCTCAGAACTATACATTAAATATGGATTATATTAAACACTTCTCAAAACAAAATAATATATACACTAATTTCTATAAACACCTTTCAAAAATAGATTTAAATAGATGATATTAAACAGTTAAGCATGTGCAGACCGACGTCGGACTTACCATAAAATCCGGCCATTATAGTTAGAGTAATGAGATCGCCGCCGGCAACACCGGCGTAAGGACTACTCCCCTCCTCTCCGTTGAGTAAATCCGGAGTCACCGTCAACAAGTATTTCAACGTCTCCTTATTCCCATGCCACGCCGCCAATTTCACCGGCATATTACCGTACGGATTCGGGACTCGAGTCATGCTAGGGTTCTTTTCGACCAAAAGCTTCGCAGCAATAATATTTCCAACCTTAGCTGCATAATGGAGCGGGTTGTTTCCGCCGTAACTCGCGGCGAACAGCTTATCCTCTGCACCGACGGCGACAATTCGCTCCACGAGCTTCTCGACGAAACGGTGGGAGCGGTTGGTTCCGACGGCGATTATCAACGGGGTCTCCCACCAATAGGTGATCTGCTTCGTCATTAGGTCTGGATCTTGATCGAAGATTAGACTCACGGAATCCCAATCATCATATAATGCAGCTTTGTAAATCGGTAGATCGCTGATAACGTAATTGTAAGTCATTGATTTTGATCGATTCTGGTTCAGCTTCGCTCAAAGTCAATGTTCTTCATGATCTTAAAATAAGCAAATACATTCCCATGAAATGAAGTCAACCGAAAGGATTTATTTTTGTAATGACGTAATGTTTTGGATTTATCCATTAAAAATTATTTAGGTGGTGTTTGTATTACTATTTTAAGGGATTATTTTTCAAATATTTTTTATAGACTAGTTTTTTTGGTTTATTAGGTAACTTGTAATTTTAATATGAATAATAACAAAAAAATAAGTCTGATTTATTAAAATAAATCGGAAAAGAGAGCTCTTATGAATAATAGACCCTTAATAAGTTAAAACAAATACTTTTTTTATTGGGATGGTCTATATATATAGACATCCTTTTTTTACTAAAAGATACTTTTAACTAACTTAATCTCCTATGCTAACTAATGTTATTGTCTTATATAATTTTGTCTTAACTTGTAATATTTGTCTTTTTTTTATGTAATATTATTTTAAAACTAAAATTGTTTTGGTATTTAATTTTGTATTTCATATTCTAATTACGAAGACTTAGATAGGTATTTTTTTTCCAACAAGTACTAATAATAATTCTATATTTCATATAGTATTATATGTTTTTTATTTTAAAAAATTTATAGGTCTAAAAACTATAGTATATAAATTAAATATATAACTAAACAATACACATTTTCTTCTAAAAAATACAAAATTATGAGCTAAATATCAAAATATAATAAAGAAATACTATTTAAGAACAATCTTCTATATCTGCAATAGATGATTTGGATTAAAGTTATTTCACATTTAGCTATTTAAATTAAAAAGTTGTAAATTTGGTCATTTATTTTGGAAAATCGCACATTGTTACTTCTTTGATGTTTAAAATATAGAACTAGTAGTGTGTGATTTTTCAATGTAAAGCACTAATAGTGTGCGAATAAAGGATTAATAGTGTGCAATTTTTTAAAATAAAAAAGTAAGTTGCAACTTTTTAGCTTAAATGATAAAATGTGAAACAACCATAATTGTAAACAGACCAATTGTATAATTCACTCATATAAAATTAGTTAAGGATAATCAACATGGAAATGACGTCTTCGAAAAAACTTAGGTCCCGTTTGTTTCTCCGTAATGCAAAGGAATGGAAATGATTTTAATTCCATCTATGTTAGTTATGGAATGACATTCATCTACCTAAAGGAATATAAATACTTCAAAGAACTTAATTCCTTTCCAAATAATGTTACCAAACACAATATACAACAGAATTTGATTTCAATTCCATTACATTCCTTCACATTACGGTAAAACAAACAGAACCTTAGTCTAGTTACCAACGTTTTTACGTCTCAATTATTTCGCTTTTATAGCTAGCAACTTATAAACGGTGAGGTAGGGTCAAAATTTTTGATGTCCTATTTCTAAATTCATGTTTTACTGAATTTATTTTTTAATATTTCTATTGCATTTCAAAACTTGGTTTTGCTTTGTAGATATATAAATCGAAGATGTTAAATCATTAAATGGTTTTTGAAAGTGGTGCTATTTGTATGATTCCCTAATTCTCACCTTTGCGGTTAGAAAACGTTAACTCAAAAGAATAAATAAAAGACTTTACCATTATTAAAAATTCAGTTTATTATATTATTAGACTTGATTTCTGGAGGGTAACTCGCATCAAATTAAACGTGTTTATTATAAATTAATCTATATTAGTTGTGTAAGGGTGTGTGATAAAAACAACTTTTATCTATTAAAAAGGAAAAAATATTCACATAAAACTCTCCATATTTCGTGGAACAAAATATCTAAAAAGAACGAATTTGAATTTTAATTAAAGGGGTGTCTATTTAGCAACATCCTTTTTATTCTTATCTAAAGTTGTGATTACCATTTTTAAAAACTAATATTACCTTTTTTTTTTATCCACAGCTTTAAGGTGCGGTTAGCATCCTCCTTAATATATTTATGGATATAATCACCACATCGATAACGTTCATATGAGAACCGTTCTTATTACGAGTACCGCGAATACCATTTGTAATCGTCATTAATGCTGATTAATAGAGGTATTTTGATTTTTTATATATATTTTTCGACCTCAATTGCGTCCATGTGGAGCGTCCTTTAAAGAGTGGGGTTTGATATTCATAAATACCCCTCATTAATGTTTCATTAACAAGACATTAATGACTCATTAATGAGCTGTATTTTTATTCGTCGCTGATTTCTTTTAATTAAGGGGTCAAGATTGGTTCTTGCAGTATTCACAATAATAAAGGTTCTTAAATGATTAACCCGAATGAAATTTGTTGGAAAATACAAAAAAATTATGAGAGAACCATCATATGAAGAGAACACAGAGAATGGTGGGTAAATCTGTAAAACTACAAATTTATGTTTCATGCTTGTAATGACCCAGACCACCCATAATTATTAAATCTATCAATATTTAAAAATTATTAGAGTTTTAATCACCAAAATTAAATCAATAGAACTGATTTTGAATCCTCTTTAATTTGATATCCTGATTACTTTTTTTTTAAATGATGCATCAAAAATTTGATGCGTCAATGCATCATTCTGGCTTTTCGGGTTGTGGAGTCTGTATACATAAGAAAAAAAGAAGTAGAAGAAGAAATTTGAAGAAGTACAATAATTTGAAACAAGAAGAGATAGATATACGTATTACATACCTGGTCCTTCGTACTAATGATATTCAATATCTTCCTCTTTCGTTACTAGTATACATTATTGATTTCTTCATATCACAAAATAACGCATAAAGACGAAATTGTTGCATATAGATCAAACTAATGCATACTTTTTTAATCAACAACACAAATATAAAAGAAACAGACTTATTCAAAGAATCATGTTGTATGCATACATTAAAAAATAATGCATAAAACTAAACGTGATGAACATTTTATAATGTATTCATCAAACTTAATGAATGTGCTTATATACATTTATTAAAATGTGTTTTAAAAGATTTTAATATGCATCTAATACATCAAATTAGATGCATACATTCAAAAATAAAACACATATACTAATACACCACCAAAATAATTCACATCCTGAAGAATTCAAGTCGTTCCCCATCTTAAGATAGTTCAAACTGAGACTTGAATCTACAAGCGTGATATACTAAACCATCAATTCACATGGACTCGTGTTTAGCCGTCAATTTCTTCAATTTTAGGCTTCAGAAATATAAATTTTCTGCACCAAGCAACCATCCTACATAATTAATCATTCATTCTTACATAATGTTCACTACAATAGTTTTAGAAAATAATAATGAGAAACAATATGTACTAGTAAATGCTGAAGAAGCCATATTGTTAACCTTCAAAATATGAATACTTCACCTAGCTCCTTCCCCAATTATTCAATTTCTCTATATAATAATAGACACTTTCTTTAAGTCACTACCACCATAAACCACCATGACGGGATCCAACTTTTTTTTATCAAAGCTAATTGGTCCAAATGGGTTCACCAAAGGATGGTCCCATGTTTCCCCACCAGAACTGATAACCTCTGGAACCGATACACATAACAACAATTAATTAATAGTGCATTGATCATGTTCATAAGTTTATAAGCAAATAAAATCATGTAGAGTAAATACACTTATTCTACAAATTCCCACTTCATTTTCAAAATGAATAAATCCTTGTAAAATAAATTAGATGACCAAAACCACTGCACTGACTTAATCAATGTCATAAAGTGTTGCCACATATATTTAACAATTGTCACGACATAAGAAGGTAATATCAATCAGAAAATTGTTCACAAAATAATTAAGTGTTAAACTTAAAATTAATTGGGAATATAAAATATAAAAAAAGGAGTAGGAAAGAAAGATTAGAACCTAAAGATAAAAACTAAAAATTTTTACAGTTTCCTAATGTTTGTTCGTAAGAACGAACAGGTACATGTAGAGCAGTAGTGGAGTGGAGATAGATTGGATGTTTTGTCTCCCATTGCGGTGGTAACCCCGGGTGAGGAAACGGTGTCCATAGCGGGGGTAACATGAGGATCTCGTGGTGTGTGAACCCATGGTCATTAGAAGGAGATGAAGGGAAGGATGATGATCATCCTCATCATATGAACTCCATGGTCTATTGCAAGAAGATGAGAAGAGAGTAGATGCATATGGAGAGCATATCTCTATATGGGTGTTGATGGAATGGGGAGAGATCCCTTACACCTTGGTGCCCTCCCCAATATATAGGGAGGTGTCTAGGGTAAGATGGGCCCAAGCGCAATGGGTATACCATATGTTTAGGCCTTACCTAAGGCCCAAACAGATAGTACACCAACACCTAACAACATAAATGAGAAGAAGTAGAAGGGTAAACAAGAAGTAGAAGGATAAGTTGTTCAAAACAAAAAGAAGTAGAAGGATAAATTAAAGGTGAAGAAGACGAGTCAAATGTAAATATTCAGACCATGTAAAATGCAGTTTATGCACAATTGCTATCCAAATTTGATAAATACTTGCTTTTTGATGTATCAAATGAATGAATGTGTAACTTGATGCATCAAATGAATGAACGTGTAACAAGATGCATCACATCAACATGAAATTTAAAACTAATATGTGTACTTTGAATTATGAATTATTTTGCCCTTGCTCCAGGCCCAATCCGAGCCTCATCCCCAGCTCCAGCTCCAGCTAGTTTTTTCAATCATACACTTAGTTTATAATTGTAAATCCTTTGCAACAAAAGGCATTGTTGTAAACACTTTGAAACAAAACGCACTAGATATAAACCGGAACCTAAACTGAGTTGTTAACTCTAAACCGGAACCTTCCCCTTGCCTTGACCGATCTCATCATCAAAAACACTAAGCAGAATGTTTAGTGGAGCACACATAGCTTACACGTCACACTAGATATGTGCACATTTATACACACTTTCATGAACACAAAATACCATTTTAATGCAAGCACCAATAACAATTTTCCCACACCTCAGTTTTGAGATCAACCGCGCCTTTTTGTATTCACATGATATTCACTCTCAACCGAACCTGTGATTGCATCTTCACATATCCACACAACTTCCTTTTTTCACATAAACGTGTTGTTACTCTTTCCATATATAAATAAGCACATATATATAACGTCAAGCTATTATAACTCATCTATAAATATTAACTTGGTAAATCCACGATATGGAAAGTGGATGATCAAGAAATACCTACACGACATCTATGTTTGCTCAATCACATAAAACATAACATAATCGCAAATCCGACCAAGATGTCACATTGTACTAGACTTTGGTCACCCTTCACATTGCAATATCCAAATGTACTATTCATATGTAGGGTCTCAAGGACTTGATGTTGCATCATTCTACACTTATGTTGAGTCTCGAAGAATCTATATAGCATTCATCTTTTCACATGTCTAGTCTTAAGAACCTGGTACCGCATTCCACATTTAACCCAAAACCCCTCATATTGTGACTTCACATCACTCATCCCTTTGAGCAATATGATACTGCATCCCACTAGTTGTAAATGATATTTTCAAAACTCAATAAATTGATGTTTAACAAACGATTATATGGCCGACGCTCCGCAACCGGAATTAGTGGTGATCAAACATTGAAAACTTTAATTAAATACATTGCCATTTGAACCAAAAATGTTATGACTACTCGTAAACACCACATATCGTTATATAATAGACTCTTAAATAGTGTATTAAACTACACTTTGAATCAAGTTTTATTAGTTAGCAATGGCACTAACAATTCACTTAAAACTCTCCAATTACTCGATTAATAAAACCACTTCCATTATAAGAAAATCTATCAATGTAACCATGAGATACCAATACAAAAGCAAGAAATTTAAAAAAGTAAGAAATGAAAAAAGCAATTATGGAAATGAAAAAGCAATTACTATATATATAGGACAAAAGTTCATGCGAGAACCGTTATTAACGCGAGAACCGCGAGAACCAATCTATTCCGTCCAATTCTCCCTCCTTCAATGTCATTGTCCACCCATGAATTCCTCACATGCACCATGTCACACCCTATCCCTCCACGCTCTCCATCCATGATACTTCCCAAATCCAACGAACGGCTAAGATTGGTTCTCGCGGTTCTCGCACTAACAACGGTTCTCGCATGAACCCTCCCCGATATATATATATATATATATATATAATCAAGATTAAATAAAAAGAGAATTAGGGTAAAAATGGTAAGGAGGAATTTGGAGATGACATGTGGCATAGAAATCAAAAACCGTCAAAAGGGTATATTAGGAACATTTAGAAAAAACAAATGTTCTCTCCCCTAAAATTTTCCCCCACGTATCTCTCTAACCCTAGTTCGTATCTCATATTCACCCTCATCCCTCCTTCGCAGACACCACTGCCGGACACCCCACTGCCGTACCCCACTCCGTTGCAAATCACAGCCACAATCACCGCCGATGGTCTTTCGTTTTAGGTTGTAACCACCGCTGCAACCTTCGATGTTCAATTTCCGAATTTCGGTGGCAACCACCGCCGCACAAGGCTGTTTTGTTTAAGGGGTTCCGTTCACGACCTGCTCTGTAGTCGTCGTCGCTGTGTAGTTGCCGATGTTCACCGCCGCTTCCTTCTAATCACCTTCGTCGTCGTCCCTGATTTCTGCAACTGATTCGTCGTGGACCATGGTTATGCAACTGATTCATCGTCGCCGCCCTCCATAATCTTTCCTAAGCCTCCTCCGTGAAGACGCCGCCGTCGATCCCTGACTAATCCTAATCGACTTTTTCTGTCGTCGCCGCCGCTGTTTAATACATCAAAGGTGGAGTTTTTTTTGTGCATCAAGGTATTTTTGTAACTGATTCCTTGTATACATCATCGATTTTTTGGTGAATCTTTTGAATTCGGTTTCTTCATGTAATTTAGATTTTGTTCTTCATTTTCTGAAATTATTGTACAACAAATGGGTGAATCTGTGTTTAGATTTTGTTCTTCATTTTCTGAAATTATTGTACATCAAATAGGTGCATCTGTGAAGTCCATGGTTGTGCTATTTGTTTGTGTGCATCTGGTTAATTGTTCATGTTGTGCATATGTTATTTTTGTTGGATCTGTGTTGGATCTGTGCATTTTTTAATATGGTAAATGATGTTGGTGGATCAAAGAAACGATGGCGCTGCTCATTATTTTTTTTAATTTTTTTCATTTCCATATCTGCCCTTAATTGGCAGTTAGAATAGTGAGACGTGGGCCTATTTTTGTTTACTTTTTATCTAAATCTTGTGGCCAGGATTTCTCCTTACTCTTTGTACCATAATTTTCTTTTTACATATATATATATAGGGAAGGGATATTGTAAAAAGAGTTTTAAGCTATAAAATATAAGGAGAGATCCTGACCCTTAGATTAACCAAAAGTCAAACTTCAAAATTCAAAAAAAAGAAGAAAAACGGAATTAAATAATGAGAAAAGGGTAAACTAGTAAAATCCTAAACCAACAAAAACGTGGCAGTTACTCCCCAATCCCACATCTGCAGAAAACCACTTTTCCCCACCCCTTCTTCATCGCCGATCAACACCAAACAAAACCTGATTTTTCATTCTTGCTTCATCAAAAACAACACTGATGCACGATTCAAACCCAAAAAAAACCTAAAACTTGTTGCACGAATAAAATTGATAATGAAACCATAAATCTCAGGCCAAAAACTCAAATCCACGGTACATTTCCTTCACATATCATACAAAATTGATGAATTCAATACATCATACACAACATGCACAACTGATTCAGTCGATGCACAACTCGAATTGTTGATGAATATATACAAAAATTGATGATTTCAGTACATAATACCTGAGATGCACAACCCTAAAAAATTGGATTGTGCACCGGCGGTGGCCGCAGCCCTAAAACGCAGAACCAGTGGCGGTTGATTACAAAAAAAACGAAGATCTAAACCTTTGAAGCATAAACAGCGGCGGCGACAGCGTAGAATCAACTCTGCTGGTGGCGAAACAAACCAGCGGCGGCGACTTCAGATTGGGCGGCGGATGATGCACACACGGTGCGACAGTGCGACTTCACAAAAATCGACTCCAATGGCGATGGCAGTGGATTATTAGGGTTTCGTGCGACTGAGGATGTAACACCGGTTTTCACGCGCTTAAAATTAGGGAAAATTTAAGCTTTTTAACTTATCTAATAAAAGCCAGCAGCGGAAGTAACCAACGTTTTACAAAAGATAATATTGTTTATCTGACTTGGTAAAGTAAAAGTACAACACCATAAAACAAGACCAAAATACCACCGCGTGTTACCCAACTAAACCGACACGTACCGACCATCGGATCACATATAATTACATCGAACAGTGTTCCGCAAAAGGTATGTACAACAACTACCAACAGTCCCGCCTCACAAAGGCCAACTACTTCGCATCTGCAAAAAGGAAATTTAGGCACCGTTAGCTACAACTAGCCAGTGAGTACAGATTTACACATAAGCATCAATAAGCAGGTTATCCCAACTACGGGACAGCACATAAGGCTATCCTAACATATAGCGCCGCGCCAACGAGTCAGTAGGAATCATATCTCGTAGGGGGAAAAGCCCCGCTCAACGATTCAAACTGGGGACCATCAGCTACAACTATCCGCAATGGTCGGGGAGCGAAGAGCAGTCCACCAAACACGTTACGAAGCTCGAAGCTCAACATCTCGGATCTCAACGAAAGCTAAGATCCCAACTCACGTTAAGGAGCGGCGGTTTGCAAGACCACCCCGGCGTGCTACACACCGAGTACCGTTGATCCCCGTTATTCCATCAAAGGGATCCAGCTTTTGGGAAGAAAGCTGACCTTAACCATGCCATCAACAGTCCGGACCAGTATCATATACAACTATAACCCGTAGTGGGTTCAACTATACGCATGTGATTTATAACCAACGTGTAAAGCAACTTAGCATGGCAACAGTATACAATAACATGGTATAACATACCTCATATACGCACGTATGCGACATCGCCAACATATTTCAATAAACAACAGACAACGCTACATACCGAGACTCATGGGAAAACCGGTACTCACCTCGAAATTAGAGGAGACAGATATGAATTCGGGAATCCAAGGAGCACACGGAGTCGTCCGAATCACCTAGCATATTGGATTCAAGCTTAGACATCAAACAAGGATAAGCAACTAGGCTTAAACCACAATACAACAAAGCTGTCAACAGAACAACACAGCATGCGATCGCAAGGCATATCCATGCGATCGCAAGGGCCCTGCCCTAACAACCCCGCCTTACGATCGCATGACATAACCATACGACCGCAAGGGTGGTATCTTGGAGACTTACGATCGAAAGTTATGTACCTACGATCGCAAGTTATATTTCCATCGTCCTTAGACGGTAAACCACGACAACGACACCCTTACGATCGCAAGACCCATGCATGCGACCGCAAGAGACACCAGGCGCGCCATGCGACCGCAAAGAGAACCCATGCGATCGCAAGCACCCCATGCGATCGCAAAGCCTTACCATGCTATCGCCAGGAACTCCAGAAAACCCATGCGATCGCAAAGTGAAGCCATGCGATCGCAAGTACCCTATGCGACCGCAAAGACCATCCATGCGATCGCAAGGACCCCCGACACAGTGGGTTCTTGCTCTGTTCGAACACAACGACTGTTTTTCGACTCTTAACACTTTTGATCGACTTAAACGCAACTTTAAACGTTTACACATGTTATTTGATACCACTATAAGTTTCCTACATGTTTGTTAACATACTACAATACCATTGGTTGATTAATTCAACCATCAACACAACATTTCTTTTCCTTAGCATCAAAGTTAGGTTTTCTACAACAAAAGCTTACCTAAAAGATGAAATAGAACAGATTGGAGCTTGTATTTACTGCTGCAATTGAAAGTCTAACTTCCTTCCTTGATTCACCTTCAAATCTCCAAGAGTTCAAGTGGTGTGTGTGTGTGTGTGTGTGTGTTATTTTGCACGTATGTATGTTGGTGTGTGTTTTGTCAAGGCAGAGGATAAGGAGAAGCTATAGGCCGACTTAAGTGGGTTTAATACCCCACTTGGGTATTTTGTTCTCCTATTCAACTTAAAACACAACTTAGGTTTATCCGTTTCAACTAACGGAGATATTTTCAGAATCATTATCTGAAACCGTTCAACTATTTACCAACATTTTCTATTTATGAAACATTTCTAACTTTAGCCACATAACCACGTATACCAACAAATAACAACAATTAATCAACAAAATAACTTAAACAACTTGGTTAACGTCAATGTACAACTGAACAAACATAAGGTACAACTAATTACAACTAGGCCCTAAATTAGGGTGTTACAGAGGATGCCATCCTGTGCGACGACTCTGCTTCGTGATGAAAGAAGGTGCCTATGCGGCGGTCATGTTGTGAGCGGCGACGATGTTGTGGGCGGCGAAGATGCTATGGGCGACGACGAGGAGGTTCGCCGGCGATACCATTTAGGGCTTTCGTGAGTGGGAGTGGGGGCGATACCATTTAGGGATTTCGTGAGTGAATGGGGGCGTGAATGGAGAGGGCAGCGAACATCAAGGGAGGAGAGAGAGGATGTGTGTAAAATGTCTTAAGTGCCCCTCAACTAATTTTGGTTAAAAATGACACGTGTCACTCCCAGATTTCTCCTTACTCTTTTTACCTTAAAATTCTTTTTATTTGATCCTGATTCTATATATATATCAATTATGAATTTATTCTACCCACCCTTACATATTAGTAATTATAGATTCATGCTACCCACGCCCAGCGGCCATACAAAAAGCAACAAATGAAAAAAAGGAAGAAAACTAAAGTTCATATCGTGAATAAATGAGAAAAGGCATATCACGTTTTAATGGTTAATTTACAAAATTGCCTCTAATTTTCTCATGAGAAATTGACAGATTTTTATGCCAACTAGTTTGAGCCCGTGCTCCGCACGGGTATGGGAGGGCTAAAATCTGATCGTGGCAGAAAACGTAAACCCGGTTTGTGAAAAGAGTGCACGGGTCTTGAGTTGACCGACCCTACCCATTCTAAACCCGGCTTTTATCCGACCCAAAAAAAAGAATAAAAAACCGACCCGGTCCCACAAGAGCACGATAAAAAAAAATTATAATTCAAAACCCAAACCCGTAACTGACCCCCGTAATCGGCCCGCCAAAAAAATAAAATTATTTCAAAAAGAAAAAAAAAACAATTGGTTCGGCCCCAAAAAAATTTGGCCCAATATCACCAAATTCAAAAAAAAACAGAGCCCCCAATAATGAATTCCGGCCCAAACCCGGTTTCTCACCCAAACCCGGATCCGGGTACTCAACTGGGCCACAAAACACAAAAGGAAAAAAAAAGAAAAAAAAGGTTTAAGGAGGTTCACACATGGTCCGGTTTCAGGTTCAACCTCCTCCTCCCTCACTCTCTCCCCACTCTCCGTCCTCTCACTCTCTCCTTCTCGATTCGTCAACCACCCCACCAGCCACTGCACTTCGCCTCCGCCACCGCCACCGCCAAACCACAACTGCTCTCCGCCGCTGCCACACCACCACTGCAATTCGCCTCCGCAAACAAACCAAATGCCGCCGCCACCCACTAGCCCTCCCTCTTCTCTCTCTCTCTCTCTATCTCTCTCTCTCTGTGTGTGTCCAAGGACCACCACGACATCCACCGCCACCACCTACCCGCACCGTAAACCCTAGATCTACTCTCCACACTGTAAACGCTATCTCCCGCACCGCCGCACCGTAAACCCTAGATCTGTGCAAACCGTAAAATGTGTGAAAACCATAGATCTATGAAAACCCTAGATCTTTGAAGATTAGGCGGCGGCGGTGGTTTGGTAGTGGCGGTTGCGGGTGAAACCATAAACGTAAGAACTAAATGTTTTTCTTCTTCTTTGAAAACCCTAAACGTACGTACGAACTCAATCTTTCTTCTTCTTTTTCTTGTTCTTTATATCTGAAAGTGTGTATGTGTGTGCGCAATTTTTTGTTGGTGCTTGCCGGTGAAATGGTGGTGGTGGTTGTTGAATCTGTCGAGAGATAAAGAGGGTGCTTAGTTTGAATGTAGGTGGTGGTCGTTTGTGGTAGTTGCCGGCGAAATGCTAGATCTACTGCTCAGACTGGTGGTGGTTGTTGCCGGTGGGAGGCAGTGTACGGTGGTAGGCGGAACATTAACAACCGGCCCAAAACCAAATTCAAAAAAAAAAAACAGCCCAACAATAAAATCCGGCCGAAACCCGGATCCGGGCACAAAGTCATAGGCAACCACGCTTTTTTATCTATTGTATAAATTGATATATATTGTAATTGTAATACCAATAGATTTAGGCAACTAAATAACCCAACCCATTTAGCATCCTATTAGTACACTATTGAACACAAATTCACCATTTCTTCACTTTAGTCGATTAAATTACCCAACTCATTCAAAAATGTATAATTGATGTTTAATACCTATAGAGTTTAATTGCAAACCTTCTCAATATCAATAGTTCTGGACTCAACATCATCTCACTGTTCTTCACAGTCGCACAACTTACGATACCAGACCCGTAAATTGGTCAGCTCAAGACTCAAACCCAATCCGAAAATCCGGATTTTGAAGTCGATATTATGTATTTTAAAGTTAACTTTATATGTAACTTTTTCATGAATATTTGACCAACCTAAACCGAACCCGAAATTCCAAAATTTATCTCTAGAAAGACAAATCAGTTTTTCCCGGTAATATGAGTCGACATGAAACACGACCGGAACCAAACACAAACTAAAGTAACACAAACCATACCTAACACGCAATAAAATTGGGTCGAAAATACTTTGACACGAAAATGGTCAACACCGAATTAAAGCAACACGAATCATTTCTGGCACGAAGCTAAATTGGATCAAAAATCACACGAAAATGGTCAACACGAAAGCAACACGACCTATTTTACCTAAACACGGCCCGAAATTCATGCATTTCAATAAATATATGTAATGTTATTCTTTGCTCTATGTTTTTACTTTTCAATTGCATAAGGAGAACCCATACCACTAGTTCACATTTTTAAAATTAGATGTCGCACTAGTCTTACGAGAAAAAAGAGAATCTTTTTGAGAACTTGCTAGTTGACTTCTGTGCTCATTAAGCATATAAAAGTAAATAATATGATATTACTGATGTGGTACTAATACAATAGGTAAAACGTGAAGCATGAAGTTGAAGTACTCTCCGACTCTCCGTACTCACATATTTTTTCGCAAAAAATTGAAAAGATGCAAATATACGATTTTTTTAAAACTAACGTATCCAAACACGTATATTACACTAACGGATGTGCACATGTAAATAAAGATTAAATAAAATTTTCAGTATTTTGCAGCACAATTCGGCAGAAATTTTGACAATCAAGTGATAAAATCAAACCCTCTTACAGTCTCTTGAACAATCATTTTGTGCAAAATAAATTAACTAACGAACCATGGTTCAAGAGAGAAATAACAAAGAAAAACAGTTTTCCTTTACAACTCTTTCATATCTTAACTTTCCCTGTGATTTGATTTCCTTTTCTTCATTCGACATCTTTTATCTTGAAACCTAATACAGGAAGAACGAAGAGAATTAGTCTCCAAAAGGTGTGTTTCGGTGGAGACACCTTCACCCCGGGTCACATTGGACCAACTCCACCCCACCTCCATAGGCGTGTCCCTGGCTATCCCCTGTCCCGGTCTCCCGCAGCTGGTTGGGTTCGAACCCTGGACCTATTATGCAAATAGTCCCCAAACTGTGCGCCCCGTAAGCATTTACGGGGAGGAGGTACCACTGTGCCAAAGCCACATTGGTGACGAAGAGAATTAGTTTGTCTTAATACCGATTAACATATACGACTTACAGAATGTAACCTAGGGGTGAGCATGGGACCCGGTAGACCAATAAAACCCGACAAACCGGACCGCACCGGACCGAGACCAGTCTGAACCGGGCCTGATCGGTCCGATCTTCGGTCCTTGTTTTTTATAGATTTCGGGTTTCGTTCCAGTCCGGGCCGGGCCGGGCCGGTTTTGTTTGATACAATGTAAAAGAACAACTAAAAGACCGAAAAAACCGACGAACCAAACGAACCGGACCGGGACTAGTCGGTCCGGTCTTCGGTCCTAATTTTCTATACATTTCGGGTTTCGGTCTGGTCCGGTCTTTTTCAGTCCGGTCCGGTTTTTAAACCGATCTTACCCCTACTTTAGAGTTGACAACTCATGGCATGACTCTGACTATACAAAGTACTACAGTGTTGAACTAAAGTCAACTTTGATAAAAGTCCCAATAGGGAATTATTGTGAAAAATATTTAGGTTGACCATGTCAACATTTGTAACCCGAGTCAAGAATTTTATACACTTAGGACCCACAATTGGCACCATGTCATCAACATTAAACTATTGGAACGCCATGACAACAATTTTATACAATTGGCATGCCACATGTAACCATTGATAAGAGGCTGCTGGTCAAAGTTTTCAGGGGAAAAAAAAAATTGCAATTTAAAAACAATTGAAACTTTAGTAGTCATCCCTCTTAAAAAATTGAAGTGACCAAATGTGGAACAATCGTAAAACTTGGTAACTATTTACTAACATTCTCTTACAAAAGTTACTTTATTATAATACTGGATTAAATGCTCCGTTGTAATATAGCGGTTGATTTAAAAATGATAAATATTAAAGATAAATATTAAAGATTTAAAAATGTAATATAGCATCCTCTCTACCATAGGTAGAGGTATGGATGTCTACATCTCAACCTCCCCCATACACCGTGCAAACGGTATTGGGACCCATAACCCGTGGAAGACGGTATTGGGTGTTACTTTTTTTTTAACACGAAACAAATGAGAGCTTTAAAAAACGACAAGTGACAGCGTCAATACTCAGACTAGCGGTTGAAGCAGATGCAAGAGAGATGATAGACATGAAGGCAGAAATGTATTATGATACGAAAAGAAGTGATTGTATTTCTTGTATAAGCTACCAATCATTA
Organism: Pulicaria dysenterica; assembly: GCA_947179395.2. NCBI lineage: Eukaryota > Viridiplantae > Streptophyta > Magnoliopsida > Asterales > Asteraceae > Pulicaria > Pulicaria dysenterica. Next base: position 14,900,183 of record OX359296.1, read on the forward strand.
TTCTTACAATTAAAAACAAAAAATGTTTTGGAATGTTATAAAGAGTAAATATAATATTTATAAATTAAGGTGAGCAAATACAACATTTTAATGTTAAAGAAAGACATATATGAAATTATCTCTACAATTTTTGATTAAAAAAGTCAAAATCAAATTAAATTTTCAATTTAAATGGCAGATAGAACTGTTTAAAAAAGATTACTTAAGTTAGCCTTTTATTTATATTTAAAGATTATCTACTTTAGTTAAGCGATTTGTGTTCATGCACTAAAATTACATTTCGCTTGACTTTTATCCTTTTACGTATTAACTCACTTGAATTATCCATTCGAGGTTTAACATACCCCAAACTGTCCCATTTGCAATTAAACAAATCGAAAGTGCCACATTTACCCAAAATCTAATTCAAGTGACAACGATATACCCATGCTAATAATGATTAAAGGGGTGTTTGGGATTGCTCATTTTGAAGTTCTTATATCATTGTATTCTCTAACAGCTGAAAAGCACCTTCAGCTGTTTATAGCTTATTGCGTTGGAAAAATACTTTTCTTTTAAGCACTTTTGAATGTGCTTATTTTAAATGGCTTATAGCTTATTGGTATAAATTTACATTTATCCCCTCAATTTAAAAAACATCAAATCATGTCTACCATCATTTATATCCTCTATAGCTTTAAAAAGGATAAGTTAATCATTCCACTTGTATTATCATTAAATAAGCAGATTTTGTCAAACACTCGTATCTGCCTATTGCGTTTTTTTATTACGAGGTGCTTACTAAATTCCGCTTATAAGCTATAAGCCAGAAATAAGCAATCCCAAGATCCCCCTAAATACTGAACAAAAATTGGTTCAAAATGAGGGAGAGATATCAGTTATCACTAATGTTATTATAAGTTAAGGAGTAAAATATGACCTTTTCGCACAGTTAGTCTACAAAACTGCAGCTCTTAGAAGGATAACTGCAAAAGAGGGATGGATCATTGCTTGAACTGGTCACCAAGGCCTGGTGGCATTCCTAAGCTTTGAGCAAGATCACCCATCCGTGCTTTCATGGCCTAAAATTACAAAAAAGGTCGTCAAGAATTAGACAGAAATTTTGAAGACATGAAATTTCATTGTTATATACTTATATTTGTAAGAACCTGGACACTCTTTTGATGGGCATCCTTGTATGCTTCAGTAATCAGAAGTGAAAGCTTCTGCAAGAAAAATAAATGATGAAATCTATATAAGAAGCCAAGAAAATTATATAATCTCTAAAAGTTTGGTTAATAGTACAAAAGTGTTCAAAATTACAACCCCATTTAAATAAAATCGGCGGTCATCCAATTTTATGGTTATAGATATAGTACTTGCATGTGCTGAATGACACACACAGAGATTCCACAACATATTTGAAATTAAGTAACATACAGTGAAGTTAAAAACATATACTCACTTCCGACCCCAATTCCATTGCAGCCTCTGTAATTTCCGTGCGTACGGGTTGTTGGTTCCCAGAGAGTGTGACCTAAACATTTCAGATATGAATAAAAGTTGCTTATTAAATCCACGTCAGACTTTTAGTAAAAATCCATCAGTAGCAAGTCACTGTATGCAGAGAATGAAAACCCTAATTCAGTAATTATGTCTTGAAAACATGGATTTGGAAGACCAAAATGCCTCTAGAAAGTAAACTATATTTAGAAACATATAAAAGTTTCAAATACCAACTACTACGAATATGAGTATGCGAGTATGGGGTTACTAGTAAAATATTGTGTGCCACGTACCTTCACTAGCTCACCTTCACAATAACCATCAAACTCGGCTCTGTAAAGCAAAATAGCTGACATAACTTAGTGACAGAAATCCAAGAGCACAAACCGAAATAGTTCTCAAAAATGCAATTAAAACTAAATAAAGAAACCTTCATATATAGAAGCAATTAAATGAAAAAAGAAATATGAACTCATTATTAAAGAAAAAACTATACATACATAGCGAGTTCTTTTTGCACACGCACGGCCTCAACTTGGACAACCATTTGTGCCTTCTTTACGGTCTCATACAAATTTTGCATGTTTCCAAAAACCCCCGCCTGAAATCAACAAGGACGCGATATCAGTTTTGATCCACATTTCATATACTGAGCCCACTGTTCACTTAGAACAAACAAAACTTTGGTAAAGCTTACTCTACCTAAATGACAAAATTAGCCCAAGTGCCCAACAAGCAAAGAGTGCAGCTTTCTCTGGAAACTATGGCTGTGTTTTGGTTTGAGGGTTTGAAATAAAAGAATGAGAATGAAAGTTTTTTATGATGTTTGTTTTAAGACAATGGGTTTGTGTTAAACTATGAAATGAAGGTTTGTGAAAAGTGAAACCCACCTAAAGTAATGAGATTTATAAATCATTAAGACCCTTCTCTATCTCTGTCTCTCTCTCTCCCACACACACACTTCTCCCTCTCTCTATCTCTCTCTCATCTTTCCATCTCTCCCTTCTTTTTATTTCTTTTGTTGTAATAATATTCAAATACCAATACCATATTAATAAAAGCAAACACTTTTTTCAACAATCATGTTTTTCTCTCTCCTCCTTTCCTGTCAAACCTTCCCATTTCCAATCTCATTGTCAGACCAAACACCACCTAAATTCTATAACCAACTTCTCAAGTTGCAATGTTTGTCTTTTAATATCTATTGTCTCCTACTATCTTCTCCACCTAGAGACAAGCTTATCATGCTTATAGTACAAATGATTCCCAAATTAAGCAATTATTGAAGTGCAATTTTGCTAAAATTTGATGTTATTAAAACAAGATAAGGGAAAAAATTGTAGGAGACAGAATTTAGAAAATCTAGAATGAAAAGTATGAGCAAGTTCAAGTAAACTTGTGGTTTCAAAAAACCTTTGTAGACAACATAGAGATTACCATATGAGATCTGATTTGTGCACTAGTCCAATACACCACCAAAATGATTGCATTTAACTATTTTACCCTTATCAATCAAAAAAGGATAAAAACGATAAGGATAAAATGGTCAATAGTAATCATTGTTGTTGTGCATGGACAAAACAAGTAGTGTACAAATCACCTCCCTTGCCGTATAGATGAGGATAAAATATATATACTCTTCCATCTTCACACAAAGAACAAGGTTAGGCTAGACAAATAATTTATGAAACTTTTTTTCTATTAGCCAAATATGTCAGCATACCCTTCATAAATCTGTCAGTAGTTTGCATTTTACTTGAAGAGAAAAATCTTGCATTCGAACTCGCTCAATATGAAAATATTGCATTTATTTTGGGAGTTGGGACAAGTCACCGTTCCTGATGAAGTTTCCATTAAATCTATATAAATCAGTAACATTGGACGTGGTGACAGACATCTCAAAAGTAAGAAACAAGATATCACGAAACTATAATGACTAGCTAACAAAGTAGAACTGAACCAACACAGATCATAAATTTAGAATATATATGTTGATGTGAGAGATACTTATCAGTACTGCATTCATTCTTTAGAGGTAAAGTGAAGATGTTCTATTCATGTATAGAAACGTCATAATTTTTACCTTTCCATCATCCTTGTCACCATCCTTCTTTCCTCCACCAAATAGTGCAAATACACGAATAGATCGGCGGTTATCAACAAGCTTCTGATGACTAGGATGAGTTAGGGCCCTCATACCAACTGAATTCGGTTTTAGGCATAATTTTTCTGCATATTAAGCAAGAAGAAACAAGTTTTCACATTGTGGTGAAGAGTCTGGACATGAAGGCAGATGTTTAAAAGAAAGACATCATCTCAAAGTTATCTTCTTTAACTCTATAGCCAAACAGAAGAACACATATTTTAAACAAAGATTTTCATCAAGGGTTCATTACATATACATGACAAAAGCAATAGTGTGTAGTGACTGTTGCAGGTATATTGTATAAGGCACCAATGTAATAGTAATATGTTCAGACTTAGAGTTTCTAACCACGGTTACTTTTGTCTACATGAATGGACCAAAATTAAAAATAGTGGCTGATTAAAAAGCCAGACAAAAGACAGCCCACCCTTGCAGAAATTTTAGCACCAAAATAACAAAATTTCATTGTTAAAACCCCCTTACTCCTTGTGAGTTACTTGTGCCACGTATAATTATCAGTTCAGCATGAGAGTACATGTTATTCCTATGACACAAAAATTTCATGGGGATTTGTTCATTTAATCCTTGACTAAGAACTATCCTTTTCGGTTTTTCTCTTAGGGAACTTCACTGTTGTATACTTGTTACAGAAAGTGCAACACTTCATGAAATAAACATATAAACCCTTCCTTATATGGCTTAACTAATCCAGGCAAAGTTCACCCAGCCACTCAGATGGCTATCATGTAACTTCAATGTGTATTACCTGGCAATAACATTGTTAAACGTACACAGATTCGTATAGGTTTCGTCAAAATCAACAGCCTTTCATGTAAAGTTGCAAGATTAGGAATTAGCTTCAGAAGCCAAGTAATACACTCCCTCAGTTCAGCAATATTATCCTTATTTGAATTTCGAACGGTCAGATATATCCTTTTTCATCTTCACTTTCATATGAAGTACTCAATTATACTCAAAATCTATGATTCTATCAGAAATTGGCACCACAAAGTGAGCAAACGGTCTTAGACATTAAACAAAACAACAAAATCACACCAATATTAGTTAAACAAACATTAGGTTAGATAATTCGATAACAAATCAGACCGATAAGTGAAGAAAATCAGCCAGCACGTCGCAATGAACAATAGAACAAAAGACTAGTAAAACTAATATGATTACAGCAAAAAGAGGGAGAGGGACGTCAATTAAGGCTACTTTCATGATAATACACCAAATAGGGTTTTAATTTAACTCTAGAAGACAGAGCTTACGGAAAGATGATATGGATACTGATGATGACGACGAGGATGAAGTGATGAACATTTTTCGATCACACGATGAAGGTCCGCCATTAAAGTTCGAAATCTGAGCTGTGAAAGCAGTCGCGGACGCCATTATCGGTGTGTAGTAGGAGGGTTTGAAAGACAAAGAAGCAGAAGGATAGAGGTTTGTTCAATAAAGGGGATTTTTTTTTTCTTTTTTTCTTTTCCTCTTCGATCTTTTGATGTTGTTATTAAAGTTACGGACCTGTCATTTCTTTTGAGATACAGACCAATTAGAATGGACTGATGGTTGTGGGCAACCTTCAACTCAGACCACTGTAGTCGTGGAATGTTTTTAGGCTATCTGTTATATTTTCTCTTTCCTCTTTCCTTTTTTTTTATCCATTGTCACATCAGCGTCACATCATTTTCTATCCTCTTTCTTTTCCCTTACCCACTACACTTGTTCTACTCCCCCTTTCTCCTTACCCTCATTTTTTATTTTTATTTTTTATATTCAATAAATCATTATTAAACTAAATTTTTTTTTCATTAATAAAATTTAAAAAAAGAAAATTACATAAGTTAAAATTTCATACGATAATAATTAAAAAAGAGAAAATTACATAATTTTAAATTCCTAAATTGCGATAATAAAAAAAGTACATAATTTTAAATTTAAAAACTACTCGTTCAAAGTCGGCCAACCGTACTTTTGTGCAACATCATTTTTCATTTTGATTGTTGCGGTCAAAAATGGTCCGTCAAGATGATTAGTGGGCGAGATGTAATATTGGTAATCTTTTTCCATCCGATCCGCCGATTGTAGTTCCACTTGTTTTTTGCTTATTTCAATTTGTTCCCGGCTTACTTCCACTTGATGTTGGGTAACTTCCAAATGTTTTTCACGCATCAATATGAATCGTTCATTCTGCGTGTTCATACTCGATAAGTTGCTCAACAACGATGTTATCTCATTTCGCGACCCGGTTCCCGTCGATGTCGATGTCGGGCGTTTCGCTCAGTCTCTCCTGATGGGGCGTAAAAGCTCGTTATCCTGCCCCGGTTCCTCTTCATTGTCTTCATCATCATTTTCGTTGAGGTCGATGGGAGCGCGAGCATCGGAAGACCCCGTATTAGATGGAACATGGGAGTTTGTTGTTTTGCTCCGTTTTGAAGGACGGGAAGCCGAACCCACGAGCGGTTGTGGTTTGTTGTTTTGCTCCGTTTTGAAGGACGGGAAGCCGAACCCACGAGCGGTTGTGGTACCCATTTGGGATATTGTTTAAGAAATTCCCAACATGCTTGGTGACCAAAAGATGCCTTATATTGGTCCCGGTAGCAGATGTGAGCGGTTTTTAAAATATCTGCATCGCTCATTCCACTACGTCTTCCACCCTCGATGTTGGCGTAGATACCGGCAAACTTTAATACTTTTGCATTGATATCTTTCCACATTGCATTTACTTGATGAGGTGATCGGTAATCAGCCGGTTTGCGAAGTTGATCTCGAAAAACACCCAAAACACGTTCCCAAAATCCACCTATAAATAAATAAATATATATAAAAAACGTATAAATAAATAAACACTTATAAATACATAAATATATATTCAACAATAATAATAATAACAATAAATAAATATATATAAAAAACGTATAAATAAATAAATATATATTTATACCATGTGGTTGCGCGTTTCCTACTATGGGGTCTTCGGAAATGCTAACCCACACCTTGACCAACGCCAACTCTTCCTCGGGTGTCTCCACGGTGTTGCTTTTGCTCGCGATTTAAATTTCTTCGGCTCGCCTTGTTGTCGTCCCGAACGATTTTGCGGAGGTGGCGGCGGCGGTGGTTGGGTGTCCGCAACAAACTCCTATTCGTCATCTTCGTCTTCATCTTCATCTACAAGTTGGTGTTGTTGATAATGATGTTGGTGTTGTTGATATTGAAGCGGGTAGCCACCTTGGGGGGCTTGAAAATTATATTGCATCGGGTAGCCAAGTTGGGATAGCGCAATTATTTTGTTAGCTAAGCATTCCCGTATACATAAATTGCGGCGGAGCGAACATCGGGTTTGGTTGAGGCATCGATTGAGACACGCCAACAAAGAAAGGATTATCCGGTGGCGGTGTAGAACTCAGAATTCTTGGACGGTTTCTCCAGGATGACGGAGGGTTTGTGAATTTTTGGTTTGGATCCATGGATTGTTTTGTTTAAAAAATATATAACAGATGAAGAGAAGATGAAGAAAAGATAAAAAAAATGGTTTGTGTAAATTGAGATATATATAGAGGAGGTGAGTAAAAAAGAATATATATATATATATATAGCCTTTAAAAGTTACCGTTGGGGGTAGGGGGTGTTGGTTTCAGCGAGCTCTGGAACTCGGAGTCCCTCGATACCCGGCGAGTACTAACCACCCGAGGTGGTGTTCCCCGCCTTACTCGCGCCAACCCGCGGCCACACTCGCCCAGTGAGTAGTGCCATAACGGATGGCCTTATGCAACTTTTCAGACATAGTCATAGCTAAACACCTAGAGTATGACTAACCTATATATCATTATTTGTTTTGTTTTTGTGATCATTGTATAGTTCAAAAGCCAAAAAGGGCAGGGGAGCGTTTAAACTCGTCATGGTGGTAACGAGCAAGTAGATGACAGACAAATTATGGTTTCGACGTAGTGGTTAATGAGTGGACCTTTGGCATGACGAGCTCAAACCACTCCACTACGGGTGGATCATGCTCAATGAAAGAGATTATATAATTACATTAGAGTCTATGCCAGAAGGTTATATTCTATAATATTTTGTGAATACGTCAATTAATGATGTGGTATGTTTGAACATGGGTGGTCTTTGAGCATGATGTAATCTGGTTAATATGTATAAACCAATGATAATATCTATCTAAATGTTTGATTTAGATGTGTTCTAAGTATTGATAGTTCAAGAGTGAGATAGACGAGCAAAAGGACCACGGGTGAGGTTGTTGCCGGTATAGGTGTATTTGTCGGATATCTATTAATTTGTTTTTATACTTGCAACTGTTGCTGAGATCACTTGAGTTACACTAACTTATATATTATGTTGTGATAGTTGTTCATATGAGATACTGTGTTGATGATTAGCAGTTGTCCACCCACCCCCCCCCCCCCTGTGTGCCATTTAGAGCAGATGGCTCGTTTTAGCAGATGGTCACTGTAACACTGTACTTTTTAAATATCATGAAACTGCGTGCGGAAACTAATTACATATAATTAGATTAAAATCAAAAGTTAAATACAACTTTGACTGATTATCATTTACATAAAATGCCACTACAGTGTTATATACAAAACAGACTCTATACAAAATCTTGGACATCAGAGTGTTGGTCTGTCCATATTCTCAGTCTTCATTATCCATAAACTCACCACGGAGTATCTGCAAAACAGTCTAGTGGGGAATTAGCACAAAGCTAAGTGAGAGAATAAATCCACTAATTCCATAACATAGGATATACATATATTTATTCCAAATGTTATGATCTCAATTGATTATAAATTCCAAGTAAGTCTCCAAATCCGAACAAGGCTTCATACGGTTTCCTGATCATACTGTTTTATCATCATAAGTCCAAATCCGATTACTGTCCAAATCTGATTAAAGTGTTAAGGAAATAGTCCAAGTCCCAAATTCCGAATAGGTTATGCGGAATTATCATAATTCCGGATACAATTTCATAATTCCGAATAGGTCATAATTCCGTATAAGTCCAATCCCGAGCAAATGCCAATTCCGAGTAAAAGGTCCAATTCCGAATACTATACAATTCCGAATAGATACTAAATACGAGCAATGTAATTCCGAATATTATAAATTCCGAGTAAGGGCAATTTTTCAATTCCGATCAATCAGATTCTGAGTAAAGGCATATGTTCAATTCCGAATGGTCCTCAATTCCGATCGTTTTATTCGGATTCTCCAAGTATTCGGAAATCATTATAAATTCTAAGTGTTTGTTCGGTTTCATCCAATTCTGAATAGAGTTCATGCGGAATTCATCTCAATTCCGAATAGGCCAATCGGTTTTATTAAAAATCCGTATAGTTCATGCGGAATTCTCAAAATCCGCATGATTCAAAGTCATGAATTCCGATTCATTCAAGTTATCATCTCATTTGGTCTATTTCTTCAATTCTGATCTATTCGATGATCATGTATACATATATACTTTCTAGAAAACAAATAAAATACATGAATTCATATTAAGATCTAACATGCAAACATCCTAATTTAACAAATCATATACATCATGCGGAATTTAATATAAATTCATAAAACCGAATCAAATTATCAATTAACATACAATTATACTAACCTTCTAGATCAGATACAACAGAATTTAACTCAAATCAAATGAATTGGAAGTTGATGAATTTCTTGTTCTCGGCCGAACACAAACACACACTTTCTAATTTTTAATCAAAATGCATGCAAATGGTGATGTTGGAGTTGTGATAAGGTGACTATGTGTCACCAACTTGGACACCTCATTGTCCACTAATATTATTTTTTTTAAACTAATTATACAATTTCTCAATTAAACAATATTCACACAATATTCTCATAATAATAAAAATAACAATTTCAATCAAACACATAATCATAAAATGTTAGATAATTCCATATATTAAAATGTAAATCGCAAATTAATAACTAATTACCTTATTAATACTAGGCCGGTAGATAGGGTGTTACAGTCACCCCATCTATGTGGCATTTTGAGCAGTTGGGCTCGTATTGACAGATGGCCACCCTGTCTGTGTGGCATATATGATTTGATGTGTATTATTTGTGAATGTTTAATCTGATATAATATATGAGTGTTATGTGCTCACTAAGTTTTGTGCTTAACCCGTGTTTGTTGATTTCTTTCAAGACCGCCTCTTGTTGATAAAGGGAATGCTTTAGTTTGACACCTATGCTTCCGCAACGTGTTTACAACTCTGATTTGTATAAACAATTATAATTAAACATTTTATTGACGTAACACTGTAATTAAACAATTATAATGTGTTGTGCAGGTGATTGATGATGTCTGTGATGAGCATATAATTTAGCTATTAGTGTCTAAATGCTTTTATGGAATTTATTACAGTTATTTTTTAAGCGTTACTCACCTAGAAAACTTAATTTGCGATTCACGTATGTAACACTGATTTGTGATACAAGTTATTTGTGATTATTGTTATACTTGAGATTTACGATTCATATACACTTATGTGATTCTAAAGTTACAGTCGATACTCCCCAAATCCAATCCCCATGATTACTTCACCATTATAATTCATTTCATGATCCTATGGGTTCCTAATACCATTTTAGCCTATCCTTGACATTAATTTCGTTTCTATCATGGAATCATTGAACACCGCCCCAAAATCCCTCTCGGTTTCTCTCTTGGTTCGACGGTCATAACCCCCCCCCCCCCCCAAACCAGTAAAACTCTACAAATTTAAAGCATAAACTACACGTAACGAATTGCTAGAGGCTACGGGTCATTACTGATGGTTTTCCCACGACTCGGAAGTGAAACAATGAAGAACGGTCAAAATATCAATTCTCTCTTCCTCGGCAATTCAAAATAGCTAGTATTCACACCCACTGCCTCCAAAGCAGCTATAGTACACACTAGCCTAGGGTTGTGTGCCCTAGTTAGGTACTTCATCTTACAAACCTAAGTCCAACACTCCCTTAAAGCCCACAAAAGATTTATCATTTACACTAGGTTGCAAGGACAATTCTTTCATTAAATCAACATATAATCAATTGTTGATAAATACAATCTCGTAACTCGTAAACAGGAAACGGATATTACAACAATAGTATCAATAAGCTTAGCTAGCACGTTACTTATACACTATACCAAAGCTCAATTATCGTAATCAGGTCACGTAATACATAAACCTTGTATCATTCATAGCATACCACTACCGTAGTAGTGAGTCTTAATATACCTATCAATCACAAATAGTCTCATCATACCCATTACCGTGGTAATGGTCTAAAATATTCGATATCGCAGTGTTGGTCTAATTATAACATTCACATAAGGTCAGTAACTCACATAGTGTTATAGTCATACCTTTTACATGTAATTATACTTCATTACCACATGTATCTCTAGCACACTATATAAGTAAGAGTATCCACTTGATTGCACGTCAAAAGAACAGAGTGACGATTCAGATAATGTCCAAAGGTATGCATCTACCCGTGATCACCTACATTTAAGGTTATCATGTTATCAATTATCTACTAGCATCAAAACCCTACCTCTACTTAATACTTAGTTGTTTCAAATTCGTGAATATTAACCACACTTGGTGATTCAATTCCCATTCTTACTTTTATGGTTCTCTTAAAAGGTTCATGATTTAGCATTTTAGCTCATTTACAATTCTACCGAATCATGGTTATGATTGCTTTAATGTATGGTTTACGATCCAACCAAATCGCCATTCACGATTGTACCTTAATCATGGTTTGCAATTTACGAATCATGATTCTTAACCTTATATTTTTTTTAGGTTGTCGATTTGTGATTCATCACTTAATTGGTTTACGATATGACCTTTTACACGATTTACGATTCCAATTTGTTTTAAGTTCAACTCCATGGTTGATTTGCGATGTATCCGTTTTACGATTCAAATACTGTAACGCCCCCCTAACGAGCTTAAAATTAGAGTTAATTTAAACTTTTTAAACATCGATTATCAAAAGTGTTGCAGCGGAATTAAACACCATTTACAAAAACTACAAGATTGACTCGGCTAATTAATTACAACAAAAAGGTTAGCCAAGTTCAAAGCTACAAGCGTTACCAACTAATTCCGACCACCGGATCCATACAACTACAACGTGTTCCCCAACAGGTATTTACAATACAAACTACCACCAGTCCCGCCTCACCAGGCATCTAGCATCAACCTGCGAAAAAGATCAATCTTGCACCGTTAGCTACAACTAGCTAGTGAGCACCAATTACACATAAGCAACAATAAGCAGGCTATCATGTATCAGAACAGCACACAGGGCTATCCTATCATATTGTGACGTGACAAACGTGTCAGCAGTAGTCGTACAAAACTTCATAAACAACTAGTTGATCCAATAAGGATCCAGTTCATGCGCGCATATAATCAGAACAATATCTTTCATATCAACAATAATAATACTAAGCATGCTTGTACAACTTTATCATAACATACCTCCATTTCCACGTATCAATACACCAATCATGTGTCAACATGTACTACAGATAACTTACCTACTGAGACTCATGGGAAACCGGTACTCACCTCGAAACTACAAGAGGCAGATATGTAATCGGGAGTCCCAAGAGCACACAGAATCGTCTGAGTCACCTAACACCAATAAACATAGATAAACACCCCTTAGTATACACTATATTTGTCTGCACTAACAACTGTCTCAACAAAAGGTCAACATGACTTCTGACAACCTCCTACGACCGCAGGAACATGTTCCTACGCCCGCAGGACACCCATCCAACACGTACTACGGCCGTAGTATATATACACTACGCCCGTAGAAGCTCTTGCCAAAGAACCATGACCTACGGCCGTAGTAACCATATCCTACGCCCGTAGTAGGTATCCTTTGGGCAACTACGGCCGTAGGTTATATACCCACGCCCGTAGTCTTGTTTCCATCACCCGTGGGTGGTAATCCTCATAAATACGACACTACGGCCGTAGCAACCATTTCCTACGACCGCAGGAACACAAACAACACCCTACGGCCGTAGCAACATCATACTACGCCCGTAGGAACCACATTTACAGTGTGTTCTTGCTCTGTTCGAGCACAGCTACGGTTTTTACCCATTTTGGACTCAAAATCGACTTGAATCCGTATTCAAGTGTTTATACAACATTTCTAACATATATACTAACTTACTAACATGATTTGGACACAAGAACAACATCAAAACACTTCTAAATCTTCACTTTGACACCACACACACAAGAACATGAAGAACTAGGTTTATGATCAAGAAGACTTACAAAATGATGATATAACACAGATCCTAGACTTGGATTCAACTGAAATCAGCAACAAAAGATCTTCCCCCCTGATTTCTCCTTCAAAACCCCAAGACTTGTGTGTGTGTATGTTGTTTAGTACGTACGTATGTGTTTGTGTACGTGAAAAGGACACTAACAGGGGATAAGGAAGGCTTTAGGCCGACCTTAAGAAACTAATACCCCTCACAGGTATTTTGTTCCCTTTTTCAACTTAAACCACAACTTAGGGTTATCCGTTTCAACTAACGGAGATATTTTCGGAACCCTTATCCAAAACCGTTCAACTATTTGTCAACATGGTCAACTTACGACACTTTTCATAATACTACATTTTTATCCACATTTAACACCAGTTAACACCATTTAACACCAATTAGCACCAATTCACGTTTAAAGCACCAATTAACATTTAAGACACCATTTAGCAACGTTTATACTACAGTTAGCAACAAAACACCAATTAAAGTCAACGTACTACAATTAAAGCTACATGTACTACATTTTTCAACTAGGCCCCATTTTTGGGGTGTTACAAATACGATTTACAATTGATTAACTTATGATTTATAGATTTCGATTCACAAAGTTACCGAGAAATATGATTTCCCCTAATTACAATTTACGATTCCCTCAATTTACAACTTATGATTCGATTAAGTTCTTAGTTTTCGAAAGAATAAAGTATAACCAGACCGTCTACATTCTTTATAAGTACTTAGTTCAAGTTGTTCATTGAACTTTATAGCTCATCATAGATTCTAACATTTTTTCAGGTATTGGAAGATTTGTGGATGTTGATCTAGTGGACGGGTTCGTGTTTTACAACCAAATTATTTAAAGCTTAATTAGTGACAATTATTCCCCGACTTTTAATCAAATATCTTAAAGATTAAGTGTTTATAAATGTTTTAACTATTGCTTCCGCTATTCTTATTTTAATCACTTCCATCCCTTGTATTTAACTTACCATTTATCAAGATTTACAAATAGTCCAATATTTAATAATTTCTTGTTTCCTTGATTTAATAATAACAATATGCTCATAAATGTAATTAATCAATTAAAATTTTGTAGAACCTCATGAATGAAACCAATAATAAATAATCTCAATTTCATTGATAACTTACGTTATATTTTGCTAATTTGTCAAATCTATATAATAATCACTAATAAATAATTTCACACTACAAAACTTTAAAATAATAACATGTCAAAATTTAGGGATATTACACGAGTCTACCATCACACCGTGGTGATGGTGTGGGCTGATGCTAGTCATGGAGAAAGGGGTGAGGTGTGGTGAGCTCTTCTCTTACTCTATTTTTTTTAAAAACTTTTGAAAAGGAGCTTATGTGATAGATTGATCTCATAATTATGAATGATGGTGAATGATGATACCATATACCATTGGCGAGTTTAATTGTGAAAATGTGATGCTGACGTAGTGATGAGAATGATCACGCAAATAGAATAAAATCATTTCCATTTGTTGCTTTGACGACACCGTAAAAGCTATCAACATGATTTTCTTGTTTCAAAATTTTCATCCAGTTTTTTATTTAAAATACCTGTAGGTTAAACTTCAGAATTTTATGTTTCAGATACCAAACTGTTTACTTAAAGTTTTTTTACTATTTTTAACAATTTTAGTATAATATTAATTTAATGCTTGTATGATTAGAATCTATGGGGAAAAACAAAGATTACTTTATAAAAGAAATGTTCAATATAGTCTATACTTAATGCATAGTCCGAAGGAACTAATCTTAACCTTTTGATCAACACCATCAATGGTCCAGATTGAATTTTAAAAATTTGGACGGAGTGACATTTTCATAATTAACATGTAATGATTTTACTATCACATGTGATTGTATATTGAATCACATGTGATTGTATCTTAAATCACATGTGATTGAATATTAAAATTTAGGACTATGCTTTTTATATGGACTATATTGAATACAACTCTACCTTATAAATACAATATGTTTTATAAGTAGACACAATAATACACATGTAATAATCAACTTGTAAAGTATAAAACATTTGAGATGTTCTATATCTTTTAGGCCATGCGTATCCCATATATCAACCCAAACTAACCGAAATGACGCATCAGATGTCCCACCAGTTTTTTTTTTTTACTTTTTTTTTTACAACCCAAACTTAACTCAAAACCCAAGTAACCCTCATCCCAATCAATCCAAACAACCGCAAATATTCTCTCTTCTCACCCTCTCACAAAACAAAAAGAACAAAGAAAAAGAAAGAAGAAAATCACTTTTGCTTCGGTTTGGTGGACCCGAGGTGAAGAAATTGGGGTCGAACCCGAGAAGACGTATGGCATGCGGGTTGTTAAGCCGAAGGAGCCCGCGGCTCCGGTATGCATGGCCTTAGGATCAACGTAAGTATTAAAATTAGTCAAAAAGATAAAGAATAAATTAATAAATTACAAATTTAACCGGATATACAATCATTTTCTTTAGCTTTATAAGTTAACTAAAAATATCTTTTCATCACCTAGAAAGGAACCCGAACCCCTATCCTTTTCGATTGATTTATATCTCTCCTAATTCTTAGCTTAAGAAAGGAATCATATTATAATATTTAAAAGAGATTATTCCTTTACATATAAACACATATATATTACCCCGAGTCAAAGTCAAACCACTCAAGATGAGAATAGCCCCAATATATTCGCATTATCTTCTTTATTGAAGAAGAAAACAAGGGCAAATTCGTAATTACAATCGACCATATACAGGTACACCAAGAAACTGCAAACTCATGACCAAAAGCATTTAAACAAGGCTAACTTCTGTTTTCCAAATCCAAAACCTACAAATTCAGATCAAAACATTTATGATAACTTGTACACCTATGCTGTTTTATCGTACTTAGCTCTGGACATGGATATTTTAGCTCTGGAAAAAAAGCCGGCTGTAAACAAGAAACTATACAGGAAGGGCATAAAGGTAATTTTCCTCTGAATCACCATCGCAATCGCAATGGAAATTAAAAACCAGGCCTAGAAACTCGGTACCTTCACCAACTGCAACTCTCTCTATCTCTCACATCCTGATCCTCTTTCTCTCTCTAGAAATTATTATCTTTATTTAATTTACAAATTAAAAAGATTTCTGTATACACACACGCGAACCCATCGTCACGAAAACAAGAATGAAAGGCCCAATTGAAACAAGATGTGTATATATGTAGAAGAAAGAAATACAAAAAAGCAAAATCTTGAAAGATACCAAAAGAAATCAAGAAATCTTCAAATTCCAACCAAACCCACCTCACATCCAACTCCAATTTTAATTATGGCTTTCCCACAAATACCCTTCTGCAACCCCCAAAAATGTGGTCTTGTTTGGTTTTATCTGTTTGGTCAGAGTTTCATCACAAACAACAACAGAGAAAACAGGAAAAAGCAAGAACCTTCTCATCAATATCGCACCATTTCATCTTTCTTTATTTAAGTCATTGTTTACACGCTCTTTCCTTCCCTCTCTCTCTCTATATTATCTTCTTTATATTTTTCGTGTGGAAAAAGGGATCTTGAAGAAAATTGAGATCTGATGAGTAAGAAGATGAAAAGGGCTGCTTTTGATTCATCTTCTCATGAATCGTATGAGGATGTTAGGGCAAGAGCTAAGCATCAAAGCCTTCTTCAAGATTATGTGGAGTTGCAGCAGGTGAAATTCTTTGTGTGATTTGATATCTTTTAGGGTTTTTGTTGTTCTTTGATCTATGCGTTTTCTTTAGCGTTGGTTGTTATTCTGAGCTTATGATCTGATATCTTTTTAGGGTTCTTGATATTCTTTAATCTCTCTGTGTGTCCTTGTTCTTGTACTTAATTGGCTTCTGTATGGGGTTTGTTTGTATGATATAGTTTAATTCTTCTTTCTGTTTTGATCTTATGATTTGATATCTCTTAGCCTCTCAGGGTTCTTGATAATCTCCGATCTTTATGATGCAGAAACATGTATGATCAATAGATCTTTATGTTTTCTATCTTTGTGAAAACGTAATCCATGCTGATGTTTGCTATGATCTACCAGTGGTTTCTGGATTGTTTTCTTTTTCACAATTGGCAATAATTTTACTCTTAAACATTTAACAACCGAGTACCAAAGGGCTTGTAGCCTATCATAAGGTGTCATGTGTTTAAGTCCTGCTGTGGACAAAAGCTTTATATTTAGGAGTAGATTAGTGTCTGCGTGTGTTCTGTTAAAAAATAATATTTAACAACCAAGTGATTGGTGGAACAACCTTGTTTCTTGAAAGTAAACAGCAAAAATAGAAAGAAAAAACATTGTATCTTCAACAATAACCAATAATCTTGTTTTGCATTAGTTTGTTTTAGTAATTTGTGAAAATCTTTATATTATATTGCGAAAAAAATGGGTTTTTTTGCAACTAAAAACTAAGATTTTTTTAGTAGAGAATCACTCATTAAACCAAAAATCAATGCCGAAGATGAATTTAGGGCTTTAAGCATTTGACTTATTTTTCCTTTTCATGTTCTTGAAGAGTTGAAGGTATTTACAAATTATATAACATATCTGTATGCCATTCAACAGGAAACAGAGGCTGCAAGGAACAATTTGAAGGCCTTGAAGCAAAAGAAACTGACTTTAAAAGCTGAAGTCAGGTATGATAGTGATTCTTAATCGACTTTTTTCCTTTTTTAACCGGCTAATTGCTAAATTTACATAATTCAGATGTTCATGTGTTCATGTGGGTTGAAATGCCATGTCTTAGCTCATCTTCTCATGTTTCTTTGACTTCATTTGCAGGTTTCTGAGGCGAAGACACAAGTTTTTACTAGAAAACAAGTCATCGACACAGCGTGAACAAATGTTTATGAAACCACAGCCGACCCAAGTTAGAAAAAGTCAAAAAGATAAGGTTCATTTCGAAAAGCAGCAAGCTTTACACAACTTGCCACCTGCAGGGAAGAGAAAAGCCACTCAAAGCATGCAATCCCCTGAATTTGACTTGATTCTTGAAAATTCTTTACACGGTGTAAAACAACAATCGGTTCAAAGAGTGATTGCTAACCAAAGGGTCAGGATCAATGGACCAAGGGCCTCTCCGTTCCTTGATTCGAATCAGAAAGTTGACCTTTTTGGAAGTCAAGAAGCTGAGGGTCAAACCCGAAAGCCTGTAATTGACTTGAACCAGATATTTGTAAGTTATCGAGACTTGGTTAAACTCTGGCATTTTCTGTTTTATGGTGGCAATTTCGATCCATGTACTCGGGAAAGGATCAATTTGTCGATTTTGGGCGGGGTAAAAGGGGTAATTTAAAAACTTGAGCTAAAAAGGAAAGATGCCAAAAGGGTAGGTGAAAGTCAATCTGAAGTGAAACTTTCTAAATTGCTTAAAAGATTTGTTAAATATGGCTGTTTTAATAAGGGTGAATAATGGTTTAACCAATAAAGTTTTAGTTAGTTTTCGGTTTGACAATCAAAGCTTTTTTCTAAACGATTTTATCATAAAGTTTTGAATTTGTTATGATTTAAACCTTAATGTTTTTTCCAAATGGTTTAAACCTTAAAGTTTTGTTAAAAACCTGATTAATCCGTTAAGTTTTGTATTATATTACCCTCTCTATTTCATTATACATGTTAGTTTTACTAAAAACTTAACAAAACATAGATGTTAATCCATTTTCTAACAAATATTCAATGGTTAAATCGTTTTATAAAAAACTTTAAGGTTTAAACCAAAATGAATGTGTAACTTTGAGGATTAAATCATAACAAATTCAAACTTTATGGTAAACCGTTTAAAAATTAATTTTTAAACCGAAATTGAACTAAAACTTTAATGGTTAAACTATTATTGACCCTTCTAATAATATCTTAACTTAATAATTATTTCAAGTTTAAAAAGTGCTTGCAAGTGAGGCCAACCTTACTTGACCCACCCGACCCATCTATGACCCATAACATAAAAAGGAAAGTAAAAGTAGTTATTTAGTTCTAATCTTTTCTGTTTCTTCACTACAGAGAGAAGAGGAGGAACTGCAAGAGCAAAGCGAGCCGTTTGATCCTCCAATGCAGGGTTTGATCAGAAATGGTGTTGACGAGCAGCAAAAAGATATGCGGTTATCGATCTTTAGGAACCTTTCAGGTGGTTCGGGTTCGAGTGGTCGGCCCGGGAAGAGAAAGATCTCTTGGCAAGATCCTGTGGCTTTAAGGGTATGAAGTTGATAAACAAAGGGGGCTTGCTATATATTGAGAGAGAAAAACATAGATATTGGTGACTGCTTTATTTTGATGTTAGTTTTATGGTTTGTATGGAAAGTTTTTGTAAAGAAATGTTTTTACTTTTTATATTTGTGGATTTTCAACATTGAAGAGAAAGATCAAATTTCTTTTTTGAGTAGTAGTATTTGTAGGGTGGGGGAATTCAAATTCGATCTATTAGTCTATTAGTCCCATCTTATTACTAGAGTTAATTGGTTATAAATGATCCTTTATCTTTTATTTTTCTATGTATCAATTTAGAATTTTAATTTTAAAAGTGGTATAATTGATTCTTTATAAATCAATTTTATATTTTTATTGCATGTTTGTTTTTTTTTTATAAATTCCGTTTGTTTAGTCATTAGTAAAATAACAATTTTACCCTTATTAGATGATAAGTTTTAATTAATTACTTATATACAATAAAAAAATTAAACATCACTTTTCACTTTTTCTCTAAGTTTTTTTCCTTCATCTTTCTCTCTTCCTCTCTACCTCCTATTATCATTATCTTTAAAACCACCATCACCGGCCACCTAGATGAGCACCCGCTATTACCTCCCAGCTCCTCTCTCTCTCTCTCTCTCTCTCTCCCTCTCTCTCCTCCATTAATGGTCCCCACCGTCACAATTGCACGTCATCACAACTACCACTACCTTTCACCACCACCCCTATAACCAACCACCGTCAAACATCTATACACATACAACACATATCCATACTAACACACATTAAAACGTACAACCATTGTCAACATCATCTCCATTCATAGTTGACACACGCAAACAACAAATGTGTAAAAAAACGAAAGGAGAAGAACACCACTCAAAGGAGCCATGAATCGGTGGTGGTAGACGGTAGATTGCTTATAAGAGCCATCAATTGAGCTCCATGGTTATAGTTAGGGTTACCATTAGGGCTATTGAAAAAAGGGTTAGTGTTAAGGTTACTATTAGGATGGATGGAGGATGCAACTAATGGTGGCGGTGTAGATTTGAGAAAGGGGCGCCGCTAACGGGCGCTATCAATGGGGCAGATCGGATCGTATTTTTTAAAGATATGACTTGACCTGTAGACCTATTTAATTGGATTTGGATTTGACTCATTAACATTAAAAAACCATTAATTGGATTTGGATCGGATCCATTACCAACGGATCTTGACCCAAAGTAACACATTTAATATTATTTATTTCCAACCCATTATTACCCCATTCTACCCCCACCCACGCTTACCAACCATACCCTACCCTACCCCACCACACCACACCACACCCTACCCTTACCCCACCACACTCCGACTCCCACCCAATAGTAAGTGGTGGCGGCCAATAGTAGGAGGAGCGGCGGCAAGCGGCATTAAGCGCACCTGTGAGTGGTGGTAGGTAGCGGTGGGTGGTGACGGAGGTGACGGTGGGGTGGCGGTGACGAGCAGCTGGTGGTGGGAGTGGTAACGGGCGGCGACGGTGGTGGCGACGGCGGACGTGACGACCGTGGCGGGTAGCGGCAACGGGTGGTGGTTGGCGGTGGCGGTCGGTGGTGGGAGTGGTAACGGGGCGACTGCGACCGTGATAGTGTTGGCGACTGTGATAGATGGTGGTGGTGGTGGTGGCGACGGAGGGTGGCGAGTGTGGTAACAGGTAGCAGCGGTGGTGGCGGCAGCAGGTGGTGAATGATAAATTGATAATGTTTGTGGTTGTTAAAATGAAATTGTAGCTTAATATTAAATGGGTCGACCCACACATATCTTGGATCGACCCACCTAGTGATCCAATTAAATGGATTGACCTATTGGATCCCTTATTAGGTAAATGGATTTGTTTTTTTGACACGTTAAATCATATTAAGGGAGTAGATCGAATCGGATCTAGACGGAATCCGACCCGTTGATACCCCTAGGTTGAGGGTGCTATTGATGTTGATGAAGCTGCAGAAGACAGAGGGTGATGGTGGTGGTGCTACTTAGAAGGTAGTGGTGCTCAAACAATAGTGGAGGGCGGTGGTTCTTGAGAGGAGAGTGAACCGAGTGTGTGTGTATGTTTATAGGGGAGAGAGAGGGAGGGGGAGAGAGAGTGTGTGTGTGTGATACGTAGAGAGATCTTGAGATCTTTTCATATAAAAATATTAAATATTGCTTTAACTAATTTAAAATTATAGATGTAATAAAAAAACCAAAATGTCTTCAATCTAATTAGACTCAGTGACGGCCAATGTTAGAAATGACCATTTACGCAACAAAGAGGATTTTATAAAGGGGATTTCGCGTAAATAAGCAACATACCTTATACATTCGTGAAAACAAGCTTAAAAAAAATCAAATTACGAAAATGAGCATCAGTTTCGCCCCCCAAAAGCTCAGTTTCGCCCCTTGGTTCGCCCACCAATCACAGCTCGCCACGTGTCACCAGTTTTCCCCCAACAGCCCAGTTTCGCCCCTATGGTCATCAGTTTCGCCCCTGGTGGGCTCCACAGCCCAGTTTCGCCCCTTACAACCCAGTTTTGCCCCCAAGGTGGGCCCCGCATGCCCAGTTTCGCCCCTAGCCTCTAGTTTTGAACCTCAAGCCTCAGTGTCTCCTCTGTATGCCCCACATGTCTTGCACACTCTTAAATTTTATAATTTTACCCCCTTTTATTACTTAAAAATTTTGAATTAGCTTTTAAACTAATTTTAAATTTTTTTATCTTACTCCTTTATAATAAATTTTCACCATAAAAACTGTTTAATTATAATAAATCACTTATTAATATGTATTAAAAAATTATTTTATCATACTCATATATTATTTTATCATACTGTTATTTTTATTGATTGTTTTTGTTGGTATTTAGTTGCCGAAAAGTTAAATTTGATTGTTACTTTTGAACGTGTATAAGCGAAACATTATTAACGTTGGTGTAGTATTTCATAAATTTAAATTGATAAGGACACGAAAGTAGTATTACATTAATTATTGATTTAAATCATGTCGAACAGTGTAATACGTATCATACAAAGAAAGGTCTGGCTCAAATTGTGATAAATCCGGCTGGGTCGGTTCCGCAGCATTTGAGGTTGAGGCATTAGTTGTCTGGTTAGTTGATTGTTGTGATGAAAACGACATTCTGCAATTGTCTCGGTTGTGTCCACTATCACCGCATCTAGTGTAGCGTGCAGGCGGTACCTGCTCACCCCTTGACGGTATCCTTCTAACAAGTTTTGGTCTCCCAGCCTGCCTTTTATTGAGCAGTGGAGGATGTAGGTTTATGAGATCTGAAGGTAAGTCCCATATATTTTTGTTGGGCACGGGGCTTATAAAACCGCTATACGTCGCAAGGTAGGTTTCACTAGTGAACCAATTCAACGCCCACGGGCTTGAATCGGTAAGCCTTAGGAATCTGGAAATTGCAATTGCGTGGTCACATGGCAACCCGGAAAGTTGCCATTTACGACAATCTCATGTCATTTCTTCATTATCAACTATGTTAACATTTTGTTTATGATCCTCAACCCCAAACCGGTATTGTGTAATGCCCTGTACCTGCCACGTCGAGCACTTTGCCATCCTATGAAGTATTTTCTTCTCTGCCCACGGCGTAACCCTGTGCTGGAGTTTTTCTATTTAAAAAAACTCGTACAATTAATAAATATTTTAAAAGTTGGTGCAGTTGCTGTAGGAGAGTTGTTTACCTGCTTCCTTACGGCGTTTGAAGAACCAGTTTTGAACACTTGCACGGAAGAAATCAATAAGCATGACCACCGGAAGTTTACGCGCATGACGAGAAAGCGAGTTGATGGACTCTACGCTGTAAGAGGTCATGATGTTGTATCGATGACCCGAGAAGCAGGCTCTTGTCCATTTTATTTTTTCCACCTCTTCCAGATACTCATACACTCGTGGCGCCGCCCGCTGAATCTTGCCGTACCAGTAATGGAACTGATGTTCCGTGTTCGATTTGCATGCCTTCCAGAACAAGAAGGCAATTTTTTTGTGTTTGTTAGCCTTCAGGTTCAAATTCATCTGCAGATGACGACAGCACAAGACATGGTACGATTCTGGAAATACGTCTCGTAGGGCTAGCTCAATAGAGGCAGCTCGGTCAGAAACAAATGTATAGGTCTTGTGTGGGATGCATGCAAGTAGTCTCTCAAGAAACCACCTCCAAGATTGACCACTCTCGGTTTTGCCTATCCCATACGCTAATGAAAGGATCTGGTTGTTACCGTCCATTGCAACCGCCAGGAAGTTGGTGCCCAGGTAAGTTCCTTTCAGGTGCGCCGCGTCTACTATAATTAATGGGCGAAGGGTGTATGAGAAGCTTCGTAACGATGGCCCAAGAGCAACAAACAACATTTCAAACCGAGAACAGTCATCCGTAAGTATTTCAGTGACAGTACCGGGGTTTGCCAGCTTAAGATAATGACAGTAACCAGGAAGGTCGGCAAAAGAATCAGCATGCGTGCCGTGTAGTTGTTCAAGTGCATACGCTTTCCCTCTCCAAGCCTGGGAGTAAGATATGTTACATTTATAACGTTCATTAACGTCTCTTACTATATCACCCCCCGATAAACACGACTTGGGTCTTGTAGTTGGCCTTTTATGATATTCGCCATCACCTTCTTACCCGCGTTGCGCATTGTAGGATACATTTGCGTTCTTGAACAGGTGTGTTGGTCTTTGAGCGTAAGTACCATGAAACACGGGTTATCAACGCCGGTAATGTTTTTGGCCTTGAGTTCCCAGGCACAGTCTTTTGATGTGCACTTAGCCTCGAACCTTTTTTTGTTAGAAGTGCTGACTCTGTACTCGAAGCAATCCTGAAGGCATTTCATGCCTAGCTGAACCTTTAGTTCGTCCTTACTATCAAAAAGCTGTCCTTCATAAATGCATGATGATGAATTCTGGCTTGAAGACGATGTAGACGACACTAACATTGTGGGTTCGGGAAGGGGGGCTGGCATGCCTTGAAAGGTCATGTATACTAATTCGCTCGGTTGTTTTTGTTGTTCATCCTTGTCATCCCCATCTTCTGAATCTCGGAGATCACAAGCTGGTTCGGCGAATGGGTTATTGTCAGGGTTATTGGAAGGAGGTCTTTCTTAACTGCCGATAACTTCAGGTTGTAATACTGATGGTTGCGTAGGTATGGTTTGTTGTTCGGAAAAGTATTGGTTTCTAGCATAGTCTACGGGGACATTGAAAAACGAACCCGTATTTAGGTGCTGATTTTGAGAATCGGGAGGACATGTATCATATTCAAACTGTTTTTCGTAGGCGTTAGTTGGTTTAGAGCCATCATCAGATGGAATGTGTACTGTAAACAACGTTACAGACTTATCGGAGGAGCGGCTTTGTACGTACTCCACAAAAACACTTGCATCATCATTGTCACATATATATTACGGAGAATCGTATTGTGGGTCTTCGTATGAGAGCATGATGTTGTTACCCGAGCCACACTTTCTACACATGAATTGAAACAGCTCCGTAAACGTTACCACCGTAGGAACCTTTGCCACACGTCTAATTAGGTTGGTTGATATATAGTTGTGAACACCATCAACCAATTGCCACTCACCGCCAGTTCGGTATGAAAATTTAATTGTAGGAACGGAAGTACTCATGATTGAAAGAAAGTAAAATGATGTTCTTAAACAGATTTACTTTGAAAGACTTATGAAAATAGAAACTTGTCTAATAGTATTTATATAAGAGAAAGACTTAGGGTTTAGGGGTGAATAAATGTGTGAATGTGACGAGTCATCTTTTAGGGGCGAAACACTATGTAACGTCTGCTTTTTCTGAAAGAAAATGCAGTTGACAGCGACTACTCATCTTTTAGGGGCGAAACACTATGTAACGTCTGCTTTTTCTGAAAGAAAATGCAGTTGACAGCGACTACTCATCTTTTAGGGGCGAAACACTGTGTAACGTCTGCTTTTTCTGAAAGAAAACGCAGTTGACAGCGACTACTCATCTTTTAGGGGCGAAACACTGTGTAACGTCTGCTTTTAAATATAAACCTTAATCTTCTTCCCATCCTCATACTCACCATCTTCACCCTCTTCCCATATTCATATACACAATATCATGGCTCAACAGCCGACTCATCGATGTCCAACTACTCCATGCCCAAATCGGCAACGTCCGACTCCGACTCCGCAACACGATGAATACCCGGTACGGGTTCCCTCTCAAGCGGATCAACACCCTTTCCCGCACTATTGTACGGCCACTCGTCGTCCCTCCAAGATCACCGTTAACTGCTACACCGGTGGCAGTTTCGAGGAATACCCGTCTCCACACTATTGTGGGGGCGAGAGGTGTACGGTTAAAGATATACCGGTGGAAGGGTGGAGTGTGAAACAGTTTTGTGAGTTCTTGAACTGGAGGTTCCACAAGTTTGTCGACTTATATTATTGTGCCCCTTATGACGTAACCGGTCGGAGGTTCGTATTAGACGATACAGATTTTCAGGCAATAATTTGCCTTGCGGATAGGCTTGGCAGTGTGGACGTTTATTTTGAATATTTTGATGTCGAGGCCGCACTCGAAGAGCTGCAGTCGGTCTACGAATCGCCCTAAATAAACGGCTCCGAATCTATCTCGTTTTAGTTAATTAAGTTTTTAGTTAATTTACTAGTTTAAGTTTTTAGTTAATGTACTAGTTTGTTTTTAATTTTAGGAATGTAATTTCTTTACTCTAAATGAAATGAAGTGTGTTTTATTTAATTTATTTGAAAGAAAATATTAATTTAGTATTAACTTTATAAATAAATATTATTTATCACTCTACACGTCTGCTTTTTATGAAAAAAATACAGTTGATAGCGACTACTCATCTTTTAAGGGCGAAACACTGTGTAACGTCTGCATTTTATGGAAAAAACAAAAGTTGACAGCGACTAGTCTTCTTTTAGGGGCGAAACACTGTACACGATTGGGATTGTGTATATACATCCTTATGTAGGAGTTGTAGCATTGAAAAAAAACCGTACCAATCTGAAATTACTACAAAAAAATGGATTGTTTGAAAAAAGGAATGCTTGATATTCAACTAGAATATCAACCCTTGTTCGATGAATATTGTACATTAAAAAGACAACAGGAGCAAGAAATGGATGAAAGTGTAATTCTTGATCCGGTAAATCTAGATGAACACGGTCATCCATGGACAGGAGAGTCACAAAGTAGCAGTAGTAACAACACCTGGTTCATTCTTAACGAAATGAAGTACAAGCTTGATTGCCTAACAGAAGAATACCAACAGTTGAATAAAATGATGCACACCCTTGAAGAACAGCCTAATGAAGAAGCACATGAGATTGACGAAGAAGTACAGCTACCCCCGGTTAATTTGGCTGAAGATGTCTACCCATGGAATGAGCATTCCAAGGCAGCTACTGCGGAAGAGTACTACTTGAATGACGACGTTGGAGTAACGGAGGATATCTACAGAGCATTTTGTGTCATAAAGTGCTTAGATGATTTGAGGTGCACGAGACATTTTTGGGGAGTCCTTCTAGGAAAAGAACTCAATTCTAATTTGTGAGAAGCAGTAAGCATTGCCAATTTTATAAATTGATAATCATTGTTAAATAATATAATAATGACTTTCTTTTATTTAACAACACTTGAACGTTTGGACTACATGGATGATGAGTCTCGTGAAACATATGGAAAGTGGTAGTGCAGCACCATCGACAAGGTTTTCGATACTGCTTGCAAGTTTTCATAATCAATTAGGGCTAGGAGATCTCGACGAGATGCGCAAGTATGATGGGAGTACACCCCTACATCCATCTTTTACAGATACAGACATGGTACGTGAAACAAATACTTTGGAATTCTTATATTTCAAATTTGATATATGATTTCCTTTCCATTGAATATGAAGGTACTCATGCCTATTTGTTTGAGAGCTAATCACTGGTTCCTCTACTCAGTTAACCTTAATGACGGTGGCAAAGTAGTGATCTATAACAGTGATAACATGAACACCAACGACGAAGACATGGAAATCCGTATAATTAACATCACAAATACGTTCCTTACCTTTTTACGTAGAATAAACTACTTTTGGTTAACCAGGAGGCCGTGTATATACATCAAACGCTGGTATTTTGCAAAAGTGTGTCAGCAAAGTCGCCGTTTTGGGAATTCTGCTGTGTTTGTATGTAAGTTTATATACCAGCTAATTCGTAACAAACCCATGGTTAATGATCCAAACAAGGACTTGGACGAGGCAGCCAAAAAATTCAGACATGGCATGGCAAAACATTTGTATAAGATGCGTGTAGCCTAATTATGTAATAATACGGTTGAATAGACTGTTTACCTTTTGTAACAAAATTATATTATTAAGGCTCAATTTTATGTGGTTGAATTACTAGTGCGTCTGTATTTTAAGAAAAGATAAGGATGACAACGAATAGTCATATTTTTCATAAAATATGACAGCGACAAGTCATCTTTTAGGGGCGAAACAATGTTACCAGTATGACTGTATTTCTGGAAAAAAATGAAGATGACAGGGAGTTGTCATCTTTGATAGCGACAAGTCATCTTTTACGGGCGAGACACTGTTCCGACTATCATATATATAACTACATGGTTTTCTATGTGACCTACAATCACTAGTCAAAAACTTTAATTTTTATTTGTTGAAGTTCCCACCATGGCTAGACGTTGTGGACATCAACATTTCTGGACAATTCGTTCTGAAGATCAAAGAAATTTCGATGAAAACTACTACAGTAAGTGTTTTCATATATTTCTACTCTTATTATATTTCCTAGACCAAATTCTAAATGATTCTTGCTTTATAACAGTTGAGTTTGATGATATTTTTACACTTAAGATAATTCAGGGAGGACGGTTTGTGGGTAGACTATCTGAAACCGTAACTAACAGCGTGCCGATTACTGTGAACTATGTTGACAATGTTCAAAAGTATGAGTTAATTGCGAGACCTGTACGTACTCTAAATTGTATTTTATGCGAGTTAGGTTATGAGAATTACGCCCCCCGTCTGATAAGGTACTACTACTATGTACCACGTAACCAAGACATGCACAACATGAGAAGGGTCACAACTTCTAAAGAAGTGGAAAACCTAATAAACGATTTAGGGAACACAAGAGTTGCGACAATCTACGAAACAACTACTATCCCTACTCCATATACTCGTTTCCTTTTGGGTTAGGAGGTGTATTTGGTTGTAATTTCCATCTAGACTTATGCTAGTCGGGATGATCTCTTGTTGTTGGTATGCTCTATTTGATGTTAAATAAAGTTGTGGAATGCACTATAATTTAAAATTTACGTGTTTAATAGCAATTCACTGAACAATACTATCAAAAAACATAGTAGTCATCTTCTCACGATGACTGTTAACGGATAGTTGAGGAGAATTGTGGAATTCTTCCTGTGAGAGGTCTGCTCCATGTGTTAACAACTCAAGGAACCAACACACAAACACCCCGCAGTCCGAGCTGTTTTGCTGTTGTGGTGTTCTCTTAAATGGCCCCAAAATAAAACACGACCCTGCGCTGTTCGACTTGGGTGTTTGTCATACCAGTTGTGTTCCTCTAGCTTTTGATAATAATAACCATTAAGAATTGTAGCAACATTGTCGCACCACCCTCGGGGAAACGCCACCTGTATCATGATGTATAATAAGAAATAGAAGGTAAATATGACATTATCTTTAAAAGAATCACTAAAAGCATAAGAGTTAAAACTTGAGTTTGAATTATACATACCTGTCGTAATAAATCAACTGCCAACGGGAGAGGTCTAAGACGAACAACACCCAATGATAGTCATTATAATTCACAGGTAGCATCACCTGAAAATAACAAAGTTAAGCAAAGTGTTTCGTAAAAGTATTATTAACCACAAGTACCACTCGTATAGAATATTCATACATATTCGACGTCCGCTAGATCCGGCCACATGTCGTAAGCCTGTACACCACGTCTGGGTTTACTACCATGTAACACTTGCTCCATAAACGTGGGGGGCATTATTGTATATTTTGCGTCAGTCGTCCGTACCCGCATTAGGTGGGCGACCCACAATTCAATATGCTGCAAATGATTAATAATATATTAATGAAACAATTAAATTACAAAAGAACTATAAAAATATATAGATCAGGTTTATAACTTTAAGAACTTACTACAGAGGACAGCCATCCGGACGAACCTTCATCAACACCCAGAAGAATCGCCCATAATTTCCTACTACAGCTTACGGTAGAGTACAGCTGACTAGTCGCAGAAAAATTCTTTGGTAGCGACCTGTACCATTTCATAACATCTTCCACAGATGTTGCCCTTCGTCGTTGGCCACGTCCCCTCTCCTGTGTGTACGGGGAACGTAGGGCCGCAGCCGGTCTAGTCTGTCGCTGTTGTCGCCTTTGGGCAATGGGTATATTGCCCGATGTAGAGCATTCTCCGACAAAACGAGTCGGAGCCGTCTGATGTGGCATGCTCTGTTCCAAAACAAATAAATAAATTTTTTTACTTAACTAGTAATACTCAAATTCACTATAAAAAATCATACCATCGGCTCCTCTTGCTGCTGGTATGTATCAGCCCCATCTAAATGTCCCGAATGTGACTGCGAATACATAGCGTTTCAAAAAATTTTAACACCAACAAACTTTTCATACATACTATAACTTAATTTATTGAATAAGCATCGTTACCATATTTTCTTTGGCGGTAGGCATCATCGGGTGGGTGTCAGCAATTATATCCTCAAACTACCTCTGAAATAGTTAAAAATACACGCAAATTACCAATATATTTCAAAACAAACTTTGTTCAAATATACATATTATATCAACATACTGTATATTGAGCTTTGATACTCTCGACCATCTTAGCTAGCTCCTCACGCTTTGCACATTCACACTTGTACTGCTCTTTCAGCACATTTAGTTCTTCGTTTGTGTTACACCAAATTGTTTGCATTAAGCTAAGTTTTTGGTCTTGCTCTTCAATACGGGCAAATAGCTTATTAAACGCATCGACATTCAAACCATCACTTCCATAAACCAGGATTCCCTCATTTGGTGGGGAACGATCAGGAGTATTCATATGAAACTGCGGTGTCGGTGCTCTCTCCTCTTCATGTCCGGGGACCTCGACGCCATCACCACCTTCAAAGAATGGCAGACTGGCAACCCACCAAGGCTGTCTCTGCTCACGATCCGTGGGAGTCAAGTAGATCGGTGCATAACCAGGCTTTGGATGGTCAAAATAAAATGTTAGTGATTAAAAAATTAATATGCATGTATTAAATACAAGGAGACCAAAAAAACACATATACACTAACCTCAGAGCATTTGGCGAATAAGTTCGTTAACTCATTCGAGTACAGCCTACCAGGGAATTTTCCAATCGCTCCGCATCTTGGAATCGATCCATCATTGGATATCAACCTAGTAACGGCCGGGAATGTCGCGAAAATCCAACACTAAGTGTAAAAAAATTGTATTAGAAAATGTAACTAAGTTCATCATATATTGACATTACAAAAGCTAAAAAAATATTATCATACCTTAAGGACCCAAATCGGCCCGTAAATAGTGTATTTTGCACCTCATTTCCAGCAGTACGAACAACAGCAATCTGCAATCTTCGCTCGTTTATGGCGTCGTACAGTTTATCATACGTGTACGTCCATAAATACGACTCCCATACGAATCTATTCCATGACCGCGGGATGTCGTCAAGCAGATGAATCATACCCGTAGCGACAAACCACTCTGGCCTCGCCCCTATAAAACCTTTGTACAACATGTACAAAAGCGCTACTCGAACAACGTCATCATCCCCTAGATTGTTAAAATCCGTCTCTGAAGCCCAAAGACGACATATGTAGGCCACACGCAGCCGGGAGGATATCTGCTCGTTGTAGACACGCCTCATAAATGGCGTGTCGGGAGCACGGTCGTCTAACGTGTACGGCCCAAAACTTAATCCTGTCAACAAACAGAATTCCCTCCGCCCAAAACTTACGGGATTACCCGCTACGTTGAAACGTAAAGTTTCATATTCGTTTTTACCGACGCTAACTTGGGTACACAACAAATAGTGTATCAGCAACGGATCATTTTGCCCCGCCTTAATATTTAAAAAAGACGCAAAACAAGTTTGGTTAAATAAGTTAAGACTTTCTTGTCTTAACTCAAGACGGGGTTTAATTTCTTCCTGGCCGATTCTCATCCGATTACGACAGGTAAGGTTCGCGTGATAAATTTCCTATAAATAAAAAAATAAACATGAGATTAAATAATTCAAAATTATTCTATTTTATGACCTTTTAATTAATGAAATAATAGTTTAATTATAAGTCTTCCATTTATTTTTATAAATATTTATTAATTGTCGTTTTTAAATTAATTATTAATTGTAATAAAAAAAGTGGGTGAAAGAAAATAGCCTATAGAATAGCTTGTTTTCACGAATGTTTAAGGTATTTTGCTTATTTAGGTAATTGATTTTTATTCTTTTTACTTATCTTTTATCATTTAAAAATCAAAATAGAATTAGGATCCATATCATGATCAAAATTCGAAATAAAGTAACGTCGTTTATTGCAGGTTAATTTTAGGTGCTGAAGTGATAAAATATTATATGTATTATGTCACATAAAGTGATTTAATAACATATAATTATTATCAATACAATCGGATTATGTAATATATCTTTATATACTCGTAGGTTTTTATTTGTTTTTGAATCATTACCAAACTCGATATAGTAGGAACTATAATATTTGAATTATAAATTTGTCATGATTTAGATTTTGAACAATTCTGGTTATGTTTCTTTTCATATTCAAACTATAAACATTCAAGTTTTATACATTTTTTAATATACATTATAACTTAAAAATAATACAATTTTTTTTAAAACTTAAAAATTGATTTTTTTGTTATACATTTTTTTGTTATACTTAAAAATTGATTTTTTCGTAAAAATAAAAAAAAAAATATTTTGACTAAAAAAAATTATTTTTTTTCATTAACTGTAAAATATAATACGTATTTTTTTCACTTTAAATATGGATACAAAATGTCATAACATGCTTTTAAGCTTGTTTTAATTTAGATCAACTTCTATTAATAATATATGTCAAAATTTACCTACTAAGTATATGAAATAAGGTTATAATAAGCAACAACATTACACTAATAACATTAATACAACCTAATAACACAATAATATCATTTGTTCTAAAAACATAGGTTTAAATAACATTCAAAAATATTAAAACATGTACAAAAATATTACCTCGTTTAACATGGTTGAAATATAAGAAATGAGTGTCGTCGGATTATTCGTAGACGCAAATTAACCAACCCTTTTACTTAACGTCGAAATGAACTTGCCGGAATGATGTTCGTCGGAATGAACTCGCCGGAATTATGTTCCTCGAAATGAACTCGCCGGAATATTATCGCCGGAAAAAATGGAAGAAAACCTGTGTTTGGAATAAAGGAGATTCGCCCCATGTTTCTCCCTATTATAGCAACAAAATTCAAAAAAAGTGTAACACCCTCCTTACCGGTCTAGATTAATTAAGGTAATTAATTAATTAATTAATCTGGAAATATAATTGTTATGTGGATTAATTGTTTTATTTGTTGTAGATATTTATTATCTTATATATGTTATTAGATTTAATATATATGTGTGTGATGATGATGAGGGTACGATGGGGTGGTGGTTGGTCAAACCACCCCATGCCTTTGGTTACTTGTTATAATAAACAAGGGAGTGTGTGTTGTGTGTGTGTTTTGGTGTGTCTCGGCCGAGAGAAGAAGAAAAGAAGAAGAAGGAAATAAATTTATTTGCTTAGTTCAATCCTTTGATCTTGAAGTGTTTAACATCATTGAGGTTAGGTTACTGAAATGATTGTTGATTGTTATATAATTTCGGATTTTATATATTTATGTGCGAAAATCCGATTGAATGCTTATATGATTTGATGATCATAGGACGTATGCATGTTAGATTTCTTGATTAATATGTGTTATGTACATGTTTAGAATGATTTCTGGAAATTTGTATAAACTTGTATGCATGAAATCAGTTTAGAAAAATGAAGTTAAAATTGAAAATGTGTTGAGTTATGAAGGACTCGGAATTCATAAGTATGAAGGAGTCGGATTCCGTCTCTTGCTCGGATTCCGACTAGAATTGCTCAGATGATATTAATTTATGTAAAGTACTCGGATTCCGACTATGTTTGATGTGCCTTCACCTTTAAACGGATTGTGAAGTTTACCCGGATTCCGCCTGTTTACTCGGATTCCGCCTTGTACTCGGATTTGATGTTACTCGGAATTCAATTGGTTGTGGAAATAGACCATTGATCGGATTTGATGATTTGAATATGAGCATGAGTTTATACCTCAAATATTTGCTTTGGCTTACGAAATGAATGTTTGAATTACCTAAGCTAAGGAGTTGGATGAATTCACAGAATTACAAATCGTAAGGAGTAATAGTGAATTACAGTATATTGTTTGAATATACATAAGTTGATCTGTACTTGTAGATTATTGGTACATGTGATATGTGGATGTATGTATTTGTTGACTTATGTACATGTTAAGTATTGTGCTTATTGTGTGTTGATTAAGCAAATACTGATTGTTAGTTGTTTGTTCAGGTGGAGACAAAACTCAGTAGATAAGTAGAGACTGAGTTACCTGAACTTTTGAAGATATCGGTGAGTGGATATATATCTTGGATGTATAAGATATATCACCTGATTGTTGCTCTTTGAGATGTATTCTCTTGTTGACTGTATATATACATGTTGTTTGGGAGATCAGCTTGGCGGTTGTTTTTCAGCTGGGCCTTGGTTTAGGGATATACAGTACTAGCATTCGTCTTGATAGCATTTGTTGTAATCAAGAGTTGCTAGTATTGTTGTGTGTTGTAACTAGGCTATCGGTAAACCTATGCTTTGGCCGGCATTTGGTTGAAGGTTCCGCAAGACCGCCGGTTCTCTTGTTGTTTGAGCATTGTTGGTTTGGGCTTGATGCCTTGTATGTTGTTGATATCTATTCTCTCACTAGCTTTGTGCTAATCCCCCACTGTTGAACTCTTTTACAGGATATTCCTGGTAGGTTGAAGATAGAGGTGAAACTGGAATTATGGACTGATCTAACTCTGATATCTATTTTGAAATTGTAAAGAGCCTGATTTTGTAGTAACACTGTTGTAGTTTTGTAAAGTTAACCAGAAAAGTTGTATTTACCATATTATATATATGTAATTATGTTATTAGCTTCCGCGCGTATTATAAAGTTGTGTTTTAGAAAATACGGTGTTACAAAAAGCACCAAAACCAAAGAAGTCCCGTGAATGTGTACCATTTGGGCACGAATATCGAAGCAGTTTCGCCCCTGGCACAGACTTAGAGAACATTGGGGGCGAAACTACCCCTTGAGGGGCGAAACTACCCCTTGAGGGGCGAAACTGTACACATAAATCGAGAATATTGGGGGACGAAACATCAGGCACAAAAAACGAGACCATACACAAGATTCGAGATCAGTTGGGGCGAAACTGGCTCATGGGGGGCGAAACTGGCTTCCCTAGGGGTGAAACTGGGCTCAAAACTGCCACGTGTCATTCATTCATTGGGGACCGAAGCTAGGGGCGAAACTGCCTCTTTGGGGGGCGAATCTGAAGCTTATTTACGTAATTTGATTTTTTTGAGCTTGTTTTCGCGATTGTATAAGGTATTCTGCTTATTTAGGTAATTGATTTTTTTATAAAACCATCATTACCACTTTTAAAGTTAAAAGAAATAATTAACTAATTATTATTAGAGTAAATTGCAAGTTTGGTCTATTAGTGTTTTTTTTTTCACTTTTGTTTCTTAAACTTAATTAAATAGAAAGATTGTCTCTACTTTTGAAACATTTTTTATTATTAGTCCCTCATGTTAACTTTGACACAAAGGTGTTAACATTTTTCCAATGATGGTTTTGCCCATTATGTTTTTCAGTTTTAGATTTTTTTTAAAGCTATTTTAGATCATTGCACCATCATAAACCACCCTCGTCACGACCAAATTGATCACCATGGTGTAAAATACCATTGCATAGGGTACCAGAATCGTGAAACCATACATATGAAAACCCAAATCCATGAACAAGCTCTGGACAATCGACATGAATGAAAATCAAACATGAAGTTGAAAAATAAATCAAATTGAATACGAATTGTAAACAAACTTCAAACAATATACATAAGAAACATCAAAATTAAAATCAAGGGGACATTAGCTACTATTCCTTCTCTTGTAAATGACAATTCACTTAAATTAGAAACATTCAAATTCTGGTAATTTTGGATTCATATTGATACTGGTTTCTTTAGTTTCCTATCTCCACATCCTTTACATAATTTGATATAGGTATCCATAGTTTATCATATTTCAATTTCTGTTAAGAAATGAATTCTTGTTGACAATGATTTTGAGTACATAATACAAAAAGTAGAACTTTCATGAGAAATACAGTGGCTTTGTTTCAACATGTGTGAGTAAATAAGGCAACAATGATTTTGAAGGTTTAAGTAGCCGATCAAAATCGAAGTAGCATACAGTCGAGTTGGCTTACCCTTTATCAAATTAAAAGCTATAACTTGGCTATGCTATCAGATCTATCGCGATACATAAACATACGTGAGGTGTAATTGATACCTTTTGTTTTGTTTTTTAGATATAGTGGCAACGATGTTTAGGGTGGTCTGTTGGAGAAGGAGCCAACAGTGGTAAGGGTAATCTGAGTTAGAGAGAGAGAGAGAGAGAGGAGTTTAAGAGAGAGAGAGACTTGAGTTCTCATTTGAACATAAAGTGTGTTTGGTAGAAGGAAGAATGCTCACATACTCACGTCATGAAACTTAACATAGCTCTGTTATGTTTTATCGTGTCCGGGATTAAAACAGTAAACGGTTCAATTTTAGGAGTCATTTTCGTAATTATTGAAGTTTAGAGGCGAAAACTGAAATTGAGTAGACCAAGGGGACGAAAACTATAATTTACTCTTGGTCCAGTTTGTTTCACCGTAATGTGAAGGAATGTAATGGAATTGAAATCAAGTTCCGTTGTATATTGTGTTTGGTAACATTATTTTGAAAGGAATTAAGTTCTTCGAAGTGTTAATATTACTTTAGGTAGAGGAATGTCATTACGTACCTAACATGGATGAAATTAAAATCATTTCCATTCCTGTGCATTACGGTGAAACAAACGGAACCTTATTCTTGTGTTTGAAGGTGTTTGGCGGTGCGAATGTATTGTTTTTAGATATTTTTTGGTGTTAAAAATCGGATTAGATATCATTTCCGGATTTACTTGTTCAAAAATTGGTTCTAGATTTATTTCTGAGAGGTTAGAAGTTGTTTGATTTAAATAATTCTTTTCGGATTCAAATGGTTGTTTAAATGATTTATGCTAAAAAACAGGTTGTTTGTGTGTGCTCGTGGGCTTAAATGCTCGTATCATGTTCTAAACGGGTTAGAAGGTGTTGAGATGTCAAATCTTAGATTGAGTTTTCTTTCCTTACATTTGTTATTGTGTGTGTTGGTTACTTACATCCGTTGTGTATATGTGTGTTTACATCTGTTGTGTGTGTTCTTATTCGTTTAGATATGTGTTTGTTTTGATTTGAGGCTTCATTGCATTTGTTTAGATATGTGTTTTGGTTGTTGTAATGGTTGTGTGTTTAAAATAGTTGTTTATGCATGTTTAAGGTGTTCTTGATTTTTGAAGGATGTGTTCTTTTTAATATTTAAAAACCAATAATTGGTCTCTAGGATAAAGTGAACAACAAAGAGTTGATGAGCAACAATAAAGAAAAAAACGTTCTTCAAATGAAAATGATACACATTGAACAATTAGTGTAAAAGAAATTTAATAAAAGATATAATTTGGTAAAACAAATTATAACTTAAAAAAGGCAAATAACCGAGAAATATAACATATATATCAAAATTTGTTAATAAAGGTAACGTGTAATTTTTTTTGGCCAAAAAAGGACTATAATTGTTACAAAATTTTAACGGTAAGAAAAACGGATCTTTTTTTCAAATTGGATCGATTTTTTCGGATATAAACCGGTTAAAAAACCGGTTTTTTTGTAACTTGATATAAATCCGCTAAAAATCTGGTGGACCGAATTTTATAAAAACAGGTCCAATAACCGGTTTCGATTAAAATCGATCCACCAGATAATTATTACACAAAATCGGATATTCGGTTTCCCAAGGATCATACACAAAGTCTAACAGATATTTTCAGAATTAAATAATAAAACGAGTAAGATTTTCTTATTTTAAATTCTAATATTAAAATGATAATTCATTGGAGACGTTGATTGCAACGTGATTATTTTATGGTGTCAGATGGATGGTCATCAATTAACTCGCTCAATTCCCTTTACCCAATAACTCAACGGCCCCAAATTATCGAACCAAAACCACATCTGATTCACAGAAATCCCTAATCTTCTTCAACCAAAATGTCATCAGGATGTCTTCTCCTTTGCGAGATCATACTCTCCATCCTCCTACCACCTCTTGGCGTCTGTCTCCGTTACGGATGCTGCACTGTAAGCCGTTGATTTGATTATGCTCGTAAACTGTTTGTGTAAATGTCTGACTGAGATGTAACCGTTGTTGCAGGTTGAGTTCTTCATATGTTTGGTGTTGACTATTCTGGGTTATCTCCCTGGGATAATCTACGCTCTGTATGCTATCATTTGTGTCAACCCAGATCGTGATTCTGATCGTTATGAGGCGCTTGCGTAAGAAGTATGGTTAATTGGTTTGGATCTATGTTGTTTCTACTATGTGATCTGTTTTAATTATGATCCAGTTTGTGTAGTTTGCCCGAATGTTCTGATTTGATGTGCTTATTTGTGAATCTATTGTAGTTTGATCTGTGAAGTAGTTGTTTGCTACTGTGACATGATCTAGCTACCAGTTTTAGTTTTGGAATATTTTATATATTTGGGCATTTCCAGTTCTTGAAAAGTATTTAACTTGATGATGACAAGTTCAGATTTTTTTCTCTGTAGCAATTCAAGATTTTTATAACCCATAATAGTAACCAAGTTTAAAAAGGTCACTTATGGGTTATTTCATCATATGAAATAAAGGGGACAGTGACCTTGGGAGAACAGTTTTTAAACTTGGTTATTAACTTATGAATTTTCCCCTTCATAACCCATATGAAATATTATGTGGGTTTCTACAAATTAAGTAGATACTTTCGATATCTTGATCTTGATCGATTGTATTTTAGGTTTGTTATTTCATAACTAGTCCTAGGCTTCTCATATTCTATAATAACTGGACAAAGATTGTTGATGAAAATGGCAATTTTTTGCATTTTGGAGAAGAGTTGTATGTTCAAATTGTATTATTACTTGGGGAGTCGAGTGAAATCAAGATACGCGTCTACTTTTTTTATCTCAGATGCGCGTTGATTGTAACAATGCAGTTAAACTACATGAAAATGAACAAGTATAATAATTTTTAACAGAAGATTTCAAGTTGATTGGATGATGTAGACTCTGTATTTTGGTGATATGATTTTAGAAAATTTGGGCTAGTTTGTGACTTTGCTTTCAAGTGATTAGAGAAGCTTTCTTTTCGGGTTTATGATATCAGTAAATTAAGATCCATAAGATTAAGAAAGCTAGAGCTTGATATATGATATGTTTCTTCATATCATATTATCATGGAGGTATTATTGACCTTGAATCTTTAATTATCTTGAGAAATCCGATGTGATATATTGCAATGTGATCAACAGGATTTTTTTTAAAACCCGAATTTTATCGGTGTTTGAATTTTGAATATGCATCCATCCTTAGCAATGGATACATGTTATGATGTGTGTCATTTTGTGATTTGAATGGGTCCCTCTTTATGGTTTTCTTTTTTTAACAACTAAACGCATCTACTCTCTAATATATACATCTTTTTGTTAATAAACTCGAACCTATGATCTTATGTCATCATAACACGTTATCACTAGGCCAGAAGCCTAATGGTCCTCGGTGTGGTGTGCCGCTTGCAATAAGCAGGCAGAATGTCGTCTATGTACTAGGGATGTAAACGAGCCGAGCTAGACCCTTATCGAGCCGGGCTCGTTTAGGATTTTTTAAGCTCAAGCTCGAGCTCGGCTCGTTTAGAGCTTATAATGTTGAGCTCGAGCTCGGCTCGTTTAATATTTATGAAGCTCGGGCTCGGCTCGTTTAGGCTCGTTTAGGCCCGGGTATTATTTTTATATTTTTATTAAAATTATATATAATTATTAAAAATTAAACAAATAAAATATAAAAATATATTATATATGGAGCTCGTTTAAGCTGGTGAGCCCACTTTTTAGAGCTCGAGCTCGGCTTATTTATTAAAAGAGCTTTAATCTAGGCTCGAGCTCGTATAGGCTCGGCTCGTTTCGAGCTTTTAACGATCCGAGCTAGAATAGCTCGCGAGTAGCTCGGCTCATTTACATCCCTACTATGTACTATCTTCTTAAGTCATAAAACGGGTATGATGGTGCAATGAATTGGTGACTAAGAAAGAGGCTTTTAAAGTTTAATATTATTCAAAAAAAAAAAAAAAATTGGCAATGAAATTCTGTTGACACAAATTAAGAGTAATAATCGTTACAGGATGTTCTTTATACAAAATAACGATTGGTCATACACAATAATTACGAGTTTTTTCTTTTTACTTGCAAAATTATGAACTATTTTTCCCGTCTACATGTTTACGAGTTTATTCTATTCAATCTTCTTCCATGACTTTAAGAGTAATTAACCAAAGTGACATCACATTTACGTCTTAAATTGTATAATTTAAGAAGTTGTGTCGATATAAAGCAGAACAAGTTGATAAATTTCATCTCGAATAAAAATTTCATCTCAACAGACACAAATAGGTTAGGATCCTTTCATGTTGGGTCAAATATGATTGATCATGTCCTCTCACAGAGCATAAGTGTAGACTCTACAAAGAGGACCCATTTTGACTAAATCATGTTTGTGAGAGAACAAGACCGGTCTTGTTTGACCCAAACATGAGAAATCTTAATCTGACACGAATATATGTTCTAGAAATCCCTCATAATCGTTCCTAATGTTCGATAATTTCTCAAAACATAGACTAATTTAGCCAAACAAAAGAAAGTGTATAGTAGAATTCACTTCCACTTATGTTGACATCCATAAACTACTAAAACCCAAAATTTTGTGCAATAGTGTTTCTATGGCTAATGAACACATCACTAAAACCCAAAGCACTGCAACTAAAGTTCGTACATAGAAGCTTTGTTTCCAATAGTGGCTTTTTCGCTTATGGACTCATCACAAATAATACAGCTAACTTTATAAAGTCGATGCAAAAAAAGTAGTTTTACTTAGAACAGGGCCGGTCCAAGCACTGTGCAGCCCGTGCGCAGGCCCAGGGCAGCAATGGGCATCAAAATATGAGTCCAGCATATACCTAGCCTTCTTAAAAATATTATACGGCGACTTTGGAGTACTGAGGCGGAAGAAACAAATGGGCGGAGAAGTAGAAGAGGCGACCGGTTGACTGCCAATGATGAATGTTATTGGCTGACTCGGTGGCTCCTAATGGCAATGAAGAGTACTAGTACCGAGGGTAGCTTCTCAACTCCCCACTACAATGGCGGAGAGATCGAGAGAGGCTTGGAAACCTAAATCGTTATCCACTGCCTTCAATCGATTATACCCTTACTGATTCTCCAATGGTTCTTAAATTCTCCCCCAGTTACAGCTGTCGTCGTCCTCCTTGCCGCCGACCGCCGTGGTGTTGTCGGCCGATTCCAAAGACACATAATCAAAATGTCCAACTCAGCGACTCCCTTCGGTTCAGGTTAGTTTTGAGCTGTTTACCTTCGATGGTGTTCTTATTGAATGGAACATCAATTACTGTCTCGTTAGATAATTCAATTTGGATTAAATGAATTTTTTTATTTGATTATTTCTTTACAATCCCTTGGATTCATTGAATCTAAATGAATTACAGGCACTAGATATTTGAGTTTAATCTACTGTTGGTTTGTAAGTCTGTTTACAAGTGCCACTAGGCACTAGATCACATGTTTCCTTTCATGATTGTTGGTTAACGTGTTAAGTAGTTAATAGTTATTTAATTTTGTGTATTAGGGGTAGTACATTTGGGTACAACAGGCAAATGTATGAAATTGTTTGTAACTTGTGCCAATATAAGTGTCTGCATATTATGTAATTTTTGACTCTGGTTACCATCTTCATTATCTGCAAATAATATGATGTAGAAGATGATGTTTGAGATAAATCCCAACAATGTTTGTCAAACTTGGTTTAATTGCTTAAAATATGTGTATTAAAACTGAAAATGTGAAAACAAGAGAACAAGAAGTCAATAACTTGTTAAATCATTACAAAGATCATTGAATAAATATTTTATTAGACAATAAAACGAACATGTTTCGAACCAACTTTAGAAAAAGATGACAAGTTCCTATTGATAATTTAATGAGTTTGTTGATAACTCAAATGACTTAGTAAAAAAGAATCAGTTTGCTAAATATCATATTGAATATCCAATAGGCAAGTCTAACAATGTTGAAGATCGAATAGGTAAGTTTAATAATGTTGAAGATCCAATAGACAAGGCTGACGAGTTTGTTGAGAAACCAATTGATGCACGGAGGCATCATTTTAGGTAGTTTGGAACTTTTATCAAATGGTTTGAACATTTTAAGTATAAATACTTGACTTTTTTTTATTTCTTTTACATGTATGTAAGATTATCTCGCTTGTTTGTAATAAAGTTCATACGTAGGGGCATTAGAAGCTAATTTCGCCTGGGGCATGAAAACTCATTGGACCGGCCCTGACTTAGAACAATAGGGTTATATTACTTTGGTAGTTCGTATACAGGTATTCCCTGTTGACAGGAACAACATCAAATTGATACCAAGATCGATTTATATATCAATATTCATGATTCTTGATGAAAGGAGATTACATACTTGAAGAGAATTTCACATGGTTTATAGATGATGAAGAAGCCATAGTTATCCTTGTTAATCCTCTTCTTGCCCACAATAATTGATGGATTAATTCTTGCTTAGTGTTCTTGAGAATCTTCAATATTTTGGTGCTTCACGTTAGTTTAGAGAGGGAGAATTCTCCAGGGAAATTTCTAGGGCAATAGAGGAGATAAGAGTTGATAACCACCATTATTTATAGTTAAGTGCAGAGACCAATA
The DNA here is from genome assembly GCA_947179395.2 of Pulicaria dysenterica. Taxonomy (NCBI): domain Eukaryota; kingdom Viridiplantae; phylum Streptophyta; class Magnoliopsida; order Asterales; family Asteraceae; genus Pulicaria; species Pulicaria dysenterica. Next base: position 14,942,755 of record OX359296.1, read on the forward strand.
TTGACCATCACAATAAGTTGGAGGACCTGCATGTTAATGTGGGATAATAAATAATAAGGATAATTATGGATTAATAAACTTATATATAAAAATGATATTAATAGTTTAGGCCACATTATGAATAAATCTTACATTCTCCCACTTGGCCGTATAACTATTTATATTGAATAAGTTGGCCATTTATTAATCCATTTAGGATATACTTTGAAAAAGCATTCAGGCAAAAAGATACAATCGTACATACCTAAAAGATATGGGATCCCCATCAATTATACCTCAAGACTCCACAAAATATAACTTATATTTTATGGTTATCATATCTGCTCTAAGACAATTAGCGTTAACTCAAGTTAGTACAACAGAATAAATAACATAGTGTGAAAGATAGAGTCATAAGCGCTTACTTTAAATAATGTGTAGTACTATGTGACATTATGCGATATTTGTTTTAGGCCCATTCTCGCTACATGCTCAACACATGTCTTAGGCGGTAATCCTTTGGTAAGTGAATCCGCTAAAATGTCACTTGTATTAATGTACTCCATGGTTATACAATTTTCTTCCACCCTTTCTCGAACAAATAAATATTTAGTGTCGAGATACAATCCATCACCAGTTGAGCTATTGCTATTAGAGAAGCTAACAGCACCATTATTGTCACAGTAAAGCTTTAGTGGTCTTGAAATGGTGTCAACAATTTTGAGCCCACTAATTAGGTTTCGTAATAACATGGCATGACACGTGGCATGATAACATGCTACATATTCGGCCATCATAGTTGAGGTAGTGGTAAGCTCTTGTTTGCGACTCCTCCAAGATATAGATAGGTCCACCTGAAAGCATGAATATGTACCCTGAAGTTGATTTTCTATCATCTTTGCATTTGGCAAAGTCAGAGTCTGAATATCCCACGACTTCTAGAAGTTGATATTTTATAAGTGAACATGTATTCCTTAGTTCCTTGTAAGTAGCATAACACCTTTTTGGCTGCTTTCCAATGGTCTAATCCCGGGTTTGATTGATAACGACCAAGCATACCGGTGATATACGCAATATCAGGTCGGGTACAGACTTGAGCATACATTAAGCTCCCAACAACCGAAGCATATGGAATAAGTTTCATTTGTTCACGCTCGGCTTCTGAGTTAGGGCATTGATAAGAGCCAAAATTTTCACCCTTTACAACATGGGTAACAGTAGGAGCACAATTTTGCATGTTGTATTTATTGAGAATCCTATTTATGTAGGCCTTTTGAGACAATCCTAAAGTCCCACTTTTCCTGTCTCGATGAATTTCTATGCCAATCACATAAGAGGCCTCACCGAGATCTTTCATATCAAAATTATTTAATAGGAAACGTTTGGTCTCAAACAACATATCTTTATTATTGCTAGCAATGATGATGTCATCAACATACAAAACTAATATAGTGAATTTGCTCCCACTGTTCTTGAAGTATATACACTGATCCATTGAGTTCTTTGTGAAGTTAAATCGTTTCATAACTTCATCAAATTTTAAGTACCATTGCCATGAAGCTTGTTTTAGCCCATAAATTGACTTCTTTAATTTACATACGAGATGTTCTTTACCTTTGTCCTTAAACCCTTCGGGTTGGGTCATAAAAACATCTTCGTATAAGTCACCATTTAGAAAGGCAGTCTTGACATCCATTTGATGTAGTTCTAAATCAAAATGAGCTACAAGTGCCAAGACAATTCTCAATGATTCCTTCCTCGATACATGTGAGAAAGTTTCTTTATAGTCAATGCCTTTCTTTTGAGTGAAGCCTTTAGCCACTATTCGAGCTTTGTAGCGTTCGACGTTTCCATTTGGGTCTAGTTTAGTTTTAAAGACCCACTTGCAACCTACAGGTTTGACACCTTTAGGTAATTCTACAAGTTCCCAAACGTCATTTACACGCACAGAATTTAACTCTTCATTCATGGCTTGAGTCCATTTATGTGAACAATCACTATTTATCGCTTCATTATATAAGGTTGGATCTTCCACTTGACCTAAGTCATAGTCAACCTCATTCAAGTAGGTGATAAAATCATCATAATTCACAGGTCGTCTTTGTCTTTGTGACCCTCTTAATGGTTGTTGAGCTTCTTCAACGACTTTATCATTATGTGGAATTTCGAGATTTAATGGTTCATTTTCCATCGGTACCACAACATCCTCATTTTGGGGTGTTGGTGTCGGTGTTGATGCTGACTCTTGATTAAATACAGGAATCGGCACCAAAATATTTTGTGTTTGATTAGGTGTCGTTTCCTCGTGAAGCTCAAGAGTCTTTGAACCATCACTCTCACTATTGTTGCCGTTTTCTAGAAACTCGGCGTATCGGGTTTCAACTATTCTAGTGGTATGTGAAGGGGCATAAAACCGGTAACCGTTAAACCTCTCAGGATAACCCACAAAATAACATGATATTGTCTTTGAATCTAGTTTCTTAATTTGTGGGTTATAGACCTTAGCCTCAGCCGGACAACCCCAAACCCTTAAATAATTCAGAGTAGGTTTCCTACCCGTCCAAATTTCAAAAGGTGTTTTAGGGACGGATTTTGATGGAACACGGTTTAAGATGTGTACGGCTGCTTTTAATGCCTCGGTCCATAGGAATTGTGGAAGACTAGAATTTGCAATCATACTACGCACCATATCCATAAGGGTGCGATTGCGTCTTTCTGCAACTCCGTTTTGTTGAGGTGTTCCTGACATGGTGAATTGATTAACTATGCCATGAGATTTACAAAACTTAGCAAATGGTCAGGGGCTTTGACCGACATCAGTGTGTCGGCCATAATATTCTCCACCCCTATCCGATCTCACTATTTTTATTTTACAATTAGGTTGGTTTTCAACCTCAGCTTTAAAGGTTTTAAACATCTCTAGTGAGTCGGATTTCTCATTAATTAAGTACAAGTAGGTATATCGTGAATAATCGTCAATAAAGGTAATGAAAGATTTATATCCTCCTACACCACAAGGGAAAGATCCACAAATATCCATATGAATTATTTCAAGCAAGCTTGAACTACGGTGTGAACCTTTCTTATTTTTATTGGTCATTTATCTTTTATGCAATTTACACAAGGATCAAAGTCCGAGAAATCGAGATTTTCAATAATACCATCTTTAATAAGACGTGTCATCCTTTCTTTAGATATGTGACCTAGATGTTTATGCCATAATCGGGATGACTTTTCATTATCTCTCTTTCTCTTATTATTGTTACTACATTTACAAACATTCACATTCATCGGCATTAATGATTCCGAAAAATTATTATCAAGGTTTAGTTTATAGAGGCCGCCCTCCAATATACCAAAACCAACAACCAATTTATGACGATATATAACAACATTATCATCATCGTCATTAAAGTTAAAGCTATATCCGTCATATTTAAGTTTAGATACAGATATTAAGTTACGAGTTATAGTAGGTACATATAAAGTGTCTTGAAGGACCATATCATGTCCTCCATCTAGTAATAACACTACACTACCAACAACTTCAACTTTGTTGTTATTTCCGTCCCCGACTTTAATAGTCCGTTGGTTGTTTCCCATTATTTTCCTTGTATGGAATCCCTGTAATGAATTAGTTATGTGAATCATTGATCCCGAGTCAATCCACCAAGTATTAGAAGGCACACTAATTGAATTTTTTTTTGAAAGGCAAGATACTTTATTAAATTAAACTAGCAAGATGCTAGACAGTACAATCGACAAAATGATACACAACATCTTTAACGACTAACAACGAACAAACATCGGAAAATCACGAACAAAACCTAAACGAACCTTGAACTCTTACCAACCTCGAACTTGGAACCTTGGACAACGAACCAAACAAACACAAACTAGGGCAATGAACCAAACACGAATTTGAAGCAACCTCTTGAACTCTAAACAAACACGAACTGGGGCAACAAAAACTCCGAGCCACGAACTGAACCAACGAACAATCGAACCATGAAACGACATCTGGATCCACAAACCGAACCATGATCCACCCGAACCACTAGCTAACCACGAACCACACAGACTAACCACGATCTCGAACCAACCACGATCTAAAACAAGATGTGAACTCGGCCAAAACCAGGGCTGTAATCTCGAACCAACCACTATCACGATCTAAAAACTCGAACCTGTGAACATCTGAAACATCAGAGATTTGAAAAATGGTTCTGAAAACTCGAACCTGAACTAAACGAACCACGACGAAACGAACCACGACGGCCAGATCTGGGAAACCAAACGAACCACGACCAAAACTAACCACGAACTCTCGATCTGGAACTTCCGAAACTAACCACGACGGCCAGGAAAAAACGAAAGATGAATGAGGTGGTTCTCCGGACCGCCGGCTAACGCCGACAGCCGGAGAAGGGAGCGGCGCGGCAGCGGCAGCGACTAAACTTAGGGTTTTATGGGGCAGCGCTGGGGACAGAGACACTAATTGAAAATGATTCATAAATCATGTGATTAGTGAGTGTACCTTTCTTTTCCAACCACTCCTTAAATTTCGAGCAGTTGTGTTGAGTGTGACCAAGTTTCTTACAGAATTTACACTTAGTCTCCTTCTTAGTTTCACTTGTACTAGGACCAATTTTCTAAGACTTGTTGGGACCAGAATTGGATTTATTCCCCTTGTTTAAACCCTTTCCGCCGTTATTGAACTTCCTCTTGTAGGAATCAGTGGTGGTAACATGAGCAACGTCAGGTTTTTCTATTTTGAGACGTTCCTCTTCTTGAACACACATGGCTATTAGTTCACTCATATTCCACTTTTCCTTTTGGGTATTATAGTTAATTTTGAATGGTCCAAATTGAGTTGGAAGGGAAGTCATAATAAAGTGAACCAAGAAGCCTTCAGATATTTCCATGTCCATACTTTTAAGTTTATTGGCCATGTCATTCATAATCAGTATATGTTCACGGACACCACTTATCCCATCATATTTGGTAGTGAGCATTTTAAGGATAAGTGTACTAGCATGGGCTTTAGAGCTACCCTTAAATTGCTCCTCAACCGATTCAAGATATCCTTTGGCTGTTTTAGAATCAGGGATTGCTCCACGAATGACCGAGGATATGGAGTTCTTAATGATCAATAAAGACATGCGATTTGATCGTTCCACTGATCAAGAAAATGTTTTTCCTCAACCGTAGATTCATCGGTTAAGGGAGGGGGATGATCAATCCTTAATGCAAAGTCTAGTTCCATTACTCCAAGTGCTATTTTGATTTGCTCAATCCATGAGGAATAGTTCATTCCATTTAAGGGTTCAATAGAAGAAAGTAAACTAGTATGACCGACCAAAGGGGCTGAAATTTGGGTATCAGTGTAATTAGGCTCTTTAGTAATTAAAATCAAAACAATTAAGGGTACATGATATGACAATCAAATACATCATATAAGAACACATAGAAAGTTAATGGTAAATTCATAATCTAATTGCTAACTTAACGTTGGTCAAGTAATAAAACTAGATTATTAGATACATCTTATTATGCATACATATAAATCAAAATTCACCGTTGGGCAAAACCTTGATTAATATGCAAGTTATGCCTAAAAAAATATGTTGTTTAAGTTATCACTCAGATCACCGTTGGGTTAATTAAGTGACAACTCAAACAATTACATTCAATAGCATGACTAAACTTTTGTATCAATTTAGAACAACCATTCGTTGGAATAGTTATCCAGATTAACACAAAAGTTGCTATTTGACGACTTCAATGGCGGCACAGATGAAAAAACATGATAAAGTAAAGAATAATCGAAATATGTATGATAAAAACTAATTATCATACTAAAATTCAATCATCTTAGATGTAATCATTATGTACTGCCATTGAAATTCAAATGAACATCATGTGGGTATAGATTTCTTTTTGTATTGAATAATTAGTATGCAGTTTTCGATACTCAATGCCATGATTTCACTGCCGAAAACAAGTTATATATATTGATTTATTCAATTCGAAAGAAAAACACACTAATCCCAATAAAATTATACCGACTATCTTTTAATTTATTGAACTCATACAGTGCCGTAATCTGTATTTTGTTTAAATAATTGAATTATCCTTATCGGCGGCGACAGTGCGGCACATCGAAATATTAACATCGATTAACATGTATTAATACCAGGCGGTTTAATGATATAAAATATGATTTTTAAACCGCTTTGATACCACATGTTGATAGGAACAACATCAAGTTGATACTAGGATCGATTTATATATCAATATTCATGATTCTTGATGAAAGGAGATTACATACTTGAAGAGAATTTCACATGGTTTGTAGATGATGAAGAAGCCATAGTTATTCTTCTTAATCCTCTTCTTGCCTACAATAATTGATGGATTAATTCTTGCTTAGTGTTCTTGAGAATCTTCAATATTTTGGTGCTTCACGTTAGTTTAGAGAGAGAGAATTTCTAGGGCAATAGAGGAGATAAGAGTTGATAACCATCATTATTTATAGTTAAGTGCAGGGACCAATATTGACCATCACAATAAGTTGGAGGACCTGCATGTTAATGTGGGATAATAAATAATAAGGATAATTATAGATTAATAAACTTATATATAAAAATGATATTAATAGTTTATGCCACATTATGAATAAATCTTACATTCCCTTGTTTTGGTGTATTTTGGGTAAAACATGCAACTCATATGCAATACCAGGCTAAGTTATTTTAGGCCATTATGTAATCTTTTGCTTATGATAATACAAATTTTCTCGGCCTTAAAAAAAACTTTATAGAGTCAAGTAAATAACACGACTTGTGTCAAGTCATGCACATATTAAAAAGTGAAGTTGTCATAATGGTAACTTCGGAAGGATGGCACAAGAAATTGTCATTTGTAATAGACTAGAAATTATTTTAACATGTGTTATTAATAAAACTTGTATTTTTACTTAGCATTATAGTTTATTAGTCAGCCGATCATATTGAATGAGTCAGCTAAGCCTTAAGTTGATCATTTAAGCTGATCATATATAATAGACTAGAAATTATCTTAACATGTATATGATGTTTGTTAGACACGTTACCTCAAAAATGCCAAAACTCAAAAGTAGCAAGAATTGGCACCTTATCTCATAAGTGCCAAAAGTAGCAAGAATTGGCACGTTTATATCTGTTTTACCAGGAAATTTGGTTTGTCTTATTTGCTCGAACATAAGATAAAAGAAAGATATAGCTTTATAATATGTTAACAACAATTTTGTTTAATGGTTTTTGTTACTCGAACATAAGCCAGCAGAATTTATAAAAAAAGACTATGAAATACTCAAAATTGCTAAACCCTTCAACATAATTTATAGCATTTTACTAAGGTTTTCAATTAATTGCATACTTGTAGCATTATTATGCATTAATTTTAAAAAATGCTACAATCTTCAAGTACGTTGATTTGAACATAAAGTGTATTGCATAAAAACAAGTGACTTCATGTTACGACTTTTCGACAAAACAACTACGGCAACCAAGAGTAGTCACAAGAAACTTGTTGTAGCAAATAACAAATAAACGTATACACACGCAAATGTGCAGAAACAAATACAAGGTATTGTTCTACAACCCTGCGATTTGAGCAAATGCACATAAACTTCTGTTGTTACAAATTGATTGAGTTTTGGTCTTGTTTTCATTCTTGCACAAGTCTTCCAACCAGCCATACCAAACAATAGCGATCGTTGTTGTAATTAAACATCCATTATAACAATACACATAAAATGCACCCAAAAGAATACATATAAAATGCATGAGAGTTGACATACAAACATTCAACATATAATAATTCATAAATTGTCATGTATAAACAATTTTTGTTGTGTCTCTTCAGTCATTGTCATGAGTATATCGCCTTTGTTACCCTTGTGTTTTAACCATTTTTTCTAGCTATGCAACAGACCTTTTTCTTGACTATCCTGCAGCATACCGATCTGAACTAGGTATGCCCCTGTATCGCTTGACTCATAATTCGGATACTATTTGTTTGATAAACCATCATACACCTCCCCAAATCCGTTGTAGACCTTCCCAAATCCGCCCTTCGGATTCGATGAAAGGCCGACGCTCTAAATATCATGGTGTATGCTTTTGGTGTTGTATTCGGACACAATTATGAAAGTAGTCTAATCCACGTAACTCAACACAGAATGTCTTCAAGTGTTGCACACGACTTAAAAGAAAAGTATCTACCCATTCTAGATCCAACACTTCCAACAATCGGTTCATTAGAAACCGAAAATGACATATTGTCATTATCACCAGTTGCAGAGTACATAATCCTGGTCATCAACAAAGATCTGCATCGAAAATATTCTTAGAATAACGTAAGAAATTAGCTTTGAAAAGATCTTAATTTAGGGTTTCGCAGAAACAGAAATCTTGATTAGGGTTTATAAAATTAAAGCCTAATTGGGTATGGAAAACGTAGATCTGATTTATAAATCAAGATTTTAGAATTCAGAAATGAATAGAAAGGAAGAATACTCACTCATTTCGATCGTACAGAGGTTGACGGCGGAGGAGGAGCGTCAAATGAATCAGACGGCAAATGTGTTCGTGTTGACTTTTAAAGGCGGTAGAAGACGAGATAAGTGGGAGTAGGTCACCACCTCACCGTTGCTTAAATGATTTTAGAGCAGGCCCAATAAAAGCCCATGTAAACAAAACAAAGAAAATAAAATTAAAAAGTATATATCTAAAATCCTCTTATTTATTTTCTTTTTCTCCTTACTCATCCTTGTTTTTTTTCAATTTGTTTGGACGATTGCAAGGTTTTTTTTTATTATTATACTATCATATAATTACAAGGAAAAAAAACTTTCTAAATAAATAATAAAAGTGGCAGAGATAACCATAATTGTCAGTGGATGAGATGGATAAGGCGCGTGATTTTTTTAATCTACCAAGAAGGTCCTTAGTTCGATCCCAGGTTACTGCAATTTATTCTTTAAATTTGTTTTCTTCTTATTTTTCAATAGTAACCCTTTATCTTTTCTTATATTTCAATAATAATCGCAAAAAATTTCCAATATTTCAATAACAACCTCAAATAATTAGTAAATTATAATAAAAACATCTAGCTTAACTATGGTTTATAAAAGGGCAAATAGCCAAGAAAGATAACATATATAACAAAATTTGTTAATAAAGATAACGTGTAATTTTTTTAGACGGAAAGGGTATTAAATTTTAATTTGTTATAAAAAAGAATTGTAAATTTCAATTTTGCATAAAAAGAGATTAAAAATTTTAATTAATTATTAAAAAGAGTAACATGACATGCTAAAAATTAAGGTTATTTGGTCAAGATTTCCTTTTTTGTTAAAAATCAAATTTTATGATTATTTTTTAACCAAAAAAATTGAACGTTACCTTTATTGGCAAATAATTACAATATACAAGGCAATTCAAATTAGTCTTTTATTTATATTAGAAGATTATAAAACTTTTCTGATTCTTTTTCGTACATATTCAATAGCAAGTTCATTTTTGAAACTATGTATACGAGTTTACATAATATATCTTTTGTACTAAAGCGAATTGTTAACTATCTTTTAATAACAAAAGCCATATTAAAAAAATACCAACGGTGAACAATGGTAACTGCCAACCTATGATCATGGGTCAATATTGTAGTAATTGCAAAAGCGGGGTAGTTGTGGTTATTTTAGGGAACAAATTTTAGTTTGTTACATACAATATTAATATGGGGATAGTTTATTACATTTTGGTGCACATAACCCTAAAAACTTGAACACTTTAAAATATAATCAAACATGAAAACTTGAAATTTAAAACTTTATATGTCCAAATAGTACAATATGTATGTGAACAATTCAATACATTCTATAAAAGTTTAAAACAAGATAACGTAACTAAATTTGATTAATAAATAAATAACTTTATATAAAAATTCTTTTATTATTTTCCTAGATATATTACCAGAAAATTCAATATATGTAACTCGCAGCGAAACGCGAACTCTAATCACCTTGTTATTATACAATTTCAAGAAAAGAAAACAAACATAATAATAAATAATTAAAAGCGTATTTCATAAACAATTGCAACGTGGGTTTACTGGTTAAGACTTTGGATATAATATATGATAATAATTTAAATACCATAGTTACAGTATATGTCCTGTTCGTTTTTTTCTACAATATTTTTCTTACTTAAAACTCTATGTAAACATTAAACGATTTTTTTTTAATTTTTTTATTCTTTTTTTATTTTATTTGTTTTATAATTCAGTGTAATACATTAATTTGATGATAGTCGTTTTCTTTCTTAACGTTTTATTACTTATAAAAGTTATATAGCAACTTTTATAACTCTTTTTTGTTTTGTTATTTGTATTCTTTTTTATATTTCCCTAATTAGTTTTAATATTGAATTATCCAACAAAAATCAATAACGTAATTATATACTTTATTCTATCAAACTTTTTTTATAAATCCTGTTACAACGCACGGACAAATAAGTCATACCCTTATATTTATCACGAAAAAAGAACACACATATGATACATGAATAAAGTAACGAAAATGACATATGGGGTTTCCTTAAGTGGCCAACACGCTTGCTTTTGTATGACGTCCCGCAAATTCGAATCTGTATCATTGTATTTTTCTTTGTCTATTAAATTCTTCTGGTTTCAATCCCGGAGGTTCTATATATATATATATATATAGGAAAAAGTTCATGCGAGAACCGCGAGAACCAATCTGAGCCGTCCAATTCCCCATCCTTCAATGTCATTGCCCACCCATGAATTCCTCACATGCACCCTGCCACACTCAATCCCTCCACGCTCACCATCCATGAAACTTCCCATATCCAAGGAACGGCTGAGATTAGTTCTCGCGGTTGTCGCACTAACAACGGTTCTCGCATGAACCCTCCCCTATATATATATATATATATTCCTTTTTTTCTTTTTAGTAGATTGTTGGGGAGATAGTAATATCAAACCTAAATCAAACCTGTCTATTAAGTAAAATAGGACTTGATGTTAACAAAACTATATATTCAGTTTTGAACTTAGATTAAAGAAAAATATGTGTTGTTTTTCATATTGGATCTAAAGAATTTCTAAGTAAGAAATGTCAGCTGACGAATCAAAGTGTCAGCTGAACACTGAGTATCAACCAAAGAACCAGCTTCAGGAAGATCAGCTAAGAAGAAAAGACAAGACAAAAAGTATCAGCTATGCATCTACAAAGCATCAGCTGATGGTGCAAACCATCAGCTGAGGGTTCCTCAAGGATCAGCTGAGCAATCAAGGATCAGCTGACAGTATCTCTTTTGTCAGCTGATGCCTCCTACATGACAGATAAGTTATTCTACACTTATTCATTCTTGTCTCAATAAGCTGATCATACTCAAATGATTAGCTGAGCCCTTGGGACCAGCTGATTGTTTCGTTTGACTAGTTTATTAGGTGTATTATGATTTGTGTTATTAGCTGAGCAATTCGATCAGCTGAGAAAATCTAGTCAGCTGAGACTTTCACATTTATCCTTAGCTGAGCAAAATTATATTTGCAGTTCAGTGTCTGTTAGCTGAGTCTTTAATCAGCTATTAGTCTTTCAGTGTAATATTTCATTAAGTCAAAGGCAGAACATGTGTTGTTCTATTATACCTTAGATCTTTCTTTGTAAAAGTACTTAGCACTTTTTGCATCTGCAAAGAAACAAAAAGGATAGATCTTTGTCCTCTGGAAAAGGAGAAAGATACTTTAGAAGAAGAGATCTCGAATATATGCTTCAACAACTAAGTATGGCTGGCGACTTTATACTTGGTAAAGTCAAATCTTCAGAAAGCACGGTGTTGATTAAAGTACAAGCATGGGAAGAGAAGTTTACTTTCCCAAGACATAAAGGTAGTACTTTAATAATATAATAATAGATAGTGGATAAACTCCTTACTGAAAGGTAGGTTCACTTTACACGCTTTGTGTATAAAGTTAACTTACTTTTCACCCACTAACTTCATCTATTATAATATTATTAAACCAAGTACCTTTGTCTCCTTCTCCTCTTTATCAACCCGGATACCCTTGCTTATATATACTCATGCATGGAAACATGCTAAGTATGCGAAAAGATAGAGTTGAATACTGAAATCTCATTTGTTGAGAATTAGAAGAGTTAAGCATTTTTACTTTAAGTATTACAAACTTGTTCATGTGTTGAACATCTTAGACATAAGTTGTTTAAGATTAGCTTAGTCTATGTGTTAAACAAATTTAGTTGCCACCTTTTATTGAACTTAGATTTTCCGCATCTAGTTCATGTAATTCTTGATTCACATCAATAAGAATTATATAAAAGTAAACCATGTGTCTCTTAAATTTTTATTTGCTAAAGTTTGTATTCAACCCCCCCCCCCCCTTCTACAAGCATTTGTTGTTGTAGTATCCATTCGGGACCAATAACTGGTATCAGAGCAGGCTAGATAACTAATATCTAAGATCTGTTTTGCTTACTCTTCAACTGCTTCTACCCCACACTACAAAATGGCCACTCCCATTGCTGCTTCTAACGGTTCTTCCAACAATGGCTCACTCACAAGATGTCCAACGTTTGATGGAGAAAACTTTTCTCTCTGGAAGAGTAGAGTTCTTCTCTATATGTGAAGCCTAGATGATGTGATGCTCAAGACTGTTACTGAAGGTCCTTATGTTCCTTCCTCAACAATTCAAGTTACTGAAGCAACTGACGAAGTTCCTGCTGTTGAAAGATTGATCATTAAGCCTATAAATCAGTGGTCTGATGAAGACAAAAGGCTTGTTAATCTTGATGTTAAGGCAAGAACAGCCTTAGTCTCTGCACTACCAAATGATGTCTATCATCAAGTACTAAACTGCAAATCTGCAAAAGAGATGCTAGACACACTCACTGTGGCTTATGAAGGTACAGAGGAAGTTCAAGAAAACAAGAAAACTCTTTTGGTTAGAGAATATGAGTTCTTCTTTTCTCATAAGGGTGAAAGTCTCACTCAGACCTACACTAGGTTCAACTGCCTTATTAATGACTTAAAAAGGGCAGAGGTTCCCAAGAGCAATACGGAACTTGTAAGCAAGTTTCTAGACTCTCTCCCAGAATCTTGGGATCATTTTATCACTGTGCTAAAACATGGTGAGAAAATCAAGGGTCTTTCACTGGTTGGTCTGTATGGAAATCTTATGAATCATGAACAATCAGTGAAGTAAAGAAAGATTTCTACCAAAGAGATGAAGGAAGTTTCTAAGGCTCCCACTACAGCTCTTGTGTCCAAGGACAACATATCAAAAAGTTTTACTGCAGTGGTGGATGAGTCAAGTGAAGAGGAAGATGAGGAGTCTTCTGATGAAGAGCAAGTGGCTGAAGAGGATGAAGTTCTGGAGAACATGGATAGCATTGAAGCTGCTGTTGAGCAGGCTGCCATGTTGGTAAAAATGTTCAAACCTTTCTTAAAAAGAAAGGGTGTCAAGAGATTTGAGAAGAAACCTTTGAAAGGAGAAAGAGCCTTGTCAAAACCAAAGGCTTCTGAAGGTTGTTTCTCTTGTGGCAAGACTGGTCACTATGCCAGTGAGTGTAAGTCCAGAGGAAACACATGCCTTAAGGGTTCCTCAAGTTCAGACAACAAGATTGATTCTGAAGCTAAGTATAAGAAGCTTCTTGCTGTAGTCCTTGACAAGAAAAATAAGAAAGCTCAGAATAGGGTGTTAGTGGCTGAAGAAGAAGATTGGGCTGAGGAAGATCTCTCAAGTGAGGAAGATGAGGTCCTCACAGCTCAGCTTAGTTTGATGGCCAACACAGCAATTACAAGTTCTTTTGATGAGGACATGAAGAAAGCTGCTAAAGCTTGTACTTCTCCTGACTGGGATCCTTCTTCTATGTATCTGGTTGGAAAATTTATTAACTATGAAGAAAATGAAAAGAACACTATGTTTGATTATCTGTGTGTTGAGTTTCAATCAAATATTTAAAGAGAAAAGAAGCTAAAATTAGAAATAGAATCATTAAACGAGAAGTTAAGTCTTAAAGATGAGAAACTGAAACTAATGACAAAATTGGAAGATGATTTAGCTAATCAAAAATACTTAATCAGATCTTGGTAAAAGAAAACAATGAAGCAACCACGAAGTTTAATGACCTCCAAAAAGTAGTTAAATCTTGGTGTGTTTCTGCTGCTAAGACCACTCAGTGTGTCAATGAGCAGATTCCAAAACAAGTTCAAGCTATTATTGGTGGAAATTACTTCCAAGCTGCTAATTGTGTTGATTTTAGCAAGGATATAAATATCTTAGAAAAGACTGATATTTTACCTCTTACTTTTCAAAAGATTGTAAAAGGAAAAAGTATTATCACTAACAGATTTGTCAAAAGTAAAAGTACTCAGCTGAAAGACTCAACCACTTCAAAAGTTGGTTTAAGTTCTAGTGTTTTGACAGAAAGTAAAAGTACTGATAATTTAATTGTAAAGGAAGCCAGTAAAGGAATGAAATCATTTGTTGATACCAAAGAGACATTATGTTGTCAAAACTTGAAAGCTGATACATTAAATATAAGTGCTCAGCTGACTAACATTTCATTAGCTGATGATTCTCAATCAGCTGATCAGAGAACAGATGATAGTTGCTCAGCTGATACCCTGTCAGCTGTTCAAAAATCCTCTGTAAATTGTTTAGCTGATCCAGTATCACTTCAAACTCTTTCAATAAAAGAAACCAAGAGAAAATGACTAAATGTTCACATGAAGTCTAAGTCTGCCACATGTAAGGTTGATCAAAAACTCCTTTTTCCTAAGGATCAATTTAAGATGTCTGTGAACAAAGACCTAATTAGTTTACAGAATCAGCTGCAACAGCTAAATGGTGAAATCTGTCAGCTGATGACCAATAGTCATCAGAAGATAGTTAAAACATCTCCTGGCCAATCATTAAAGCATGTCAAAAGCTCCAAAAGTAAAAAATGTTATAAATGTGGGAGCAAAGGGCATAAGGCAAGTGATTGTTCTCTTGAAGGTAACTCAAGACAGCGGACTGATGTTGATAACACTGTTGCTCCAATCATTCATAAACAACCTAATATGAAGTGGATAGCTAGGTGCAATCCACAGGGATCCACTTAACAGTGGATGCCCAAGTGTCACTAACCTTCCTTAAATCTAATCTCTACAGGGTCTTAACACATGGTATCTAGATAGTGGATGTTCAAGGATCATGACAGGTTGTAAAGCTCTGTTGAGTAACTACAAGAAGGAAAAGGGTCCAAGGGTGACCTTTGGTGATAACAATTGTGGGCAAACAAAAGGCTACGGTGAACTTCATAATGGGAACTTAACCTTGTCCAAAGTATCATATGTTAAAGGGCTTAAGTACAATCTCATCAGCATAAGTCAATTATGTGATGGTGATCATAAAGTCCTCTTTACAAAGACAGGTGGTTCCATTTTAGATCAAGAAGGTAAAACAATAATTTGTGCAAAGAGAACCAAGGATGTATATACCCTTGACATGTCCTCTGGTGATCCATCCAAGTTAACCTGTTTGTATACAAAATCTGTAACTAACACAAACTGGTTATGGCACAAAAGGCTTTCTCACTTAAACTTCAAAAAAATAAACAAGCTGAGCAAGGGTGAACTAGTGTCAGGACTACCTTCACTGACTTATGTAAGCCTAAACCTTGTTCTGCCTGTGAGAAGGGAAAGCAGCACAAGACTTCTTTTCCATCTAAGCAAGCCTTCTTTATTACTGAACCTTTCTACATGTTGCACATGGATCTATTTGGTCCTGTTGCTACTGCCAATATTGGTGGAAGTAAGTATGCATTGGTAATGGTTGATGAATTCTCAAGATACACTTGGGTCAAGCAAAGAGTGAGGCTGTTGAAGAAATAATAAGTTTCATTAAGAAGATGGAAGTGCTAAATGGAAATCTGGTAAGGATGCTCAAAATTGATCATGGAACTGAATTTAGAAATCAAACTTTAGAAGATTTCTGTGATGATAAAGGAATATCTCAAAACTTCTCTGCACCAAGGACTCTACAACAAAATGGTGTAGCTGAAAGAAGAAATAGAACATTGATAGAAACTGCAAGAACCATGTTGTGTGAGAGTGGGTTAGGATTCAATTTTTAGGCTAAAGCTGTCAGCTGTGCATGTTTCACTCAGAACAGATCCCTAGTTATCAGGATACACAACAAAACTCCTTATGAAGTGCTCAAGGGAAGGAAGCCCAACATCAGTTTTCTACATATCTTTGGGTGTCAGTGTTTCATTCTGAACCAGAGAGATCAATTGCAGAAGTTTACACCAAAAGCTGATGAAGGTGTGTTTGTTGGATATTCTGTGATCTCCAAAGCTTACAGAATCTACAACCTCAGAACAAAGGTCATAGAAGAATCAATCAATGTAAGTTTTAATGAAAATGACTTTGTTCAAGTGTCAGTTGATCTACTCCCATCAAGTGTCAGTTGATCTACTCTCAGAACAAAGGTCATAGAAGAATCTACAATCTACAGGTGAGGAATTTAATGATCTGCTGCATACTGAAGACAACATTCAAGTGTCAGTTGATCTACTCCCATCAGCTGATGTAGAGGATCTAGATGAAACTGTTCCAAATATACATCAAACTAATGCACATCCTATCTTAAATCAACCCACACTTTTACTGAATGATGAGAATCATGTTTCAACATCAATAGACTCTAATTCCTTATCAAACATTCCCTCATCAGTAGAAGTTTCAACAGATAACATTCCTGAAATTTTGTCAGCTAATCAACCAGAAGTCTCATCAGCTGATCCAAACCAAAGAATTTCAACTCCCTTAATCCAAAATAATCCAAACACTCCCAGAATCCAAAATGCCTATAAAGACCACAGGGATCATCCTAAAGATCAGGTCATAGGTAACATAGAAGCACATGTACTAACAAGATCAAAAGCTTGTAATTTCTGTTTATACACAAGTTTTGTTTCTATGATTGAACCAAAGAAGGTTGATGAAGCTCTAAATGATCCCCACTGGATTAATGCCATGCAAGAAGAATTGGCAGAATTCACAAGAAACAATGTATGAACTTTGGTGCCAAGACCAAAGGAAAAATCCATCATTGGTACTAAGTGGGTGTTCAGAAACAAAATGGATGAACAAGGGTTGATCATCAGAAACAAAGCAAGGCTAGTTGCACAGGGGTATTGTCAAGAAGAAGGTATTGATTATGATGAAACCTTTGCCCCAGTTGCAAGGCTTGAAGCAATAAGACTGTTTCTAGCTTATGCTGCCTTCAAAGACTTCAAAGTGTTTCAAATGGATGTTGTAACATCCACATTTCGTATATGTATCATATTTTTATAACCATTTAGTATATTAAAATTATCACCAATATATATATATATATATATATATATATATACACACACACACACGTAAGACTAATTTTGTATTTATTTAAATTAAAATTTTGATTTATAGTAAAATATATATATGTTGATCATACACATGTATTAATAATTAGTAAACTAACTCTACTAGTAGTAAAAGTACATGGTCATATTTAAATCAAGTAAGTACGGTGCAAAATAAACAAATAAATCAAAGGATAATGATCAAAATCTATAGTTATCCTTTGGACACAAATCCATCTTCAGTGACACCCACGTAGCCTATGGATCCTTAGGAATGGCAATCTATGTATATATGTCATGATGAATTTCACTAGTATATAAGAGCAATGGAGGTATTGTTTACTTCATGTCAAAATCTCCATAACGTACAAGTCATCTGAGAGTTTCAACACAAAAAAAAAAATTTGTACGTAGTATCATATTTTAAGGTGAGTTTTGTGATGCCTTTTAAAAACTGAGATATATGTGATATATATTGTGCTTGTATGCTTAATTGTTCCTTGCATTACGCATGTCACGTTTACCGTTTTCCAATATTATATACTGCGTTCAATTCATTGCATATATAAGTCATTGGGTAAATATGTAAGACGGACGCAAGGGGTGTTCGCAACCGATAAGACGGATGTAAGGGGACGTTCGCAAATTTTGATGGAGCGTAACGGGCGCTCGCTCTAAATTAAATAAATAGATAAATATGGTATGATTAGGGCACATGAGGCATCTTTGTGCTACTAAATCAATACCGGCAGATACATGTCTAGACCCACTACTACATGTATAGATGGTCATGACACGGGCTGCACGTAGGTTAGTCCTGTCAAGGAATGACCTGGATAATAGAGAAATAAATTTACCCAATGCTTTGAGATCTCATTCTATTACTTACATCATATCATAATTCATATCCTATCATGATGTATGTGGTATTTTGATACACAAAACACACGAACTCACTAAGCCATTAGGCTTATGCATTTACATATATATCTCAGGAAATAATCGTTAAAGGCAAGCTTGGATTGTGACTTCGTTAAGATGGGACCAAATGACACTTGGAGACTCTGTTATGTTTTTTTGTAACAATAAATTCATAGTGTAAACCTTTGTATTATATTTCAGCTTCCGTTGTAACTTTGATATCTATAAATAAAAATGATGAATTATCAAATTAGAGTCTTGAGTGTCACAAGTTGGTATCAGAGCTTGATGGTTTAAGTTAAATTAGGTTAAGACGTAGCTAACCTTAACTTAGTCTGACTCTAGACCATTAAGTGATGATATTTAGCTTTGCCATACCTTTAGCAACACTTTTATAGGAATTACTTGTTTAAACTGGGTTAGAGGGTCTAGAACTAACACATATTATTTTAATGTAGGAACCATGTCAGACGAAATACCAATGCCACCATCACCGGAACCAGAGTACATAGCTATACCTAAGCAATTTCTGGACAACCTACTCACTGACTTTGAAACCTTAACCCAAGTTTACCATGAAGAACATCAGCTCAGAAAATCACTAGAAGCTGAGTGGCGCATCGCGTCACGATCGGTTATTACCAGGATCTTGGACTCTTTTCGATACACCCACTTCATAATAAATGATAGTTGGCGCAAGGCCAAATGGTATATGAAGACAGCTGCATTCACACTTAAGAAACTACCTAGCTTCTACCCCCACCCCCAGGCACCTACTCATGCATACTGGCTTGGACATTAGTACCAGCCAACTCTTCCTTAGATCACCTGACGGTTGAAGAAGATCAGATGGTCGCCCATCTGACAATTTTGTCTGTAATATAAAGGCTCTGGCCCACGACTATGGTTTAGTATAGATACTTAAGAAGGTCAGATGGTAGTCCATTTGGCAATTTTGCTTAAAATATAAAGACCCTGGCTGTAATCCTAAAATAGTATCTATTTGTAATTAATATATATTGTACAATATCTTAACTAACATAAATAAAACTTTTGGTTGTACATACAAGTATTGTGTATCAATTACGTGATTTGCATGCCTTATAATTTTCAAGTCTGTTATACTCCATATACATGCTTTAATATACACATACATATCGGATGTTATATATATATTCGTGTTCCAGTTGAAAATCATGTCGATTCAACGATCAGGAGCAAATTTTCCCTCAACTAATGTTAATAATGAAACACCGATACCTGAAAATGTGATTGGACAGAGTAGCTCCACTACCCGAGGTCGAGGTAGAGGTAGGGGCAGAACACCCAGCCGTGACACGCAGACCCATGAAACCGATGTTGCAGATATAGTTACTAGGACTATTCAAGCAATCGTCCCTCAAATGTTGCAGCAGAATAAAGAAGATATCCTAAGAGCCGTTGGGGAAAACACTATTAGAATTATTAAGGAGACGGTTGACGATAATACTAACCATGAAGATGTCGAACATCCTGAACCTAGACCACGAAGAGAATGTAGTTATAAAGAATTCATGAATACCAAACCCACTGTTTACTATGGGAAATGAGGTCCAATAGCAACTATGGATTGGATAGGTAACATAGAAGTATGCTTTGAAACGTGTCGCTGTCAAACATACCTTAAGGTAAGATATGCCACCACCCTACTTCAAGGAGCAGCCCTACACTGGTGGAACGGGATTAGATCTACATACGGAATTTCTCAAGCAGCCGAGCTTTCATGGGAAGAATTCAAAGAAATGATGAAGGCGAATTATTGCCCTAGGAGCGAGACTCTGAAACTTGAAATCGAATTCCTTCGTTTGGAAATGGGCAATGATACTATTCACAACTATACTGAGAAGTTTGAGGAAAAAGCTAGATTTGCTCCCTTCCTTGTGGGAAATGAGTCTAGAAAGATTGAATTATACACTGAGGGGTTAAGGCCTGACCTTAAGCGGATAGTGCAGGTAACTATGCCAAAAACATTTCTGCAAGCAGTTGAAGCAGCAAAGATGGCAGACAAAGACCGTGATAAGATACTCCAAGGTCAAAATAGCCAAAAGAGAAAATTTGAGGGTTCCAGTAGCAATATTAAGAAAGGGAAATTTACGCCAACATTAAATAAAGGGTTTGTACCATACAGGACTTGTGCCACGTGTGGGAAGGCGCACTCGGGAGTTTGTAGGTTTCGAAGTTTAGAATGTATCAAATGTGGGAAACCGGGACACCTATCCCAAAACTGCACGAGCAATGAACAAAGATGCTATCATTGTGGGAAGATGGGACATATCAGACCTGATTGCCCAGAATTAGCAAAAGTAGCAGCTAATACTGCTAAAGAAGAAAGGAAGGAGCAGCCAAAGGCTAAAACACGAGCATTCAATATGACGATGGAAGAAGCAAGAGACACACCGGACGTCGTTTCAGGTACCTTTCTTATCGGTAATTTGAATGCTCAAGTCTTATTTGATTCTGGGGCAAATAGAAGTTTTATTTCCCCCACATTCTGCCAATACTTAAATCACCCTGTTGAGAAGTTAGAGAAAGAATACTTCGTTGAAATAGCAAATGGTAAACAATTAATTGTAAATGATGTCATTAATGACTGTGAGATCACTATAGGTGGGACGAAATTTCCTATACAACTAATACCTATGAAGCTAGGGGAGTTTGATATTGTAATAGGAATGGATTGGTTATCTCATAATCAAGCTAGCATCATCTGTGATAAAAAGATGATTAATGTTAAAACACCGGATGGTGGGATGATTTGTATACACGGAGACAAAAAGTGTGAAGGTATAAATCTAATGTCAATAATGAAGGCTAGAAAATGTTTAAGAAAAGGATGTAAGGCATTTATGGCTTATGTCATAAACTACAAGAAAGAAAATCAGAAAGAAGTCAAAGACGTACCCATAGTATGTGATTACCCAGATGTGTTTCCTAACGACTTGCCCGGATTGCCACCTGAGAGACAAGTAGAATTCAGTATAGACCTCATACCTGGAGCAGCACCAATAGCTCGAGCGCCATATCGTTTAGCCCCTACAGAAATGCAGGAACTAAAGAAACAACTCCAGGAGTTACTGGATAAGGGCTTTATACAACCAAGCTCGTCTCCTTGGGGAGCACCCATTTTGTTTGTTAAGAAAAAGGACGGGACAATGCGCATGTGCATTGATTATCGTGAGTTAAACAAAGTCACAATCAAGAACAAGTACCCATTACCCCGAATAGATGACTTATTTGATCAATTACAAGGGGCGAGTTACTTTTCAAAAATAGACTTAAGGTCAGGATATCACCAGGTAAGGGTAAGAAATGAAGATGTTCTTAAGACAGCATTCCGAACTAGATATGGCCATTACGAATTTATGGTTATGCCATTTGGACTCACCAATGCGCCTGCAATATTTATGGACCTCATGAACCGAATATGCAAGCCATATCTTGACAAGTTTGTGATAGTATTTATTGATGATATCCTAATATACTCTAAGAGCCAGAAGGATCACGAGCTCCATCTTAAGACTATCCTAGAGTTATTACGAAAGGAAAAGCTATATGCCAAGTTCTCTAAGTGTGAATTCTGGAATCGAGAAGTTCAATTCTTAGGACATGTGGTAAATCAGGATGGCATTAAGGTAGATCCAACAAAAGTAGAGGCAGTAATGAAATGGAAACCTCCTAAGACACCTACAGAGGTTCGTAGCTTCATTGGTTTGGCTGGATATTATAGACGATTCATTCAAGGCTTCTCCAAAATTGCATCCCCACTAACTAAGCTTACAAGGAAGGGCAACAAGTTTGAATGGGGACCCGAACATGACGAGGCATTTCAAACCCTAAGGCAAAGATTGAGTAGTGCACCAGTGCTATCACTACCCGAAGGTACAAATGATTTTGTTGTCTACATCGATGCTTCAAAATTAGGATTAGGGTGTGTACTTATGCAGAGAGGTAAGGTGATAGCATATGCGTCTAGACAGCTGAAAGAACATGAAAAGAAATACCCTACCCATGATTTAGAATTAGCCGCAGTAGTATTTGCCTTAAAACTATGGAGACATTATCTGTACGGGGCGAAATGTATAATCTATACCGATCACAAAAGTTTAAAACATCTGTTTAACCAAAAGGAATTAAACATGAGGCAACGACGCTGGATAGAGTTGGTAAATGACTATGATTGTGAAATTCTTTACCATCCAGGAAAAGCAAATGTCGTAGCCGATGCCTTAAGTCGTAAAGGAAAGATAGAAGTAAATACACTTAGAGCTACGAGAATTGAATTGACTTTAAGCTTGAATGTCAAGATTAAAGAAGTACAACAAATAGCCATCCAAGATGAACATGTAAACGAAGAAAGACTAAAAGGTCAAGTCAAGCTACTTGAGAATGACATCACCGGAATCAAACGATTTAAAGGAAGAGTATGGATCCCTAAATATGGAGACCTAAGAGAAATGATCTTAAATGAAGCACATAAATCTAAATACTCAATTCACCCTGGAAGTACTAAAATGTATAAAGATCTAAAACAAATGTATTGGTGGCCAGGAATGAAAAGGTCAATTGGACAATTTGTAGAAGCATGTCACACGTGTCTTCAGGTTAAGGCCGAGCATCAGAAACCATACGGAAGCCTACAACCATTAGAAATACCTATATAGAAATGGGATAACATTACAATGGATTTTGTGGTTAAACTACCCAAGACTCAAAAGGGACACAACGCAATATGGGTAATCGTAGATAGGCTAACTAAATCCGCACACTTCTTACCCATAAGAGAAACGTATTCATTAGAAAGATTAGCTAAACTATACGTAGATGAGATAGTCACTAGACATGGCATACCACTCTCCATCGTTTCTGACAGGGATACCCGATTCACATCAAACTTTTGGAAAAGTTTCCAAAAAGAAATGGGTACTCAAGTAAACCTAAGTACCGCATATCATCCACAGACAGATGGTCAAAGTGAAAGAACCATACAAACCCTAGAGGATATGCTTAGGTCATGTGTAATCGACTTTAGCGGTAATTGGGATAATCATTTACCATTAGTTGAATTTGCTTATAACAACAGTTACCACTCTAGTATCAAGATGGCACCCTATGAAGCATTATATGGTAGAAAGTGTAGAACGCCAGTTTGTTGGAGCGAAGTCGGACAAAAGTTAATTACGGGCCCAGAAGTTATACAACAAACCGCTGATAAAGTGGTACAAATTCGTGAAAGGATTAAAGCTGCACAAGATCGACAAAAATGTTACGCTGATAGAAGAAGAAAGCCAATAGAATTCAACATGGGAGACAAAGTCATGTTAAAAATATCACCTTGGAAAGGAATAGTAAGATTTGGAAAGCGAGGAAAACTGAGTCCCCGGTACATCGGCCCCTTTGTTATCACTGAAAAGATAGGTAAAGTGGCATATAAGTTGAACCTTCCTGTAGAGCTGCAACAGATACATAACACATTCCATGTGTCAAATCTTAAGAAATGTATTTTAGATGAATCTACGGTAATTCCTTTGAAAGATTTGACTATTGATAAAAAGCTAAGTTATGTGGAAGAACCAGAATTAATTCTTGATAGAAAGGTCAAACAACTTAGAAATAAGTCAATTCCTCTAGTCAAAGTGCAATGGCGACACCATCGCGGGTCAGAAGCCACATGGGAACCTGAAGCTGAGATGAAAGCAAAGTACCCACAATTATTTGACTAAGTTTCGAGGACGAAATGTATAAAAGGTGGGGAGATTTGTAACATCCACATTTCGTATATGTATCATATTTTTATAACCATTTAGTATATTAAAATTATCACCAATATATATATATATATATATATATATATATATATATATATATATATATATATATATATATATATATATATATATATACATACACGTAAGACTAATTTTGTATTTATTTAAATTAAAATTTTGATTTATAGTAAAATATATATATGTTGATCATACACATGTATTAATAATTAGTAAACTAACTCTACTAGTAGTAAAAGTACATGGTCATATTTAAATCAAGTAAGTACGGTGCAAAATAAACAAATAAATCAAAGGATAATGATCAAAATCTATAGTTATCCTTTGGACACAAATCCATCTTCAGTGACACCCACGTAGCTTATGGATCCTTAGGAATGGCAATCTATGTATAGATGTCATGATGAATTTCACTAGTATATAAGAGCAATTGAGGTATTGTTTACTTCATGTCAAAATCTCCATAACGTACAAGTCATCTGAGAGTTTCAACACAAAAAAAAAAATTTGTACGTAGTATCATATTTTAAGGTGAGTTTTGTGATGCCTTTTAAAAACTGAGATATATGTGATATATATTGTGCTTGTATGCTTAATTGTTCCTTGCATTACGCATGTCACGTTTACCGTTTTCCAATATTATATACTGCGTTCAATTCATTGCATATATAAGTCATTGGGTAAATATGTAAGACGGACGCAAGGGGTGTTCGCAACCGATAAGACGGATGTAAGGGGACGTTCGCAAATTTTGATGGAGCGTAACGGGCGCTCGCTCTAAATTAAATAAATAGATAAATATGGTATGATTAGGGCACAGGAGGCATCTTTGTGCTACTAAATCAATACCGGCAGATACATGTCTCGACCCACTACTACATGTATAGATGGTCATGACACGGGCTGCACGTAGGTTAGTCCTGTCAAGGAATGACCTGGATAATAGAGAAATAAATTTACCTAATGCTTTGAGATCTCATTCTATTACTTACATCATATCATAATTCATATCCTATCATGATGTATGTGGTATTTTGATACACAAAACACACGAACTCACTAAGCCATTAGGCTTATGCATTTACATATATATCTCAGGAAATAATCGTTAAAGGCAAGCTTGGATTGTGACTTCGTTAAGATGGGACCAAATGACACTTGGAGACTCTGTTATGTTTTTTTTGTAACAATAAATTCATAGTGTAAACCTTTGTATTATATTTCAGCTTCCGTTGTAACTTTGATATCTATAAATAAAAATGATGAATTATCAAATTAGAGTCTTGAGTGTCACAGATGTTAAGAGTGCTTTCCTCAATGGAGAATTGAAGGAAGAGGTGTATGTCAAACAGCCTCCAGGTTTTGAGGATGCAAGCAAGCCAGACCATGTATACTTCTTGAACAAAGCTTTGTATGGTTTAAAGCAAGCTCCAAGAGCCTGGTATGATACCCTTTCTTCTTTTCTAACAAACAAAGGCTTTTTAAGGGGAAGCATAGATAACACTTTGTTTATAAGGAAATTCAAGGGTGATGTAATACTTGTACAAATATATGTAGATGATATAATATTTAGGTCTACAAATTTGGATCTTTGCAAAAAGTTTTCTGAACTCATGTCTGATAACTATCAGATTAGACAAGAGGTCGATGGAATTTTCATTCATCAAATAAAGTATGTGAATGACCTACTTAAGAAATTTAAGTTTGAAAATTGTTATTCAATGAAAACACCCATGTCCACTGCCTTAAAGCTTGGAAAGGACACTGATGGTAAATCAGTAAACATTACAGCTTATAGAGGCATGATAGGGTCTTTTTTATATCTCACTGCAAGTAGACCAGATATTATGTTTTCAACATGTCTCTGTGCTAGATATCAAGCAGATCCCAAAGAATCTCACTTAGCTGCAGTTAAATGGATTTTCAGGTATCTCAAAGGAACTCCTAATCTAGGTCTTTGGTACCCCAAAGACTCTGATTTTGAGTTAGTTGGATACACTGATTCTGATTTTGCAGGTTGCACACTAGACAGAAAGAGTACATCTGATGGTTGTCAACTGTTAGGTGGAAGATTAGTCAGTTGGCCAAACAAGAAACAGAACTCTGTTTCAACTTCAACAGCTGAGGAAAAATACATTGCTGCTGGAAGCTGTTGTGTTCAACTATTATGGCTGCAAAATCAACTACTTGATTATGACATACAGTTTGAAAACTCACCAATCCTGTGTGCAACACGAGTGCCATTTCTATTTCTAACAATCCTGTTTTGCACTCTAAGACCAAGCATATTGAAATCAGACATCATTTTCTTAGAGATAATGTGCAGAAAAAGAAAGTTTCAATGCACTATATAAGTACTGATTTCCAATTAGCTGACCTTTTTACAAAACCTTTGGATGAGTCTCGGTTCAATTTCCTAATATCCAAACTTGGCATGTTAAATTTGTAACATATTCCTTTCCTGAGTGGTTAATTTAGTGTGAGAAAATAATCTCATTTGTGCGTGAAATGAAGTAATTATCTAAGCTTCTTCATATCTTATTAATGGTGAATCAGCTAATGGTATTCTGTCAGCTGACATCCATCAGCTGATACTATACCTCAGCTGATCAACCATTAGCTAAGACCTAGACGCTCAGCTAATTGCATTCATTAGCTGACACTTGTTTTTGCTTAACAAGGATCAGCTGACACTTTCTTCAGTCAGCTGATGATTCTCAGAGTTAAAACTCTTGTGTCCCCACACTTATTTGATTAATTTATCACTTGTATTTATTATGTTAACTAGGTATACTTAATTCCTGTTAATTGTCCGTTAGTTGTCCATGTATTTACTAACTTATCTATTTATTACCCTTTTTGCAGATGTGATAGTTACTTTTTCAAGAAGATATAAAGGTGTTTTTGAGCGGTTCCTCATTTCTTATGCTTTCAAAATTCCCAAACACACATCTTCTCTTAAACTTACGAACCCTAAACTCTCTCTACTCAAAGTTTCGTCACTCTGTAATCATGGTGTCCTTCAATCCTGTTTCTACTCCCAACGCTGTTGCCGGTGAGAACATGACCATAAACTCAGAAATCACCATTCGCCCAAACAACTTTCTGATCAACACTGACATTCCCGCAAACAAGGCAACCCAGGGATACGAACCTATGGTAGCATTCATTACTGCTCATCCCCTGTTTCCTTGTCTCTCTGCTCATCCTTTCTTCATCTTTCCAAACATTGTTGGTGAGATGTGGTACACTGCAAGGTACCATACTGATCAAGAACTCATCACTTGCACTTGTCTCAATGGCACCATCAACATCAACATCACTGCCAATAATCTTCGACAAGCCATCTATCTGCCCAACTTGGCTCCGTATCAACCATTTGCTCCAATGGATCAAGTCTTGGAGGTCTTACCCCTGATTGGCTACAATGAAGCTGTTACCCATGGTCAGTATAAGTTGTCTATGCTGGGATACCAATGGAAGTATTTGGCAAGCGTAATCACTCGGTGCTTTGGTCATAAGTCCGGAAGTTTTGACCAAATGAATCAAACAGAACTGATGATTCTGCACGCCTTAGTCACAGGGAGGAATATTGACTTTGCTCAAGTCATATTCTCAGAGATGGTGGATAAGATCACTCTTGGCACAACAAAGAAATCAACAAGAACTATTGTTCCCTATATAAGGTACTTAAGTTTACTTGTACTTCATCATCTTCAATAGGAACAATATACTGGGATAGCTGCTGTTTTGGATGCAATGACCATTCCTCAAATGGGTCAAAAGATCTTTCATCTAATAAGGGAATATCAGGGTCCTGCCATCACTGCACAAATGCAAGAGCTGATTGATATTGCAGCTGATGAGGAATATGTAGAGGTTGAAGAAGAAGGTGTTGTTCAACCTGTTGATGAAACAATGGAGACAAAAGACTCAAGCAATCAGACTATGAGCTGATCCACAAGATAAAAAAGGAGGTACAAAACCTCCCGGATCTTCAAATACCACCAGAAGATGCAAATATCATTCTGGAAACAGATGGATGTGCAGAAGGATGGGGAGGAGTTTGCAAATGGAAAAAAAGAAAGAATGATCCCAAGAGTGAAGAAAAAATCTGTGCTTACTATAGTGGCAAGTTTGCAACACCACAATCCACAATAGATGCAGAGATTAATGCATGTCTCAATGCCCTAGAAAAAATGAAGATATATTACCTTGACAAAGAAGAAGTAACTCTTAGAACTGATTGCCAAGCAATAAATAGTTTTTATCAAAAAACTAACAGCAACAAAGCTTCAAGGGTTCGTTGGATAAAATTCCAGGATGCAATTACAGGCACAGGAGTCAAAATCAATATTGAACATATTGATGGTAAACAGAATGTACTGGCGGATAAACTATCTCGATTAGTAACTTGTTTTCTTGCAGAATGTACAGAAGAGATGACACAGTACAACCTGAAAGCAGCAGCTGCAGTGGAAGAAGCTCTGATGATGATAAGGCAAAACTCGCCTGGTATTGTACCAGCGAAGGTGAAAGAGTGCTTACAGAATCTTGCCCTAGTCTCAGACCATTGCCAACAGAACTCACAAGAACAATGTGTGTCAGAGAACTTGGAGGGGAATACAAGAGAATTCAGAAGCAGGCCAACACACATCCAATCAATGTCCTTACACAAAATGCACTGGTCGGAACAGCTCACCAAGTTGAACAAGGAGCCATCAATACTGCAATATCAGCAGTTGAAGAACTCCAAGCAATCATGCGATATAAAGCCCAAATCTGTTACGGGAAAAGGGCCTCTGACAACTGGTACAGAGATGTATGGCCCGACGTTCTGGCCCAAAATACCAAAATCAAGGAAATCTTATCGGAACTCAAAAAATTCAAGGAGGATACATGGAGGTATCCAGTATGAAAACCAACAAGCCCAACAAGAACGAGCACATTACAATAACAGCCCAATCCATGGTTACATTCTAGAAGATGACGCAAGTGATGACGATAATGTGGATATCATAGTGGACCCCGGATGGGATGACTTTTGTCCTTACCCACCGAAAATTTGGCGTGCAGATATTCCCGGTGCGCGCATGGCTCGCATGTAGGCCCGCTGTTTGTCGGCCATAATGTATAATTATTGTACTTTGGGCAGCTGTAAAAATTTCTAAATAATGCCCGAATATGCCATGGCATATTCCCTTTGTTTGAGCCTATATAAAGGCATGTATCTCTGCTTGTAAGATCATCGAGATCACCCACTACTACAATCTCTCACATGTAAAATTACCCATTGTATCAAAGCTTCCGCAGTTTTATAAGAAGTGTGTTTTATATTTCGTTTTTCTATTCCAGTTAAATCTTAAAGTTTATCCTTGAACTTTGATTTAATTATCACCTGGGTGTTGATGATTCTGAGTGACCAGATGTGGTTACTGAAAATTCTGAGCACTCTACTACTCATACTCATGATGAAGCCAGTTTTAGAGAAGAAAGATCAATTGATGATGAACCAGCACAGAATGTGTCTATTAATTCTGACGCTGAGGATGAGGTTGCAGGCATTAGTGGCGATGACTTTGATGATAATGATGATGATGATGATGGTGGTGAACATATGGTCTATGGTTCAGGAAACACTTCCTCCTCCACTTCAACACCTATTATGATGCCCCAGACCAACTTTCCAGTAAGCTCTTCAAGTACAAATGAATCTGTTCATCTTGAACAAGGAAGTGAAGGTGAAGTGGGTACTAGTTAACATGATGCTGAAGAGGAAGATGTTATCTCTGATCAACTGATTTAACTCATTGAACTCAGCAGACCAATCTACACTCAAGGTATGACTCTATCACTCCCTAAGGATACTCATTTGGTAAACTCCAACAATGAGAACCCATCCTCTCCTCCAGTTGACGCACCCCCATAGCAGCCAAGCTCTAGTATACTACCAACAGTCACTAGTTCTACTCCCATCGACACCCATATACAAACAAGGTCAACAGAGATAGTGCACACTGCACTTATCTCAGAGGATATGCATATTGCACCTCTGACCTCAACTCCTATAGCTACCTCTTATGTTGAGGGGGAGCTCATGGATGTTGCTTTCACCCAATTACCAGTGGATGTGCTCTCCCAACAGGTCACATTTGTAAATATGGGACTCCTGCAATCTGGATCACCCTCCCAACAGGGTGATGCCATTGAAAGACAGACCTCCTCCCAAGGTCACACTGTGTCTTTACCCCTATTGAGTCAGCCAACACCCTCAATAAGATCACAATAGCTTATTGATGTAACAAGAGGAGCCCCAGTGAGTTTAACCCCAACTCACACTCACATACTTGCACCTACATTTGATTCACTTCTCACACATACTACTGCACTACCTGTCAATACTAGTGGCATAAACCAGCCATTGGTACAGGGTACAACTTCTGTTCCCAGTGATCTTAGGCTTATATACCAAGGTCTAAGTGAGGGACCTCAATCTATTCCTGTTCTTGGCACAACTTCTCAATCAGTACCTATTCACCATGTTCCCTCTACTTCTTCTGAACCCTCACCCCAAATACTTCAAAACCTACTATCTATCTCTTAAAAGATGGATAGTCTTCAAGCCTCCTTTACCTCTTTTCAGACCCAAACAGAAACTCAAATCTCTCATCTTATACAAGAGGTTGAGTCCCTTAAAGCTACCCAATCCCAACCCCAACCCTCCCCTGCCCCAGTTGATATTTCTCCAATTCTTACCAAATTGGATCAACTGTTATCCCAATCCACACTCTCTGTCCCTACTCCACCTCCTACCCTTTCAAACCAAACACTCACTTCTCTAAACCAAACCATTTCCAATCTTCTTACCCAACTTCAAACCTTGAGACCTTCCCCTCCTAACATTTCTGTAACCATCCCTGACTCTCTTCTTAGAGTCCCTTCTCTTCTCCAAACCATAAATGCTGAGGTCCAACACTTAAGCCACTCCTCCAGCCTAAGGCATAGTGAAACCATTAAAGAATTCACAAATATCACTAATGCTATCCTCAGGCTAAGACATCCTCCATCTTTCACCCCACATCCTATCCCTACTGCCTCTCCTTCACCTTCACCTATCCCTCCCTCTACCTCAATCCCTTCTCCATCTCCTTCTTCTTTTATCCCACCTTCTGTTGCCAAGCCTTCTGACAACTTTCCTTTTTCATTTGTTGATGACAAAAAGAAGGAGAAGTCAGTCTCGGATTCTACTAAGTCAAGCTCTTCAACAGATCATATTCAAGTAGTAGAAGCTAACAAGGCAGCAGCAGACCTCAATGAAGCAGAAACTCTAAATCAATCAACTGCTGAGAGTGAAACTCCATCTGAGGTGGAGCAACCTACTCAAGATGAGCATAGGCCAAAAAGAAGATTTAAACAAATGGCTAGAAGGAAGAGTGCTAAAGAGCCCAAACAAGATGAATCTTGTGCACCAATCAATGTGCCATCAGAAGATTCTGATGATGATAATGATGAAGATAGGGTGCCTCTGTCCTCTCCGCTCAACTTGAAAAAGCAGAGTCTCTCTACAAAAGCTCCACCAGTCCAAGCTTCCTCTCCAGTACAATCAAGTCAACCAACTCCCAGCAGCACATCAAGGAGAAAAGGAAAGAAAATTATGTCGGCTGAGGAGATTGAAGCAGAAGAAAGAAGAGAGGACGAACTTCTACAAGAAGATGAGAGTCTCAGAGAGTTAAGTAACTTAGCTGCTGCACTTGGCACCTCCATTGAAGAAGTTTTAAAAGCCAAGGAAAGGCATCAGGATTTCACTACTCCTGAAGATCTTGCTGCAATCATTGGTGCTACTGATGATGAACTGAGAGAAATTCAAGAAGAAGAATTGATCAGGCTGTCCTCTCAAATACATCAAGTACAAGCTGCACCACAGCAAGATGATCCTTCCACCAAGAAAGCACTTAAAAGAGGAAAGACTCACAAGGAAGTCATTCAAGCTTTGCTCAACTTCAACTTTGGAAGCACTGCTCAGCAAACTGAAAGGCAATCCAAGGAGTTCAGGGAAAATAAAGAAAACTTGGTGAATAGAAGATGTGCAGACATCATTTCTAGGGTTACTCCTTACAAAGGTACAGATGAAGGTCCTTATCTCAGAGTGGTGAGAAGAGATGAAAGAAAAACTTATGAAGATACCTATCTACATCACTGCAAACTGTTATCCTTCTTTGAGATGATAGAGATCCTGTACCATCTCCTTAAGTCCAAGAGTGAGATAGTCCAGAGGTTCATTGCTAAAATTGAATACTGGATCAGAATGTCAGTATACAACAGACTATTCACTCATGATCAATTTGTGGCTCATGTTCAAGCAATTGAGGATGCCTTCAAGAAGACTTCAAAAGCCTTTGTTGCTGCTGAACAAATCATTCTCAATCCTGATCATCCCTATCTGCCTGCTTATGAGAATCTGAACACTGCTCTTCCTCCCAATACTCATCCTGAAATGTTCAGGTATATAACTGAACCTGAAAGAGGAATGTTCTTCATGAACAGAGCTGGTAATTGGAGATTTCTAAGAGAATCTGAGATAGGGAAAGCTCAAAAAGAGCTGATATTTCATGCTGTAATAGCTATAAGAGATCTGACAGGAAGTGAGCACTTTGAACAATTGATTAAATAAAGAGCTGATCAACTTCTAGCTGAAAATCCACAGATCAGAACTTTTGAAGTAAAGGAAGAACCTTGGTGGGAAGACAACTGAAACTTCATAACTAGATTAAGTGTAATTTCAATTTCTTAGAATAGTTCAACTTCTGTAATCTAGCTTAATGTTCAGTATTAGCTAAAGTGTACAAACTCTGATGTAAATACTTTGTTCTGTAATCAAGCTTGAAACTTTGATCATGGACTACTTGGCTAAAATGCTAGTATAGATGACTCTTAGTTGATAGCTCACATAGTGTAAATAAAGAAAATATAAAAAATCCTAAAAACAGAAAAAGGATAGAAAGATACCACAAAAACAGAACTATGGTACTTCATAAATGAAAAGATTCCCAAAAACAGAATATCAGGGAACATATATTAAAGAGTTACCAAAAACAGATAGCTAGGTAACCAAATTGCACTTAAAAGGTGTATCTTTACAAATCCGAGTCAAACTGATTCTTCTTAAATAAGATAAGGTTTTGTCATCATCAAATAGGGGGAGATTGTTGGGGAGATAGTAATATCAAACCTAAATCAAACCTGTCTATTAAGTAAATTAGGATTTGATGTTAACAAAACTATATATTCAGTTTTGAACTTAGATTAATGAAAAATATGTGTTGTTTTTCATATTAGACTTAAAGAATTTCTAAGTAAGAAATGTCAGCTGACGAATCAAAGTGTCAGCTGAACATTGAGTATCAGCCAAAGAACCAGCTTCAGGAAGATCAGCTAAGAAGAAAAGACAAGACAAAAAGTATCAGCTATGCATCTACAAAGCATCAGCTGATGGTGCAAACCATCAGCTGAGGGTTCCTCAAGGATCAGCTGAGCAGTCAAGGATCAGCTGACAGTATCTCTTTTGTCAGCTGATGCCTCCTACATGACAGATAAGTTATTCTACACTTATTCATTCTTGTCTCAATAAGCTGATCATACTCAAATGATTAGCTGAGCCCTTGGGATCAGCTGATTGTTTAGTTTGACTAGTTTATTAGGTGTATTATGATTTGTGTTATTAGCTGAGCAATTCGATCAGCTGAGAAAATCTAGTCAGCTGAGACTTTCACATTTATCCTTAGCTGAGCAAAATTATATTTGCAGTTCAGTGTCTGTTAGCTGAGTCTTTAATCAGCTAATAGTCTTTCAGTGTAATATTTCATTAAGTCAAAGGCAGAACATGTGTTGTTATATTATGCCTTAGATCTTTCTTTGTAAAAGTACTTAGCACTTTTTGCATCTGCAAAAAAACAAAAAGGATAGATCTTTGTCCTCTGGAAAAGGAGAAAGATACTTTAGAAGAAGAGATCTCGTATATATGCTTCAACAACTAAGTATGGCTGGCAATTTCATACTTGGTAAAGTCAAATCTTCAGAAAGTATGGTGTTGATTAAAGTATAAGCATGGGAAGAGAAGTTTACTCTCCCAATACATAAAGGTAATACTTTAATAATATAATAATAGATAGTGGATAAACTCCTTACTGAAAGGTAGGTTCACTTTACACGCTTTGTGTATAAAGTTAACTTACTTTTCACCCACTAACTTCATCTATTATAATATTATTAAACCAAGTACCTTTGTCTCCTTCTCCTCTTCATCAACCCGGACACCCTTGCTTATATATACTCATGCGTGGAAACATGCTAAGTATGCGAAAAGATAGAGTTGAATACTGGAATCTCATTTGTTGAGAATTAGAAGAGTTAAGCATTTTTACTTTCAGTATTACAAACTTGTTCATGTGTTGAACATCTTAGACATAAGTTGTTAAAGATTAACTTAGTCTATGTGTTAGACAAATTTAGTTGCCACCTTTTATTGAACTTAGATTTTCCGCATCTAGTTCATGTAATTCTTGATTCACATCAATAAGAATTATATAAAAGTAAACCGTGTGTCTCTTAAATTTTTATTTGCTAAAGTTTGTATTCAACCCCACCTTTTACAAACATTTGTTGTTGTAATATCCATTCGGGACCAACATAGATACTTTAACCAAAATAATTATATCACATATACTTAATTGGCTTTTTAAATATACATTACTGTAATTATTAATATTTTAATTAAATTTAATAAAATCTTATTGCTATATCAAGTACAAAAAAGGTCAACAAAATCTAAAAGTTTTAGGATAGGTGATACTAAATTTTACATTTTATATATATAGTAAATTTAAATATAAACAATAATCAAAATTGAACTCTATTATAATGATAAACAAGTCACATGAATGAAGAGAAAATATATGGCCCAAAGCAAAAAACCTACATTCAAAGCTAAGGATATAATTTTATTTAATATGTATACTTATACTCCGCCAAGAAGCAAGGACAAAGAATCTTAATTAGAATACCTTACAATTAGCGGAAACATTTTTATCCTTCTCTATATTCAAGGTAAAAGGGTTATAATAGTAAGCGTCCGGAAAAGTTACAAAAACTAATTTAGAAGTATTGGTAAGGAGCTTGCAAGCGGTGTGGTAGGCTTGGGTTCGAATCCTGCTTAGTTCTCTTCGTATTTTTTAAACTTTTCTCACGTGTGATTTTTATAATGGGTAAAACTTTCTAATTTATTGTTTTATTTTGTTCTATCACTACTATTAGTATAGAATATAATTTTTTGTTACATATCGTCTTAACTGTATATTGTCAACTACATTATTTACTTAGTATTATTTTTAGAATATTATTGATTTGTATTTTGTCACCCTCTTTATAATATTAGTACGCTTTGAGTCAATGATTTTTAATATAGACGTATCTATGAAAATGGAAAAGGATAAAATTAGAACGAAATACAAAGTCCAGGAAGCAATAAAACAGCACCCAATGTTAAATATTACAGCCAAGAACTAAAAACAAGCAGCAGGGGCAGAACACCAATCGACCCATTTACAAGATGACCACTTTAAGCTGGAACGATGCTTGAGCCAGAAGAAGGTGAAAGCTTGAACTTGCCCGAAGACCAAATCGATCTTAACCCGTGAACCCTCTGAAAATACCTTATCGTTTCTAACTTTCAAGTAGACCATTAGTATGAATAACTGTCAATGTTCTGATTTTGATTTTGGTTGAATATGAGTTTCGAGGTTGTTCATTTCCTCCTGCAGAGAGAGACAGAGAGAGAGAGAGAGAGAGAGAAAGGGAGAGAGAGAGAGAGAGGGAGAGAGAGAGAGAGAGGGCCAAACCTTCTATCCAAACTCAGATATGTCACTGGAGACCAAACCTAGAATATGAGTTCCAATGTTCTTAATTTCCACCATGTTCTTCAATGTCCGATTAAAATTGCACTTAGAACTTTCTTACATTAATTTTACTAAACTTTATATTTTCCTGTCGATTAATTTGTTATTCAAGTCTTACGTATTCAACTTCAACTATTAGTTATTTAGCTTTTTTATTTTATGTTGTTTATTTAATTATCATTTAATTATTTTAATTATCAATATAAAAATTTTAAAGTGCCACCAATTTTGTGATTGTAATTGGTAGCCTTCGTTTTGCATAATTGCATGTTATAAACTGTTAATTTATTATTAATAGTTTGTTAAAAGTTTTAAGTTAAATGTCTTTTTTATTTTTTATTACTATTATAAAAAAAACCGTGTTAAACATATCACCTATGAGTTATTGTGTTCATCTCTATCATTTTCATGTCATTTCGGGTTGATCCATTTTTTGACCCAATTCAATTTCGTGTCGACCTAGAATGTGTTTGGTTCGGGTTGAGTTTTTTATGTCATGTTAGAATTTGCGAGCCCTAATTTTAGTAATAACATTAACTGAAATTTGGTTTTTCTTATAGTATGTTAATAACAACTGTGTTTTATATTTTAGTTAAATTAATGGTCTGTTATTCATTAATATGTATGTAGAAGTTGCAATAACATGCACAATCAAACATTTATGAATGATATTTAGGAAGCAAGATTTCATTGATTGGACCTTTTACAACAATTTAGATCAATTTATAAAACAAAGGAAAAAAGAATAAAAGAATAACCAACATCACCAAGTAGTTCTTCAAATTACAAGCTTCATTGTCAGTTTTTTAATGTATGTTTCAAGTTTTTATTTGATCATTCTAATGTCTTGATTAAAATTAATTAATAGCTAATAATTTTTTACTAGTCATTAATGACACATTAATAGGGAATTTTGGGAAAATCAAATCTCACAAATCAATGACGACTTACCGGACGTAATTTACGGTTGTGTTAATATATAAATGACCAAAATACTCCTATTAATAACTAATTGATGATGTTTGTATTTTCACTGTTATCGTATTAAGAAAGTTCTCTATTAAACTTTTCCCAACCTAGTATTACTCTTCAATGCTAAAATTTGCAAAAACGTTGACTTCTAACAAACCAACCAAACATATAGTTCTTTACGTTCCAAGCTACATAAATTTTAGAATTCATTAAGTTCTTATAGATCACCATCTTTTCTATTTGTTGCATATCCTTATTTTTTTTAATAAAAAGTGTAATGCATAAAAAAAAAAAAAAAAAAAAAAAAGCAAGCAAGTGACTTCATGTTCTTACATTTGAAGAAACGACCTTGCGAGTTGTGACTGATCGTATGGCTTTCAACATCAAGTTTACAGCCACAAGCTAGTTTATGTTACGCATCTTAGAAGTGATATTCATTACGTGTAATATGACTCTGTCAAGGTATGAATGTCAGAATGTATGATGTTCTTTCAAAGCACAATGCAAGCAATGATTTGCAACTTTTCGTTGCCTTCCATGGCTAGTTCTCCTATTTTATGACTGTTTATTCCCTAAATCACAAACAAAAGTCATGGTATTATCATGAGATTGAACAATAAGTTTTGTTGTTATTTCAAGAAAAACTTATATATGAGAGGGAAACTTTCATGTACATATTAGGAATGAGTGATGAGATTTCTTATAGGTAATTACCATTTTAAATTAAGGCCACCCGTAGCAGGTGTCCCAAAGGGCTTCGGGTACCTTCAGGTACACCGCTACTACCCTCTCAGTTTCTCTTCCTTTTTTTCCCTCTTCGGCTTCCTACACCCGAGCATACTCGAAGCTTCTGTTTTTTTGTAGAGAGTGTAAGGAGAGAGAAAATAATTGGATTGTTTGAGTTAGGTGCTACTTGGGTTTCGGGTAAAAGAGAAAAAAGGAAGAAAAAGCGGTGTGGCAGGTGATATGACAAGTGTGTTGATTTGGGTTGAGAAGACCACTACTCGTGGTCTAATAAAGAAATACTAAGACCATCAACATTCATCACACCCTTCACATAGCCACATCAGCACCACATCATTCCCTCACCATTCCCTCATCCCATCACATAAACCCCGCATTTATCACATAATTCACATCACAAAAAAGAAAAAAAAATAATCATCTCCTCACATCATCTCCTCTCACGCACACGAGCCGGCTCCCCCACACGACCGTGAGCGAGCCATCACAAATGACGGCGATGGTGTTTCGTGGCCGTGAGCGATCCTCACGCATGCCTGCGCGATGGATGCGGCCAGCCTAAGAACACACAAACATGGCAAATAAAACATATAAAACATATATCTAACTACTATACAAGAAGAGCCCCTATGTTTCCTGATGTCCACGTAAACAATCCCTCACACTTCCACGTGTCCCTTCTTTGTCACATGCACAGTTTTTTCTTTTTTCCTTTTCGCTTACACGTTTGTCATGAACTCTTTCACCAAAATGCCACCTTCTCTTTCAAATTCAACAGCCCACCG
Source organism: Pulicaria dysenterica (assembly GCA_947179395.2). NCBI lineage: Eukaryota > Viridiplantae > Streptophyta > Magnoliopsida > Asterales > Asteraceae > Pulicaria > Pulicaria dysenterica. Next base: position 14,981,414 of record OX359296.1, read on the forward strand.
ACTTCCCTTCATATTATATTTATTTTTTGCAATAATTTTTTATAGGACTTTTTTTGTTATGAGTAAAATTGGCTAAATCAAACTATATATCCTTTAACTGATTGTAGACACCAGCTTGTTTCTTTTTCTTATTCCTAATTTCATATGTTACAATATCTTCTTCTACGTGTGAGGTCTAGAAGAATTATTTGTTGTCCGATATTTTTTATCAAAAATTGACGTACGCTACTTAATAAACTTATTAATTGGGTTTCTTTTAGGGCTTGGATACTAAATTATTACTTATGTAGTTTTATATAATTGTGTGTATGTGAGAAGAAGAGGTTTCAAATAAAAATAATATAATGTGAGATTATATTTGATAATAATTTACTATTGCTTTATTGAAACAATAGTATACATATTGGGGTTTATGTGTTTGCTGCAAATTCGATTATTTTTTCAATCTTTTGTAGAGCTCTAGCTTTTGAGAATGATATTATTGGCCACTGTCATTTGTCAACAACAATGTCATGGGTTGGGTTTGATGTTTCTCTTTTCCTTTGATAGCCTTGAAGTTCTGGAAGAGGGTGATCTATGTTGCAAAATTAATATTAGGAGGCTAGTTTTTTTTTAAGTTTAAAGCTCCATAAATATTTAATCTATTTGTTCATCATAAGTGTGGCTGCAAATGCCTAGAACTTAGAAAAATCCTGAAACATATCATGTGTGTTTTACACTACACCGAGTATGTTTTTTAAAGGCAAATGCATAATTTGTATAGGTAGTTTTATGAGAAGTTAGCTATCTATTAATAAAACATTTGTTAACTAAAGTATTAACTACTATAACCTATTGACACACTTTTAATAGAACTAGTTTGAGCCCGTGCTTCGTACGGGTGTGGGAGGGCTAAAATCTGATCGTGGCTGAAAACGTAAATCCGGTTTGTGAAAAAAGTGCATGGGTCTTGGGTTGACCGACCCTACCAATTCTAAACCCGGCTCTTATCCGACCCAAAAAAAAGAATAAAAAACCGACCTGGTCACACAAGAGCACGATAAAAAAAATTATAATTCAAAAATGAAAACGTAAAACCGGTTTGTGAAAAGAGTGCACGGGTCTTGGGTTGACCGACCCGACCCATTCTAAACTCGGCTCTTATCCGACCCAAAAAAAAGAATAAAAAACCGACCCTGTACCACAAGAGCACGATAAAAATAATTATAATTCAAAACCCAAACTCGTAACCGACCCCCGTAACCGGCCCGTCAAAAAAATAAAAGAGTAAATTACAAAAATCATCCCTGTGGTTTGCAAGAAGTAACACTTTTGGTCCTTTATAATTAAAAAGTACAAAAATCGTCCATGTGGTTGACATTTTGTAACACATTTCGTCCTTTACACTAACAGCCGTTAACTTTTCTGTTAAGGACCTGTCATGTGTCATGCACATGAGGACAATTTGGTCTTTTTACCACTAATCCTTATAACCAAATACCCTATCTCTCTCATCCTCCATCTGCCAACTCTATCATACTCCATCTACCCCCCCTCTCTCTTCTCTCCCAGAATCAACCAACCACCAACGTTTGTTCACCCATGTCGAATCGCACCACCACCACCACCATATCGCACCATCACCACCACCACCACAGAATCGCACCACCATCTCTCTCCCAGAATCCAACCAAGAACCAACCACAACTGTTGTTCACAAACACAATCTGTCGAATCGCACAACCACCCCCACCGAATCGCACCAGCACCACCACCGAATCGAACCACCATCTCTAAACGGGAACCGCCACCGATCTGAACCACCATCTCGTCGGATCTAGGGTTTTCTCCAACCAACACCATCGTTCACAACACCACGTCACCGCCGCCATCATCGGAAGTCAAATCTAGGGTTTTCTCCAACCACCACCGTGGGATCTAGGGTTTCCCCACCCACCACGTCGGATCTAGGGTACCACCATTACCGCCAAAATCAACGCTCTGTTCTCGAGTAAAGTAAGCAAATTCACTCTGACGAATAGAGGCATTTTCGAAGAAGATGAAGGAAATGGTTTCTAAGGGTGGTTTCCCCATCTGTTCCGAATTTTAGACCGATTTCTGGGTATGCAAACACAACTATGCAAACACAATAACACACAACATCATATAAACTTCTTTATTTTTGGGCTTATTTGTTCTTATGAAATTCTTGTTGATTGAATGTATTTTTTCTTAATTTCTAGGTTTATTTGTTTGATTTGTATTTATTTATGGAAATTCTTCTTTATTTATGGGTTTATTAGTTCATCTGTATTGTTTAATTCATTTATTTATGGGTTTATTAGTTCATCTGTATTGTTTAATTCATTTCTTTCTGGATTGTTTAATTCATCTAGAATCGAGAGTAGAGAGAGTTGAGAGCAGAGAGAGAGAGAGAGAGTTGAGAGCAGAGAGTTGGTAGGGGTGATGAAGTTAATTCATCTGGATTGTTTAATTAAAAAAAACAGCCCAATAATAAAATCCGGCCCAAACCTGGTTTTTCACCCAAACCCGGATCCGGGCACAAAGTCATAGGCAACCACGCTTTTTTATCTATTGTATAAATATTTGTTATTTATCTATAACATAGATTACTTTTTATTTTTGACTTCTATGTTATCTTTATCATAATATTATCAAATCAATTATAAATTTTGGTAAACTAAAATGGATCATGTGACGATACCTGGGAGGCTGGGACCTTAGCTGTAGAGGAATTTATAATTTCTTTTTTACCCTTTTTTCCTACACATTACATATTGATGACAAGAAAAAATGTATTAAGGCATATACAACAATTAAAGTAGTTATACAAAGATTGAATGGATCTGTATAAAAATATCAAGCACAGCCAAAAATGTACCTAGTTGTTTACATACATACCTTAGTCATGATAGGGATGCTATAAGAACAATGCAATTTGAGCAAATCCACATAAATGTGTTTGAGCAGTTGTTCCTCATACATTGGAGTCAACCATTTGATCCAATTTATACCAACTAAAATGATCCCTTTAACACATTCTTCCAATACAAACATCCACGATAGCAATTCACATAAAATATACCCAAAAGCATACAAAAAATACAGTTGATCTAGATGCCTAAATGCCGTTAGCATTATCGCTTATTTTGGGCAAACCGAAAATAAATAATATTCAACCTCATCACCAGATTTTATGTTAAATCTCTAAACAAGGATATGTTTGGCGGAAGCTTTTAAGAATTAAAGCTTTTAGTTTATAAAAAAATGAACGTCACAGTATAAAACATCTAATTAATAAGCAACTCCTGTATGTATTTATAGTCATTGATCCAATCAGAGGATTGTGAGTTCATGTAGATTGGGCTCCATAAGCATATAAAATCATCTTCTTGTTATTGTAATGACCAATTGAAGGCACCAATTCAAAGTGGCAAAGGTTAGAAACATTTTACTTAAAACAATCAGACACACACTCTCTAAACATACTCCTAAATTTACTTCACTGTCTACACCGGGACTTAAATCCACAACCTCTTAGGAGAAGAACACTACACATTTCCAAATACTATCTTTATACACATTTCTAAATACTATCTTTATGCACATTTCCAAAACCATGATCTTTTGAAGAGATTATTAAGTTCTTCACAATCACTTTGTATATTTTTTGTTGAATGTCGTTGATATTGTTATGTAAATAGTTTGATCCGCATGTAACATATATCATTATCTATGATTGTCCCACCAATTTAAAAGAGTGTCATATGATCATTTAAGATTCTATGATACATATACTCGTAAACAAGGATCATCTTGACAATGAGTTCATCTTAGAGAGCATTTCAATCTCAATTAATGCCTTAGATGACTCCTATTCAACATGGTATACGAAAATTTCATAGTTACATACTAAAATATGGTCGTTATAACTACCATACACCTTCCCAAATCCATTACACATATTTCAACATTCATTGTAGACCTTTCCATATAGCTCCCACATGTCATATGACTCGTTCTCATACGAAATATAGTTTGCGCTCTTGATATCACGGTCCATGATTCTGTGATGAACACCAACTTGTTTATGAAAGTAGTCTAATCCACCTTTTAAGTGATGCACCAAACTCAAAAAAGTATCAACTTTGGAGACCATTCTAGATCCTAAACTTCCTTCAATTGGTTCACCAACTAAGTCTTTGATTGCAGCCACAACAGAAAAACAGCAAGCTGGTTCTGTGGAAATCAAAGATAACAGATTGTCAACATCACTAGTTCCACACTACAATAATCCTAGTAACTTACTAACAAGAAAAATGATATGGATGCTTAGACATTACCTGGTCTATGAATTTAAACAAAAAATATAGTATAATAATATCAAAATCACCTGTGAAACATAAAAAGTGAACCTCTTAACCAATTAAAAATAATAAAAATATAGAGTATGTTGTTCAAGATCCTTAGCATAGGATGCATGAATCAATACCCAAATGAGAGGATATATACATCTCCTACTAACAGATACAAACAGACATGATGATACTTACATTTAGGGTTATCAGAACAAAAGCTTCGATTAGGGTTTATAAAATTCCAATCGATCTTTAAACCGGTTTCGAATGGGATGAAAAAAAATTGTTCAAGAATTAAACAGATCTGGGCCTGATCTAGTTTATTATTCAAACAAGCTAAGAAATCTTCTTTTTTAACGGATTTATGTACAGACATGGAGGAGTGAGGAGGAAAAAACCTAATTATGAAATAGTTACGGAGTAAGAAATTACAATTAAGGAAAGAAAAGAAGAAAAGACTTACTTAAAGGCATTCGATGTTACTGAGATCGTCGGCGGACGGCGGACGGCGGACGGCTGCGCGGGCGGAGGAGCAGGAGTCGAGGTCAAGATTTGAGTTTTCAAGATGCGAGCGAAGACTGAGAAAGTGTGGGGGTATGCAACTGTAAAGCATTGAACAGGTAGATAAAAGAGGGAAACAAAGCTGTGGATAGTATGTGAAGATCGAAGAGAGATGTTTTACACTTTGGCATTAAAGTTGTTTTTATTTTTTAAATTTAATTATATTTTTGGTAGATGTAATTTGGTGATTTTTATGATTTTGTTTTATAACTTATCTTTTTATGGATTTATATGTTAAATAATTTAATCCTTTTACAAATATTGTCTTTTTTATTTAATTTTAAAGTTTCTAATAATTCTTAACTTGTTTTTTAAATAAAAATAAAAAACATAATTCTCTCTTTATTAAATCTCTCTCTCTCTTCCAACATCTCTCTGTTAGAAAACCACTATCATTTACAGCACACTATTGCCACCCACCATCACCTCCACCAAAAGTACCCCCCACCGTTCCCTTTTACTTTCCGGTAACCACAATGATCTACAGCAACCAAGAACAGGATAAAAATCAAACCTATGTACAAATCCAAGAGCGCACACACTTTGATACATATTTAAAAATAGATTTCATAAACACACACAGACACACAAGTACAAATCTAAAAGCAAGAACAATCAACAAACCCTAATTCAGATGCAATTAAAAATCATATATTGATCCTTGTTGAAACCCCCAACTCAAATCAAAAGTTTATTGTAGTTTTAGAGTTTTTAGAACTTACCTCACATAGAATTTGGTGTTTGATTTGATAATTTTTGGGTTTTTTTTTATTGATGATTGTACTCTTGAACATGAAGGGTGGTTAGGTCGTAGTGGTTGAAGATAAAGGAACAGTGGTTGTTAAAGATAAAGTGGAGACGGTGATGGTGGTGGTGTTGAAATTCGCCAGCAAGGGGGAGTAGGAGAGAAAGACGAGTATGTGTGTGAGAAAGAGAAACCAAAGTCATGTGAGATAGAGAGATGACAGTGCAGGTGGCGGTGGTGTTCATGGTGGCAATGGTGTTCATGATTTAGGTCGAAGTTGGCAACGGTGGCCCAAAGATGGTGGTGGTGTCGCTGAAGGTAGAGAGATATGAGTTAAGGACTTAAAAGGGTGATTGAGAGATATGAGGTTAGGTTAGCATAAGATATTTCATATTCGTAAGAGATTTGATCGTTTAAGGTCCAAACCCGTAAAAGTAAAAACTTAGAGATCAAAATCATAAAAACTACCAAACCAAAAAATCAAAAATGTAATCAACTCTAATTTGTATATTTATGATTTGCAGATAGAATAATATTGTTTAGTAATGACTATTATAATTGACAATCACACAAACATGACTTGCCCATGTAGTTAACTGTATGACTAATTGCTCCTGCTGGTGATTATGAAGACATGTCTTCATAACTTGCCCAAAAAAAAATCATAAAATATAGCTAACCAAACAGGTAATATAAATCTAGTAACATACAAAAAACATTATTATAAATACTGGTTGATATTAAAAATCTCCTAAATTTTCTATTAACGTTTAATTTTTTACTAAACCACCAAACAGAGTACTTTTATGCATTCATAGTCTCATCACAAAAGATATGATACAAAGAAACAAAGCTTTTTTGTATGTAATGTGAGCTCGTTTAGGTGCTAATCTTTTGTGACCGCAGAAGCCAAGATTATAGTCACAAGCAAGAAACAACTCCCCACCTGGTGATCCTATATGTGGCTTTCAAGTTTCACCACCAAGATTATGCTCACAAGATAGTTTATGTGCTTACTTATGCGTCTTCAAAGTGAATCTCCTTATGCGCAGTGTGACTTGGTCATGGCATCATGGTAGGCCGGTCTTTGGAAAAACTGTGCGAACAACGAACCCTTTGATGGCTTGTTCTCCTATTCGAGTTGCTATTTTCCTAAACCATATATAAAAGAAGCAATGATATAACATTAAGAGATTGAACACTAATGTTGTTGTTATTCAACAAGAATGTTTATGTGAAAGACGCTTTGAATCCAAGTTTAATCCAATAATACCTTGTCATCAACGAGAGATCAAGGTATCAAACCATAAATAAATATAAAACAGCGAATCATGACCTTATACTCGTATGATAATGTGTTAAAGTGTCAAAGCTGACTCCATGGATGAAAGATCATGATAAATAAGTTCTCATTCATGGTGTCATAGAGGATGGTAACATGAAATGGTTATTCTCTTGAATAAAAACTACACACACAAATATGCAAATACAAAACAATAAAAAATTTTACTTACAAATCATATTCATGGATTGTGGCAATATGTTGTTCCAGTCTTCCATTGATTGAGCACATCCAACATTATAAATTGGTTGATCTGTGGACTTTACTTTAAACATTGCCAAATCTTGTCAAAATAATATTCTAACTCTTCACATCAGATTATGTGTTCCCGAGTGCTGAAACAACTATGAAGGTAGTCTAGTCCAATGTAAAATTTACCAATATCTTAATCATATATGGTTTCATAAGGTATGTACCCGTATACAAGGATCTTCTCTATCAAATGTGTAGACGCTCGTATATAGTTCTATAAAAATATATACTCATACACAAGTATCATTTCGATTAGCGACAATAGAGAAGTTTCGAGAATATCTCAAAATCTTTTCTTGTATCTCGACATTTCATCCAAAGAATAGAATATGGTTTAACACATGCCGATTGGAGCTGAAATGGGGCAACTGCAAAATCTTATTCAAGAGAGCCGTAGAGTGCTAAACCTCTTTTTGAGGAGTGTTAGAACACTGGATCCTGCCTTGAAAGAAAGAATTTAGACGGATTATGGTGATCTTATCATCCATGTTCACATCCTGCAATATTTTCTTGCTACGACCATTATATACCTTGCCGAGCTAGATGCTTGGGAGGATGGTCAAATTGACGCTTACGAAGAAGTCGAAAATCTCCGAAGACAACTGCAGGAAGCTATCGATGAAAAAAAATGAATTTGAGAAAGAGCATAAAGAACAATTACTGTTGAACAACCAACTCATGGAACAGATTTCGAAACTTGAGAAAGGTCACGAATCTTCTCAGAGGTTGAGGGAGGAGTTGACCTGTGAAAAGCAGAGGAGACAGGCTCTAGAAGAACAAATCCACAGCCCTCCAATCTTAGATGACAAGTGCTTATCAAAAACGTCATTTGAGCTTTTCACATCACGGCATGCAATTTCATGTTTAGTACCAACACAGTTATGAAAGTAGTCTAATCCACATGAAGCATTTAGGCAATCTTTAACCATTGCACCCAATTTAAAAGAACAATAACCTTGTAGGTCATCCTACATCCCCCATCTCCAATGATAGGTTCTCCGTTTAAGAACTCGGTTGCAACTATAAGTCGATCTAGTCGTGCTAAAATCGACGGTGACAGATTATCACGGTCAACAGTTGCAAGGCACATAATCCTGGTAACAGTTACAGATCTGTGCGGAAATTACACACAAATTTCAATTAGGGTTCATAAAACTTCGATTAGATCATGTGGCACCGATTTCATCCGCCGTCGAAACGTTGAAAGTCCAGGAAAATACAAATTTGTGAATGGTATGATGCTAAGTATATAAACAAGGATTTACATACATAAACTGATGATTCAGGTGGGGAAAACCTAGATCTGATATAACAACGAAGTAAGAAAGTAAATGGAAGAAGAAATAAGCAGAAAACACACCTGAAAAGAGATCGACGGCGGATGACGCGGCGGCGCACGGAGCCGACTAGGAGCACGAATTTGAGAGGGCTGACGTAACGTGTTTAAGAGGAAGTTGGAAATTATTTAAAATAGAGAGATTCCAGAAAATGAGTGTTTTAACAGTACAATAAAAACCTCTTTCGACCTTGCCTTTTTTCAATAAAAAAAGGGTTAATTTCATGTATACCCTTATTAAACATTAAAATATCCTATTTATCCATTTTAAATTTAAAATATCTTATATAGTTTTATTAAACTTCAAAAATATCATATTTGCCCAAATCACCATTTTTATTAATTTTAACAATTTTATAATCAATTTAAATCTTATATAACTATTTAAAAAATAAAAAAGACCACATTGCCCTTTCTTCAAAATAACATAATACAACTTTCCCATCCCCAACCCTACTGCCGTATTCTTTCTCCCTTCATGTGGACCATTCTGAATGCGAGAACCGCGAGAACCAACCTGAGCCGTCTAATTCCCCCTCCTTCAATGTCATTGTCTACCCATGAATTCCTCACATGCACCCTGCCACACTCTTTCCCTCCACACTCACCATCCATGAAACTTCCCTTATCCAAGGAACGGCCGAGATTGGTTTTGGGGATTCTCGCACTAACAATGGTTCTCGCATGAACCCATATATATATATATATATATATATATATATATATATATATATATATGTGTGTGTGTGTGTGTGTGTGTGTGTGTGTGTGTGTGTGTGTGTGAACCAATCATCCATCCAACTAAATAAATAGAATTGAAAATTGTTTGTGTATGAAATCGTGTGTGTGTATAGAATTATGATAGATCAATAGAATCCGTGTATGGAATTGTGTGTATATATGTATATTTATAAAGTTTAGTAAGGGTATTGGTGATATTTATAAAATAGATTTAAAAAAGGGGTATAATAGTCAATTAATTATATTTTATAATTATAATTCTTTTAATAGGATTAAAAATTAATAAAAATGGTGATTTGGGCAAATATGATATTTTGGAAGTTTAATAAGGGTATATAAGATATTTTAAATTTAAGGTGGGTAAATAGGATATTTTGATGTTTAATAAGGGTATATATGAAATTAACCCATAAAAAAATGTTAGCAACTTGCAGAACAAACTACCGAAGAAATTGATGTTAACTAGGGTTTAATTTACCTGCATTTCGCGTCGAGATAAAACTATACTTTTTTTTATAATAAAATTCAAATATTTCATAAACCTACTTTTAAACTTACATATTGTCCAATATATGATTTGAATGAAAATTGTTATTGCTACTCTTGAACACCACGTACCGTTATATATATATATAGACTATTTAATCTATATCTATACTAAATGAAGAACCATTGAATCCCATGGTGGCACTTGTGTTTGATCTCCAATTTTTAAATCAAGCTTAATTAGGCTGTCTAAGAATTTGACGTGGCATCTAATTAGAAGAATTAAGTTAATGGGCTTAAAGATACTCCTGAAATGGGCTATCTAGATTGTGAATTCTAAGCGTCTGTTATTCAATGACAGCCTTAGGTTATTAGGAACGGTCGGGAAAAATAAATTATGAAGGCTTTTTGCTGTGAAGTCAATGTATATGGAACGACTGCTATTCAATGACAGTCGCTTGTGTCTCTAGGCGTTACGATTATATAATTTCTCCTTTCGTTTATGATGATGATGGTAATTAATTCCCGTTGTCAGTTCAGGTATCTTAGGTTTTAACTTATCATCCGAATTTGAATACAAGTTCACGTTGTGGTCTCAGGTAATTCATTAACTCAATTTTGTGTTTCTTCACTGTTTATCTCTGAATTTTCTTAACTAATCAAGTGGATTTGGATTTTTCGTTTCTGATTTGTTTTCCACTGTTCATATTTGATTTTGTTTAATCTGCTTGATATTGCTTGACCTGGCAATCGAGATCAATGTTGATTTCTCATTAGTACCTGTTTGTTTCTTCGCTATATCATATTTGATTGTTTTTAATTTGTTTGATTTTGTGAATCTTCTACCTGTGCTCGCATAGTCACATGGTTTTTGGTAGTTGTCTCACTATCTCCCTTAACGAGACTTTGAAAGACATCTTAGATATTTGTTCCATGATTTTATTTTGTGCATAACTTTCGATTGGTTATGAACTCCATTTGTGGAGTTGATGCAACATTCTCATGATAAGAGAAGGAACAATGTGCCAACTTTACTTTTTAATGATGCAATGTGGAAATCCTTGATTTTGTTATGGGTTGCATACTGGTATCCTATCTAACTTAAAATGGGTTGAATCCTATGTGACACTAGTGATTGATCCCCAAAACTTGAATTACGATCAATTGAAAGATGTTGTTTTTTGACGTGGCATAAAATCGGTGATTCGGGCTTCTAAACACGACAGGAATGGGCCATCCCGCAATATTGGACGGTTGTATACTTTCCGATCATCAAACACCATATGCTAATCCTTTGTGCTACTTTCAAGCCTACTGTGCATATTAAAAAAGGTCCAGATTGTGTTGAAAATGGGTTATGGGGAAAGAAGATAATGGTGTTGCATCTCATTTCTGTAAAAGTTCAAGAACTGAAACCAAAAGGATCAAGAAACATGGAGTTATTCAGTCTGTTCTTAAATCACCAGTTAACGAGCAAATGCTGGTAAGGATATGAATTCTATCAGATTAAACGTTCATGGTTGATTTAGATTTAGTTTCTTGAATTGGGTCATTGTTAATTTGATCTATTTTTTGTTTTTTGCAGACATTTGAGACACCATTTTTTGATGAGCAAAAACTAGACCAAAAACAGCAGCTTCTATTATCTTGGGTGGGGGTGCAGGGACTAGACTCTTTCCTCTAACTGGCAAAAGAGCTAAACCAACTGTAAGTGAAATCATTTTAAATTTAGCTCTTTTGGACTACCGTTTAATCCCATTATTACCATTTATGATCACCCATTTATGGTAAAAAAAGAAAAGAAAAATAACAATCTGATTTGAAGGAAGTGGTAAGATGTTGATATATGAAAACTAATTAATGTAAACTTACCTGCCTATTTCTATTATGATTAATAGAAACCCTTATCACCAGTACACCACCAAGTGTTCTGAAGAATCGAATAGTGAGAACATTCAAGGGACAACAAAGAACCTCTCTTTTGACAACTGTTAGGAAATATCGATCATATCTTGAGGTAATTGCTTACATTAAGATGAAATTGAAATCTGATTGCATGTTAATTAGTAACCTAAATTGTTTGCTTTGATTAAAAAGGATAGGGATGTGAAGTTTTGATATAGAGTTAATGTCTCTATTATCTTTAATAGTGGAATTGTGTAGCTTATCACTCATGACGTCAGATTTTTAAAAATCAAAATAAACAAATGAAGAAGTTGAATTGTGGACATATGCAACTTAACAAGTTAAAGTCAATTTTTACCTCTATCTGCAATGTTTATTATTTGAATTTGGGTTTTAGCTTACAATCTTCATGAGGCCTCATTGATTTTACTTAGAATATTACTAGCATTGTATTTGTTTAGATTTTTCGAAACTTGTATTCTAATAATAAGAGTTCGTTGCATACTCCATAAACTTCTTTTTATTTGTGAAATGGCGAATGAAAGTTGAAGATATGCTTTTATTTGTTAAGAGATTGAGTCTTCTTCCATAACTATATTGTTTTTCTAAATTATATCAAAAACAAGAAATTGTTGAAGCTGTTTAATGTAGGGTTGTACAATGACTTCAAATCAATTCGTTTTTTTTTTGTTCAGTGGCAATGTATTGAGGATGTTATTAGGCAGGTGAGCTCATCGGAGTTCATGCCTTTTTTAATAGGAAATTAAATAACTCAATTCCTAATTTTGCAATTATTCCCAAACTAATGTTCTGGCCAGATTATAATATATGGATTTTTTTCTTAATTTTTTTATATATTGGTTCAGAGTTTGTATAATACATGCTCACTTGTAATTCAAATACTCACATTCATTTGTATGTTTTCACAAGCCCATAGAGAGTTTGAGGTGTTTTGGCAATATCTCGGACTTTTAGAAAGTGAAACGTAAAATCAAGGTATTTAGTTAACCATTATACAGTCATGTGTCTATGACTTGGAATCGAGGTCCAATTTTTGTTAATAAATACTTTAACTCTTAATTTTTTTCCAGTTTTTCAAGAGATCGGTTGTCTCATGGGTTAGGCATTGATCTTCGCTATCATCACAACCAAATTTCATAAAAGGGTGGCTACTTCTTCTATTTGAGACCTTGTACAGTTGTACGTTGTTGTATATCCTATTATTTTTGCTTTTAGGTGGTAAGTAATTAGACATTAATTTAATAGCTACTACTTATTCGGTTACTTTGTCTGATGCATGTTACTTTTTTTTAATATAAGTGTTTTAATCTAAAAAGGTGTTTGTGAAAGCTTATTTTAAGTTTGGATACATAAACTACTTTTGGCTTTTTTTAAGCTTATTTAAATAAAAGCATAGTTTTGTAAACCTTATATATATGTTAACATTCGATTAGCATTATGTTACTCAAAAAATAGAAATATAAAATTATAGCCGAAGATCTTACATGGTGGCCCGTGTTTACATGAGTATTGTTGTTGTTATTGGTGTTTGATTCAGCAGGAGTGACAGGACTCTAAGTTAATGTAGAAATTGGTTACACTTTATGAAGTTCAAAGTTATTTGGTTCAGACGACCTACTTTACTTTATACAAACACAGTATTATGATTACAGGGCCATGTTTACACGGGCATGTAAGCTTATACGAGAAAACAACTAAGGTTTTCAGAAAATCATTATTTGAAAATCAATATCCTCATCAATTTATTATTTAGATGATGTCGTCTAAACATTTATTATTCAAGCTCTATGTGATGTCATATATACTAAATAGTGCTATTAGAAGTAGTTCAAAACTTCAAACTATTCTTCAATCTCTAGAATTAGAAGAGTTAATGCAGATATGATAAGTTTGGGTCTGTTTTTTAAGCTCTTTCAAGGGGTGCATGTTTGTGGGCTTAGTCTTGTGGCTGTGTATGGTTTTTAACTCATTTGGTGTTTATTGAGATGAACCATTATCATAAAGAAAGCAACATTGAGACTGCACTATAACTAGAATTATGCGACGACCTGTCTTTCAATAAGTGAAGTACAAGAATCCAGATGTGGAAGCACTAACGAAGAATGCACGATGACGGGCCAAAAGTAAAGTTTAAAAAAAAGACTTAAGTAGTTAAGTGGTATATTTGTGTGTTGTGTGTGCACTGTAAGTTCAGGTGGGTAGTTAAGATGCTTGTAAGTTCAAGTGGGTTATGGGTTTACTTTTCGAATTTACGTTACATATTATTACCCATAATATATCTTTTATGAGTAATTCCAGCTATATATCTTCCCTAAATCTTTCTCTTTTCAAACAAATTTTAGGTTTCCTCTGTTTTCAAATTCCACCGTTTCTCCTTCTCTGTTAATGAGAGTTCTCAGCTGAAGCGGACACCAGTTCATACTTACATTCTTCAAAACAAGCTTTTATTCTCCTGCTATAATCATGGTGGTATGTCTTTTTCTTCTGTCTTATGATATATTTTTCGCTTTCTGTTTTGAATTCACGTTTGTTCTTTTCATTTTATTTGATTGATAATCTCCATAATTACTATTCGTAATTGTTACCATGATCAATATTCTTTTTGTTATTGCTCTGATGATTTTTTTAGTCCATCTAGAATCAAGCTGTTGCAATTGTATTTCGTTAAAAATTATTCATGTTAAACAATATAAAAGCACAAAACCAAGTCTGTATGTTTAAATGTGTGCCTATACACACGTAGGGATTGATTCTGTGCTATTTTTGGTAATTTAGGATTTCAGCTTCGCTTTTCCTTATGCGGTAATTGATATTTAGGCGTTTGAGATTGCTTAACAATTATGCTTTTCTGATTATATTGTAGTTAAATAAGTTGTTAGGAATAAGCTATTTGTAGTTGTTTCCTTAGTAGATAAGAAGATTTAAAACAATCCGAATTTGCATACTTTGATGAGAATGAAAATGGGCAGGACCGACTAACCTAGCTACTTTGGATCATATATTTTTGTAGTGATTGTAGATTCTTTACTGGAAATTATCTGATAACTCAAAACTGACTCAAAGTTGTAAGTTCAATGATGTTACATAGGAACGATCAAGAAGCTGAATTTAAAAATTAGATTTCTTGTGTATATTGGTAGAACTGAAGTACATTTTTAACAAAAAACAAATGACAATAAAACTTAAAAGCAAGTTTTTGAGAGGCCCGTCTCTCTTTTTGACATACTTTCAAGAGGTATTAAGATTTCCAATGATGCCCCACTTTTAATCAAACATATTAAGCATAAGAAATGGATAAACGGAGAGGTCCTCCCTATTTAGGTTACCCCAGGAGGGTGAGTCTTTGACTCAGATGTACGCGGCCTAACCGGGTTATCCCCGTGACCGTTTCCTACCCTTCCTTGGCCACCCCGTTGCAGGATCTGCCATTGGATTTAAATTGGACAACCTCCTTAAATTGTCTGATACACGGGCAAGGAACAACAAGATGACTAATGCATTATTTATGCAAAGTAAACGATAGTTCTAATTTTGTAATGATACGTTTCAATTATGTGTATACATATCTTTCTCAGTTTTGAAATATGTTTATATTGGTTATTCATGTGAACTATGATTTCTTCACTAGCTCTTTGCTGAAAAGATGCTGAGTTGCTAGATTTTGACAAGGATCTGGTCCATTTGGAAGTTGCCTCCAAGGTATGTTAAATTGTTAATATATTAAAACTTAAAGTTTTGGTTTTTATTTTCGTAGAAAAATCTTTCTAAGTTGTATTTATGTGGAATTAAACCAAATTCAAAGATACAATACAATTGAAGACTTTGGTTGAAGAAATGCAAGCACTAAGTAAAGCCCTTGAAAAGGTTGAGCAGGAACTCGCTCCTGAGAACGATGATGCTATATATGCTGTCTTTTAAACGGTGACTTCATGATTTAAATACAAAAGTGTAGGTGAACAAGGTTGTAAATTATATGAAGATTATACCTCATAATAATGATTTGTTAAAACTACCAATTGTAGGCGTTGAAGGGTTTTCTTGATACTGCTGAAGCTGAATTACGGACTCTAATCTCTGTAAACTGAAGTAGTGAGTTCTTCTCCAAACCCTAGCATTCTTTTTAAATCATATTATCAGTTTATTTAAACAATTATGCCTGCAGGGAATAAATGCAGATTCACTCACATAGTATTTTGCAAAGGATCATGTTCGTTGTCCCTTCTATTTAGGTAATTATCAATTGATTGATCCGTATTTAGTTCAAGGTAGTTTAGTTGAATTCTTGAATTGATTAGTCAATTGTAATACTATAAGGAAAATAAGGTATCTAGGTTTGAGCATATGCTTTTTAAGGGAAATGTGTATTCAGTTTCATACTCCATGGTTAGGTGATAAATATCAACAAGTTACAAGCTCAAAGAATGTAGAAAGATAAAATAGAATAACAAGCGTTATTTTACTAACATTTGATTAACAAGAACTAATTTTGTAAATTTATATGCTAACATTTGATTAACAAGCGTTATTTTACTCAAAATATAGAAAGTTAAAATCATATTAAAATTTTTACAAGGTAATTCCATGTCAACTGAAGATGGATTATGCAATTGATTCTCCCAAGGAGTAGCATATTTCCCTTTTTTTTAGACCATAACTTGATCTTAGAAACAGAATAACTATCGGTTTTTGCCCCGATACCGATCTTCTTCCCTTCCATAAATGCTTTTTTGGTTTTATGTTATATCATAAGTTTGTAATTGATGTTTTTTTTTTTTTTTTATTGGCAGATTTATGTTGTTTTGCTGCCTTTTGTTGTTTTCAGCTTCTTCTATCTTAGGAGGAGAGATGTGCATGATCTGCACCATGCAATTCTAGGTACTTTATTAGAGTGTGTTTGAATGTGTGTTTTGATATGTGATCTTAGTTGGAGATATATTTTAGGGTTTATATATTTTATTTAGCATGCTCGAATGAAGAATCAGAGACAACCAATTGCTGGTAAATGAATCGAAAATTTTTCCTTGGCATTGCTGTAATTTATATATAGCTTCATATTATCTATATGTGTAAAAGCTGAAGAGATATAAAAGAACCACAACCTTGTCACTTCGTCGCTTTTCAATCGAACATGTAACTTAAATCTCTCCCTTGAGTTTTTCAATTCCAAATATTTTGTCATAACACTCTTTATGGGTCTGGTAGACCAAAATTAACACAAGATTAGAAGTTTCTTCTAAATTCCCAATTCCAAAATAAGGTTTTATCCTAACTCCAAGAATAATGTGCTCAACTTGATGATTTTTTTGTTCAATTTTTTGAATTTAACTCCTTGCAAGTTTCTAGAATGGGTAAGTTTTAGTTTTTTCTATTTTGTATGCAATGTCAAGAAAGCAATCTATTGTTCAGTAGTTTGATGAAATGTATTACTAATATTTTAGAGGTCATGTATACAGTTGGTGAAGAAAATATTTTCCATATCATGAACGTTATTAGTTTTTTTATGCATAACAGTTGTTTGATGAATGACTCACTAATATTTTTATGAAGTTATGTATACAGTTTGTCAAGAAATTATTTCATATGTGGTGGCTCCTTAAGTAGGAGGTAGATTCAATTAGCTTGGTTTTAAATTCCGCCTTCAAATTATTAGTAAGAAATGCTTAGTTCTCTTTAGGGATTTATCATCTAAACTGCACCCTTTACTAGAAACTATGTATACGGACAAAGGTCTTGGGAAGATGAACTATCGTTATTCAAAGGAAAGTGCGTTCCTTTATGGCCCAAAAAAGTTTTATGTTGTTGCGCCGCTTTGTATTGCAAATTCAATCTGTCTGCCAAGGTACTTTGTTTGTCATGTCCTATACATTTGGATTTTTAACTTATGGATAGCTCGAATCAAAATGAGAAAATGGCTGTTTGAGTAACAAGTCACAGTGGATTTGGGTCAAAACGGGCAATCTTTTGTACCAGTTAGGTTAGGCCGTTGGGTTGAACCATAAGACTTTGTTCTCTATTTTATATATAAGTTAAACATGTGGAATATGATTACACTTCCAATCTATTACCACAACAATGTAATTTTGTTGATAAACTAGATTTTTGGAGCTGGCATTCATTGCAACTTTCAATTACTTTGATCCAGTTGAATTAAATTGCTTTTGTTTTAGCTTTATTTTTGAATTTACCCTTTTGACCTCTTAAAAATAAAGAGACTGTTCTTGGTCTTACTAACACTAAATATGGCAACTTTGGGGAATGGTATTCTGAGGTATATACTGTAATTTTATGATTTTGATAAGTTGAACTCGCTAAATCAAAAGAATATGAGATATTTTCTATATGATCAACATATAGGGGTGAGCCTAAAGAGTATAATTGAAAGTTTAACCTATTAGAGTGTTTAGTTATTTTTAGGTTTGAATAAGTCTTTCATAAACTTCCAAAATGTTCATAATTCTAATTTGGCTGCAAATGTTGGTTGATAGATAATTTTCTTGTGTGCTATTTATTTGTCCATCTCATATTTTATTGTTTTGAAATAACTACTAATCTCTGGTATATGATGTTGTGATGTTTAGGAAAGGAGAGATTATGGTTTTGTTTGATATAATTGTTGCAGAATAATGAATGAAAGGTGTTCGATGGAATGTCTAAAAGACACTTCAAATGGTTTGCAGAAAAGTTAGTCTTTCTCAATAACCTAAAATTTTCATTTGTTAATAGCAATTGCTTCTCATATGAAAGAAACTTCACTTGCTACTACTTCTGAAGATTTAGAGCATGATTATGTAGGTATGGTTTCAAGTAAATTCACTGTTTATTGTAAGCACTTACTGAATTTTTATTCTGAAGTAGGTCACAGGAACATAGCTTAAGATTAATTTTAGTTATAAAAATTCAATACTTCCAACTCATTTGGCGGATGTGCTCTCAGTAGGTGAAGGCGTGCAGACCATTTCTGAGTCATCTGGTATGTGGTTAAAAAGCAAAAGATTGGCAAATCTATAATTATTACCGATTCTCGCTTCATGTGACAATAAGATGATGTCTCCTCTTTATTTATCACTTTGTTTTGCTTACATGAATGTACATGAAAAATACTCCCCCAATGGTTTCAAATGTTGTAAACAGCCAAGGAACATTGATGCAGGTTAGATTAATATAATCAATTTTGCACTAATTTGTGTTGGTGTTGGTGTGTTGTACATAATAATTATGAAAAAAATAGGGTTCTGGGTCACAACTGATAGGAAGAGTAGCTTCTTCTCCCGGCAGCACGGGGACACCATATGAAGCGAGAATACCAGCAGCAACAACAATCACAACAACACAGGCAGAGATTGATGCAGTTACCACAACATCAGCCACAAATACTTGCTCAGCAGCTTAGGCAATCTCCAATGACTGCATTAGGGCAGTTATGGTTGTAAGATTCATTTTTAGTTATAAAAAATCTGTGCATTGGTGATATTAATAATTTGATATGTTCAGAGCCAGTTGTTACAGTTGCATGAGTGAAAGGGTCAAGCTCAATATAAGTATCAGGTGATAAAATGTCTTTTTGTTGCATTAAATTATTTTTTTTCATTCATAAGCACCATTTCTTATGTATCGGACAACAATATGAGTAACTTAGCCTCGTGAAGTGGGTAACACATGGAGGTTACACTAGACAACAGTCATGGGTGATGTAGATATGATTTTTGATAGGCACAATGAGTTGGTCGGCAGGTTGGGTCACCTGCAAAAATGGGTTCGGATTTAGATGGAAAATCCAAAACCCAAAATTGGAATGGAACTGAAAATGTAATTTGTTGTGAATTTTCTATAGAACATACGTAACTCAACACACCATGCCTTGGTGATTTTTTCAAATTAAAATATTTATAATTTGATATGTTCAGAGCCAGTTGTTACAGTTGCATGAGTGAAAGGGTCAAGCTCAATATAAGTATCAGGTGATAAAATGTCTTTTTGTTGCATTAAATTATTTTTTTTCATTCATAAGCACCATTTCTTATGTATCGGACAACAATATGAGTAACTTAGCCTCGTGAAGTGGGTAACACATGGAGGTTACACTAGACAACAGTCATGGGTGATGTAGATATGATTTTTGATAGGCACAATGAGTTGGTCGGCAGGTTGGGTCACCTGCAAAAATGGGTTCGGATTTAGATGGAAAATCCAAAACCCAAAATTGGAATGGAACTGAAAATGTAATTTGTTGTGAATTTTCTATAGAACATACGTAACTCAACACACCATGCCTCGGTGATTTTTTCAAATTAAAATATTTATTTTTTTCTTTTTTTTGTGATTTTAATTTGATTTCTGTTGGGGCTTATGAGTGCTATAAATTCGTTGAATCTGCTGGTATTATTGTGATTACTGTGACAATTACTTTACGCATGATTCTGTAAGTTTCTTATCATTCATTAAATTATTAATTTTTGTTATTATAGTTGGTTATGTTGTAGAGATTTATGGTGTATGTTATGGAGGGAATCAGATTTTTTTATCATAGCCGAATATCTTACATGCTGGCCCGTGTTTACACGGGCTTAAAACCTAGTAGTGTATTAAACTACACTTTAGACCAAATTTTATTAGTCAGCAATGACACTAAAATACATTTAAAAGTCTCCAGTCACTCGATTAATAAAACCACTTCTAATTTAAAACTCTATCTGTGTAAGCATGAGAAACCAATACAAAATTCAAACTCGAAGGTACTACCCGTGAAATAATGCGACATTGATTCAAATTATAAATTACTAAATATATCAATTATGGACTTCTACTATACCCAGCCTCAAACGACTAGAAAAGCAATAAATGAAAAATGGAAGAGATCAGGTAACTTGATATTCATATTGTGAATAAAATGAGAGAAAAGGCATATCACGTTTTATGAATAATTTACATAATTACCCCTCGTTTTTTCATGAGAAATTTGCAACTTTTTATGCCAGTTGATATATATAGTAATCCATAGACCTTTTCATATCTGAATTTCCGAATAACCGAGCAGGAAGAATGTTATCTTTTATTTTATCTTATCTTTCTTTTATATATATATATATATATCTAGGGGTGAGCGTGGGTACTAAAAATACCGAACCGGATCGGTACCGAGTTAGACTTTTCAGTTCGACACTCGGTACTTGAAATATTGGTAAATTGGTACTCGGTATTATGACTAGTACCGAACCGACTAGGTAAAATAGGTAATCGGTACCAGTACCTATAAATACTCGATACGGTATTCGATACCGGCTTTGGACCAAATTCGGTACTCGGTAAAATCGGTACCGGTACTGGTCAACTCCATGTTCACCCTATACATATTAATAGAAAAGAGGTTGTGATGACATCTATATCTATATTAAAACAAGCACCATGGAATCCCATGTGGCATGTTAATGTTGCTTCAAATCTTCAATTATGCCCTATTGTTGATTTATAGAATCTGATGTGGCATTGAACGGGAGGTTTGGGCTTTTAAATCAAGTTTGAATGGTAAGTGGGCTAAATAGGTATGTGTAAAGTCGTTATTAGAGCCGGTGGTATACTGAACGACGTCGGCTGCTTTGATTCATAAACAGAGATTAACGACGATCGTTGGAGGTATACTGAACGACCGACTACCGTCGTTTGGCGCCGGAGCAGGGACGGTAGGCCTGACAGTTCAAGCACCACGAGTGAGTCCTTCATATTCTTTGGTCAATTCTTTACAGATTTTTTGTTGCGCGAGTGTTTCATGAAATCTTGATGAATTGGGCGTCTGTTTCCGGTTTTTATTTTATTTTTAATTCTGGATAATTGCATGTAAGATAACTGTTCCTTCATCGAATAAATTGGTTTATTGAGTGATGTATAGAGATGCCCAGATGAAATTGAGTGAAAACTTGAAGAAGCGTTGACACCCCCAAAGTCATGTGGGTTTTTGCTAATTTAAACTCAATTACGAGGGTTTTTGTTTTCATGGAAATTTGGGGATAAAAAGTTCATCCTCAACTGGCTTTGTTTATGGATTTCTAAAGCATGCCTATTTGAGTACTGCCATAGTGCCTGTTTATCATGTAACCTGTTTATTTAAATACTTCTCTCAATCAATTGCAGTTATCTTCTTCACTATAGTAACCCTGGAGCCTGCACGAATGCAAGAATGAAGAATCAGAGACAACCAATTGCAGGTAAGTGAATCGAAATTTTTTCATGCACCTATCAATGGCTTCAGATCTGCTTAAACACAAGGAGTTCAGATTTCTTGAAAGTGGGTTTAGGTAAGTTTTCTTTAAAGGTAATTTATATATGCACTCCAGATGTTCGATGAAATGCCCTGAACAGAATTCTCTTACTTTCATATTTATACACTTGATTTCTACAAACTAATGCTTGGAAGATGATAAAATATGAATTCTAGAACTATATTATTACACTATAAGTTTTTATTTAAATAAAACGATTTAATAGGTTGTGTGCATTAGATATATCCTTTGGTTGTTCCGACCCTTTTGTCCATTTCCTTTTTCGCTAAACACTTTTACCCGTTTGAGCCATTAGTATTTGGAATTCAATATTTGCATTTGATCCGAATCATAGAAAACCTCTGGGATTGGAACATATGTGGTTCAGCCATCTCCATTTTAGTGAAACTCTTCCTCAAGCAAGGGAGTTGATATTCTTATACTATGCTTAGTTAGGAAAAGGGTGAATGGTCCCAAAAGGGATAGGAAAAAGCCGCTAGAAGCCTACAATAAAAAATAACATGAACTAATTCAACCCATTTATAAGTAGATGGTGTGATTCATAGTTTGACAAGTCTTGAATGCAGGGTAGGGTCCTTACAAGTGTTAATATAAAGCAGCTTAAAGTAGAATTCAAAATTGGAAATCGCAAACTGCCTCACTTGGCAGTTTGTTGTTTCTTTTATTTCCATCTATTGCTTTCATGTTTTAGAAAAAAGATATTGTTTTGACATAGGAAGATACACATCACCATCAAGAGGATGATATAACTAGAGTATCTATAGTTCTTTTAATTTTAAGAGATTCCGCTTGCATTTTTATGTCGTTATAACTGGTAAGATGCTCAACTCGAGTTATTTTCTGTTCAAGGGTTGTAAGTGTGGTCAAATCTTGAATGTTGCTACTATGTTGCTTTCTTTGTGATAGAAGTTACATATCTATTTATTAATATTATTAAGCGTGAAATATGGTTTAATCATCAAAGTTTTGCTTACTTCTTGGTTTAACCATTAATATGTTGTTGTGTAATTTTGTTGTCGATTTGTTAGATACACATTAGGGATACTGTAATTTCCCCTCCAAAAAAAGAAAGATAATCTGATCAAGTGAATTCCGTGAGTAATTGGATGCACTCTAGGGTTATCTTCGTACTCGCCATTCTTGGTTTAAAAAAGCGCGCCTGAGGCGTTTTGATGCGCGAAGCATTGCGAGGCGTTGCCTCAAACGCATCCCATATGTGATGCGATGCGTTTTCCATGATGTGATGTGAGGCGTGGCGATGCGGTGTGATGCGTTGCGATGCGTGAGGCGTACGCTTTTTGCGCATCATGTAGTTTGGGCTTTCTTTTATATTCTAGCTACTTTAAAGGGTTGTTTTAAAGGACAATTGAGTTTAATTTTTATATGGAGTGAGCCAATTATAAAGAAAAGTGTTTTTTAATCATAACTTAAACTCCTAAATTCGACCTCAAGTTCTTCCTACCATAGTTATTGTCTCCTACAATAGTCAAAGTTTCCTTATAAACCTGAATTAAATTAATTCATCAAGTATGTAATGTGGAATTACATTATAAGTATTCTCTTAAGATCGGACGCCTCGGGTACATGATGCGAGCACATCATGCATCACGCATCACGCCTCGGCTTCCAAACCCTTAACGCCTCAGAGCGCTTCACGCTTTTTCAAACCAAGTCGCCATTGTCGCCCTTACTGTCACTAGGTTTATTATGTTTCATCAGGTGAAATTAGTGTTTATTTTTAGGATTTCATTGTTAATTGTATACTATAGGTAGTGGTGGCAAATCGGTGGGTCGGATCGGATTGGGTAACGGGTCAAAACGGGTTCGGGTCAAAACGGGTTGCTTTGTCTTTTTGCCAACAAACACATAACTTAACCAAATTTGTCACTCAAATAGAACAAAATGCAGCTAGCTTGCTCTTGATCACCAAAAATCTAATGACAAAAGTACAAACAGTTGGACAAAAATCTTTGTTAATGCAAGATCACTCCACATATTACGTTTGGCTTTGCTAATGCAAGATCAATGGTTCATTAATCAATAGCAGATGAACAAACCATATCACCGGCAGCTGATGGAGGACTTTAGTGCTGATTCATTTTCATCATATAGCTACGCAGACACCCCGAGTTGGACCGGAAAGCAGGTAACTTTTTTAACGGAAAGGTGAAGCCGGGTTGGACCGAAACATTTTTTGTCCAAAATTTTATAATAAATATTTGAATTATATGTATGAGTACCAAATCATATCATGTGAATAATAATTTGATCTTTTGAATAATATGATTAGGACTTAGGAGGCTTTTAGGCCATTTGACATGTTGTTAGTCTTGATTTGTTTACATTCCATCAGCGCTGAAGTTTTTGAAGAAGATTTCAGCAAAAGATGCTATCTGAAGATTTGCCTCATCAACTTAAATAATGTTCATCTGAAGGACTGAAAGTTTCATCACTGAAACTTTCAGTCAAGATTTACTAAAGTTTGTCTTCAGCAAATGGTCCCCTCGGTGACGTCATCAACTGTCACTATCAAGATGGTTTTGCATGAGGAAATCTGTTACTTATCAGTCTACAAGATTGTGACGTGTGTCACTATTTCAACGGCTAGGATTGATAAGGGAAATGTATAAATACTCTTCTCTTTGTTGAGAAGAGTGGCTTGCCTATTCTGTATGTTCAGATAGTAAGAGCTTTGTGCGTCTGTTTTCTCTCAAGTGTGTCCTTGAGTTTTTCTTTGAATTTAAGAAGTCTGTTCTTCTTAAATTCCAGTCTGTAAGATTGTTATATCAATATTAACAACCTTAGACATTTCTCTCTGTTCTTATAATTACTATTTCCGCACTTAATATTTCTTTGAGTTAGTATTATCCACTATTTGGGAACAACAATTGGTATCAGAGCAGGTTCAAATTCTTCTATAATTTGAGATCTGCCGAGATGTCTAAAGTTGATTATAATGACAATGGGTCTTCTGGTAAACCACCAAAGTTCTCTTCCGAAAACTTTTCCAGCTGGAAGGGAAGAATGCTTCTCTATCTCGAGAACCTGGATACCATGTCTCTGTCTGTTCTAGAAAATGGTCCTATCATTCCAAAAACCATTTCACTTATGAGTGAAGAAGGTGAACTACTTGAATCTCTTCCAAAACCAAGAAACCTGTGGACTGATGAAGACAGAAGACAGGTAAATTTGGATGCTAAGCTTCGAAACAACATTGCTATCTCACTTCCCAATGATGTCTATCATACAATCTCTAATCTGAGAACTGCAAAGGATATGTGGGAAGCTTTGTGTATAGCATACGAAGGAACTGAAGAGGTGAAGGAGAACAAGAGGACTAATGTCATCAGAAAGTACGAAAGTTTTTGCGCTAAAGAATCTGAGACTCTCACTGAAGTTTATACTAGCTTCACTTGTCTACTGAATGATATGTTAGAGGCTGGTGTTCAAAGAGAGAAGATTCAAATTCTCAACAGATTCCTGGATGCTCTCCCCAGTGAGTGGGATACTATGTGTCTTGTTCTCAGGACCAATAATAAGTTAAAAAAATTGGACATGAGAAAGATGTATGGCATATTACTGAATGATGAGCAAACAAGAGCTCAGAAACAGGAACTGAAGAGATCAGCTATGAAGAGTTTAGCTCTTGTTGCAGAAACTGAAGTACCAGCTCAACAATTTACTGATGACTCTGACACGGAGACAGAGAATGACTGGGAAGCTGAAGGTGAAGAGGGTCATCAAGAGTTCAAGGTTGAACGAGCCTTCATAATGAAGAACTTCAGCAAGTTCTTAAAATTCAAGGCTAAAACTAATGATCAAGGGTCAGGAAGCTTCAAATCCACTACTGATGAATCAAAGCTGGAATGTTACAAATGTGGTAAATTTGGTCACTTTGCGGCTAATTGTGTTGTCAAAACCTCATCAAAGGGTTATCCATCAAAGGCTGACGAAGGAATATTTCTTGGGTATTCTAGCATCTCAAAGGCATACAAAGTGTTCAACTACAAAAGAAATACAATCTTTGAAACAATGGATGTCACATTTGACGAATTAAACCTTCAGTCAAGATACTCGGATCAAAACACTACAATTTCAGATGACTGGGATGCATTACTTTTCTCTCCATTCGAAGACACTTCAGCTGCTCAGCCACCAGAAACAGGTTACGATAATTATGATGATAATGGCATACCTCCTGTTACTCCAACACCCATTTCAGTGAACACATCCTGTAAAACACCCATTCCTGAACCCATTAACTACCGAGTACCGCTGATTGAATTTGATTCTCAGTCTCCATCTTCAACTGAAGTTCCCGCTGATCCTTTTATTGAAGTAAACTCTCCCATTCCTAAATCCCAAACTGAATCACTTCAAGTTAAAAATCCAATACCTCCTAACACCAAATGGACTAAAGCCCATCCTATTGATCAAGTAATTGGAGATTTAAATGAAGGGGTTCGTATTAGAAGATCTGTTACAACAGGCTTTTGTATGTTTGCTGAGTTCATTTCTCAAACTGAACCAAAGAAGGTTAATGATGCTTTAAAAGATTCACATTGGGTTTCAGTAATGCAAGAGGAACTGAATGAATTTACAAGGAATAAAGTCTGGAATCTCGTACCACCCCCTTCAAATCAGTCTGTAATAGGAACCAAATGGGTTTTCAGGAACAAGAAAGATGAATCAGGGGTAGTAATTCGGAACAAAGCAAGACTAGTTGCCAAGGGATATTGTCAGGAAGAAGGAATAGACTATGATGAGACATTTGCTCCCGTTGCACGAATGGAAGCAATTAGCGCATTTCTTGTTTTTGCTGCTCATAAAGGATTCAAAGTTTATCAAATGGATGTGAAATGTGTTTTTCTCAATGGAGAACTGAAAGAAGAGGTATATGTTCAGCAACCTCCCGGTTTCGAAAATCCCAAATATCCAAATCATGTATACAAGCTAGACAAAGCACTGTATGGATTGAAACAAGCACCTCGAGCCTGGTATGATACTCTTTCAGCATATCTTCTTAAAAAGGGCTTCTAACGAGGTACAATCGATAAAACTCCTTTTCTTAGTCGGGAAAAAAGTGATTTGCTTCTTGTTCAAATTTATGTTGATGACATAATATTTGGGTCTACTAATGAAAATTTGTGTAAGGAATTTGAAAGAATCATGACCAAAAAGTTTCAAATGAGTATGATGGGTGAGTTAACTTACTTTTTAGGTCTTCAGATTAAGCAAACTGAAACTGGTATTTTTATCAATCAAGGAAAGTATATTTCTGAATTACTGACCAAGTTCAATTTCACTGAATGTTCAGTAATGAAAACACCCATAGCTCCCAAAACCAAGTTAACTGCTGATCTTGATGGAAAAGCTTTTGACTTGCCTACTTTTCGAGGGATGACTGGTTCTTTGCTTTATTTAACTGCTAGTAGACCTGATATCATGTTTTCTACATGTTTATGTGCCTGATTTCAAGCAAATCCAAAAGAGTCTCATATGTCTGTTGTGTCGAGGATCTTCAGATATCTGAAGGGTACTCCTCATCTGGGTCTTTGGTACCCCAGAGACTCAGGTTTTGATCTAATGGGCTTTTCAGATTCAGATTACGCAGGATGTCATTTGGACAGAAAGAGTACTACTGGTGGATGTCAGTTGCTTGGACACAAATTAGTCAGCTGGAAAAGCAAGAAACAAAATTCCATTTCTTTATCTACCGCTGAAGCTGAATATATTTCAGCAGGGAGTTGTTGTGCTCAAATCTTGTGGATTCAGCATCAGCTTGCTGACTACGGTGTTTCATTTGTCAAGACTCCTATCTATTGTGATAACACCAGTGCCATAGCCATTTCAAACAATCATGTGCTTCATATGCAAACAAAACATATCGATGTTTGTCATCACTTCATCAGAGATCACATTGCTAAAAATGATATTGAGTTATACTTTGTTCCAACTGAACATCAATTAGCTGATATATTCACAAAACTCTCGATGAAGCAAGATTCAATTATCTTGTTTCTGAACTTGGTATGCTGAACCTTTGACTCTGCTTATGTTCAACTGGAACATGGTCGACTGAACTCCTCATCTGCAAGTCTTCAACTGACAGTTTTCGACTGAAACATGGTGTACTGTACTCCTCATCTGAAAGTCTTCAGCTGACAGGTAAGTCTTCTTTTATATTCATGTTAATAAAATATTGGCTGGATTTATGTACATTTGGTTAACTCGATTTATCTTTATTTGGGGTAGCATTTATTACAGCCGTCATTTCATGTTCAGTCTCCATAACAAATAATGATTACTTATTTTCCTTATTTATCCTTATTTCTCTCTTTGTTAATCTCATCCATTTCATTCTCACCTTCCTTCATCATCTTCCCTCCCTTTATTCCTCTATTTACTTCCACTTTCTTCATGGAGATCACGTTCGTCGTTGTCAACCATCCATTCATGTATACCATCACCATTCGTATCAACAACATTGGGCTTGGAGCAACAGTCCAAATCACTGTTAATCTTCTTGATTAACCAACTTAGCGATCTTCTTTTGACATGGATGCACTATACAATCATCTTCGTTTGGCTATCTGACTTAGATCATTTTTGCATGTATGCTCCATTGTAAATGTATTGCTTAAATCTATCATATTAATGGATGATGTTCTTACATTGTGTTCTGTGTTCTTCTTTACATTTTGCTTATTTCACTTTATTTGCTTCAGATAAGTCAATGTAATTCTTAGTTATTTTCATTTAATGTTGTTTCACTGAAACACCCTGATTTACAGCCTTTCAGTTCACAATCATTAAGTGCTAATAATCAAAAATTATAAACATTCACCACAATAAATTTCTTGATTTACAGTTTTTTTTAAATAATATTAGTTACATTTCTTTAAATAATATTCCTTGTGTTTAAATGCTTTTTAGTCTTAACTGTGGTTAGTTTTTGCGGTTTCATCCAACGGTTGAACATCATTTAAATAGGATCCATTTTTGAAATCACCGTCCCTTTCTCTATTCTCCGTTAACCGCTCTCTTTCTCTAAACCTATAAAGCGCTCTCTCATTTTCTTCATTCTTCTTTCTACTGTTTCTCATTTCCTTTGACATACTTATTCTTCTCTCAATCATCATGTCTCGCCCAACAACCTTGTGTGTTCGTCTACCTCCTTCAGTTGTCCCAATCATCTCCAATGATGAAATCGTTCACAAATCCAATAATATCTCTGTGGCACTCTCTCCTGTTCCTGCAAAATCCAAATTCTTCAATCTTATTAACTTTCTCCGCCATTGCCCTCTCAATTATGCTTTGACCACCCAAATTCCCATGTTTGAAGAACATCTTTGTGAATTCTGGATGACAGCTACCGCCATCGATGAGACTTCTGACAACCCTAAAATCTCTTTCACTCTGCTGAACGGCAAGCAAAAATGTCGTATTGATAAATACCTTCTTGCTAAAGCACTTCATCTTCATACTAATGATGAGTCTCCCTGTGTTCCTTTCACGAAATCGGCAAAGGATCTTATTTCTGAATATATGAAGCTACCTGCAACTTCCTTCATCAAAGGAAAAACCCTAGTCAGGAACAAGCTCCCAACCGTCTGGTGTAGTTTCTTCAGTATCCTTACCTTCTGTATGACTGCCAAAACTGGAGGAATGGATCAAGTGGCTGACAATGTGCTGAGTCTAGGTCATGCGCTGATGAACGATACAAAGGTAGACTATGCTTCCTTTGTCTTCAATCTTCTTCTCTCACTTGTCAAGATGAAGAAGAGAAATTCCCATATTCCTTTTCCCCGTTTTCTATCTTTGATATTTCGACAACTGCTGCGACGATCACACTACTATTCAGCCAAGCATTCAGTTGAGTTATCTTCTCTCCCAAACTCTGTCTGGACCAGTACTGACTCTGTTGATCCCATACCACTCACTGAAGCCATCATGGACTATGCACGTATGGACGGTTCTCCTGCTATTTCTGTCCGACCATCAATTTCTGTTGAAACCATTGCCCTGCCTTCAGATTCAGAGGCCATTGAACAACCAATTGCTCCTTCAGTTGCCCCAATACCTGCTATAAAGAAGAGAAAGCATCTGCTTCAAAAGTCTTCTTCTGCACAAGGAACATCTGATTCCAGTCCTGCTGCTCAATCAAAGAAACTGAAGCGTAAAACTCCACCTTCTTCTCCTGATAAATCTGAAACAACACCTGCTGACACTAATGTTCAGCCTACATCTGCTACTGAACCTCAAAGGAGAACACTTCGAATCCTTCGTCACAAAAGTTCTTCAATTGGACGTTCAGCACCTACTACAACAGCCAAGATGATCATTCTTGATCCAATTTCCACTGTAAGTCATCTCTCCCCTGCTCAAATTACTTCACTCGCATCACAGACCCTTAGTACTCTAGTCAACACCAGACCGAATCTGAAGCACAACTATCTCAGCCCTTACAAAGTTCAGTGGCACCAACTGAACTTCTTGGGTTTGCCTTTGCAACTAATGATGCATTTGTCAACCTATTTGTTAAAGTTGCTAAATCCCCTTCTACCAATGACGAGTGTAAATCACCCTCACACTCTGAGGCTCCAAGAACCAATGATGTTGAGAAAATCACAACCTCAACTAAGGTTCTCACCACTTCAGTTGCAGCTCATCCCCCTGCTTCAGATGTCACCACTACTGCTAATGTTTCAGTATCACCAACTGAAACTACAGTTCAGCTACAATCCCTTGATAGATCAGTCGTCCCAACTGATCTTATGGATTTTACCAATACAAATGATACCTCAGAATTCAAACCATCTGAGTCTGATGTATTTCACCTCCGTGATGAATCAGCCAAACCATCTGATTCTGAGAAACCCTCGACTTATGATGTTTCAGTTATCCCTGATACTGGAGTTATTCACTTCTCTACCACCTTGGCCACTGATGGTTCAGCTAACCCAACTGAACCTACGGCTATTTCTTTTGCTCATGAAGATGTATTTATACACAAAACTACTACTAAAGCACAGACTATTTTGGCCCCTGATGATTCATTAAACCCAAATGTTTCTATGTCCAAATCTGCCCCATCTCTACCCATTACTTTTAAAAATTTAAACAAAGAACAAGGTCTCATTTAGGATCCTGCTTCTGGTTTTGAGTATTCTGTCAATCTTCTTCCTCCCACTGCCAATCAAACTCATCTTGACCAACTAATGGCTTATGGGAAGGAAATCTCCACTGAATATAATGCTCAGTTTCCCTCTCTCAAACACGTACTCTCTGCCAAATCAGTAACCGATCCTCACGACGGTTCTGACAAATCTGAAACCTCCTCTTCTTCCACTGATCATGATTTTCTGGCTGACACAACAACCCCTTTGTCTCCTCCCATAATACGTTCTCCTACTGATGTTGATGACGACTCAATGTCTGTTCTTGATGCTTACTTAAAACTCGATGATACCATTCATCTTCTTCAGAGTCAAATCACCAAAGAATTTCATCGGTTTCATATTCAGCATATGTCAAATGTCAACTTTGCTGAAGAAATTAAACTCCTTACTGCACTTTTGATAGACTATATCAGTACCTTAAATAAGGAGTTTCAGTTTCACAATCAACTTCGGGTCACTCTTTTTAAACAACTTCGTGATTATATTGCCAATGGTAATAAACGTTACGAGGATGTGTTATCTCAGCTTTCATCCTCTCAGTCATCTCTATCTGAGTCTCTTTCATCATTTCAAGCCACATTTTTGAAATCTTTCACTGACACTATCTCACAACTTCGAGACTCAATGAAAGCATATCCTTCCAAACGCTATCTTCAGTCCTATCACAAAAAGGTAGTCCTGAAAGACATGCAACGCATGATGGTAGCCACACTGAACAAACACATTGTTCCAAGATTACAAAGGATAGAAGCTGCTACAGTCTCCTCCTCAGCTTCTTAGGGGGAGAAATTTTTGAAATCTTCGGTTGTGGCTAAAACTATAAGGGCAAACATCAAGAAAAGGAAAATAGAGTCATTGCGAGATAAGAAAGAAATTAGTCGGCTGAGACAAACAATTGAGGAATATTAAGTCATCAGAGATCAAAACGAAAAAGAAAGGGAAGAACTACACAGACTCTTTAAGGAATCCCTAAGTGAACCAGGAGATGAGAGCAACACAAAATTCTCTGAAAGTTCATCTCCTGAACATGATTTTAACTTGATGATTCAAACCTCCCCTTAGAAAATCTTTCAACCTGAGACAGCCCTGATAATACACCCCAATGCACCTCATACTGCTGATTGTTCACTCTCTGCCTCTGAAACAAAGATGAATGTTGATGTTCTTAGTCCAAAGGAACTAACCTCCAACATTCTGAAACCAACTTACCTTGAGCAGATCCCGCTGATAATTCCAAAAACTGAGTTCACTTCAGTTATAAGTGAGAAAGCTACCTCACCTATCAGAAATCCTGATAAAGGTAAAGGTATTGTAGATGGCTCTGAGATCGTGAAACCCAAGGCTATCAACACTGAAAAACTATTGTTTGACAGTATGAAGGCTATCAGAAACCAGGTGTCCAACACAGGGGGAGGAAAGTCTGAACTTCAGATCACTGAAGAAGAAGAAGCTGCTGCTTTTGGGATGACCTTGGAAGAATTCAGAATAGAAAAAGAGATAGCTAAAGAGAATGCTAGATTACAAAGCCTATATGAAGCAGAAGCATTGAAGACAGCTGAACTTGAAGCTGAAAAACAAAAAGCTTCAAAGAAAATGTATCCTCAGTCTCTTCAACTTGCTGTTGAACGAAGAGTTGAAGAGGAAAGGATCAAAAAGGAGAAAGCTAAACTGGTCAGAGAACAAAAAGAGAAGGAATGGTTTGAATCTAAATCGAATAGAGTTGATCCTGATCCAATCACAGCAGTCAGAGTCACCAAAGATAAACGTGGAATCATAGTGGAGATCGCAAGAAATAAAAATCGCCTCAAGGTTCAGTATGTCACCAATACCAACCTTACAAAATTCAGTCTGTCTGAATGGGTTGAAATTGGAAAGTGTCTGAACAAACTGAAACTAACAGAACTGGTTAGAACAGTTAAGAGAAGGCTTTCTTATCTACAAGAGTCCTATGATAATCTGAAGAAACGTTTTCAACCTACTGAAGGTGACTCTGAAAATCCAGAAAAAGATCAACCATCAAAGAAAAGAAGAAGAAAGTCTTCTAGGAGAACTGAAGAAGAAATCATAAAGCTTATGGCTGATGGCATTCTCCCAAACTTCAGGAATATGGAT
This sequence comes from Pulicaria dysenterica, assembly GCA_947179395.2. Classification (NCBI taxonomy): domain Eukaryota; kingdom Viridiplantae; phylum Streptophyta; class Magnoliopsida; order Asterales; family Asteraceae; genus Pulicaria; species Pulicaria dysenterica. Next base: position 15,014,729 of record OX359296.1, read on the forward strand.
TGTTCAATCCCTCCAGGCTTTGTGTTCATTGATAAACAGGTCCTTGAAAATCGTAGAGGATTTTTCTTTAAAGATGCTTATGAAAGACCTATATTTTAGAGATTATCAGAACTTGACAATGCTGATTGGATGCATCTGAAGGCCATTTCATCTTTCTTTGACTCAAGGGATCCTGAAACAGCTGATATTCGACTGAAGATTGTAAAACTGTTTGAAGACAAGAAGCCTAAAGATCCTGAAACTGATATATGGGAAGAAAAGGTCAAGGTCCTAGAAAGTACTCAAACTCACAAACCTTCAAGGAGCTCTTAATTCTATATGTAACTTATCTTCTAGTTTTTATGTATTGTTTTCTTTTCCCTTGTAAATCTGAAAAATACAAAAACATTGAAAAATGAAAAGAATCCAAAAACAGTCAGTCTGGATCATATACATGAGTTCTATTATGTAAATAGTTATATTTGTTTATTCTTTGTAAAAAATGATGGATTATAAACAAATAGGGGGAGATTGTTAGTCTTGATTTGTTTACATTCCATCAGCGCTGAAGTTTTCGAAGAAGATTTCAGCAAAAGATGCTATCTGAGGATTTGCCTCATCAACTTAAATAATGTTCATCTGAAGGACTGAAAGTTTCATCACTGAAACTTTCAGTCAAGATTTACTAAAGTTTGTCTTCAGCAAATGGTCCCCTCGGTGACATCATCAACTGTCACTATGAAGATGGTTTTGCATGAGGAAATCTGTTACTTATCATTCTACAAGATTGTGACGTGTGTCACTATTTCAACGGCTAGGATTGATAAGGGAAATGTATAAATACTCTTCTCTTTGTTGAGAAGAGTGACTTGCCTATTCTGTATGTTCAGATAGTAAGAGCTTTGTGCGTCTGTTTTCTCTCAAGTGTGTCCTTGAGTTTTTCTTTGAATTTAAGAAGTCTGTTCTTCTTAAATTCCAGTCTGTAAGATTGTTATATCAATATTAACAACCTTAGACATTTCTCTCTGTTCTTATAATTACTATTTCCGCACTTAATATTTCTTTGAGTTAGTATTATCCACTATTTGGGAACAACACATGTTTCTTCTTTATCATATTTACCCATTCATATACCGTTTATAACCTTCTGTTACTGTGTTTGATTGGTTTGACCCGTTCCTTCTTAACTCTTTTAATTTTATTTAGCCATTAAGCGATCTATTCATAATAAAATTCGCAAAAATATTAACCTCTGGCACCGTTGGACCAAAATCCGATTGGTAATTATAGCTACTTAATATTGAATCTTGTGTTTTTGCTGCAGTACATGGCAGATGATCACCCACAGAAAAACCCTTGGCATAGAGTAGATCACTGGGCGCTCAAGGTATTTCACATCTCATATAAATTTCTTCCTATTGGTATTTTTTGTTTTTTATTTATATTCTAGCATATTTCTGCTGAATGTGGAACCCGAAACCTTAAGCTACGAGAATATTTTTTTGTTCAGCTGGGTTATTGAGATTTTTTGAATTGTACTGGCAAATGAGTTACAGTTGTGTCAAATAAAAAGCATTGAAAGTAGGTAATGATTTTTAATGTCTTAAGCATCCTAAATCATATATTTATTAATCAAAGTTTGATACTCTAATATTCAAAGAGTTCGAATTCTGCACAAATAGTGGCCCATACGAATTAGTATCCACGTTAGTTGTATGTAAAATTGTTAATTTATGAACATGTGGTAATTAAGCTTTCTTTTTCATGTGTTCATAATTTCATTAGTTAAAGTAATTTATATTTGTTCTGCTTTACCTTCCAACTTATTTTGTATTTATGATTGTTATGTACATTTTTGTCCTGATTCATTATTTTGTATCGTTTTACCTTTAATCTGGTACAGTGGACCTTTCATCCTTTCATATTCAAGAGCAAGAAGATCTACACCGTTCTAATATGGCGCAGGGTCCTCGCGTTTTTAGTTGTAAGTGGTAGTTTGTACGAGCATATTTACATAGTTTCACAATAAATGCTTATGTTTTTGTACTTTTGGGTAAAGTGAGCTAAAGGCTTATTAATTTCAAGTATTAAAAATGAATTTCTAAATTAAAGAACGCTGAACTGGAATCTTAATTGTGACTGTAGTTTGATTTCTTTACAGTCATTGCTTCTTAATGAAAGTTGTGATAATACTTCCTCTAGTTGCAACCAACCTTGCACGTGGTATTATACTTAACTTTCATTCGATTACATGTTTTATGTTCTTAATATAAGATAGTTGCACTGTTCTGTATTTTTCCCTATTGAAAACGGTTATATGTAGGTATTTATTGTTCTGCAGATTTACCGGGGTTTACTCGAAGTGTGTATAGGAGTGATCACGCGTTAATCACTCCTGAAAGTCATGTTTTTAGCCCGTTGCCTGATTGGCAAGTTAAATGCCTAAAGATTATATGTTTGTGTTCTTTTTTCTCTTTTTATCGGTTAACTATGTTTTCAACATGCAAATTAACTTGACAGGAGCAACACATTGGGAGCCTATTTAGGGCCATAAAAAACGTTAGGCTTAGGCGGTTAGCAAGCTTAGTAACAAACTAGAAATTGCTAAAAGACTAATTATTTTGAAATCATTGGATATATTTGTTACATAGATATAATATTCATTTTTCTACAATCTAAGAAGGTGAACAATATTATATAAATGCATCTGTGATATAATATTAATTGTGTTTGATTTCTACATGCTAAAGTGATGGAGTCATCAACATCAAATTCAAAGCATCAAAATAGGAATTGGTTGGAGTTACCATCTGATGTGAAGGCCAATATAGTCTATAGAATCGGTAAGTTTGATATTCTTGAGAATGCCTAGAAAGTTTGCACTGCTTGGCGTAAAATCTGTTTGGACCCTGCTATGTGGAGGGTCGTTGATATAAACGACTTTTGGAACTCAAATAAAGGACAATCCTCTGTTATAAAGATGTGTAAGCATGCAATTGATAGAAGCCGTGGTCAATTGGTTGATATCACCCTCATAAATCCTTACTTCAAAATAACTTGATCCCCCCACACTCCACATACGTTAGTTCCACTTTATCAAATCAATGATTAAGATTGGTTCTCGCAGTTCTTGTACGAAAAACAGTTCTCATTTGAACCGTCCCCTATATATATATATATATATATATATATATATATATTTCTTTTTTTTCTTTTTAGTAGATACTTTAACCAAAATAATAATATCACATATACTTAATTGGTTTTTTAAATATAAATTACTGTAATTATTACTATTATAATTAAATTTAATAAAATCTTATTGCTATATCAAGTACAAAAAAGGTCAACAAAATCTAAAAGTTTTAGAATAGGTGATACTAAATTTTACATTTTATATATATAGTAAATTTAAAGATAAACAATATTCAAAATTAAACTCTATTATAATGATAAAGAAGTCTCATGAATGAAGAGACAATATATTGTCCAAAGCAAAAAACCTACAATCAAAGCTGAGATTATAATTTTATTTAATATGTATACTTATATTCCCCAAGAAGCAAGGACAAAGAATCCTAATTAGAATACCATACAATTATCGGAAACATGTTTATCCTTTTCTATATTCAAGGTAAAAGGGTTATAATAGTAAGCGTCTGGAAAAGTTACAAAAACTAATTTAGAAGTATTGGTAAGGAGCTTGCAAGCGGTGTGGTAGGCTTGGGTTCGAATCCTGCTTAGTTCTCTTCGTATAATTTAAACTTTTCTCAGGTGTGATTTTTATAATGGGTAAAACTTTCTAATTTATTGTTTTATTTTGCTCTATCACTACTATTAGTATAGAATATTATTTTTTGTTAGATATCGCCTTAATTGTATATTGTCAAATACATTATTTACTTAGTATTATTTAATGGCAAAGAAAGTTATCCAAGCGATAGCGCTTCGACATTGTCATCACCCTTCACTTGAACAACAAAGATAGGGTTAAGATTCTATCCAAACTCAGATATGTCACTCGAGACCAAACGTAGAATATGAGTTCCAATATTCTTAATTTCCACCCATGTTCTTCAATGTCCGATTAAAATTGCACGTAGAACTTTCTTTCATTAATTTTACTAAACTTTTATTACCCTTTTTCGGTTCGGTTCATATTTTCCTGTCGATTAAGTTGTTATTCAAGTCTTACGTATTTAACTTAACTATTAGTTATTTAGCTTTTTTATTTTATGTTGTTTTTTTAGTTATCATTTGATTATTTTAATTATCAAAATAAAAATTTTAAAGTGCCACCAATTTTGTGATTGTAATTGGTAGCCTTCGTTTTGCATAATTGCATGTTATAAACTGTTCATTTATTATATTAATATTAATAGTTTGTTAAAAGTTTTAAGTTAAATGACTTTTTTATTTTTTATTACTATTATAAAAAAATCGTGTTAAACATATCACCTATGAATTATCGTGTTCATCTCTATCATTTGCATGTCATTTCGGGTTAACCCATTTTTTGACCCAATTCAATTTCGTGTTAACCTAGAATGTGTTTGATTCGAGTTGAGTTTTTTATGTCATGTTAGGATTTGTGAGCCCTAATTTTAGTAATAACATTAACTGAAATTTGGTTTGTCTTATAGTATGTTAATAACTTTGTTTTATGTTTTAGTTAAATCAATGGTCTGTTATTCATTAATATGTATATAGAAGTTGCAATATATAACACGCACAATCAAACATTCATGAATGATATTTAGGAAGCAAGATTTCATTGATTGGACCTTTTACAACAATTTAGATCAATTTATAAAACAAGGGGAAAAAGAATAAAAGAATAACCAACATCACCAAGTAGTTCTTCAAATTACAAGCTTCAGTGTCAGTTTCTTTTACGAATGTTTCAAGTTTTTTATTTGATCTTTCTAATCTCTGATTAAAATTAATCAATAGCTAATAATTTTTTACTAGTCATTAATGACACATTAATAGAGAATTTTCGAAAAATCAAACCTCACAAATCAATGACACATTAATGCAAAAACGTTGACTTCAAACAAACCAACCAAACATAGTTCTTTACGTTCCAAGCTTCATAAATTTTAGAATTCATTAAGTTCTTATAGATAACCATCTTTTCTATTTGTTGCATATCCTTATTTTTTTAATTAAAAGTGTAATGCAACAACAACAACAACAACAAAACAAGCAAGCGACTTCATGTTCTTACCTTTGAAGAAACAACCTTGCGAGTTGTGACTGATCGTATGGCTTTCAACATCAAGTTTACAGCCACAAGCTAGTTTATGTTACGCATCTTACAAGTGATATTTGAATTACGTGTAATATGACTGTGTCAAGGTATGAATGTCAGAATGTATGATGTTCTTTTAAAGCACAATGCAAGCAATGATTTGCAACTTTACAATAAGTTTTGTTGTTATTTCAAGAAAAACTTATATATGAGAGGGAAGCTATCATGTACATGTGGTCTAATAAAGAAAGAAAAAGCGGTGTGGCAGATGATATGATATTTGTGTTGATTTGGGTTGAGAAGACCACTACTCGTGGTCTAATAAAGAAATACTAATAACAAACAAACATGGCAAATAAAACATATATTATTTACATACAAACCTCAGTCATGATAGGATGCTATAAGAACAATGCAATTTGAACAAATCCACATAAATGTGTTTGAGCAGTTGTTCCTCATACATTGGAGTCAACCATTTGATCCAATTTATACCAACTAAAATGATCCCTTTAACACATTCTTCCAATACAAACATCCACGATAGCAATTCACATAAAATATACCCAAAAGCATACACAGAATACAGTTGATCTAGATGCCTAAATGCCGTTAGCATTATCGCTTATTTTGGGCAAACCGAAAATAAATTATATTCAACCTTATCACCAGATTCTATGTTAAATCTCTAAACAAGGATCTGTTTGCAGAAGCTTTTAAAAATTTGCGCTTTTAGTTTATAAAAAAATGAACGTTACAGTATAAAACAGTCTAATTAATAAGCAACTCCTGTATCTATCTTTAATCATTGCTCCCATCAAAGGATTGTGAGTTCATGTAGATTGGGCTCCATAAGCATATAAAATCATCTTCTTGTTATTGTAATGACCAATTGAAGGCACCAATTCAAAGTGGCAAAGGTTAGAAACATCTTACTTAAAACAATTAAACACACACTTTCTAAACCTACTCCTAAATTTACTTTACTGTCTACACCGGGACTTGAATCCACAACCTCTTAGAAGAGGAACACTACACAATTCCAAATACTATTTTTATACACATTTCTAAATACTATCTTTATGCACATTTCCAAAACCATGATCTTTTGAAGATATAATTGAGTTCTTCACAATCACTTTGTATATTTTTTGTTGAATGTCGATACTGTTATGTAAATAGTTTGATCCGCATGTAACATACATCATTATCTATGATTGTCCCATCCAATTTAAAAGAGTGTCATATGATCATTTAAGATACATATACTCGTAAACAAGGATCATCTTGACAATGAGTTCATCTTAGAGAGCATCTCAATCTCAATTAATACCTTAGATGACTCCTATCCAACATGGTATACGAAAATTTAATAGTTACATACTAAAATATGGTCGTTATAACTACCATACACCTTCCCAAATCCATTACACATATTTCAACCTTCATTGTAGACCTTTCCATATCCGCAGCTCCCACGTGTCATATGACTCGTTCTCATACGAAATATAATTTGCGCTCTTGATATCACGGTCTATGATTCTGTGATGAACACCAACTCGTTTATGAAAGTAGTCTAATCCACCTTTTAAGTGATGCACCGAACTCAAAAAAGTATCAACTTTGGAGACCATTCTAGATCCTAAACTTCCTTCAATTGGTTCACCAACCAAGTCTTTGATTGCAGCCACAACAGAAAAACAGCAAGCTGGTTCTGTGGAAATCAAAGATAACAGATTGTCAACATCACCAGTTCCACACTACAATAATCCTAGTAATGTACTAACAAGAAAATGATATAAATGCTTAGACATTACCTGGTCTATGAATTTAAACAAAAAATATATAGTATAATAATATCAAAATCACCTGTGAAACATAAAAAGTGAACATCTTAACCAATTAAAAATGATAAAAATATTGAGTATGAGGTCCAAGATCCTTAGCATAGGATGCATGAATCAATACCTAAATGATATTTCTACCTATCACACCTGTGTTAATCTTATAAATAGGATAAAAGTAGGAAGAAATAATAAGAGGATATATACATCTCCTACTAACAGATACAAACAGAGATGATGATTATCAGAACTAAAGCTTCGATTAGGGTTTATAAAATTCCAATCGGGCTTTAAACCGGTTTCAAATGGAATGAAAAAAATTGTTCAAGAATTAAACAGATCTGGGCCTGATCTAGTTTATATTCAAACAAGCTAAGAAATCTTCTTTTTTAACGGATTTATGTACAGACATGAAGGAGTGAGGAGGAAAAAACCTAATTATGAAATAGTTACGGAGTAAGAAATTACAATTAAGGAAAGAAAAGAAGAAAAGACTTACTTAAAGGCATTCGATGTTACTGAGATCGCCGGCGGACGGCGGACGGCGGACGGCGGCGCGGGCGGAGGAGCAGGAGTCGAGGACAAGATTTGAGTTTTCAAGATGCAAGCGAAGACTGAGAAAGTGTGGGGATGTGTAAAACATTGAACAGGTAGATAAAGGGGGGGAATAAAGCTGTGGATAGTATCAAATTGTTAGGTGAAATCGAAGAGAGTTGTTTTACACTTCGTCATATTTTTATTTTTCAAATTTAATTATATTTTTAGTAAATGTGATTTGGTGATTTTTATGATTTTGTTTTATAACTTATCTTTTTATTGTTTTACTAGTTTATTGACCCGTGAGATCACGAGTATTACAGAAGTAAGCCTAAAAAATATAAAATTATATACGGAATTTTTTTAATTACGAAACAAATAATATTGTAAATAATTTTGAAGATAAATGAATTCTTACAAAGAATATAAAGTACATACATACGAAATAGAACTAAATTTTTTGAACAACTTTATATACAACTTGTGAAACATTATCGTTGTCAAAATTTAAAACTTTTAATCCCTTCAATTAGTGTCGCACAGATTTCAAAAGTAAAGTTGACATACATTAAATAATATAGAAAGATGTATGAAGTCTACATATAAAAAGAATAGGTTGTCATATCTTAGAATATGTTAACATCCTGTCTATAAACACGGAGGATGATTGGAGTCACTTTTAAATCTTTTTAGGATTTTAGAGTACCGACACTTATAAAAAAATAAATTTGTAAAACAATTATATGGATATCGAATGTATTTAAATACGCGGATGTTTAAGTAAGGTTTTAAAAATTTACAATCTGAATAATAGTTAACATGTATATTAAAACAATTGTAATATATGTTGGTTTAAGAATTACATATAAGTAGCCAAATTGGTGAATTAAGTAATAACCGAAGAGATTTATAAATTGATTCTTTACATGAATTTATGAGTTCACATGTATCTGGTGACTTGCAGTCTTATAGATCTAAGTTTTGTTCAGCCAAAAAATAGTAGATAATTGTAACACGAACTCATAACCGATATAAATAAAAATCTAAATGGCTAAATCAAACGACCAAGACATTAAGACTGATACATAAAAAATAAAAAGTAGACATACAAATCTTTTAAAATATATACAAAACAACATAAACCACATCAGAAGCTTAAGCATGCTCATATTAGAGATCATGACATCTCTCGGGTTAGTCAATGGACGATCTAGAAATAAGAAAAAGAAATGAATCTACTCAAGACACAAATTATTAAATCAAATAAAAGCAACAACATTCAAATAAACAACCATTCTACTTGGTGACGATTTAAGAGCACATGTATAAACCATGAAATATAAAAAATAACTAAAAGATTTTCATATTTAGAGAAAAAGGAAATTCAAGTTCGCATAATTAATAACTTAGTGACGATTAAAGAGCTCATGTTTAAAAGAAAGAAAATATACATACGGATTTATATACACGAGCATTAAATGACTAAACGTGAAACCCAACATAATCAATAGAGAATCGTTTGATAGTTTAATGAATCAAATTAGTTTATAAAGAAGTTCGTCTCTATGCTTAAATATGTTACTAATAACCACATGTCTTACCTTTTGGACGGTATCCATTGCATTTCCACTTCTAAAGCCGAATTTTCGTACACCTTGCAAACAAAAGAAAAATAATAATAACTCACGTGTTAAATATTAAAAACTTAAGAGTGGTTTACTGTTTCGTGTATAAAAAATTAACACTTCTAGTTTAGTGTTGTTTTTGGCTAACTATATACACTAATAAAATGGTTTCAGGACCATCAAAAAAAGCTATATTTAAATCTCTAAATTAAATGTTTAAATATATAACATATCATCTTTTAATTATACATTTTATTTTAAACCATTTTTTAATAAAAGGTTTCATACATCTTTTTAATAAGATTGAAAATGTTTTAAAATCACTAACTAAACACTTTGAATAGAATACTCAAGTTGACTACTCAGCTCATCACCATAATTCAAAAAAAATAAATAAACAAAAAATTATCTACCCACTACTATTAAGAGATAACAAAAAGTTACGAATATACTAATTCTAAAAAAGTGTCATATTGGGATAAAATTAATATCAAAACGTAGATAAAAATAAGACGGTCATAAATATATGATTATTTTTTCTTTAAACAAAATATATCACAAGTTATTATACATAATTTATAAACAACTTATAATTAATTACATTAATATACAATTTTTATAAAACCCCCTAACATTTTCTTTAAAGCCCCCCACATATTTTATTAAAGCCCCTCACAATTTTATCTAGCACCCTCCAATTGAATCAAAGTTGAAATATATTTTAGCCCATCTTTCTAAAATTGTTTTGTTAAATTGAAGGATTTTGAAATTGGAGGTTTTGATTGGTTAATAGGTTTGATTTTATAGTTATTTTAAGAAAATTTGCATGTCTTTTATATATAAATATAGATAGATATGTTAAATAATTAATCATTTTATGAATTTTGTTTTTTTTAATTTATTTTTAAAGTTTATATTAATTCTTAACTTGTTTTTTAAATAAGAATAAAAAATGTAATTCTCTCCTCATTAAATCTCTCTCTCTCTCTTCCAACATCTCTCTCTTAGAAAACCACTATCATCTCCAGCAAACCACCGCCACCCACCATCATCTCCACCAAAAGTACCCTCACCGTTCCCTTTTACTTTCCGGTAACCATAATGATCTACAACTACCAAGAACATAATAAAAATCAAACCTATGTACAAATCCAAGAGCGCACACACTTTTAAAACATATTTGAAAATAGATTTCATAAACACACACAGACCCTAAAAGCATGAACAGTCAACAAACCATAATTCAGATGCAATAAAAAATCATATCTTGATCCTTGTTGAAACCCCCAACTCAAATCAAAAGTTTATTGTAGTTTTAGGGTTTTTCACATAGAATTTGGTGTTTGATTTGATAATTTTTGGGTTTTTTTTATTGATGATTGTACTCTTGAACATGAAGGGTGGTTAGGTCGTAATGGTTAAAGATAAAGGAACAGTGGTTGTTAAAGATAAAGTGGAGACGGTGATGGTGGTGATGTTGGAATTCGTTAGCAAGGGGTAGGAGAGAAAGATGGGTATGTGTGTGAGAAAGAGAAACCAAAGTCATGTGAGATAGAGAGATGACAGTGTAGGTGGCGGTGGTGTTCATGGTGGCAATGGTGTTCACGATTTAGGTCGAAGTTCGCGACGGTGGCCAAAGATGGTGATGGTGTCGCTGAATGTAGAGAGATATGAGTGAAGGACTTGAAGGGTTGATTGAGAGATATGAGGTTAGGTTAGGATAAGATATTCGTAAGAGATTTGATCGTTTAAGGTCCATAACTGTGAAAATAAAAACTTAGAGATCAAAATCATAAAAACCACCAAACCAAAGAATCAAAAATGTAATCGACTCTAATTTATATATTTATGATATGCAGATAGCATAATAATGTTTAGTAATGACTATTATAATTGACCATCACACAAACATGACTTGCCCATGTAACTTATTGTATGACTAATTGCTCCTTCTGGTGATTATGAAGACATGTCTTCATAACGTACCCAAAAAAAAATCATAAAATATAGTTAAACAAACATGTAATATAAACCTAGTAACATACAAAAAATATTATTATAAATACTGGTTGATATTAAAAATCTCCTAAATTTTCTATTAACGTTTAATTTTTGACTAAAACCACCAAACATAGTACTTTTATGCATTCATAGTCTCATCACAAAAGATATGATACAAAGAAACAAAGCTTCATCGTATGTAATGTGAGCTAGTTTAGGTGTTAATATTTTGCAACAACATAAACCAAGATTATAGTCACAAACAAGAAACAACTCCCCACTTGGTCGTATATGTGGCTTTCAAGTTTCACCATCAAGATTATGGTCACAAGATAGTTTATGTGCTTACTTATGCGTCTTCAAAGTGATCTCCTTATGCGCAGTGTGACTTGGTCATGGCATCATGGTGGTCTTTGGAAAAACGGTGCGAACAAAGAACCCTTTGATGACTTGTTCTCCTATTCGAGTTGCTATTTCCCTAAACCACATAAAAGAAAGCAATGGTATAACATCATAGATTTGAACACTAATGTTATTGTTATTCAACAAGAATGTTTATGTGAAAGACGCTTTGAATCCAAGTTTAATCCAATGATACCTTATCATCAACGAGAGATCAAACCATAAATAAATATAACATAGTGAATCATGACCTGATACTCGTATGATAATGTGTTAAGGTGTCAAAGCTAATTCCATGGACGAAAGAACGTAGATCTTTAGATGACTCGTTAACTTCCGAAACTAAACAACAATTTAGTGAACTTAGAAGAGGCAGAAATCATTAAAGTTCACATCTACAAAGAAATAGAAAGAGTTGTCTTGAAGGATGGTATTATGGTGATAGCCATTGGGTTTTTTCATTAGGACATTTTGATCATGATAAATAAGTTGTCATTCATGTTGTCTTGGAGGATGGTGACAGGAAATGGTTATTCTCTTGAATAACAACTACAAACACACACAAATATGCAAATATAACATAATAAAGAAGTGTACATACAAATTGCATTCAAGAATTGTGGCAATATGTTGTTCCAGAACCCTCATGATTGAGCACATCCAACATTATAAATTGGTTGATCTGTGGAGCCTACTTTAAACAATCCAAAATCTTGTCAAAATAACATTTCTAACTCTTCATATCAAATGATGTGTTGAGTGCTTAAGCTATGAAGGTAGTCTAGTCCAATGTAAAATGTATTGGGATCTCTAACCATTACGTTCGATTTAAAAGTGTATCAACTTTGTGTAGATGATCATATATGGCTTCATAAGATATATACTTGTAAACAAGGATCTTCTCATCAAATGTGTAGACGCTCCTGTATAGTTCTATTAAAATATATACTCATACACAAGTATTATTTCGGTTAGTGACTATAGTGAAGTCTCGAGAATATCTCAGAATCTTTTCTTGAATCTCGACATTTCATCCAAAGAATAAAATATGGTTTAACACATGCCGATTGGAGCTGAAATGGGGCAACTGCAAAATCTTATTCAAGAGAGCCGTAGAGTGCTAAACCTCTTTTTGAGGAGTGTTAGAACACTGGATCCTACCTTGAAAGAAAGAATTTAGCCGGCTTATGGTGATCTTATCATCCATGTTCACGTCCTGCAATATTTTCTTGCTACGACCATTATATACCTTGCCAAATCCACAGCCCTCCAATCTTAGATGAAAAGTGCTTATCAAAAACACCATTTGAGCTTTTCACATCACGGCATACAATTTCATGTTCAGTACCAACACAATTATGAAAGTAGTCTAATCCACATGAAGCATTTAGGCAATCTTTAACCATTGCACCCAATTTAAAAGAGCAATAACCTTGTAGGTCATCCTACATCCCCCATCTCCAATGATAGGTTCTCCGTTTAAGAACTCGGTTGCAACCATAAGCCGATCTACTCGTGCTAAAATCAACGGTGACAGATTATCATGGTCAACAGTTGCAAGGCACATAATCCTAGTAACAGTTACAGATCTGAGCAGAAATTAAACACAAATTTCAATTAGGGTTCATAAACTTTCATTTAGTTCATGTGGCATCGACTTTAATCGGGTAAAAGCGTTGAAAGTCTGGGAAAATACAAATCTATGAATTGTATGATGCTAAGTATATAAACATGGATTTACATACATAAATTGATGATTCAGATGGGGAAAATATAGATCTGAGATCGCAACGAAGTAAGAAATTAAATTGAAGAAGAAATAAGCAGAAAACAGTCACCTGAAAAGAGATCGACGGCGGATGACGCGGCGGCGCACGGAGGCGACTAAGAGCACGAATTTGAGAGGGCTGACGTAACGTGTCTAAGAGGAAGTTGAAATCATTCGAAATAGAGAGATTCCAGAAAAAGAGTTTTTATTTTTAACAGCACAATACAAACCCTGACCAAATAAACTAACCGGTGAAAATGATGTCAATCCATAAGACTTTTTCACATCTGGATTTTCAAATAAGTGAGTAGAAAGAGTAGAAAGAATGTTATCTTTTTATTTTATCTTTATCTCTTATATATATTAAGGTATGAACGTGGGTATCGAAAATACTAAACCGGACTGATACCGAGTTAGACTTTTTGGTTTGATACTCGGTACTTAAAATATTGGTAAATCTGGTATTTATGACTAGTACCGAACCGACTACGTAAAATAGGTACTCGGTATTGAAACCCTTATATAAATACCCGGTACGGTATTCGATACCGTCTTTGAACCAAATTCGGTACCGTCTTTGAACCAAATTCGGTACCATGCTCACCCCTATACGTATTAAAAGAAAAGAGGTTGTGACGTCATCTTTATCTATTTTAATTAAGGGTGATTTAACCAATTAAAAGTTAAAACCCTTAACTAATCAAAATTTGACTTTTTGTTTTTACCTACGTCATGCTCTTCCTTTTTTATAACTGCTAATATCGTGTTGCTTTTATTATAGACATTCTGTTTAATTAATACTTTTTATTGACAAATTTATAATTTTGATGATTATCAATGTTGCATATGGTATTCTATTTTGTTAACTAAAATTGCATTCTAATCCTTATAATTTTTCTACATGCTTCATTTGCACAATGTATGAGTTATTAAACAATAGTTTTGAGTTGTTATACAACAGCTATGAGCTTTTGTACCTTATGTTGTTTTACTATACCTGTTAGTAAGATTTTTCACTGTAAATATTTATAATTTACATTAATCATCTTCATGTATATACATAGCATATTAAGTTAGTTAATAGATAAAACATAAAATATGAGTAAGGAGAATCAAGTTTATTAAAATCGGGATCTTAAGTATAATCATTTTCATCTTTACAGGATCAAATCATAAGCTCAGGATCGGGATTCTAAAATCCTACCACAAGTCACTAAACTCTTTCTAGTTTTTTTAAGTGATATATTTTTTTTATCAAAAACAAATTACATAACATTTTACAAGGAAAAAACATTTTTTTAATAGCAAAACGAGGGAATGAAACATCAAATTTTAAAATAACATACATCCACCATCTAAATTTTAGATTTAAAAAAAATAGAATACAAATTCACCATAGTTTATTTGTTTACATATCATAATAAAATTTAGGGTTTAGTTTCAAAAAGTGTATCGAATTTGTCACTTTTTGCTATTGTGTATACCCAATTTTTAAAACTACCATTTGATGTATCAACGTTTCTAAAACTACCGTTTTGTGTATGGTAACCTGCTATAGCAGGTTAATGCTTATGTGGCAAAGGTCATAGTTGATGTGGCAAATGTTATAGGTGATGTGGCATTTCTCATATTTAAAAGTAATTAAAAAAAAGACAAACAATTTATTAAATAATATTCGGAAGTGCAGATCTGGGTCACCATCTCCATCGATTGAAGAACATCTGCACGATGAATGTTCTACACCAAATAAGTCTTTATGTGACCAAGTCTATTTTGCGAGATAAATGTTCTGCACCATCGATTGAAGTAAGTTCAGGTTAGGGTTTGAAGGTCACCATCGCCACTATCTTGAAGGTCACCATCGCCTGCATCTTGAAGATTTCAACGGCGATTTGGGTTTCTGGGTTCGAACGAGACTTCAAGAAATGTGGTATGTTTGGTTTTTGTTTCTTCTTTCTATTAGGGGCTTTCACATATCGTTGTTAGGGGTTCTTGAATCACCGTCGATTGCAAATCACCACCGCCGCACTTCGTCGTCGACTGCACCACCACTACCGATCTGAACTTCACGGCCATTTGGACGGGTTTCGAGTTAGGGTTCTTAGATTCCGATCTGGGTTACGAAGGTATGCTTCTTCGTTTGTTTATATTGCAGATCTTGTTTTCTTTTTTGCAATTTTTTTGGATTCCGATTAGGGTTTGTTTGTGGCAGCAGTTGGTTCGTTCCAGATTATACATTGCAGATCTTGTTTAGTTCGATCGTTTCAGATTATACATTACAGATTTTTAGATGTTTCGTGGGTTTTGATTTTGATTTCTTAGGGTTTAAAGTATCGATCTTGAAGATGAAGTTGAAGTCCAGATTAATCAAGTTCTTTACGAGTTCTATATGGTGATTTTTATGAGTTCTGTATGGTGTTCTGTATGAAATCCAGATTATTCAGATCTTTATGAAATCCAGATTATTAAGTTTTGATATTGAAGTATCGATTTTGTTTTAGGATTTTTGTTTTCTTGTTTAGATATGAGTTCCTTATGATGTTCTTGAGTTCTTCATGTTCTTATGTTCTTCATGGTGTTCTTGATAAAAATATGATGTGGCATATGATAATACTAAATTTTAATGACATGACATATTTTAAATGATGTGGAATTTACAAGAAAATCAAAACTAAAAAGGTGACCTGTAACTTGTATAGAAGGTTTTCAAATACATAAAATGGTAGTTTTGTTAAGTTGGGTATATTAAATGGTAGTTTTAAAAAATGGGTATACACAATAGCAAAAAGTGACAAGTTTGGTACACTTTTTGATACTAAACCCTAAAATTTAATATGTAACTCTTAAACATAATTAATAAATCTATAGCATATTGTGTACAACATCAATTTCTTATTTAAAAACAAAGTATTCTTTTCATAAATATATAAGGAAAAATCAAACATGTGACATCTGATTAAATTAGAAAACTAAAAACAATTGCTTTTAGCACTTAGACCATTTAAAAAAAGTAATAAATTTAGTACAATAATAGTAATAATTAAAAAATATAAAAATATAATAGTAATATAAAATAATAGTTTGTATGTTAGAGAGGGCAATTTTGAACATTTTGATGTGTACTACCACTTTTTAATAAGATTTTAGTTTACTAAAATGTTTCTAATTTGTTACATTTTGGTATTGTCTATAATCGAATCTTAAGAGAGTTTACTTTATGTATCAAATTTTTAATTAGTTACTATTGTATGTATTTTGGTTATATAAAAAATAAATAATGTATAAGTTTAATACATACAATAAAAATATCGACAAATTAAATGTTCCGTATACACAATAGAAAATTTTAAAGTTCGATAAACACAGTAACGAAACGTTACAAGTTGTAAACCCCTTTTAAAAACCAAATATCTACTAAATGCAAATAACTTTGAATATGAATATTATACCAAAAAAACAAGAATTTTAAGATGTTTAATTTGACATCAATATTGACATACTTTAGTCATTTTAAAGGTCTTATAATTATTGAGATTTTCAACTCTCAAATAAGCCCATTTTGGATAGAGGAAAATAGGGGCGTAAGTGAGCCGAGCTACAAGTCCCGTCTAAACGAGCCCGAACGTAGTTTAGACTCGATAATTAAACGAGCCCGAGCCTATATAATTGTATTATATATTTTTATATCATTAGATATGAAAATTTTCAAAATTCAAAATTCAAATTGTTTTATATCAATAAATATTAAAAAATGAAAATTTAAAACTCAAATTGTTATTTATTCATATTTATAAACTAGTTTATTAACCCGTGCACGCACGGGTACTTTACAAGTGTAATTAAAATATTAAAATTTTCGAATAAAATTAATAAAATAAATAAAATATCATTATAATAAGATTGAAAATGTTCTAAAATCAATAACTACAAACTTTGAATATTATATTAAAGTTGACCACTTAGCTCATCACCATAATCCCAAAAAAAACTCACTCAGCTAAACAAAATACATACCCACTACTATTAATGGATAACAAAAAATTAAGAATATACTAATTTAAAAAAGTGTCATATTTCAATAAAATTTATACCAAAACGTAGATAAAAATAAGACGGTCGTAAATATATATTTATTTTTTCTTTAAATAAAATATATCAAAAGTTACTAAACGTAATTTATAAACAACCTATAATTAATTACATTAATTTACAAATTTTATAAAACCCCCTCACATTTTTTTAAAAGTTTTATAAAACCCCCTCACAATTTTCATCTAGCCCCCTCCCTATAAGTTTAGTTATCGAATTTTTTTTGAAATCTTTCTAAAATTGTTTTGAGAATGGAGTAATTTCAAAATTGAAAGTCGTGATTTGTTGATTAAGGTTCAATTTATAGTTAATTTTGGAAATTTTGCATGCCTTTTATATATAGATATAGATATAGATAGATAGATTAAACTATTATAAAAATAAACGAGCTTTTAGCGAGCCTATCACGAGCTTCATAAAACACTTCACGAGTCAAGCTCGAGCCTCAAATCACGAGCTCGAACAAGCTCAAGATTCTGCATTTTTAAAATAGCCTAGCTCGATTAGTGTAAAGTTTGACTTGACTCGACTCGTTTACATTTCTAGGGAAAAAGACGAGCATACAAAACAAAAGTAAGGATGTAAACAAGTCGAGGTGCTCGTGAGCTATTCGAGTTTGGATTGTTAAAAGCTTTAAAGAGCCGAGCCTAAACAAACTCAAGCCTAGATTTAAAACAAGCTCAAGTCCGTACCTCTTCTCCTTCACATCCCTAAAAAAAAGTCCTCCCCTTTTTCCTTTTTTACCATTCAATTCCTCAAAAGAAAAATCAAGACAAAAAAAAACCTTGAGAACTTAACAATTAACATAACATACAGAAATATTATTATAAATACTGGTTTAATTTTTTACTAAAACCAACAAACATACTACTTTTATGTATTCATAATCTCATCACAAAAGATATGATCAATCATCGATAGAAAGAAACAAAACTTCATCATTTATATAATATGAGCAAGCTTAGGTGCTAATCTTTTATAACTACAGAAACCAAGATTATAGTCACAAGCAAGAAACAATTCCCCACCTGGTGATCCTATATGTGGCTTTCAAGTTTCACCACCAAGATTATGGTCACAAGATAGCTTATGCGCTTACTTATGCGTCTTCAAGTGAATTGCCGGTCTTTGGAAAAACTAAGCGAACAACGATTTGCAATTTTTCTGACCCTTTGATGGCTTGTTCCCCGATTCGAGTTGATATTTCCCTAAACCATAAAAGAGAAGCCATGATATATTATTATGAGATTGAACACTAATGTTATTGTTATTCAACAAGAATGTTTATGTTAAAGACGCTTTGAATCCAAGTTCAATCCAATGATATCTCGTCATCAACGAGATATCAAACCATAAATAAATATACCACAGTGAATCAAGACCTTATACTCGCATGATAATGTGTTAAAGTGTCAAAGCTAACTCCATGGACGAAAGAGATTAGATCTTTAAATGACTTGTGAACTTCCGAAGCCAAACAACAATTTAGCGAACTTAGAAGAGGCAGAAATCATAAAAGTTCACATCTAAATAAGTTGTCCTTCATGTTGTCTTAGAGAATGGTGACAGGAAATGGTTATTCTCTTGAACAAAAACTACAAACACACAAATATGCGAATAAGATAATAAAAAAGTATACTTACAAATTGCATTCAAGAATTGTGGCAATCCGCAATATGCTGTTCCAGAACCCTCCTGATTGAGCACATCCAACATTATAAATTTGTTGATCTGTGGAGTCTACTTAAACAACTCAAAATCTTGTCAAAAATCACATTCGAACACTTCACATCAGATCATGGGCTCAGTGTCGAAACAGCTATGAAGGTAGTCTAGTCCTGTTTAAAATCTACTAATATCTCTAATTATATATGGTTTCATAAGGTATGTACTCGTATACAAGGATCTTCTCATCGAATGTGTAGACACTCGTGTATAGTTCTATAAAACTATATACTCATACACAAGGATCATTTCGGTAAGTGACAGTAGGGAAGCCTCGAGAATATCTCAAAATGAATCCCGAACTTAACCGACTTATGGTCATGCATAGAATCCTACCGTCCATGTTCACGTACTTAAATTTTTATTTGCAACGATCATCGTACACCTTGCCAAATCCACAACTTTCCACTCTTAGATCACAAGTGCTTATCAATAACACCGTTTGAGCTTTTCACATCACGGTGGACAATTTCACTTTCAGCACCAACACAATTATGAAAGTAGTCTAATCCACATAAAGCATCTAGGGCAATCTTTAACCATTTACACCCAATTCAAAAGAGCAATAACCTTATAGGTCATCCTAGATCCCCATCTCCAATGATAGGTTCTCTGTTTAAGCCCTCGGTTGCAACCCTAAGCAAAAAAAGTGCCGAAATCGACGGTGGCAGATTATCAAGGTCAACAGTTGCAAGGCACATAATCCTGGTAACAATAAGAGATCTGTGCAGAAATTAAACACAATGTTCAATTAGATCATGTGGCACCGATTTCAATCGGGTAAAAACGTTGAAAGTCCAGGAAAATACAAATCTATGAATGGTATGATGCTAAGTATATAAACATGGATTTACATACATAAATTTGATGATTCAGGTGGGGAAAACCTAGATCTGATCTCGCAACGAAGTAAGAAATAAGCAGAAAACAGTCACCTGAAAAGAGATCGACGGCGGATGACGCAGGGGCGCACGGAGGCGACAAGGAGCACGAATGAGAGAGGGCTGACGTAACGTGTTTAAGAGGAAGTTGAAAGCCTTCGAAATAGAGTGATTCCGTATTTAATAGGGTAAGCATAAATTTGGTTTAATTCATTAATTATATATCTTCTTTTATTTTATTTTTTATTTTTTTTAAAGCATGTATTATATTAAAAACTAAACAAACAAATAACTCAGTACACTTTGTACTTTTTTGTTCAGTTGATCTCCCACTCAATCAGAAGTAGAGTGACCTACTCAACTAGAACCGACCATTAATTAGGATATACGACCAAAGATATTTACATTCGAATTACCAAAATCTACTCATAAAAAAAGGTTTCGAGATCCATTCCAACCAAGATAGCATTCTTCCTTTTTTTGCCCTGTATTTCAGCTATTGAAAAAACACCAGTTGAGATTCGTATATAACGTTGGACTCATCTGGAACTATATTCGAAAACATTATATTGTTTCGGGTTTTCCATATATAGTAGGTTGTGACTCTTATTACGAAAGCCTAAATCTTGAGCTGCCATGAAACAAGCGTTCCCACAGCTCCCGCTTCTAGATCTCCCTTTAATATTATAGTATATAAAACCTAGTAACTATTAATTGGGTCAAGTTTCATTGTCATATTTTAACTTTTAAAATTACACTCGTATTCGTATGGTTTTTAATTTATCTCGCATTCAGTCATTCATGTTAACTTTCACCGTTAGTAGGTCTCATGTTTTTCACACATTAGAGGTTTATTTTTTTATTTTTTTGTCATTTTCACCTTTATCCTTATTACCAAATAGATTAAACAAACAAAAATTAAAATTTAATTACGAAATTCTAAATTATGAACTAGCGATCATCAAAAATTAAAATTTCTAGATTATAAACATACAAACTAAACTTGAATCTTCCTATCAAGCTCAGGATTTCAAATCAAAACATACAACTCAAAACCTTTGAACAAATTAAAAATCTTAGATACATGGACCAAAGATCATACAAACACAATAAAATAAAATAAAAACCGTAACAAGGGTCTTGCTTCGTGAACCGTAATCAGATAAATAAATAAGATGACGAGAAGAAGCATGTCTTAAAAGTCAACTTCACAATATTACGAAACCAACAACTCATACCCCTAAAATTCAAAATCATACACCTTAAATTCAACACATTTTCAAGATCTTTACTTGTGTGAATCATTTGGGACATATTATGCACGAATTTGAGGGCTTGCTATAGATAACAATACGCATGAGATTAATAGGGTTTGCGTGATTTTTAATATAGGAAATAAGTTATTTTGTAACGAGTAGAAGGATGAAATAAAAATATATAGTATGAGATTATATAATAAATAATGCACACTTTAGAGAAATCCAAGAATAAATAGTAATATGGATACATGTTAAGCTAGTGACAATTATATATATTCGGATTTTTCTTTATTATCCATATTTACATTTTCTTTCCTTTTTCAACCCAAAAATTAGTGTAACCTAATTCAATCTAAACCAATTTTTATTTTATATTTATATTTATCTTATCTTATAATATTATTAAAAGAATAGGATGATGACATCATCATCCTTAATTATAGCAAATTTTTACTAATTACAATCTTATATTTTACAAATTTTCTTAATAACCCCTGATAATTACCTCATAATTATAGCAATTACAAATTACAACATTCTATTTTATAAATTTTCTTAATAACCCCCTATAAATACAGATAACTTTCTAATTTTAATATATTTACTTTTCTTACATTAAAAAAATAACAAATAGCATATCATGCTTTTTTTTGCTAAAAGAGAAACATAAAGCTAACTAAGAAAAACAAGATATATAAAAACAATAATTAAAAAAGAAGTAATGATAAATCAAAATAAAGCAATTAATAAAATAAAATAATAACTATTAAAAAACTTATAATATAAGAAATAGTAAAAAAAGGCAAAATTGTAACTAAATCAAATTTTAGTATACTTATATGTAATTTACACCATACATTATTATAAAATAAAGCATAAAATAAAAAATTAAGAGTTAATTACAAAAATGGTCCATGTGGTTGTCACTAAATTTTACTTTTAGTCCTTTAATTTTAAAAATTACAAAAAAGGTCACTGTGGTTGTCAATTTGTTTCAGTTTCGGTCCTTTACACTAATTGTCGTAAAGTTTTTCTGTTAGAAGCTCTCATGTGTTGCACATGAGGGTATTTTGGTCATTTAAGATGTTATCCATGTTACCAAACACTAAACCCTAAATCATTATTTACTATTCTCTACTCCATCTCTCTTATATACGACATTCAAGGTCTTCCAGATTCACCCCACCCCACTGGCAGCCTTTCTACCACCCCCGCTGCACCACGGTGGTTGTTTTCAATGTTAGATTATATGCAGAGATAATTAATGGGTACATTGTGTCCAATGTTATAAGAGACTAAAGGTTCACACTGCTACACATCCAATTAGTATAGTTTAGAATTTACCAATATTTGTGTGGAAATAATTAATCAGTGGAATTAATTTTTTGAGAGAGAAATAAATAATAAATAGTTATTTATTATTTAAAGGGAAATTAAATATTAAGTTTAATAACGGACCAGTTAATTAATAGTTAATTAATTAACTAGTAAAAGTCCAGGGGGTCAAAGTGCAAGAAATGAAACTTCAATTAAAGTCATGGGCTTTAATTGAACGGGGTTGGGCTTGGATAAGGTTTAAAGTATTTAAACCTAGAAAAAACTCATTTATCCTTAAATAAAAGATTTGCAACGAAAAAGAACCCTAGCCTCCCTCCCCTCTCTCCTCTGCGTCGACGGCAACAATGAGGCAAAGCCTCACGGTTTTTGCGATCTACACACACATACATGCGGTTCGTGTATTACTCGGGTAATTCCAACAGCGATCTAGCAACTAGTTCGTTGGTGGTGCAGTAGTGGTGGACTAACTTTAGCAATCCCAAGATTCAAGAGGTATTGTTTTTCTTAACCTTTTATCTTGATTGTTGATATGAAACTGTATAGATCATTAGAAAGATTGTTAGAAATATTAAAGTGAGGGGTGTAATATGTAAATACACCAAAGTTGGGAAATGCTATAAAAGGCATTTCCCAACTCATTATCAATTAAGCTTTGCATTTTACAACATATCTTGTGTTTGTGTTTCTCTACATTACTCTCGGCTCTCTCTCTCTAACCGAACACACACACAAACACACACTAGAAGAACTATCTTCTAAGCATTGCTTCATCCGTATTGTATTACGGGACCATCAATTGGTATCAGAGCCAAACTTGTTTTTGGCTCGTGATTGTTCAAAAGAAGACAACAAAATCTCGAAGTGTTCAAGCTTCTAAGAAGAAAAGGCTCTCGGTTGTGCAAAGGTTCAAGAACGTCAGTTTTATTCAAGATAAACTCAAGCTCAAACGACTTTTAAAGGTAGAACTCATTAAAGGTATAAACTACATCTCCTTTAACTTTCTTTTGAGTTGTTTCGATAGTCTTACAAAGGTTACAAAACATTCTTTGAAGAAAAACACAAACCGTGGGTGTTTTTATAAGTATTAAGTCAAGAAGGTCATTAAATACCCACTTTTTCAACATTAAATTTTCTGGGTATTTAAGCATTTATGGTGTTCTTGGTCTGAAAGTACAACTGGAAAAAGAAGAAATCGAATTTTATAATTTATTTAATTATAAATTCATAATAGATTAATGTTGTACAAGGAAAATCAAGTACTTGCCATACCAATCAAGTACAAGTGGTTAGACACTATTCAGGGTATGGCAATCTGATTTAACAAGGACACATCAGAGTCTATCAGCCGGTTCCTTGGTTAATGCGATTGACTCTTGGGGCGGCTTATAGAATTTTGTCAAATTAGAACACCTAAGTGTTAATCAAATAGCTATAAGCCAAGTTCAGTGAATCGCATGCGATTAGACTGTGCGGCTTATAGAAGCAGTTGATAAGTTTACCTGAATCGCATGCGATTAACACTTACATCTATCAGCCGGCTTGTAAAGGGAATCGCACGCTATTGAAAAGTTTCTATTTGATTCGCACTTGATTGACAGGACTAACAGATTATTTTCTAAGTTTTTGATGAAACAGGATTGATTCGCATTCGATTAACCATCAAAACTAAGTTCTTATTCTGCTTGTTTTCAAGGACACCTAATCGCATTCGATTGACCTGTATTCGCATTTGATAAGACAAATCCCAATCAAGTTATTCCTTATACTTGGACAAGTGATTGACTCTTTGGACTTGAATTAAAGAACTCTAAAACGTTTGGACTTAATCAAACAATCTAATTCATAATTGAATTTAATTTAAATCAGATTTAATTCAAAGGTGAATTACATTACTTCAAGTCTATCTAGTTCAAGGTTGAATTTAATCTTTTAAGATCTAATTCAAAATTGAAATTCACAAGACTTAGTTCGTTAATCAATCATTCAAATCACTTTAAAATCAGGACAAGTTTTTCGAACAATCAAACCATCTTACAAGTAAACGATCATTTCTCACAAACATCACTAATCATGTCAAGTACAAATGAAATGATGTCCATTGGCACCGACACAAAACCTCCTGTATCTTCTAGCTCTAACTTTAATATGGGTATTAATCATAAACACATTCAAACCATATTAAATCGCATAAAAGAGTTAGAATGTCAGGCACTAGATTTAATCACAAGAAATCAAGTTCTATAAGATGTTTCACACACTCAAAAATTGGAGGCACAAACAATAATTAAGAAGTTAGATAACGACTTAATCAGCCTTAGGAACCAATTAGCTGCAAAAGAATCTGAGCTTTTAGAATTAACCAGTAGGACTAATAACACCATATTAGATCTCAAAGCAGAATGTAAGTGTGCTGAAAAGGATTCAGAAATTCTAAAAAATGAACTTAGGAAAGAACGAAGTACTCTTTACTCTAGAATCAATGAACTTGAATACCTTCTGTCCAAACGTGATCAAAGTGAACATACCATCTCTCAATACAAAGAAAAGGAACGTCCTTTCTCCAGATGGAATTTCGATGGGCTTGGCTTCAAATTGAAAAGGATTACGTCCAAACAATTATATAATGCTGATCTGTTTGGGTTAGGACTTACCCAAAGGATGGTCTTTGTTGGCCAAGAAGAGACACAAATAGAGGAAGATTTCAAACGAACTCTTAATGTCAAAACTGAAATTCCGTTTGATTATTCTAATTTGAATGACTCATACCTTGCCAATCTCTCTTCCTCGTCCGATTCTGATGTTTCATCGTCTGTCTATTCTGATGAAGAACTCTACTCCCCTGTTTCACCAAAGCTCACTGTTGAATACATTCCTCACAAAGAATTACAAGACAGATTCAACACCCTGCAGGAATTTTGTTTTACCCAAGTCATTCAACAGGACCTCGCCAAAGCCATTCAAAATGATTTAAAACCTCCTACCTCTGAGACATTCCCTTCAATGCATGAAATCATCACCTGTCAACAAATTCCCAACATGTCATTTGTACATGATGGAAAGATCATTGATAAACTGTGTAGGAAACAGTTTGTTTTGAAAGAAAGAATCAAAGCCCTCCAAGTAAAGATGGAAACTCCAATAGTTCCCTTTACCTTCTCACTTTTTGGTTCAGATATGGATGATCTAACTCATGCAAACACCAAGGGTACATATTGCACAACTTCTGTAAAATCTGTTAATAAACCTGACTTAAAAAATCTTAAGCTTAAACAGATTTACAAACCAAAGCAACAATCCACTCCTAATCCCAATTCTCGTGTGCACATAGAAGTACCTGAATCATCACAAGCTGCAGCCAGTCGACCACGACTTCATTCTAATCTTCTATCCTCTGCTGCAGATGTGAAGAAGGCTGGAAACAAGAAGTTTGAAATAAATACATCATGGAAAAGAGCTATTCCTAGATCCACTAGGAGGTGTTCAAATTTGAAACCTGTCTGTGAAAACATTTTGATGTTTGATTCTGTTTGTAATCATTCCAGTTCACAAGGCAAAATTGCTTCTACCATGTTTTGTATAAGTGATGGTTGTACTCATGGACACTGTGAATTTAATTGTTGCTATGATCAATTGAGAAAGACTTTAGGTGTTAAACCATGTGTTGATTGGACTGATTTTTATGCTAATCAAATCTGTGTTCCATTTTTAAATTCAAAAGGCTACGTCATTAATCAATGGATCACCACTCGTCAATCACATGCTATTAAACGCTTAAACAAATCCAACCGATTACTCACGATCAAGGAACTGGAAGTCTACAGACGGCAGGGCTATGAAGCATTTAAAAGGGCTTGGATTGCACAGGAAAAACACTTGCATTCTCAAAAGCGTTCTCGCAATTCCCCTTCCAAAATCTCAAAATCTCCGAAACCCAAGTCATCATCCATTCAACGAGTGGCAAAACCTGCTAATCGCAGTGTTCCATTTCCGCGACAGCAAGTTGATGCACCGAGGCCACAAAGAATTCTTAAGAATTCCTCTCAACCATGGATTCGCAAATATAACGCTTCCGCAACTCTACCGAATCCGAAACCTCCGATTCCATCAACTGTTAAACCAACAGTGGTGCAGAAACTTTCTTCTCAGCAAATTTCTTCCAAATCTATTCCTTCACGTCCAAAGCTTAAGTCCATTTGGGTATCGAAGAATAGATCATTAGAAGTTTCATCATCATCAAAACCAACAGTTGTTACTCAACCCAACTTAGAGACTAATAATCAAGGACCCATATCTAAATAGGGACCTAAACGTGATTTATTCTCTTTTTGCAGGTGCCTCACTTGTGGTACCTTGACTCCGGCTGTACCAAACATATGACCGGCAACAAAAGTCTTCTCAAGAATTATGTTCCTAAGTACTCCAGGAATGTACGTTTTGGGAATGATAATGTTGCACCAGTTTTGGGGTACGGAGACATTGAGAAGAAGCACATCAAGATCAAAAAGGTCTCCTATGTGGAAGGATTGGGTCATAGTCTATTTAGCATCGGACAGTTTTGTGACAAAGATCTGGTAGTCATATTCAAGAAAAACAAATGTTCTGTGATCACAGAAACTGGTGATGAACTATGCCGGATGCTGACTATGCCGGATGCAAGATTGATAGGAAAAGCACCTCTGGTAGTGCACACTTTCTGGGAGATCGGGGAGTCTGCTGGGCATCAAAGAAGCAAAACTGTGTATCCACTTCTACAGCAGAAGCTGAGTATGTTGCTGATGCAATATGCAGTTCACAAAGTCTTTGGATACGTACACAACTATCAGATTCTGGTCTCAGTATCCATTCGGGACTCTCAGTCTGCCATCGCCATCTCCTGCAATCCGATATCCACTGCATCAATCGAGGGGGAGTTTGTTCCTGGTTTTACACATGTTGCAAATGTGTAGGGGGAGAACTTTGATACACATTGGGCACATGTGTAGGGGGAGAAGTTTATTACAACTAACACTCTCCAAATTAAGGACTTGGTCTAAACTTTCAAAAACAAAGCCTAAGTCTAGGGGGAGTGTGTCACACAAACATTAAAATCAACCATATCTGGAGAATTCAATTTTTCAAATCTTAAAATTCAAATATCTTGATTTGTTCAGAAATTTTCCAAGTGTTGGTGTTGGTGTTGGGTTCTGTTTCAACCAATCGCATAGAATCACTTGAAACCCAACAAAATAAATTTTTCAAGTACTGGTTCAATCGCATGGGAAGTCAATTGCATGCCTTAGAAAATGAAATGAATTCAGAGTCAATCGCATGCGATTGGAATAAAAAACAATCAATCGCACGTGATTAAACAATTTCAAGTATTGTTTCAATCGCATGCGATTCAAATAAGTTGGCAAGTCTAAAAGCTTAATCGCATGCGATTGATAAACAAAGGGTGAATCGCATGCGATTCATATGGCTTGATAGAATCAGGCCCTCATAGGCTTAATCGCATGCGATTGGAAAAGAGGGATTCACATGCGATTCAAAAAGAGCCGGATTGTGAGTCAATCGCATGCGATTGACACTTACAAGAGGGAATCGCATGCGATTACCCCTGGCTTAACAACAAGTATAGGCCATTCGCATGGGCTATCAGCCGGGTTTTTTACCTACTGTGAGGACCAATCGGAGCTTGACACGTGTCTTTTTCACTGACATAAGTTACCCATGAGTTAACTTCCTTCATACGATTCAAAATTCGAACACTTTCAAATTCTCTCAATCTTGGCTACTTGATTTTTCGAACTTTCTCGTTACGCTGCCAAAATTTTCGACATTAGTGTCAAAATACTCCTAATCATATAGGTAACAACTTGTATGGATTGCATTTTTGAAATTTTGACTTTAAGTTGTAATTTTGGGGCTTCAAACTTTCGCATGCGATAAGGGTTTTCGAGACTTTAGTTGAACTTTTAGAATTCGAAACAAACTCCGTTGGTGAAACTAAACTTGCGATGGCACATTTGAACGTATGGGGAACACTATGATGTAAAAATATTTCAAAAATCTCGAAAAGTGTTCTTCGTGTTCATGGGGGGTATGAACATACACATACAATTTGGTTTTTGGCTTGAAAAGAGGTGTTAGGATGATTTTTTGACCATGCTTAAGTAATACAAAGTTGTTTATGCCTATCTAATTGCTATATTGAAAGTGTCAAAACAACTTTTTTATGCACAAAATCATCATGTACACAATGGAATTTTCAGACTTAGGGTGTTAGCAAAGTTTTTCCAACTTTATAAGTTTGGTCAAATGTCAGTCAATCTTGACTCTTTCACTTATCTTTGACCACATTTCCAATTCTTTCAAAGATAAGTGAGGTCAACTGATATATCTCTTTATCTGTGACTTAAATTTTTACCTATCTGTGCAGATAAGATGGCTCAAGCTATTGTTGACCCAGAGGAAATCATGCCTCGGTCTGAATTCTTAAATTCCAAATCACATGAAAATAATCACTATACGAACCTCACCAAACTAAGAAATCCCACTTACCCTATAGTCACGGAGATTTTCAAAATACATCCTCTGAACCATATGTTGACCTTTAATCCTGCTACTACTGGCACCCATGTACCTGAACTTTATGTCCAACAATTCTGGAAGACTTGTGAAATACAGATCAATGCTGATAATTAGGAAGTGATTCATGCTGAAATAGACGAATATACCATTGAAATATCTGTCAGCCGTCTCCGGAACATCTTCAGGCTCCCAAGGGCAAACAGCAGACCACCAGCTACAGCCTTCGTTGATATACCCGATGAGGAAGCATGTCTAACAGCTATTAAGGGAATGGGGTATACTGGTGAGCTGACAAGAAAGAATCAGTTTCGAAGGACAAACTTACATCCAAAGTACAACACCTTAATGACTGTGCTTCAAAGATGTATCACTCCAAAGCATTCAGGCTATGAATATCCTACTGAACATCAACTGCAAATCTTTGTCGCTGCTGCAACTCATCTCCATGTGAACTATGCCTTTCTGTTCTTCCAAGATTTCAAAGCAACTATTCTAAAGAAGAACTCAGCAAAGAAGAAGGAGGGCAACTTTTTGCCTTATCAAAGGTTCATTCCCATGATAGTCCAACACATCATGGATCGATATCCGGACATTCCTCGTCGGGCAGGTTTACCCTCTGTATCTCCTAAACTTTTTACATTCATTAAACCTGCTACTCCAGCTAACATGCCAATCCCTCAACCTTTCCCTGTATCTCTCTTAGACCTTTGTGAGCATAATGATATTGTTAAGAGTTATAGGGAGAGTGTAGGAATACCTCCTATGGTTGTGCCAGAGCCGGCCATACCTACCCAAGGAGGAGTAGCACCAAGTGAGGATAGAGAGAATAGGCCTCAGTCATCTATGGGAGATGCTGAGAGGGGAGTGGAGAGAGAAAATGTTGAGAGGGGTGGAGAAGAGGGTGAAGGTGTTGAGAGTAGAGAGGGAGGGGATGCATATGATCCCGCCACCATTCAAGCCATTGTTCAGTCTCTTTCTCAATCCACCCGCACCCAAGCTGTACTAGAAGAACTTGGTCTTGACATTTCTGAGTCATCCAGTTCTGAATCCTCTCTTCATGAGTCTGCTTCCCATCAAGGAGGTGCCACTGCCTTTGAAACTGTTATATCTCCCATGGGCACCCCTGAGCACCCCATTGACCAACCAGCAGAAAGTACCCCTTCTTTCATGAAATTAACTGATCCACATACTACCCCTGTCATTCATAATGTGATCATTGCTCCTGAACATGACATCCCACCAGTTTCTCAATCTCCAAACGTATCTTTTGAGGTGGTTATGGAGTTGGCAGTGGAGAAGAAGAAGAGGATAGGAGTATTTGTGAAAGAGAGGAGGTAAGAAAAGAAAATGTGAGCGCTGAGGGACCCCTCAACCAAGAAAACCGGGAAGCCACATCTAATATGAGTCCTAGCACTGCTGGGGCTCGTATTGAACAAGCCGCGGTTATCCCACCCGTGCAAGTTTCTGCCCCACCAAGCTACTACGGTGTCTCTCAACAGGCACCGTCTTTATTGCACAGGGTTATAGCACACAATCTAGGCCAACCCCAATTGGGTGTTGGACCTATTGAAAACAGAGGACTGCCTCCCTCATCCTCGACTCCTCTTCGTGCACGATTTGATTTGCCGCGGATATCCGCATATCTTGAA
Source organism: Pulicaria dysenterica (assembly GCA_947179395.2). Lineage (NCBI taxonomy): Eukaryota > Viridiplantae > Streptophyta > Magnoliopsida > Asterales > Asteraceae > Pulicaria > Pulicaria dysenterica. Next base: position 15,045,650 of record OX359296.1, read on the forward strand.
CAACACAAGGTAACTATAGATGCACTGAGCTTGTTGACTCAACAAGTCTCCGCAACTTCCGTAGGTGGTACCTCCCAAGGTGTCATTCGAGGATCGGAAGGAAATCCTGCTGGAGCCAACATCCCTGCTGCTCCAGTAGGTGGTCCTGCCTCTGTGGTAGGTACCTCAACCGGAAGTCTTAGTGATTCCGGGTTTGTTACACGTGCAGATCTTAACAATGCTATCAACCAAGCCGTGTCTCCAATCCGCCAACAACTGCAGGAGACAAATCTAAAGTTGGATCGGATCGAAAGGGATTCCAGGGAACAGACTGAGCAACTGTCGCGTATTGAAAATCTACTTGCAGCTCGTCTTCCAGCAACGGGCCCTCAATCTCAACCGGATGTCACTTCACTATCGGTCGACGCCTTAAAAAGCATCCTCTATGCTAAACTGATTGAACAAAGGCCAGACACTGCTTATGATCAAGACATTCTGACTACTCTTTGCAACGAACAACGTCCATCGGGAATCTCCATGGATGACTTTCAAGAGTTTCATGAAGATGTAAACAGAAAGATTGATGGGATCACTAAAGGTTTCTACACCTCCCTATCAAAAGTCACAGACCGGCTTACTACCCTAGAAACAACCTGTCAGGCTCAGGCTCAGGGGAGTAAGCGGAGACGGGATGATCAGGATCCGGATGATCAACCCGAGGGGGAGAAAAGGAGAAAATACATGTCTGCTCCCTCAGTTGTTACTACTGTGCCTGTCCCACTCGTTACTTCATACTTATCTGCAGGTACAAGTTCAACTGGGTCCGGAAGTCAACACAAACAACAACAAATGGCCGATGAAGTTTATGAACGACAGCAAAAGGAAAATGCTGACAAACAAATTGTACTTTACGTACCTCAGCAACAATCTGAACCGAGGCCAAGTGATCTTGAAGAAGGTGAAATACCTTATAAGCAGCCCCATGCCGAGATGTCTGACTGTTCTAGTGACTCAGAGGAATAAGTGGAAGATTTATATGAGTTTATTCACACATCACCTGCAAGGCATGTGGGGGAAGGTAGTTTTGCTCTTCCAGAGGAGGAAGCTGAGGATCCTGAGATGGAAAGTCTATTCAAGGGTATTGATGATTACGTCGAGGTTGCTACACGTCCAGATTCTCCTAGAATTGTTGACAGATTTGATGATATCCCTAGTGAAAGGGAGCTTGCCCTCAGAAGAAAAGAAAGGGAAGCAATTTCTAGAAGGGAAGCTAGGAGAAAGCCTAAACAAAAGAAACCTATCTTCGACGTGTCCAGGGTTCTCAGTGGGATTAATGTTGAAGTTCATGAAACTTTCCCTCCTCCTCCTGGTCGGTTTCAAGAATCAGCTGCCGACGTACTTGAAAGAAACAAACAAAGAGAGGCAGCTGAAAAGTTCAGACAAGAGTCTGAATGGCCCATGCCACCACACTTCATAGTACCTCCTGCTCCACCAGTGTATCGGGGAGACCCTGGTCTTGATACCGGGAATATGTTTACAAGAAACGCTGCAGAAAATCCGATATGGAAACCATTCTTTGTCAATGCTGCCAATCTTGAAGAAAGAATATCAGAGATCTTCAGCAGTCAGTTGATAGAGGTTATCTCGCCCGAGCTGAGAAACATGAACGATAGACGAAGAAGAAGATATGATCATATTCTTACTCGTTCCAAAACCAAACCAGAAGATATCAAATCAAAGTATCCCATAAGTGACCTTCTCAGTGTTTATACCGAAACCAACTTCAACATAAAATATGCCATCTTTCATGTCAAGAGAGCTAACAACCTCACATACTTTCTTACTGAAGCAGATTTGAGGTATGTGAACATCGAAGACATCAGCTTCATATTTGACATCCTTTCCCAGAAAAAGGGAAAATGGCCTGATGAAGAATTTGGTAGAGTTGCGTTAATGAGGTACATGAGAAATCTTATGGAGTTCTTTGAGGAACATGATATCCAGCTCGGGGCTGAGAATAACTATCGGAAGGTCAATCTTCTTAAGCCTAATCAGAATCATCCAGATCTAGAAAAGCTTGAAGAGTTGACTGTTATCTATGATGGTCATCCCAACTTTAAAGGTGCTCGAGCGGTTGTCTCCAAGAATACAAAAGGCGAAAAGATCTTCATCAGACTAGATGAACTCAACGGGTATTCTGATGGCACCTTGAAAATCCTTCATCACAAGATTCATCAAAAGGTTTGGGATAACCGAGCAGCGTACACGGATGAAGAACATTCCCAGGTATACAATGCAATAGAAAAAATCAAGAAAGCACTGGCAAGCAGGAGAGAAATCAGAAAGTGGCAAGTGGCATTCGGCATTCGCAACAAATCTGCTTATGAATAGTTTTATGTATTAATTTGTTGTGAATGATTACACACCTCACTTAGGGGGAGATTGTTAGAAATATTAAAGTGAGGGGTGTAATATGTAAATACACCAAAGTTGGGAAATGCTATAAAAGGCATTTCCCAACTCATTATCAATTAAGCTTTGCATTTTACAACATATCTTGTGTTTGTGTTTCTCTACATTACTCTCGGCTCTCTCTCTCTCTCTAACCGAACACACACACAAACACACACTAGAAGAACTATCTTCTAAGCATTGCTTCATCCGTATTGTATTACGGGACCATCAAAGATCCTAACCCTTTTGGGGTTTAGAGGATTGTGTTCAATATGTTTCCGCTTTAGGATTGAACCAGTAGAATCAAACTCAGGGCTTGACCAGTTTGTGTCAAACTAGTGTACGACTTAAAATATTGTGATTAATGTGATTAATGTGATTAAAATAAAATAAAATGTGATTAATGTGTATCATTAATCAAGTAGAAAAACCACGGTTTATGACAAACTAGTGTACGACTTCCGCTTGTTAGTCGTATTAGTAAAATTTTTATAAATTTAAAGTTTTGTCAAGATTATAAGTTTTAAACTTATAAAGCCGTTTTGTGCACCTAGTATAGGTACACATGTAAATCGTATTTTTAAAACAGATGGTTTTAAAATGGTTTTTCAAAACTGGAAAATTAAGTTTTTCTTTTAAACTTAATTATAAAACGCAAGAAAATCTTAGATCAGTGTGCTACCTTTGCTGTTAAACGGTACTCGGGTGTCGGAAGTTCCCAAACCTTGGGCATCCGGGTTTAAACCATTGCGGCAAAGGGTATGAAAGATTCTGCGATAATCGGGAGTCCCGGCCAGAATTCATACTGTCTTAGGTGGTGCGATCTATTTTGGTGATAATCGGGAATCCCGTCCCAAAATGCACTAGAGTAGAGTTAAACATACTAGACTTAGTCTAAGTACTCTACGAGGTTCTAGGAGTCGTATCAGTAAGGTACGATTGGTACTGGGTGTTACCTACCAGAAATAGCATGACTTGGCGGGAAGTGCCCAAACCTTGCGTCAAGTATGTGAAATATGGATCCTAGGTCTGATATATATTATTTAAGGGTTTGATGATATATGTTAGAAAAGTTTTTTTGCAATTACTAATTAAATCGAGTTTTAATTTGTAGATGGCAACCAACGTTACCAACACTAACAACCTCTCACTTCGCTCTATCCTAGAGAAGGATAAGCTCACCGGACCAAACTTTCTCACATGGGAGAGAAATCTCCGGATCGTGCTGAGGCACGAGAGAAAGTGGTACGTCCTAGAACAACCTCTAGGAAATCCTCCTGCCAACAATGCTAAGGCAGATGTCTGGGAGGCTTATCAAAAGCGCTCCAATGACGCCCTTGATGTTAGTTGCCTCATGCTTGCAACAATGAGTGCACTTGTTCAAGATCATCAGGGTGCACTTGTTCAAGATCCTCATTGGTGAGGGTTGAATGTGCATGGCTGGCAAGAAAAGCTTCAAGAACTGCATCTGGAGTATTCATATCTAGTCCAACAACAGAACTAGTACCTGCACCACTATCAAGAGAGTTAGTTAATGAATGGTTTGATTCCATACCTGAGGAAGATAGGAGAGCAGCACTTTGACTAGGGACTACATTTTTTCTTTTTCCCTCTATCTCTCCCTCAAACACTATCAAACTATTATAGATGTCATCTAACTCTATGTCTTCAAGAGAATCCTTGGTTCTCCATTGTGCAGCAAATACAGTCCATTCATCACCTAGAGACCTAAGAAACTTTCTATTTATCTCATCTTGATCAAGCCTAACCTTAGCACTCTCCAGTTGACTCACCAGTTTGTAAAACCTATCAAAGATTTGGGTGATACTCTCATTCTTCCCACTGGTGAAGTTCTCATAGGCTTGTTTAAGAAGATCTCTTTGGTTTCTCTTAGAACTAGCATTCCCAGCAAACCTCTTCTCCAGAGCATTCCAAAGTTCATGAGCATCATCAAATTTCTTGAATTGATGTTGATACTCATTGGGAATTGCAATCTGAAGGATGCTGAGGGCTTTCATCTCAATCATTCTATCCTTCTTTTCAGCATCTGTCTTTGGAGGTGGTTTCTTCTTTGGTTTTCCATTCTCATCCAGTTCAATGGGATTAGTAGGAACAGTTTCAATGATTTGCCAAACAGCATAGTCCATTAGTTGGACATGCTGTTTAATTCTTAGTTTCCACATCTCAAAATCAGATGGTTTGAGCATGGGAACACGAATGTTGGACCCTGACCCACTGTTATCAGAAGAACCTCCCGAATCCATTGAAACAAATTGATTTAAAGACAGTTTAAAAAAAATATTAAAGCAATATAAAGCAAAAACCTTCAACCGGTGATCAAAGGAACCTTAATGATAAGGCTCTGATACCACTTGTCAGGATCGGATATAGATTATATCAAATAACAAGAACTAACTTTAAATAATCAATCAGAGTAAAATAAAAGTTAATCTTTAACTATGATCACAATCAATTAAGAAGTTGCGGAATCACACTTAATTGATTAAAGAAGGTTTTAAACAAAGATTAATTCAATCAAACAGTAGTTTTATTAACCAACCAGAATGATTACAAAAGCAAACTTCACCCCCAATCTAACTTATTCTGTTAGACGAAGAACACAGACTGTTCTTAGGTTTCAACAAGAAACTTAGAGGCTAAACACTTTCAGAAAATAAATAACAATAAGAACAAATGCTTTTAATAAAGAGATCAAGTCGTCGTGCTAAATTGATCATCTAATGAAGTATATATAGACTCTTGATCCTCCTTGAATTGTTGACAGTTAGGTAATCTTCTATCTTCTGAGATAATCTTGATAATCTTCAAAGTATTTCGAGATATCTTCAAAGATAGGATTTTCCAAATATAGCTCAACAGAAACTGTTTAATGAACACAACAGTTCTTGATACTTCTAACAGTCTTCAGCTTCAAGGTCTTCAAACAGTTGTAGTAGTTTGTACTAACAGTTCTGAACTCTATATAACAGCTTTAAAGTTCACAGCAACTGTTGGTTACAACTGTCTTCACAATTTCAACTAACAGTTCCAAACTGTTTGTCAATATTCTTCTAACAGTTTTGAACTGTTTTTCACAAAGTCCATTAACAGTTTTAACTTTGCATCTTTAACAGTCTTAATGCCTTAGCTAATTTCCCAACAATCTCCCCCTAACTTAAAGAATTGATCAAAATCTTTAAGTTCTTTCGATCATCGTGTTCAATCACAGACAAATTAAGCATAAGCGAAGAATGAATTCCATGTATTTATGCAAAGTAAACTGTTAGTAACGAACTCTCCCCCTTTTTTATTGGAACAGTTGAAGGAGGTTTAACAGCAGCTGTCAACTGTTGGAGCACTTGATCATGTAGCTTTATTACCTCATTAGCGTGCTTCAAACTGTTGGTCAAAACCTTGATTTGCTGGTCTTGTTGAAGAATCCTTTTGTTTTGTAAGGCAATCTTCTTTTTGAGTTGCACGTATGCAGCAAAGAAAGGTGCAAAGTTTGAATTCGTCAATGCATTATGTTTCATTCTAGCCTCAATGTCATCCAGTGTTGCCACTGTTAACAAATCATTGACAGATAAAACTGGTGGTTCACTTTTAGAAGATCCCTCACCAGTACCCCTCTTTTCTTGGTACTGGGGATTTCCAGAAACTGTTTTACCAGCTTCTGTTGCCGTGGTTGAGATCTTAAAGATGTTGACACTATCATGTTCACCCCTTGTGGATGAAACAGTAGTGTCAGCCTAAACTATTCAACTATCTATTCACCTACTTAGCATGTTTCCATGCATGAGTATATATAAGCAAGGGTGTCCGGGTTGATGAAGAGAAGAAGGAGACAAAGGTACTTGGTTTAATAATATTATAATAGATAAAGTTAGTGGGTGAAAAGTAAGTTAACTTTATACTCAAAGTGTGTAAAGTGAACATACTTTTCAGTAAGGAGTTTACCCACTATCTATTATTATATTATTAAAGTACTACCTTTATGTCTTGAGAAAGTAAACTTCTCCTTCCATGCTTGTGATTTAATCAACACCATGCTTTCTGAAGATTTGACTTAACCAAGTATAGAGTTGCCAGCCATACTTAGTTGTTGAAGCATATCTTCGAGATATTCTCTTTTAAAGTATCTTTCTCTTTTTCCAGGGGATAAAGATCTATCATTTTTGTTTATTTGCAGATTCAAAAAGCGCTATGTACTTTTACAACGAGAGATATAAGGCATAATAGAACAACACATGTTCTGCCTTTGACTAAAGAAAATATTACACTGAAAAACTATTAGCTGATTAAAGACTCAGCTAACAGACACTGAACAGCTAACATAATTTTGCTCAGCTAAGGACAATTGTAAAAGACTCAGCTAATTAGATCTGCTCAGCTGATCAAGCTGATCAGCTAATCAATATAATTAGGGTACAGCTAATAAACCAATCAAAACAAACTCTCAGCTGATCCCAAGGGCTCAGCTAATCATTTGAGTATGATCAGCTTATTGAGACAAGAATGAATAAGTGTAGAATACCTATTTGACATGTGGGAGGCATCAGTTGACAAATGAGATACTGCTCAGCTGATCCTTGACTGCTCAGCTGATCCTTGAGGAACCCTCAGCTGATGGTTTGTACTATCAGCTGATGCTTTGTAGGTGCTTATCTGATGCTTCTTGACTTGTCTTTTTTTCTTAGCTGATCTTTTTGAAGCTGGTCCTTTGGCTGATACTCAGTGTTCAGCTGACACTTTGGCTCGTCAGCTGACATTTCTTACTTAGAAATTCTTTAAGTCTAATATGAAAAACAACACATGTTTTTCATTTATCTAAGTCCAAAACTGAATATGTGGTTTTGTTAACATCAAATCCTATTTTACTTAATAGAAAGGTTTGATTTAGGTTTGATATTGCTATCTCCCCAACAATCTCCCCCTATTTGATGATGACAAAACCTTATCTGATTTAAGAAGAATCAGTTTAACTCGGATTTGTAAAGATAAAACTTTTAAGTGCAATTTGGTTACCTAGCTATCTGTTTTTGGTAACTCTTTAATGTATGTTCCCTGATATTCTGTTTTTGGGAATCTTTTCAATTATGAAGTACCATTGTTCTATTTTTGTGGTATCTTTCTATCCTTTTTCTGTTTTTAGGATTTTTTATATTTTTTATATTTACACTATGTGAGCTATCTACTAAGAGTCATCTATACTAGCATTTTAGCCAAGTAGTCCATGATCAGAGTTTCAAGCTTGATTACAGAATCAAAGTATTTACATCAGAGTTTGTACAATTTGAACATTAAGCTAAATTACAGAGGATGAACTATTCTAAGAAGTTGAAATTACATCTAATCTAGTTATGAAGTTTCAATTTTCTTCCCACCAAGGTTCTTCTTTAACATCCAGAAGTCTGTCCAGAGGATTTGCAGTCAACAACTCTTCAGCTCTTGCTTGAATCAGACTTTCAAAGTGATCACTTCCTGTCTGTCCCCTTGTTGAAGTTGCAGCTTGAAATATCAGCTCTCTAGATGCTCTTCCTAAGTCAGATTCTCTTAGGAATTTGCAAATACCAGCTCTGTTCTTCAAGAACATCCCTCTTTTAGGTTCAGTTATGTACTTAAACATTTCTGGTTCGATGTTGGAGGGCAGAGCAGTGTTTAGACTTTCATAAGCAGCCAGGTAAGGATGATCAGGATTAAGTAAGATCTGTTCAGCAGGTACAAAAGCTTTGGAGGATTTCTTGAAGGCATCCTCAATCACATCAATGTGTTCCACGAATTGATCATGAGTGCATATCCTGTGGTAGACAGACATTCTGATCCAGTTTTCAAGTTTGCTTATGAACCTTGTGGCAATTTCACTTTTGGATTTTAGGAGGTGGTACAGAGTCTCAATCATCTCAGTGAAGGAGAACAGTTTGCAGTGATTAAGATAGACATTCTCATGTGTTTGTCTTTCATCTTTTCTTACTGTTCTGAGATATGGACCTTCATCTGTACCCTTATATGGAGTAACTCTTGAGATGAGATTTGGATTCTTCCTACTACCAAGTTCTTCTTGTTTTCCAAGAGCTCTATGATCTCCCTTTCTGATTGCTGAGTTGTAACCCCAAAGTTGAACTCATGCAATGCTTGAATGGCTTCTCTGTAAGTTCTTCCTCTTTTAGGAACTTTCTTGGTAGTAGGGTCATCTTGCTGTGGTGCAACTTGTGTTGGATGTGATTGAGAAGACAACATGATAGTTTCTTCTTCTTGTAGTTCTCTCAACTCATCATCAGTAGCACCTACAATGGCAGCAAGGTCTTCAGGAGTTGTGAAGTCCTGGTGTCTTTCCTTGGATTTGAGAACCTCTTCAATTGAGGTGCCAAGTGTAGCAGCCAGCTCACTTAACTTCCTAAGATTCTCATCATCTTGAGTTAGCTCTTCCTCTCTTCTTTCTTCTTCTTCAATCTCCTCAGCAGACATAATTTTCTTTCCTTTTCTCCTTAATGTGCTGCTGGGAGTTGGTTGACTTGATTGTACTGGAGAGGAAGCTTGGACTGGTGAAGCTTGAGTGGAGAGGCTCTGCTTTTTCAAGTTGAGCAGAGAGGACAGAGGCACCCTATCTTCATCATCATCAGAATCTTCTGATGGCACATTGATTGGTGCACAAGATTCATCTTGTCTGGGCTTTTTAGCACTCTTCCTTCTAGCCATTTGTTTAAGTCCTCTTTTTGGCCTCTTCTCATCTTGAGCAGGTTGCACCCCCTTAGATGGATTTTCCCTCTCAGCAGTTGATTGATTTAGAGTTTCTGCTTCATTGAGGTCTACTTGATCCTCTGCTGCCTTATCAGCTTCTACTGCTTGAATATGATCTGGTGAAGAGCTTGAGCTAGTGGAATCTGAGGCCAACTTCTCCCCCTTTTTGTCATCAACAAGTGAAAAAGGAAAATTATCAGAAGGCTTGGCAACAGAAGGTGGGATAAAAGAATAAGGAGATAGTGAAGGGGTAGAGGCAAAGGGAGGGATATTTGAAGGTGAAGGAGAGGTAGTAGGAATAGGAGGTTGGGTGAAGGATGGAGGTTGTCTTAGGCTGAGGATAGCATCAGTGATATTGGTGAATTCCTTAAGGGTTTCACTGTGCTTTTGGATTGAGTAGTGGCTTAAGTTTTTGTCATCAGCAGCTATGGTTTGGAGAGGAGAAGGGACTCTAAGAAGAGAGTCAGGGATGGTTACAGAAATGTTGGGAGGGGAAGGTCTTAAGGTTTGGAGTTGGGAAAGAAGATTAGAAATGGTTTGGTTTAAGGAAGTGATGGTTTGGTTTGAAATGGGAGGTGAAGGGGTGGGTGCAGGATGAGAAGTTTGGGATAAGAGTTGATCCAATTTAAGAAGAATTGGTGATAGATCAACTGGGGCAGGGGTAGGTTGGGGTTGGGATTGGGTAGCTTTAAGTGACTCAACCTCTTGGGTTAGATGAGAGATTTGAGTTTCTGTTTGGGTTTGGAAAGAGGTAAAGGAGGCTTGAAGACTATCCATCTTTTGAGAGATAGACAGAAGGTTTTGAAGTATTTGGGGTGAGGGTTTTGAGAAGTTGTGCCAAGAACAGGAATAAAGTGAGGTCCCTCACTTAGACCTTGGTATATAGGCCTAAGATCACTAGGAGCATATTGTGTGCCCTGCGCTAATGGTTGGTCTATACCACTAGTATTGACAGGCAGTGCAGTAGCATGTGTAAGAAGTGAATCAAATATAGGTGCAAGCATGTGAGTATGAGTGAGGATTGCACTCAGTAGGGTATCCCTTATTACAGTAGTAAGCTGTTGTGAACTTACTAAGGGAATGGATAGACTCAATGTGGGTATAGACACAGTATGACCTTGGGAGGAGGTCTGTATTTCAATGGCATCACCCTGTTGGGAGGGTGATCCAGATAGCAGGAGTCCCATATTTATAAATGTGTCCTGTTGGGAGAACACATCCACTGGCAGTTGGGTTAAGTCAGCTTCCATTTGCTCCCCCTCAACATAAAAGGGAACTAGTGGAGTTGAGGTCAGAGGTGTGGATAACACTACCTCAGAGACTTGTGAAAAGTGCACAAACTCTTGTGACCTTAATTTAGTATGGGTGTAGAAGGGAGTTGAACTAGTGACTGTTGGGAGTACACTAGAGCTTGGCATTTGTGGGGGTGTTTCAACTGGAGGAGAGGGTGGGTTCTCATTGGTGGGGTTAACCAATTGAGTATCCTCAAGAGTGGTAGTGATTATACCTGAGAGATGCTGAGTTTTGCTGATCTCAATCAGTTGAATGAGATTGTCAGAAATTGTCTCCTCCTCAGCATCATCACCATCAGCAGCATCTCCACTTTGTTGATTTTGTGGTGTGCTAGAACTAGAACTGACAGGGAATTTGGTAATAGGCATCCCTCTTTGAGAAGATGAGCTGGTTGCATATTGAACATTTTCAATAGGAACAAACCCAGCATCACCACCATGAAAATCATCATATCCTTCATCATTATCACCTTCACCACTATCAGCTGCATCAACATCCTCATCATCAGGATTAACAGGCTCATCCTGGGCTGGTGCATCATAAGAACTGGCTTCATAATGAGTATGAGCAGTAGAGTGCTCAGAATTTTCAGTAACCACATCTTGGGACTCAGAATCATTAGCCAGTGTTTCATCAACAGGTTGAGCAACACCTTCTTCTTCAACCCCTACATCCTCTTCATCTACTGCAATATCAATCAGCTCTTGCATTTTTGCAGTGATGGCAGGACCTTGATCTTCCCTTATTAAATGAAATATCTTTTGACCCATTTGAGGAATGGTCATTGCATCCAACACAGCAACTATCCCAGTATATTGTTCCCATTGAAGAAGATGGAGTACAAGCAAACTTAAATACCTTATGTAGGGAACAATGGTTCTTGTTGATTTCTTTGTTGTGCCAAGAGTGATCTTATCCACCATCTCTGAGAATATGACTTGAGCGAAGTTAATATTTCACCCTGTGATTAAGGCATGCAGAATCATGAGTTCAGTTTGATTCATTTGGTCAAAACTTCCAGATTTATGACCAAAACACCGAGTGATTACACTTTCCAAATACTTCCATGGGTGTCCCAGCACAGACAACTTACACTGACCATGGGTAACAGCCTCATTGTAACCAATCAGGGGTAAAACTTCCAAAACCTGATCCATTTGAGCAAATGGTTGATACGGGGCCAAGTTAGGCAGAGAGATGGCTTGTCGAAGAGTATTGACAGTGATGTTGATATTGATGGTGCCATTGAGACAAGTGCAAGTGATTAGTTCTTGATCAGTATGGTACCTTGCAGTGTACCACATTTCACCAACGATGTTTGGAAAGATGAAGAAAGGATGAGCAGAGAGATAGGGAAACAGGGGATGAGTAGTAATGAATGCTACCATAGGTTCGTATCCCTGGTTTGCCTTGTTCACAGGAATTTCAGTGTTGATTAGAAAGTTATTTGGACGAATGGTGATTTCTGAATTTTCAGTAATGTTCTCACCAGCAACAGCATTTGGAGTAGAAACAGGGTTGAAGAACACCATGATTACAGAGTGTAGAAACTGTGAGTAGAGAGAGCTTAGGGTTTGAAGAGAAGAAGAGTGTTTGGGAATTTTGAAATCACAAGAAATGAAGAACCGCTCAAAACACCTTTATATCTTCTTTGGAAACCTAAACTATCACAGAAATATCTTTTTGAAAAAGTAACTGTCACATCTGCAAAAATGGTAATAAACAGATAAGTTATTAAATACACGAACATTAAACAAATACTACCTAGTAACACATTAAATACAAATTATAAATTAATACCATAAGTGTGGGGACACAAGAATTTTAATTCTGAGAATCATCAGCTGACTGAATAAAGTGTCAGCTGATCGTTGTTAAGCTAAAATAGGTGTCAGCTAATGAATGCAATTAGCTGAGCGTCTAAGTCTTAGCTAATGGTTGATCAGCTGAGATATAGTATCAGCTGATGGTTGTCAGCTGATGGAATATCATTAGCTGATTCACCATTAATAAGATATGAAGAAGCTTAGATAAGTACTTCATTTCACACACAACTGGAATTAATTTCTCACACTAAATTAACTACCTAAGAAAGGAATATGTTACAAATTTAACATGCCAAGTTTGGATATTAGGAAGTTGAACCGAGACTCATCCAAAAGTTTTGTAAAAAGATCAGCTAATTGAACATCAGTACTTATATAGTGGATTGAAACTTTCTTTTTCTGCACATTATCACTAAGAAAATGATGTCTGATTTCAATATGCTTGGTTTTAGAATGCAAAACCGGATTGTTAGAGATAGAAATGGCACTAGTGTTGTCACACAGGATTGGTGAGTTTTCAAACTGTATGTCATAATCAAGTAGTTGATTTTGTAGCCTTAATAGTTGAGCACAGCAGCTTCCAGCAACAATATATTGTGCCTCAGCTGTTGAAGTTGAAACAGAGTTCTGTTTCTTGCTTGACCAGCTGACTAATCTTCCACCTAACAGCTGACAACCACCAAATGTACTCTTTCTGTCTAGTATGCAACCTGGAAAATCAGAGTCAGTGTATCCAACTAACTCAAAATCAGATTCTTTGGGGTACCAAAGACCTAGATTAGGAGTTCCTTTGAGATACCTGAAAATTCTTTTAACAACAGCTAAGTGAGATTTTTGGGATCTACTTGATATCTAGCACAAAGACATGTTGAAAACATAATGTCTGGTCTACTTGCAGTGAGGTATAAAAGAGACCCTATCATACCCCTATAAGCTCTAATGTTCACTGATTTACCATCAGTGTCCTTTCCAAGCTTTAAGGTAGTGGACATGGGTGTTTTCATTGAAGAACAACTTTCAAACTCAAATTTCTTAAGTAAGTCATTTACATACTGTGTTTGATGAATGAAAATTCCATCAACCTCTTGTCTAATTTGAAGTCAAAGAAAATAGTTTAGCTCACCCATCATGCTCATCTGATAGTTATCAGACATGAGTTTAGAAAACTTTTTACAAAGATCCAAATTTGTAGACCCAAATATTATATCATCTACATATATATGTACAAGTATTACATCACCATTGAATTTCCTTATAAACAAAGTGCTATCTATGATTCCTCTTATAAAGCCTTTGGTGGTTAGAAAAGAAGAGAGGGTATCATATCAGGCTCTTGGAGCTTGCTTTAGACCATACAAAGCTTTGTTTAAGAAGTATACATGGTCTGGTTTGCTTGCATCCTCAAAACCTGGAGGTTGTTTGACATATACCTCTTCCTTCAGTTCTCCATTGAGGAAAGCACTCTTAACATCCATTTGGAAAACCTTAAAGTCTTTGAAGGCAGCATAAGCTAGAAACAGTCTTATGGCTTCAAGTTTTGCAACAGAGGCAAATGTTTCATCATAATCAATACCTTCTTCTTGGCAATACTCCTGTGCAACCAACCTTGCTTTGTTTCTGATGATCAACCCTTGTTCATCCATTTTGTTTCTGAACACCCACTTAGTACCAATAATCGATTTTTCTTTTGGTCTTGGCACCAAAGTCCATACATTGTTTCTTGTGAATTCTGCCAATTCTTCTTGCATGGCATTAATCCAGTGAGGATCATTTAGAGCTTCATCCACCTTCTTTGGTTCAATCATAGAAATAAAACCTGTGTATAAACAGAAATTACAAGCTTTTGATCTTGTTAGTACAGGTGCTTCTATGTTACCTATGACCTGATCTTTAGGATGAACCCTGTGGTACTTATAGGCATTTTGGGTTCTGGGAGAGTTTGAATTATTTTGGATTGGATCAGCTGATGAGACTTCTGGTTGATCGGTTGACAGAATTTCAAGAATGTTATCTGATGGAACTTCTACTGATGAGGGAATGTTTGATATGGAATTAGAGTCCATTGATGTTGAATCATGATTCTCATCCTTCAGTAAAAGTGTGGATGGGTTTAGGATTGGATGTGTATTGGTTTGATGATTATTTGGTACAGTTTCATCTAAATCCTCTACATCAGCTGATGGGAGTGGATCAGCTGATACTGGAATGTTGTCTTCAGTATGCAGCAGATCATTAAATTCCTCACCTGTAGATGGATTAGTATAACAGGAAGCAACAAAGTCATTTTCATTAAAAGTTACATTGATTGATTCTTCTATGACCTTTGTTCTGAGGTTGTAGATTCTGTAAGCTTTGGAGATTACAGAATATCCAACAAAAACACCTTCATCAGCTTTTGGTGCAAACTTCTGCAATTGATCTCTCTGGTTCAGAATGAAACACTGACACCCAAATATATGCAGAAAAATGATGTTGGGCTTCCTTCCCTTCAGCACTTCATAAGGAGTCTTGTTGTGTCTCTTGATGACTAGGGATCTGTTCTGAGTGAAACATGCACAGCTGACAGCTTCAGCCCAAAAATTGAATCCTAACCCACTTTCACACAATATGGTTCTTGCAGCTTCTATTAATGTTCTGTTTCTTCTTTCAGCTACACCATTTTGTTGTGGAGTCCTTGGTGTAGAGAAGTTTTGTGATATGCCTTTATCATCACAGAACCCTTCTAGAGTTTGATTTCTAAACTCAGTTCCATGATCACTTCTGAGCATCCTTACCAGATTTCCATTTAGCACTTCCATCTTCTTTATGAAGCTTATTATTTCTTCAGCAGCCTCACTCTTTGCTTTTAGGAAGATGACCCAAGTGTATCTTGAGAATTCATCAACCATCACCAATGCATACTTACTTACACCAATACTAGCAGTAGCAACATGACCAAATAGATCCATGTGCAACATGTAGAAAGGTTTAGTAATGGAGAAGGCTTGCTTAGATGGAAAAGAAGTCTTGTGCTGCTTTCCCTTTTCACAGGCAGAACAAGGTTTAGGCTTAACATACGTCAGTGAAGGTAGTCCTGACACTAGTTCACCTTTGCTCAGCTTGTTTATATTTTTGAAGTTTAAGTGAGAAAGCCTTTTGTGCCATAACCAGTTTGTGTCAGTTACAGATTTTATATACAAACATGTCAACTTAGATGGATCACCAGAGGACATATCAAGAGTATATACATCCTTGGTTCTCTTTGCACAAATTATTGTTTTACCTTCTTGATCTAAAATGGAACCACCTGTGTTTGTAAAGAGGACTTTATGATCACCATCACATAACTGACTTATGCTGATGAGATTGTACTTAAGTCCTTTAACATATGATACTTTGGACAAGGTTAAGTTCCCATTATGAAGTTCTCCGTAGCCTTTTGTTTGCCCACAATTGTTATCACCAAAGGTCACTCTTGGACCTTTTTCCTTCTTGTAGTTACTAAGCAAGGCTTTACAACTTGTCATGGTCCTTGAACATCCACTGTCAAGATACCATGTGTTCAGACCCTGCATAGTTGAGATTGAAAGAAGGTTAGTGACACTTGGGCATCCACTACTAAGTGGATCCCTGTGGATTGCACCTAGCTATCCACTTCATATTAGGTTGTTTATAAATAAAAGGAACAACTGTGTTATCAAAATTAGTCCGCTGTCTTGAGTTACCTTCAAGAGAACAATCACTTGCCTTATGCCATTTGCTCCCACACTTATAACATTTTTTACTTTTGGAGCTTTTGACATGATTCAGTGATTGCCTAATAGATGTCTTAACTGTTTTCTGATGACTATGGGTCATCAGCTGACATATTTCACCATTCAGCTGTTGCAACTGATTCTGTAAACTAATAAGGTCTTTGTTTATAGTCACCTTAGGTTGACCCTTAGTTAAAATAAGTTTTTGATCAACCTTAGATGTGACAGACTTAGACTTCATGTGAGCATTTAGTCCTTTTCTCTTGGTTTATTTTATTTAAAGAGTTTGAAGTGATACTGGATCAGCTAAACAACTTGTAGAGGATTTTTTATCAGCTGACAGGGTATCAGCTGAGCAACTATCATCTGTTCTCTGATCAGCTGATTGAGGATCATTAGCTAATGAAATGTCAGTCAGCTGAGCACTTATATTTAATGTATCAGCTTTCAAGGTTTGACAACATAATGTCTCTTTGGTATCAACAAATGATTTCATTCCTTTACTGGCTTATTTTACAATTAAATTTTCAGTACTTTTGCTTTCTGTCAAGACAATGGAACTGGAACCAACTTTTGAAGTGGTTGAGTCTTTCAGCTGAGTACTTTTACTTTTGACAAATCTGTTAGTGATAATACTTTTTTCTTTTACAATCTTTTGAAAAGTAAGAGGTAAAATATCAGCCTCTTCTAAGATATTTATGTCATTGCTAAAATCAACACAATTAGCAGCTTAGAAGTAATTTCCACCAATAATAGCTTGAACTTGTTTTGGAATCTGCTCATTGACACACTGAGTGGTCTTAGCAGCAGAAACACACCAAGATTTAACTACTTTTTGAAGGTCATTAAACTTTGTGGTTGCTTCATTGTTTTCTTTTACCAAGATCTGATTAAGTATCTTTTGATTAGCTAAATCATCTTCCAGTTTTGTCATTAGTTTCAGTTTCTCATCTTTAAGACTTAATCTCTCTTTTAGTGGTTCTATTTCTGATTTTAGCTTCTTTTCTCTTTGAATATTTGATTGAAACTCAACACACAGATAATCAAACATAGTGTTCTTTTCATTATCTTCATAGTTAATAAATTTTCCAACCTGATACATAGAAGAAGGATCACAGTCAGGAGAAGTACAAGCTTTAGCAGCTTTCTTCATGTCCTCATCAAAGGAACTTGTACTTGCTATGTTGGCCATCAAACTGAGCTGAGCTGTGAGGACCTCATCTTCATCACTTGAGAGATCTTCCTCAGCCCAATCTTTTTCTTCAGCTACCAACACCCTATTCTGAGCTTTCTTCTTTTTCTTATCAAGGACTGCAGCAAGAAGCTTCTTATACTTAGCTTCATAATCAATCTTGCTGTCTGAGCTTGAGGAACCCTTGAAGCCTGTGTTTCCTCTGGACTTACACTCACTGGCGTAGTGACCAGTCTTGCCACAAGAGAAACAACCTTCAGAAGCCTTTGGTTTTGACATGGCTCTTTCTCCTTTGAAGGGTTTCTTCTCAAACCTCTTGACACCCTTTCTTTTCAAGAAAGGTTTGAACCTTTTAACCAACATGGCAGCCTGCTCAACAGTAGCTTCAATGTTGTCCATGTTCTCCAGAACTTCATCCCTATCAGCCACTTGCTCTTCATCAGAAGACTCCTCCTCTTCCTCCTCATCACTGGACTCATCAACCACTGCAGCAAAACTCCTAGATCTTGTATCCTTAGACACAAGGGCAGTAGATGGAGCTTTTGCAGCCTCCTTCATATCCTTGGTAGAGAGTTTCCTTTGTTTCACTGATTGTTCATGATTCATAAGGTTTCCATATAAACCAACCAGTGTAAGACCCTTGATTTTCTCACCATGTTTAAGCACAGTGATAAAATGATCCCAAGATTCTGGGAGAGAGTCTAGAAACTTGTTTACAACCTCCTTATTGCTCTTGGGAACCTCTGCCCTTCTTAAGTCATTAATAAGGCAGTTGAACCTGGTGTAGGTCTGAGTAAGACTTTCATCTTTATGAGCAAAGAATAACTCATATTCTCTTACCAGAAGGAGATTCTTATTTTCCTACACTTCTTCAGTGCCTTCATATGCAATAGTCAAAGTGTCTAGCATCTCCTTTGCAGATTTGCAGTTGAGAACTTGATGATAGACATCATTTGGTAGTGCAGAGACTAAGGTTGTTCTTGCTTTAACATCAAGATTAACAAGCCTTTTGTCTTCATCAGACCACTGATTTATAGGCTTTATTATCAGTCTTTCAACAGCAGGAACTTCATCAGTTGCTTCAGTCACTTGAATTATTGAGGAAGGAACATAAGGACCTTCAGTAATAGTTTTGAGCTTCACATCATCAAGGCTTGACATTTAGAGAAGAACTCTACTCTTCCAGAGAGAGAAGTTCTCTCCATCAAACATTGGACACCTTGTGAGTGAGCCATTGTTGGAGGAACCGTTAGAAGCAGCAACAGGAGTGGTCATTTTGTAGTGTGGGTTAGAAGCAGTTGAAGAGTAAGCAAAACATATCTTAGATATGAGTTATCTAGCCTACTCTGATACCAGTTGTTGGTCCCGAATGGATACTACAACAACAAATGTTTGTAGAAAGGGGGGTTGAATACAAACTTTAGTAAATTATCATTTAAGAGACTCACGGTTTACTTTTATATAATTCTTATTGATGTGAATCAAGAATTACATGAACTAGATGCGGAAAATCTAAGTTCAATAAAAGGTGGCAACTAAATTTGTCTAACACATAGACCAAGCTAATCTTAAACAACTTATGTCTAAGATGTTCAACACATGAACAAGTTTGTTATACTGAAAGTAAAATGCTAACTCTTCTAATTCTCAACAAATGAGATTTCAGTATTCAACTATCTATTCGCATACTTAGCATGTTTCCATGCATGAGTATATATAAGCAAGGGTGTCCAGGTTGATGAAGAGAAGAAGGAGACAAAGGTACTTGGTATAATAATATTATAATAGATAAAGTTAGTGGGTAAAAAGTAAGTTAACTTTATACACAAAGTGTGTAAAGTGAACATACTTTTCAGTAAGGAGTTTACCCACTATCTATTATTATATTATTAAAGTACTACCTTTATGTATTGAGAAAGTAAACTTCTCCTTCCATGCTTGTGCTTTAATCAACACCATGCTATCTGAAGATTTGACTTAACCAAGTATAGAGTTGCCAGCCATACTTAGTTGTTGAAGCATATCTTCGAGATCTTCTCTACTAAAGTATCTTTCTCCTTTTCCAGAGGATAAAGATCTATCCTTTTTGTTTCTTTGCAGATTCAAAAAGTGCTATGTTCTTTTACAACGAGAGATCTAAGGCATAATAGAACAACACATGTTCTGCCTTTGACTAAAGAAAATATTACTCTGAAAAACTATTAGCTGATTAAAGACTCAGCTAACAAACACTGAACAGCTAACATAATTTTGCTCAGCTAAGGACAATTGTAAAAGACTCAGCTAATTAGATCTGCTCAGCTGATCAAGCTTATCAGCTAATCAATATAATTAGGGTACAACTAATAAACCAATCAAATCAAACTCTCAGCTGATCCCAAGGGCTCAGCTAATCATTTGAGTATGATCAGCTTATTGAGACAAGAATGAATAAGTGTAGAATACCTTATCTGACATGTGGGAGACATCAGCTGACAAATGAGATACTGTCAGTTGATCCTTGACTGCTCAGCTGATCCTTGAGGAACCCTTAGCTGATGGTTTGTATTATCAGCTGATGCTTTGTAGGTGCTTAGCTGGTGCTTCTTGACTTGTCTTTTCTTCTTAGCTGATCTTCCTGAAGCTGTTCCTTTGGCTAATACTCAGTGTTCAGCTGACACTTTGGCTCGTCAGCTGACATTTCTTACTTATAAATTCTTTAAGTCTAATAAGAAAAACAGCACATGTTTTTCATTTATCTAAGTCCAAAACTGAATATGTGGTTTTGTTAACATCAAATCCTATTTTACTTAATAGACATGTTTGATTTAGGTTTGATATTGCTATCTCCCCAACATGTAGCTTTGAGGGTAGTTAGTGTGGTTGTACTAACGGATTTAAATCTAACAATTGGTGAGATGTTGTGTATAGAACAGAATATGGTTGATAACGTGAACCAGACAACTACCCCTGCTTCCCCAGAAGAAACAACAATCAGTCCTCAACAACAGCAAATAAACAACAAAACCGAGTCGGTACTTCACATAATGGTGAATCTGATCAGCAGGATTATGTGTTGCAATTGGAGGATACCCTGCAAACTTTGAGAGATAGATTACAGCAGTTGGAGCAGCAGCAACAACAAAGGCAGTCCTCTCAGCAAACCCAAACTATCCACATGCCCCGAGAATTGGCTGTGTTTACTTAATCAATACTACCTCCTGTTTATACTGCCACACCGTTTAGTACCTTATCAACACCATTTGGGACTTTACCTTATGTGTCAATTCCGCAAGTGACACAACCTTATCAACAGCAACCGCAGAACTTCTTCATTCCTTGGTATCCAACTCAAGGAGGTTTTAAACCGAAATGTCAGTTTAAGTATTTTATGGATTGCCAGCCACCGGAGTATTCTGGAAGCTCCGATCCAAATGTTACGTCGAATTGGTTGAGAGAAACTGTCAAGGCATTAGATGCCTGTAACTGTGAGGAGTCTGAAAGAGTTAAGTTTGTAACTCGGAGGTTAAAAGGCCAAGCCCAACTTGGTGGGATTCTCTTACCGCACATCTTTCTAGAGATGTCGTGAACTCTGTAACTTGGGAACAATTTCAGGGTAAATTCTGTGAACACTTATGCAATGCTTATGATTTGGCAAAGGTGAAACGAGAGTTCATGGATTTTGCTCAAACTGATAAAATGTCCGTGGATGAATTGATCTCTAAGTTCAACGAGACTTTGAGGTTTGCGAAACAATGGGTGCCTGATGAGCCTGCCTAAATTGAACATTTTGTGCATGCTTTATTGCTTGAGTATCGAGGTAACACTCGGATGGCAACATCGTTAGTTCAGGCATTCACTATAGCCAGAGTTGCGGAGAGAGATGTGAAGGCCCGAGAAAGGATAAATCGTGAAAAAGGGATCGTCTCACAGGTCCGGTGGAAGTCAGAGTGGGAACCAGAATAAGGGAAAGTTGCAGAGTAATCAGAATCAGGAAAATCAGAAATTTGAGGGTTCAGGATATATACTAGGAAACCAGTGGTGTAGAACTTGCAGGTCACGTCATACTGGTCCGTGTACACTGCAGACTCGTCGGTGTTTACATTGTGGTGAATTGGGTCATGAACTTTATGACTGTAGATTTGGAACAAATGTCTGTTGGAATTGTCATGAGGAGGGTCATCGAGCTGGAGCATGTACAAGTCAGCAAACAACGGGGACAGGGCAAGGGGTAGTCGATGTCGGGGGATCATCTTCTGCAGGTCAGAAGAGGAAGAATCCACTTTCTACTGATGGAAGGGCTTTTAAAATGACAGTAAATGAAGTCACCGAAGATGAGAATGTGGCTATGTGTATGTTTCTGATAAACTTTTTGTTTATTTGTGTGTTATTTGAGTTTAGTGTAAATAAAATTTTCATAACTGTGTCATTATGTGATAAATTAAAAATGTCTGTTACTATGATTGCTTATTTCTTAATATAAGAATAGCAGATGGTACATTAGTGTCTGCTATAAATTTAGTGATTGGAGTACAAATAGACTTAGACGAAACCTACATTATTCGAGAATGATAAGATTCCGAGGACGGAATCTTTTAAGGAGGAGAGATTTGTAACACCCTCTCAACTGGCCTAGAATTAATAAGGTAATTAATTAATTAATCTTGAGTTTAAGTTTGATTATGTGGATTTAATTATCATTAGGTGTTAATTGCAATTGATGATTAATTGTGATTATTTAGTTGCATTTATATTTATTATAAATTTGGAAATGTTAATTAATTTTAAATAAAAAGTAGTGGACTATGAGGTGTCCAACATACCAACACTTAGTCATCACCTACACCAATTCATCTTCCATTTGCATGCAATTAGAGAATTCAAGAGAAGGTGTTGTGTGTGTTCGGTCGAGAAGAAAGAAAAGAAAGAAATTGATCATCAAATTGCTTGCTAAATTGATTACTGAAGATCATAATATTAAAGAGGTTAGATTACATAATGTTAGTAGTGTATGAATTGTATATGATTTCTTTGATTATTATGAATTCCGAATGATGCAAGATAAGATGAATTGATGATTCTAGGTTGAATGCATGTTAGAAATTGTTGTTAAACTATGATCATTATGTATTTATAATGCATCCTCGAAAGATAGATTATATTGCATGTTCGGTTACAGTATAGAATTGAAAAGAAATCGAAAATATGCAAGAACATATGAATTATTCGGAATTGAAGTATGAGTTATGCGGATTTGGTGAATTCCGAACAAGCTAATCGGGATTAGGGTTGATTCCGAATAAACTGTTAAACTATATGATGATTTCCGAATAAACTGTTAGACTACTATTGAAATCCGAATAATTTATCCGGAATTGGATAAATCTGAACAAAAGACTAATTGCCTTAACATTGGGAGAATCCGAATAAGATTGATCGGAATTGAGACAATCCGAATAGATTGATCAGATTTGAAGGATGTAACCAAGACTGGAATTCCCTAACACTTTAATCAGAATTGGATTGACCGGAATTGAATATGATTCGGAATTGACACATATGCCATTACTCGGAATTTAAATAATCGGAATTGAAGACCATTCGGAATTGGATATGTGCCTTTACTCGGTTACATTTAATCGGATTTGACCTTTGATCGGATTTGAATTCTATTCGGAATTGGACTCATGCCTTTGCTCGGATTTGGGTTTATGATAATAAAACCGTATGATCGGGAAACCACATGAAGCCTTATTCGGATTTGGAGATTTACTTGGAATATCTAATCACTTGTGATCATGATTTATGGAAGAAACATGTGTGTTACCTATGTTATGGAGTTAGTGGATTATCAAGTATAACGAGGATACGGGATTTGTACTAAGACCGTATATGATGATTTTACATATGTGATATATGTATTATATATGTATACATGTGATGCATTAATAAGTGTGTTTACTTATTTCAGAAGCAGTATTATGATACAATACTGACTTGTATTTATATTCTCAGGAACTGAGAAGACTCAGTGAGTTAGTCACCTGAGAATACTGCAGCTATGCAGACTGTGGTGAGTGATCTATATCTTCGGATATGTGGGATATGATATCCTGATTGTAACTATGCTCTTGAATAATATGTATACATGTTTGTTTGGAGATCAACATTAGCTGGGCGGGCTGTGCCTGTTGCTTGGGGATTTACAGTATCTAATCTTGAGGTGCATTTGTTGTACTCGAGGGTGCTGGTACTGTTCTCCATGTTAGCAGGGCTATCGGTAAACCTATGCTTTGTCCGGCATTTGGTTGTAGGTGGTTGCAACACCGCGGGTTCTCCTTGGTTATTGGTGTGTCGCGTTTACGTGCAGACCGGATTTCACAACGGTAGGAGTGCAGACGGCGCGGCTGGGCAGAGGACCCATCGTGTGTAGTATAGTGTGCTGGCAAGACCGATGATTTATATCGAACACGGGTACGGTGATAGCTATTGCTACTTCTATTCCAAACTGCTGTCTAATTAGATAGAAAGGTGAGGATAAAAATAAACTTAATTCTAGGCAGAAAAAATAAATAAAGCAGGAAACAAAAGAAAGTGTCAAGTCACGAATCCTCCAAATAAATATTAATAGTAGCATTAGCTAATCCGGTTATATAATGAATGAATTTATTAAGATGATTTCTAAAATAGATTTGGTACCAATCATTTATCAGTTTGAAACGATCTTAAGGTAACTCTGATTTAATCCCTGTTTTATTAAAACACCGGTTAGATAAAACCTCGCTTCCCGGGTGTTATCCCGTTTAACTTAAAAGGTTAGTATTTATCTCCTAATGAAATAATAGACAGGATAATTACCATTGTCTGTCAACATCCGGTAAGAAGATATATATTTAGGTGTTAAGATAATATATCAGTTCAACACCTCAAGTGGGTCTATGAGCAAATGTCCCTGTATACACACACCAGACTTATACGTATCGTACACCTCAAGTGGGTCCATGAGCAAATGCATATAAATATGAGTATGTTTGAATATATATGTATAAGGATACATATATCCTAAGCAAATGGTTTTTCAACACTTACACTGCCGAATACCCGCATGAACTGATAGTATTATAAAATAGCTAATTATAATGTTTCATTATTTCAGAAATACTAAGTCTTAAATAAAATCATCACAATATAATCCTACGCATAACAACTACATATTTATATCAATTCGGATTCATTGTAACGAAGCGAAAATAAAGGAAAGAGAATACCAGTTCGTATTATACAAGGTAGAAATACATCTGGACAACATCCTGACTCGTACAAACTTGCTGGAACTCTTTTCCGAAGACAGAAAAACAACTACAGCTACGAAAACTACAAATCTAGGCTACAAGCTACGTATTTACATGGATAAGAGGCGAGAAAACCTCCATAGCAGCCTGAAGGCCCCCTGGAGTCGCCTGAGTTCGGCTAGAGTGAAGTGAAGAAGTGTGGAAAAGTGTCTGGAAGGTGTATTTGCCGAATGGGGCTTGGCTTGCTATTTATAGGCGTGAAAGTTGATTTACGCGCCGCGTAAGTAAGAGGTTACGCGCCGCGTAAAGATGCCTGACAAGATTCCTTGACAAGATTCGATTACAACTTGCATTCTGTTGTAACAGAATTCGTTGGGTCCGCGTCGCGGAAGAAGATAGGGTAAGCGGCGCGTAATTGCTGCTTTCATAAAATCTTCGTCTTTTGAGCGGTATTTTCTCGTTTTGACGCGTGTTATCCATTTTTCCGTATTGTCTACCTGAAATAGCCTTGAATAAAATAAGAAAGCATTTAAAGCTCATTTTGGCTATATTTTATTTATTTAAAACAGATATTGGCAGATATCAGATATATATTTTATGTATATTTCTGCCAATATCAATTACCCCACACTTAGGATATGCTTGTCCTCAAGCATAACTGTAAATATAATAAAAAACAAATCTTCAAAATTTTTAACAAATATAATTACAGTAGAAATATTAACAAAATTCACATGATTCAGATATTAGCATTTATTAAGTTAGGAAAGATATATTCAAATAATTACACGACTTTTGCATTCTCACCAGGTGGTTCACTCTTTCACTCAAGTGTATAAGGTTTATATCAATTTAGTGAATCACATAATGTCATGAAATGCAATATTACCATATGCTTGTATCCAAATGAAATCTATACCACTAGAGAGTTTAGAACTGTCAAGAGGACTTTTGCGGTTAAAATGTAAAAGGCTATGGGTTAAAGATAGGAAAAAGGGATTTTAAAAGTGGCTAAAATAAGAATCCAGAGATTAAGTTAAAAAATTTTCTAAGTTGCTTTTATTGAACTATTGAATAGGAATATCATAATATTTTTGTTGAGATTACAGTTCATTAAGCTGTAATGGAATCAGAATCTTCTGAATGACAGCTATTCATTCAGACAATACTGAAGAAAAAACTACTACTCAATGTATGACAACCTCAAAAATAGCTGAAGAAAGGTATGTCAATCTACTGAATTTTTCTCTTTTCTTTTGATTTTCTGATTTTCATGGATTTTTTGGGTTCAGCTGTATGCAACGGATAGACCAAAGATATTAACTTTTCATGTTCCGCTGATCGGTGCATGAACAACTGAAGAATATAGGAACACAGAATGAAACTTAGCCGCATATAATTGACTTAACTAATTCTGGAACTTAAAAATAAAATAGACTAAAAATGGGATAAATATGGTTGATGAAACAAAAAGTTAAGGCTCAAAGTGGTTAACTAGGGTATCGAATGCTAAAAATGAGCATTACGCTGAAAAATGGTTAAAAATAAAATAAATTAAATAATCTAAAATTGAGATTATTTAAGTTTGAAAGAAAAAGGCTTAAAACAACGGGTTTTAAAAAGAAAGACGACCTCTATTAGTGCAATAGTCTAGTTCTCATTTTGGTGGTTTCGGAAAGAATTTGGTAACAAGTTCTGAAATATATGCAATTTAGACATTCTCACAGCAAATGAAATCAGTGTTTTATGATAACACTGTTAGGCTCAAACACTCAATTTAAGTACGGGTTGTATTTATGCTAAGTCGTGAAATCTCCAATAATTTTCCTTATTATGTAATCTGAATTTATATAAATTTAATTAAAAATTTCATACAAATAATCATAAATGCGAAAAAATTTAAATTTGAATTTTGAATTAATTTACAAATTAAAACTATAAGGATTTTGCAAAAAATTTTAAAAATTTTGGGGATTTTTGATTTTAGACAAATTTTATTAACAGAAATATGGAAACCTTTACCCCACACTTAAAATGGTACAATGTCCTCATTGTACTCAAAAGCATGAATAGATAAAAGTGAAGTAGAGAGAACTCCCCTATTTTTCAGATCAAAATTTTGGTATTGATGCTGAGCTGACTGCTAGCATATGCGTGATTAATCAAAATTTCGATTCTGAGACCAGAAATCTCACACATCATTTTATTAAGTTTGTAGCAAAAAGAAAAACAAACCATTTATTCGGGTTACATACTATTCGTACGGTATGTAAGCAAACAGAATAACGCTTTGAAATGTGGAATCTTTTATAGTCAGATTTTCAAGACTACAAAACTAAATCAACTGTTAGAATATTTAACAATATTATCACTTCCCCGAGCAACGGCACCAAAAATCTGGTGTGTCGCGTTTACGTGCGGACCGGATTTCACAACGGTACGAGTGCAGATGGCGCAGCTGGGCAGAGGACCCATCGCGTGTAGTATAGTGCGCTGGTAAGACCGATGATTTATATCGAACACGGGTACGACGATAGCTATTGCTACTTCTATTCTAAACTGCTGTCTAGTTAGATAGAAAGGTGAGGATAAAAATAAACTAAATACTAGGCAGGAAAAATAAATAAAGCAGGAAACAAAAGAAAATGCCAAGTCACGAATCCTCTAAATAAATATTAATAGTAGCATTAGGTAATCCGGTTATATAATGAATGAATTTATTAAGATGATTTCTAAAGTAGCTTTGGTACCAATCATTTATCAGTTTGAAACGATCTTAAGGTAACTCTGATTTAATCCCTGTATTATTAAAACACCGGTTAGATAAAACCTCGCTTCCCGGGTGTTATCCCGTTTTACTTAAAATGTCAGTATTTATCTTCTAATGAAATAATAGACAGGATAATTACCATTGTCTGTCAACATCCGGTAAGAAGATATATATTTAGGTATTAAGATAATATATCAGTTCAACACCTCAAGTGGGTCTATGAGCAAATGTCCCTGTATACACACACCAGACTTATACGTATCGTACTCCTCAAGTGGGTCCATGAGCAAATGCATATAAATATGAGTCTTTTTGAATATATATGTATAAGGATACAGATATCCTAAGCAAATGGTTTTTCAACACTTACACTGCCGAATACCCGCATGAACTGATAGTATTATAAAATAGCTAATTATAATGTTTCATTATTTCAGAAATACCAAGTCTTAAATAAAATCATCACAATATAATCCTACGCATAACAACTACATATTTATATCAATTCGGATTCATTGTAACGAAGCGAAAATAAAGGAAAGAGAATACAAGTTCGTGTTATACAAGGTAGAAATACATCTGGACAGCATCCAGACTCGTACAAACTTGCTGGAACTCTTTTCCGAAGACAGAAAAACAACTACAGCTACGAAAACTACAAATCTACGCTACAAGCTACGTATTTACATGGATAAGAGGCGAGAAAACCTCCAGAGCAGCCCGAAGGCCCCCTGGAGTCGCCTGAGTTCGGCTGGAGTGAAGTGAAGAAGTGTGGAAAAGTGTCTGGAAGGTGTATTTGTCGAATGGGGTTTGGCTTACTATTTATAGGCGTGAAAGTTGATTTACGCGCCGCGTAAGTAAGAGGTTACGCGCCGCGTAAAGATGCCTGACAAGATTCCCTGACAAGATTCGATGACAGCTTGCATTCTGTTGTAACAGAATTCGTTGGGTCCGCGTCGCGGAAGAAGATAGGGTACGCGGCGCGTAATTGCTGCTTTCATAAAATCTTCGTCTTTTGAGCGGTATTTTCTCGTTTTGACGCGTGTTATCCATTTTTCCGTATTGTCTACCTAAAATAGCCTTGAATAAAATAAGAAAGCATTTAAAGCTCATTTTGGCTATATTTTATTTATTTAAAACAGATATTGGCAGATATCAGATATATATTTTATGTATATTTCTGCCAATATCAGTTATGAGCTATGTGTTTGGGCTGTTTGCCTTTTATGTGCTTAGAAATTAATTTCCTCACTTAGCTTTGTGCTAATTCCCCACTAGTTTTTTTTGCAGGTGCTCCATGGTGAGTTTCTAGAAATATAGGACTGAAAATATGGACAGACCACTACTCTGATGTCAAATATTTTGTATAGAGCCTGTTTTGTAATTAACACCGTAGTGGAATTTTGTAAACTCAAAAATAGATAAACGTTGTGATTATCTTTTAGTTTTAATGTAATTAGCTTCCGCACACAGTTTTATGTTAATATAAAAGTACGGTGTTACATACGAAGGTGAGAAAATGATTACCAGTGGTGGCAAAAAGATCATGAAAGTGTTTGTTATCAAATTCGCCCCCATTATCACATTGAAAGGCTTTAATGTCCTTTTCAAATTGAGTTTTAATATAGGCGCGAAAAAGATTAAATTTGGAGAAAGCATCAGATTTTTGACGAAGTGGATAAACCTATAAGAAATGCGAGTAATGATCAAGAAAAAGCATACAATATTTGATACCACTAGTACTAGAAATAGGAGATTTCTATAAATCGGAATGAATAATGTCAAAAGTAGCATTCACACAATGATTAGAACTAAAAAATGGAAGACGAACTTGTTTGCCTAACTGACAAGCTTGACACTTAGTGTGCGCAGACACTTTATTACAACGAATTAAATTACGAGAAACTAAATAATTGAGAACGCTATCGCCGGGGTGACCAAGTCGACAATGCCAAAGGGAAGAGCTGGACGATAAGAGAGCAAAGGAACTGACCGGGAAAGAACTATCACTGCGGAGGAGGATCATCTTGGTCTTGAGATCCTTCACAGAAAAACCAAAGGGGTCAAACTCAATGGAACATTTATTATCTTTCGTAAATTGCCATACAGAAATAAGATTCTTAATCATATGCAGGGTAACAAGAATATTGTGTAAGTGCAAAGTACGATAAGGATTTTTAATTGTAGAATGACCCACATTAGTGACCGGAATTGAGGACCCATTACCTACAATGATAGATGGTAAAGTGCAAGTATTAAAAGTAGTATCAAGTTTACCCGTGTCGGATGCTATATGCGATGTAGCTCCTGTATCTAAGTACCATCTGCCATAATCCGAATCAAGAGAAAAGGCATTAAATGCCTGTTCCGTAGACTGACTCGGAAACCAAGTCCACGGGGGATGAAGTAAACGCTGGGGCCTGCTGCTGAGTGGCTGTGTGGGCCTGATGGTGCGTAGAGGAGTTAGGCCGAGAACCTGCTGAGCCTGATGGGCCTGATTGTTTATCAGGATTACGCCGAAAACCATAAGGAAACATCCAAGGGGGCGGGTAGGCTCATCCGTAGCTGGGGTACCCCCGTGGCGACGACATAAGAGGCGACATGTCGCTGGGAGGTGGTGACGCAAGGTGGACAGCTTGCGGCAGTGAGGCAGAATGTTCGCCGGAGGGCAGTCGGCGCTGGGAATTCTTCCGATGGTGCTCGGGCTTCCGGTTTGGCCTGTTGGGCCGAGAGGAGGATTCTAATAGTAGAACAGTAGGGGATGAGCAGTGATCGTGATGAGCTGTAGAACCTGATTTTTGTTGATTAGGTCTTTTTTCCTCAAGCAACAACATTGAACGTGCCCGTAAGAACGTAGGGAGTTTTTCGCCATGCTTAATGATGATGGCAAGATGTTCGAATTTATCCCCAAGTACGTTTATCATGTATGTAACCAATGTTTTTTCTTCAAACGGTGAATCAATATTAGCCAAAAGATCGGATATGGATTTTAAGCGTTGACAATACTCGGTTACACTAGAATTACCAATGGAGATGTTACGAAGTTCTTGATCAAGTTGAAAAGCTCGTGCTTCTTTGTTGTCACGGAATAGCTTTTCAAGACTCAACCATAGATCTCTAGCATTTATATATTTCTTAAGGATCATTCGCAAGAGAGGCTTGGAAATTGTTTCATAAATCCAAAGCTTCACCAAAGAGTCCATCTTTTTCCATTCCACATCGGTTGGCCCTTTCCAGGTTACCGTCCCGTCTATGTAGCCCAAGATACCAAACGTAACACAATGTGTCTCGAAAAGTTCATGCCATGCGTCGTAGTTGAGTTCTTCAAGATCAAGGATCAAAGGGATGAAAGCCTTGATGTTGGTAATGCCATATGGCTTATCAGAATTCGAAGAAGAAGAAGCAGGGGCTGCCATCGAAATAGGCAGTATGGGAGAGAGAGATATCATCGACAAGAAGAGGGGAGGCAGGTCTTAGTCGACGGCAGAAAAGAGAGATAAAGGGTAGGAGGCGATTAGGGTTTAGGGTAATCAGATAGTGGCTCTGATACCAAGTTAATTGGAATAATCCCCTTAATGATTTCTCATTAGACAAAATGTTGCATAGGTACAAAAGGAGGCCTTGGGCCAATATACATGGGCTAACCAAGAATACAACAATAATACAAAATAATTACATAAAATATATACTCATTAATAGGTATAAGACCATGAGTAGCATCCATCTTTCTCATATCTCTTACCTGAATGCTACATCAGTGTCTAATCATTTTTTCTTTCTTTTCTCTGTCTTATCTGAATCTCAAATATAGCATAACCCAGACAACACAGATATTTTTCTTTTCCTTACTCTCTATTACACAACAAAAAAGGAAAAAAAAGGAAAGCGACGGGTAGCTCGGGTTGGGAAACCAAAAGCCAACCCGAAGGGGGGCGTAGCGATGTTCCCGAGTTATCTTATATCAACATGAAGAAGCCAAATTAAAGTAGCCACGCAGGTCGTTCGGGAGGCATGATCCTTTCGGTACATTACCTTTCGGAAAATCCAACAACCAAGCCGAAGCGACTATTCTAGACACCACTTTATTGGTTATATCGACTTGTGAAGTGTTTTAATAAAATATATATGTATATCAGAGTAAAAAGGTCCACATGTTTATTTAAAAACATAATATGGTAAATTGATCTCCGTGTGATCCATAAATCGTTTTACAACCATACAAAATCATTTTAAAAACACAACATCTATTTATTTAGCCAACGGGGCCTTTAAAGCGGAATATCTTTAATTTATGAGTTGCTTTAACTGTTCATGAGCTTTGCCTCAGTCCCGTCCTGAAAAATAGTTCAACAACAACTGTAAGCATAAAGCTTAGTGAGCATACTAACTTACACACCATACTAGGTGTGCATACATCATACACATATCCAAGTTCACATATCATAACCATATACTTCATACAATAATTTTCATCAATAACTTTACCTATCGTATCTCAACTAATGGTACGTACACCCATTAATATATATATATATATATATATATATATATATATATATATATATATATATATATATATATATATATATATATATATATATACGCGATAACGTAACATGGTGCTATTGTACCTTTAAACAATAGTCTTATCATGGTGCAGCATGGATTCTGGAGGAAAAATGAAGACATGTGCGCAGGAGGTTAGGTGGCAACGGTATCAGAAGAGAGTCCAACTCTCTTATTTGTTTACTCACTCACATAAGTGGGTATTGTGATCCTCTATCCGACTTACAATTTATCTTCACACTAAAAAATGGGTATTTTCTAGAATCATTATTTTATTCCTTTCGATCAAATATAATTTATATTCATAACCGTGAATATAACTCATGTCTCCATTCCATTAGACTCACTAAAATATAATATAATTTATCCGGCTATAATTCTCTTTTATTTATTTCTAACGATAACGAATAATCACATATTCGTATATTAAATAGAAACACGGGTGTTACACACTACGCATGGCCTAACTAAAAATTGTAGAGACAAATGTATTTCTAAAAAAAATAATGTTAAAAGTACAATTTAAATTACAATGTAGAGAAAAGTTATAACTTGTGTTTGACAATCCATTCAAAGAAATCCAAGTGTAAGCAATTGTAAATGAATTTGTTACTCAAAGAGCAATCTCAGTAAGGAAGTGCACTTGAAGATTTAATTATTAGTTTCGATTGGTTTCAAAAGCAATTCAATTGTTTTAAGTATGAAATTGTATTAATAGACCTTAAAATTTGTATGTTTCAAAAGCAATTCAATTATTTTAAGTATGAAATTGTATTAATAGACCTTAAAATTTGTATATTACGACCATCCGTAGTGGATGTTGATGACGGGCAAAATTGGTTCCGTCATCTTTGTTAGTGTCTTGTCATGAATTAGGATGGGTTCGTCGCGTGGCTTGTCATCTGGCGTATCATCGTCATGGTAACCAACATAGCTTCTTGTTAGTTTTTTTTTTATTTTTTTTATTTTTTTTGGACCAATCATATTAATTTAAATTGATATTACGTGGGTCCAACAATAATAGTGATGGTGATGTGAAAGTTAGCCATGACAGTCATGCCTATCATAACTACTAGTGGTCTGAGACGGATATAAAATAATTAAGTTTACAGGGGTAAAATGAATCATATCATCATGTAAGTATAAAATTTGCATTCATAATCAATTAGTTAACGGATGTAAAGATAAAAAATATACATCATATTATATGATGATTGTATTATATATACAATTGTGAAAAATGAGACGTTATTTTGGTGAAAAAAACGTCGTCTTCTACTATTCACATCTAAGGTGTGGGCACCCTGTGCCTTTTTTCAATTACAATGCATTATTTTTTACAATTGTATATATAGCATAATGAAAAAATGAGGTGTCACTTTGGTGAAAAAAAACGTTATTTTCTAGTGTTCACATCTAGACGGTGTGCCGACCCGTGCCTTTTTTCAAATACGACGCTTTATTTTTCACAAATCGTATACATAGTTCATAGCAATTTTGAGCGCAGATTACATGCCAACACCCTTATCCGTATTCAAAGGGTGAGGACATCTATTCTTCTTTCTAGATGTTTTCTTAAGGTTGTTAGTTAGGGTTAGGTTTGTGTTAACGGGATTATTTTCTTCGAGTTCGTGTTGAGCAAATTTCGACCTATTTATTTCGTGGCAGATTCAGGTCGTGTCTTTTTTATTGTTTCGACCCATTTTGGGCAAAATGTGATCGACGGGTATTTTTTTAGTTTTCGAATATGGTATTTTGTTTCGCTGCGATTTTATTTAACAAATTTTAAAATTCATTATTTAAAATGTTTGTTTTCCAACTTTCGGTAAGAATTTCAAAATGATTTTCTTTTATATTCTTACTTCATTATTTAATGTTCGTTTCGATTGTATTCGAACTTTAGTTCGGCATTTGTTTCGATTTGATTAGAAAGATCTTACTTTTTATTCAAAATACCAAAGTACCAATAAATAATTTCATTAAATAATTTCAAATAATTTATAATAATTCACGATCAAATAGAATTATGAATCTGATTCAAAATTGTCACCCCCGCCATGGACTCTCTAGCACTCATAGTTTCTTCATATCCTCACTACGATTCTCTCACTTGGGGTTTCTCTTCTCCTCACAATCAAGAACGGGCCAAACTTGTCACCCCTGACACTTATGCCTACTAGCCTATGCACGATCAAACTTGATAGTAACAATTTACTTTTTTTTACAATATCAATATTATTATTATCCATCATAAATTTGATTACTAACCTAATTAGATACTTTATTTTGACAACAAACATTAAGTTTATAGAACCCATTGCTATGTGCGTACAACAAAATACTAGTTTCATATACTAATTATTATTATTGTATTGATGAACAAACGGGTTTTCGATGATTTTCGTTTCCAATAGTTTTCATAGGAGGTATAATATATAAGCATCACATATCTTAGTCGTTTCATACTCACAAACACTTTTAATGAAGAGTATATTAGTTATTTGTTTTACTTTCTAAGTGTTTGAGAGTGTAAAAGCATATATGATAGATGTTTCTAGCTGCATACACCTAACGTTCTTTCGTATGCTTTCCTAAATGTTTTGGTTATTATACTTTAAGCGGATATAATATAAGCTTATAACTACACCTATTATAGATGTTTTTGCATTCATAAATATTTTAAATGAGTTTAAGTGTTTGTGAGAGTGAAAGCACATATCATAAATGCTTCTAACTGCATATATCCTTTACTCTTTTGTGAACGTTGATCTGTACACAACTATTTTTAGCTATACGCAACATGTATAATTGTACAAAAAATAAATAATACGCCGCACAAAACCCTAAACCTGGTTTAGGGTTTAGGGTTTAAGGTTTATAATTGTACAAATAATAAATAATACATGGCACAAGTTGATTAGACATTAAGTTGTTATGTATGGATAATTTGATTGGGTGATGATTTGTACACAACACTTTTTTGCTATACACAACAAAAAGTTGTCATATAAACCATTTTACCCATGAATTTATGGATGAGATTAATAGATAGTGAGTTGGTAAGGACAAAAATATTTTAATTGTTGTATATGATAAAAAATTATTGTAAGCAAATCATTACCCAATTTGATTGTATGCAAATAATCAACAAGTACTGACACGTGGATATTCAGAAAAAATACTGACACGTGTCCGGGTACACATTGAGTTCGCTGAAGCCGCGATGTTTTACATAAATAACGAAAAAAACCATAAACGTAATCTAACAAGTTACAACCACCGATGGCCGACGTCAACCACCGCGGGGAAGAAGAAACCGACGAGTACTCCGGTTGGGCCGATTTGACTCACGAGTGTCTCCTCAACATCCTCACCCGCCTCACTATCGAGGATCGATGGCGTGGCACCATGCTTGTCTGCAAGTCATGGCTTCAGGCCTCTAAGGATCCTTCTCTTCACTCCGTTTTTGACCTCGAATCTTCCTTCGAATCGAGACCATCTGAATCATCTCGCTGGTGGACTCCTCAATTCGAGAGGAAAATTGATAACATGCTCCGATCTGTTGTGGATTGGAGCGACGGTGGTCTCGCTGAGATTAGGGTTAGGCACTGCTCCGATCGCTCGCTTTCTCTTGTTGCTGAAAGGTATATGTGCTTTCGTCTATCATTATTTGATCGTTTTTGTAACTTGTTAAAGCTAGGGTTTGTTTGCGATCGTTTAAAAGCATTTTAATCATCCTGGCATCCAACAGCGATTCACCATATGCATGATCACTTACATAGGGCTATTTCGTGTGCTTTCAGTCTAATCTAGCTATCCAAAAGGATGTGAGATTTATTAGATACTACAAAGCAGAGAGTTTGGGATTTGCTTAGAAATTACGTGAGGTGTGGCATGAGTTCGTATAGAACAAGCTAGTTACAAAGGTACAGAACTAGCAATAACACACATCAGTTTAATCTTAGAGATAAACTGATTTTAATTGTTTCTACTTCTATAAGACCTACAAGTAATTAGAGGCTTTTTAAGAAAATGAGGCCTTTTTTGGGTTTGCTTCTTAAAGTTGCTCATTTGCTTCTTGCTTTCAACCAGTTTGGATTCTTCAGTTTCAAACTGCTTATTTAAAACAACTTATTACCCCTAATAATCAGATAATCTCATAATCAGTTTGGATAAGGATCCCATTATGCCAAACACCCTCAAAACAGCATAAAGTTGGTAAAGCAGTTCTAACAAGCAATCCCAAACACCCCTTGAAGTTTATAATGACATACGGACCTGGTAATAATTTGACATGTTAAAGTTCTACAGACTGATTCTTATATAGGGACCAAGTCAAGGGCCACACACAAGTATTGTTTATAAGTTTGATATTTTAATCAGAAAACCACCATTCAACTTGTTTAAAGAAAAACTGTCATTCAACTTTTAGCCAGAAATCTATCATTCAACTTGTATAAACCAAATACTAGCTCAAACTAAAACTACTTGATTCAAACAAATTCCCTCTATTATTGTAACGAATTTTTTAGTACTTTGGGATTTGAAGGTAGTATTGACTTAATAAACACTTTAAAGGCTACCATACTAATAGGCCCATAGCTCCAACCTAGTTTTTCTCAACATGTCAATGCTATATTTCATTGAATGCTCCTTCAGATCTTAAGCCTTAGTAACAAGTTGAATGTGACTTACTTTCCTGTGGTTGAGTGAGTGTGTTTTTTGGTTGAGAGTCGGAAGCTCTTGTACTTGGTCATTTTTAAGACAAAGGAACTGAAGCAGTGGTTTTGTTGTCAAGTGTGTATTTTTATCAGTTTGCCTTCACTATGAAGAGTAATGGTGTCCCGTTTAAAGATAAAATGTAATCCTATACCTTTAAGCATTGAAATTTGGGTTGGTGTCTTGCATAAGTGGCTGACCTGAAATTGTTACAAAGTCCAAGAAGACAATTAGACAAGTGGAGGAAATTTCACACCTTTGGATGCAACCCCTCGCATCCATGTTGTCATGTTGAAATAGTAAAAAGTATCTTTGTAAGATAATCAAATAGTCAAATGTGAAATAAATTTAGATTCAAAAAGTGTGATGTATGAATGAACCCCAATATATTTTCCCACTCTCGACATGTTAATTTGAATGTATACATGTTGAGGGTATAACAGCTGTGATTGTTTTCCCTCTGAGATTCACCCATCCTATGTTCTTCCCTTTGCGATTATCATGATGATTTTGAATTTGCATTTGTGTAACCATCATGCCACATGTGTCCATCCTGATACTTCCCTTTGAGATGATCATGATGATTTTAAAGTTTATGGTGATGGTTGGCAGTGTTTAAGGGTGGTTTGACCAAATAATATTATTTGATTAATCGGATAAAGGTTTTTATTAATGTTAATTTTCTAAAATTATATGATGATTGTATTCAGATTAATATTATAAAAATTGTTTAATGATTTAATTGTTAAAAAAAATTTG
Organism: Pulicaria dysenterica; assembly: GCA_947179395.2. Lineage (NCBI taxonomy): Eukaryota > Viridiplantae > Streptophyta > Magnoliopsida > Asterales > Asteraceae > Pulicaria > Pulicaria dysenterica. The sequence goes on from OX359296.1 coordinate 15,082,951, forward strand.
AATTTGAATATCAAATTTACAAAAATTAGAAAGATGTTTAGATGAAAGGGTATAAACTTTTCGCAAAAGAAATTTGGTATGAACATCACCATGAAATTGTTATGCTCTTACAATTTGGTTGTAGTGAAAGTAGCTTACAAAAGGAATCATGGGCTCTCTATTAAAATCCACTTGACTAAAGTATGTGTCATTGTGGCATATAGATTACATAAAATGATTAAAATCACATGTAAAATCAATATAATTTAACCCATAGGGAAGTATACATGAATGATGTTTTTGAGAGGAAAATATATCATAGTAATGCTTTAAACTGATATGGTCTACTTAACAAGTTGAGAGTGGGATAAGTTCTTGAAAGTATGTTCATATAATCATACCTTTCATGTGAGTATGTTAAGAATATACATCCACCATGCTTTCAATTTGGATCCAGAATTCCAGATCAACCTAAGGCGCAAAATTTAAGAATTTGTCCCATCTTTTTCGTCAAACTTTATGCCAATTTATTTTATGGGACTTCGCTTCAGTCACTCATGTGAGACGCTGGCTGTGTTTTCACTGTCTTTTCATTCTCAAAAGAGCTAAATGTTTCAGATTGAGAAGTTCAAGAAGCTGAAAGTATAAGAAACAATGCTCATATTTCTCTTAGGGTGCTTCAGTTTTCCGGTCTAAAAGGACAGGACCCACCACAAGGGCTTACAACTTTAGGGAGATAGACCACAGAAAGGGTAAAATGTGAACCAATTTGATTGACTCAGCTGGACAAAAATATTTTAAGTGTACATGTAGCGAGATGGTTGGACTTTTGGAGGTCCAAAAAGGCCTAGCAGGGTTGAATAAATATGTTGACAAGTTAAAAGCAATTGTGTTGGAAGCTGCTAGTCCTATTTTTTAATGGTAGATTGGTAGCCTATGGTGTGTTTAGCTAGTCAACATCTAATAGAGTTATACAGAGGCATGGATGATGGTACCTTCAGATCCTGACATGTTAAAATGATGGATTATAGTGTCCGGGGACTATTTTAGTGTTTAGCTAGTCAACATGTTAAAATGACGTGTTTAGCTAGTCAACATCTTATTAGTGACTTTCATCAAGTAGTTTTTGTTGAATTGGTAACTTTATTTAAATAAGTAGAATGCTAGTTTTTGTGTAGCTGAATAATGGTTCTTCTTTCCATCGTCTAATTCTATTTAAACAAGTTAAAGATAACAAAACAAACATATACCCGATGTTATACCAAGACAGGATAGGGTATGGGCTTCATTCTCATACATATTCTGTATGCACATATAAATTGTTGTAAGAAGGTTCATACTTTATGGTTCATACAGCTCGTTTAACATGTCAATCAGGAATAATATTCGGTCAAATAAGCAATAAGAAAATATAATGAAAATATTTAGGCAGAATTTCGTATATGCCCTTATAAAAACTGATAATTACGTATATATCCTTACAAAATCTAATAATACTTCAATATCCTTCTAAAACCTTAAAACTCTCAAATATACCCAAAGTACTATTTAAAATAAATTAATTTAATTTTTATATTAATAATTAATTATCTAATAACTTGTAAAATACAAACTTCCTATTATACCCATGACTCAAGACATATGCATCTCTCTGTCATTCTATCAAGTATGATAGAAAGCAACATCCCAACCCTAAAACCCCAAAATAATTCATCGTTAACGTGATCTGCCCTTTTTTTGCTACCAAGTTAATAATTATTATTATAAATCGAATAAACACATAATTAATAATAGCATTTAGGTATTATATATTGCTAAAACCAATAAGGAAAAGGGAGAAGATTGAGTTGCCACAACTTCCGATTAATATACAAAAAAATGGAGAGGAAAGTAGGTATGCATCTACGAATGAGAATCTAACGCGTAATGGAATAAAAGATGGAACGCCAAAAAGAAGTATATACTGACTTGAAATCCGTAGGAATGTTAGTGAAAACCCTATAAAAGAGAAAACATATGAAGGATGAACGTATGAAGGTGTTACCTATGATAAACCCTAATATGTATACGAGAGAAGATGAGTTTTTAGGATGCACGTGTTTTGAGTATGGGTATAATAGGAAGTTTGTATTTTTCAAGTTATTAGATAATTAGTTATTAATATAAAAATTAAATAATTGATTTTAAATAGTAATTTGGGTATCTTTGAGAGTTTTAAGGTTTTAGAAGGATATTGAAGTAATATTAGATTTTGTAAGGATATATACGTAATTATCAATTTTTATAAGGATATATACGAAATTATGTCAAATATTTATTGCGAGTCTGCAACAATAATGATTAAAAGGTTTATTCTTAGTTGTTAGACTGGCCATAATCAGGTAGCGATTTTAGCTCATATTATGGTCTTGTTGATTGCTCATTGGCTTAGGAGAATATAAAGTGCATTTGAGAGCAATGTCAAATACTTATAAGCATCTAATAAATTCTTGGTATGCATTTAGTAGGAAAATTGTTTTTCACAGTATTAAACTTTTTATTATGCACCTGGTATGTAAGCATTACAAATTGGGTTTTTTCCTCTAATGGACTAACCCGCATGCTACTTGCAGCTACTGGCCAGCCTAGTCATCATGTCAACTATTTTGTGCTTATAAACATGTCTTTAACCAATCACAAACCTGCTTGATCAACATCAAGTTTAGAAATTGTGATTTTGCATGTTTCATACATAATTTATTCTCACTTTATGCATCATGAATTTATGATGTCTGATTCTTCATGCTGACAGTGTCGGTCATCATGTCTTGACATTTATCTCATCTCATCTCATTTCCATGTAGTTTCTGTTAATTATAGTTTGCCTGTGTTCGTTCAACAGATGCCCTAACCTCGAAGTATTGTCAATCAAGAGCTGCCCAAATATAACTGATGAATCCATGGTGAAGCTAGCAACTCAGTGCCCCAAGCTCAAGGAACTTGACATAAGCTACTGCTACGAAATCACACACGAATCTTTACTCATGTTAGGAAGAAAATGCACCAACCTTCTAATCCTTAAACGAAACCTAATGAACTGGTTAGATCCTTCACAACACATAGGAGTTGTACCAACAGATTACCTAAACGCCTGCCCTCAAGACGGCGACTCTGAAGCTGCTGCAATTGGAAACCTCATGCCCCAACTCCTTCACCTTGAGATTCGGTTCTCCAAACTAACAGCCCGAGGGCTTAACACGATTTCTGACGGGTGTAAGAATCTCGAGTACTTGGATTTATCAGGATGTGTCAATGTAACGAGTCGGGATATTGCGAATTCAACATCGAATATGGTGAATTTGAAGAATATTAAGAAGCCGAACTTCTATATACCGAGGTCAGTTTTTCATACTGAAAGATATGGTCATTGGAGTTTGTATGATGAGCGGTTTCAGACGGATGCTTTTCGTATTTGATGCGGTTTCTTGCCTGTATATATATGTTTATCGTTTCTAAATGTATTAATGTTGTTCTATTGGAGGTGATTTGTAATTTTGTATACATCAAGACTATTTAAAATTACAATTTTGCCCTTTTGTGTTTTCTTGTGATATGAGGGCATATTTTGTAAAGTTTAAAGGTTTTGAGGGTTTCAAATCATCTTTGTTGGTGTATACATACATCACCTCTCATGATATAGCTTGTTGTTTTAAGAATGTTTTTATGGTGTTTATCTGGATTGTTGTTGTGTACTGGAGTTTAGACAGTTCTATCTTATGTACATATATCTAGAACTTCCGATATACCTAACCCCCCCCCCCCCCCCCCCCCCCTCCTTTCTCTCTTTCGGGTCCACGTGCGTGGATGAGGTCCGGAACACATTACGCCATGGTGGGAACCCGATCAAGTGAAACAGTGACAAGTATAAGTTTATCGCGGGCAAAAGAATTCTAAACAGATCAATTTTACATGCTTGTCGGATTAAATCCGACGAGCGTGTTCTGCTAGAATAAAAAGGCGAGGAGATAGCATGTCTCCTTGCAGAAGACCTCCCTCCATTGCGAATTCCTTTGTAGCAACTCTGCTTATAAGGATCGATATCAAAGTTAAATCTAGCCATCCTTCAATCCAATGGCATAAAAATGACCAAATGCAATTTGTCTCATAATGTTGATAAGAAACTTCCTAATTAACATTATTGAAGACTTTCTCGAAGTCTACCTTACGGTTTTTTTCGATATAGCTACATTAATTATTTCATTTCTGTCCCAAGATACCAACTATAGTTTGCCTACCCATGACAAAAGCTTTTTGATTAGATTTAATTAGCCTATGAGTTACTTTTTTTTGGACAGCTCATAAGTTACTTCGATTAATCAACAAGCATGTTACATCATACATGGCAAGATCCATATTACACTTGCAATTAGGGCTGGCAAATCCTGACCCGACCTGAAACCCAACCCGAACCTAACACGATTTGGGTCGACACGAACACGACACGAAACTGAACTGGGTTAGAAATGGGTCGACCCGAAAATGACACGAAACTTTTCGACACGAACACGACACGAACACGATAACCCGAAAGTAACCCGTTTAACACGATCTTTTTATAATAAAACTTAAAAAAACCCAAAAAATATTTAACTTAAAAATATTTAGAAATTTTAAATTATAAATATGAACTAAGTCATTAACTAAGTAACTAGTATAGTTAGTATCAAAATGGAAAAACTTATTTTCAGTATTTTCATTTTACCTCTAAAATTGTGAGTCAAATCAAATACCGCCAATCTTAATTTTGATAAAATTAATAATATTCATAAGAAATTAAGAATAGAAATAAGAATTAAGAATAGAAATAAGAAATTGTGAGTCAAATCAAATACCGCCAATCTTAATTCGTGTGTTTGATGATTTTTAGTCATATGTTTGAATTCTCAAACTTATGTTGTGAATTTTATTTGTATTTGTGTTTTAAATTCCCAAACTTATGTTGTGAATTATATTTGTATTTGTGCTTTAGAAGTTAGAACTGTTATAATGGTTTTATATTTTTGATACTTGCGAAGTTGAACAAATAAAGAATTAAAATGCGTAATAAAAAAGCTTAGTAAAGTTGATATAAGAAAGTTATACATGCAACATTTTTTTAAAAAATAATTCAATATGAAAACCCGACATGAAAGTCAAGTTATTTGACCGAAAACATAACTTGATTTTTTTTCTCCAAAAAATGGGTCGACACGAAAATACGACCCGAACCGAACACGAATTAAGTGACACGAACCGAACACGACACGAAACTAAACCGGGTCAAGAATGGGTCGACACGGAAGTGACACGAAAATGGTTGACACGAACACGACCCGAACCATTTAACACGAACACGACCCGAATTGCTAGGCCTACTTGCAATCTGTCAATCTGCCATCCCATTAGCTACATCCAGTAATTAAAAGTGTCTCACCAACCAACATCAAGTATTGCTTTTTCACACTCAATACACAATACAACATATTACCACACATTACTTTCCAGCAAATGAAGGTACAAGTACAACCTCCCTTGCACAAGGTACCATCGCCTTCTTTTGTAAAACTCAACTTGAAGCATTTAACGTTACTGTTATTAAATTTCAGCCATGGCAACTCACAGTGATTGAACAAGAGAAAGCAGAACTCGGACCAAAATGTGTGATCCATGAACTCACTTCATCATAGCAACACTCCATCTTGGTTGGTAGAATGTAACTATTCTTTGATTCACCACTATCCTCACTTTGTTCTTTCACCATAAACAGCAATTTAAACATATCCAGTACATTCACGCATGATTCCATCCATCCATGCCTCATTTCTTTGTTTTGCAAGAGCAGCAGAGTTTGCCCAAATACTCTATCCATACTTATTGGGCAGTAACACTAATCCTTTCACCATTTTTGTGATACTTAAGCTCCTGTGGTCTTTCATTCTGCATAGTTTTCAAGGATTCCACTCGCTATTGTTATAATGCAACATCCGAATCCAACCCATTATGCAAGAACCCAACCACCCAAATCAGACCCCCTGTTAGAGATGTTTATTTTATATACACGTTTAGGGTTTAGGGTTTAGGGTTTATTTTATAAACATCATCTAACGACAAAGAAAGTCTGGAGCTTAATAAAGGGTTAATGCACGCACAAGGATTCACACCCTCACAACACCACCCTCTAGATTGCCAACCTATGTACCATATGAACATTTAACACACACAACACAAAAAACTCTGTGGCTCGAAAAGTTTAAGTATGTTAAAGGAACCGCCATCCATCCCATCCACCTCCTTCCTCCTACACCAAATAAGCCCTACTAACCCCTCCCCAACACCAGCCCAACCCATACCCCATAAACATACCCTTAAAATGATATTTATGCCTTTGTTACTGTACACAACACACTAGGAAGTGACCTTTGCTACATCAGCTCCGTCAGTGATACTATTGAAACAGCACATCGTAACAAAACTTCAACCAAATAACACCCACACCCTAAAAGAAGCATAGAGAGTGAATGCCATTGAATAGGACTCAGGGGCTCGACGGGTACTTAGGCACACTCATAGGAAGTAAAATAGAGATAGTGTTGCCGACAGCCCACACCTTACCCCCTCAAACACACAAAAAACACACTACCTCTCAACAACTCAGGGGTCGACGACTTTAGGAAGAAACTTAGGGGCTCAAAGGTCCTCAAACACACAAGATGGGAGACACCACTCACAAACTCGACCTCCCTCTAAGAGAGCTAGGAGTGGTAATACCCTTTCACACCCATCACACCGCCACATCAGCTTTTTTTTTCACCACTTAACCCACCACTCAGTCTCGTAGTGGTTACTTCCTACCACACCAAATTTTAGGACCCATAATATTACCTACTAACAAATCAAAATTAAAATAAATAAATAAATGGTCCCACATACAAAACTACATAACCACACCCACCACCCAAGTGGTTTTACCCACCACACCACTTCAATACATTCCACTCCTTCCTCTCTAAGACCTCCTGCCACCAAGATTCCTGCAGCCCCTTGTCACACCCTCACCTACATGGCCGCCTTCATCTGCTTGCCTCTACGCACACCAATATAGAAACGCCCAATCCAGATCCCACCCCCACAACATCGTACCATGTGAATTAACAAAGGAACACTTTTGACATTGGACGCCCTCTGACGTTACTGACACGAAGACTTACACACACACACACACCCACCTACGTCAGACTTTTACACCCAAACACACGCACTTTACCTCCCAAACTTCTTTAACAAATTAAAGACAAAGACTATATATTCCACCACCCCTAAAGCCACCACACCCATGCGACATACACACACACACACAAACGACAACGCACGCTCTTTTAAGGGAAAGGACAAAAATAACAACCCCTAGACCCCGACTATCGCCAAATAGAATTTATCCAAAAGTTCTTTACAGACAAATTTTATCATTTTATTTGTAGGATTGCGAATAAGAACTTCAAAAGTCGTTTGAGAAAATAAGAGGTTATAATTGATGGAATAAAATTTAAAAAAAGACAAATGACATCGGAATTTTTTTTCTTTTACCATATATTAAAAATAAGAGGTTATAATTGATGGAATAAAATTTAAAAAAGGACAAATGACATCGGAATTTTTTTTCTTTTACCATATATTAAACGGAGAATTTCATTCATATCCTTACAAACTTTGATAATTTTCAATTTATTTAAATCATTTAAAAATAAAAAGTTATTTTTATATCTAATTTATCTTTATCTAAAAACCCATTTCACTTAATCGATTATCACGTACCAAAACACATCGATTATAGGTATCAAAACACCAACACACATCTCTGATTCATATCGTCGATGTACAAATGCGATTCCCTCAAAAATCGATTACAAGTGCTATGTAGTACAATCGATTGACTGGTTTTGTGGCTTCATCGATTACAACTGAACCTGACGGATTCCTTAACATCTCTCGGTCATTCTTTTGCACAATCGATACCTTCACACCTGATCGATCCCTTCACACCTCTCTGGTTCAATTGATTACAAGTCTTCGCAAATCGATTTCTACAAAGATGAACCTGATCGATTGAGAGATTGATTGTCTACAAAGATGAAGTATGAACCTAACATTCCAGTCCCAAATCTGAATCAGGTAAGTTATTTTTGCTATGGGTTTGGGTTTGGGTTTGGTTTGAACTTATATCGATTGAGAGAATTGTCAAAAACCATGAATTAAAACCCTAACATTATAATTTATAATTGAAAACAGGAATTAACTTGTGCTAGTATGGGTTTTCTGTTTGGTTTTAATTCACGATTAGAGTTAGTAGAAGTACCAGGTCTGCCAAAACCACACTTCTCAGCTCACCAGCGGTTACCAAGCATGTTCAAAGTGTAATGGCTCATATTGGTCATGGGATGACCAATACTTGCACATATGCTACAGCAGATCTGGATTTACTACAATGGGTCATGGATGTGCTGCAAAGTTTAGTTTAGTTTTACTAAGGGGGTGTTTGTTTTAGCTTATTTAGGGCTTATTTTTTATAAGCTAGTTTTTTCCGGCTTATTTTCTAACTTTTGAACTTATTACGAGTTATAATAAAAAAATAAGCCGGACTAGTAGAAAAATAAGTCCGAAAAAACTAGCTTATGAAAAATAAGCTCAAAAAATAAGCCCATAATAAGCTAAAACAAACACCCCCTAATTGGGTCCCTAAGCATGTTTACACCCTGTTCTTGAGTTTGTTTTTTTACGAAGGAAAGGGGAGGAATTGGAGGCAAAGTAAAACAAGAGTGTGTTCTCAAGTTTCATTTAACGAAGGAAAGGGAAGGAAAGAGAGGGATTAGGAGGGGTAACTCAAGCTTATTTTGTATCAAAGCTTTTCTTCCAAAAATGGGATGATTTGGAAGGAAAGGATTTCCTCCCGTTCCCTTTCCTTTCCTCTCCTTCTTAAACTTGAGAAGAGGGCGTTAAGGTCCCCTTAGGTTGGTTTTTATGCTTCCAGCTATAGCAATCCCTCAAGGCATGTCTTGAGTGGTTTCAATTGATTATTATGTATGTTTTTTTGGATTAAATAAAATTTAAAGCAGATGTCTGTTTACAATCTCATTGACTGTTTTGTTTATTAATGGCAAACTTTCATTCACATTATCAAATTTTCATCTCACAGTACAAGTACATGTAAATTTATGAATCAAACCACCAAACTAATATCCACCAACATAAAACACATAACAAAATCCCAAATAACAATTAAACTCATGAATCAAACCACCAAACTAATATCCTTTACATGTCAAAGTTCCAGATAATAATTTAGTTCATGAATCCACCAATTTAATATCGTTACATATCATAATAATTCCAAATAGAGATCTAAACTAGACTTGTGACAATGTTTTGCTGCTTTCAAGCATCAACACTGATTGTTGTATTCTTTTTGTCTCCTGAAATATTCATCACATAGATCATTATTTTAAATTAATGTTTTTAGATTGTTTCTTAAAAATTGAGAACTAGCTAACCTCTTGCTCGTGGATGTTTCTTGAGAACCTTGAGATGTATTAGATGGCGGTGCTAGATTCTTGCATGTTCGTTCATGATGTCCATACATGTCACAACGTGGACAACGGTATTTTTTTTAGGTTCATCAGGCGGTATTATTCTATTCTTTTTCGATGTAGATGGATTTTCTATGGCCAAAACAATATACTTTCTTACTCGAGTTTCTGGCTAAACGAAAGAACCCTCCATATTTCAGTTTAAGTTTGTAGTTTAGTGTTACTTGCCTGATAATGCAGATGAAATAGGAAATTAAACGGCTACTAAGAATCAACAAGCAAAGATAATTAAATTAGATATAGAAATAATTTTTTATTTTTAAATGATTTAAATAAATTGAAAATAAGTGATTGTATATTTATATGTGAGTTTTTAACTTCTAGAATGATACATATGTAATTTAGAAAAGTTTGTAAGGATATATATGTAATTATCATAGTTTGCAAGGATATGAATGAAATTCTTCCTATATTAAAAAATTAAAGATAGATTATATAAAATATTATCAAAGATGTTTATATTAGATCATTATCTATTTTATACAAGTTAATAGAATGGTCCCAAAAATATAATCACTCTATTTTTTACAAATAAATAGATTGGTCCCAAATATATATATTATCAGACAAAGAGACGTGTGTTAGTCTGATATTATCACACACATATTTATATTATTTGTCCCCGCACACAAATAAATAGAATGGTCCCAAAAATGACAACTAATGAACTAGTTAGAAAACCAACGTTCTTGTATTAAAACTAGCGGCTTGTCTAGCGGTAACTACTAAAATAGTAAGTTATCTATTTTTTACTTTATATACGAGTAAATGATGTGATTTTAATTTTTGAAAACGACAATCACACTTCATACTTTACAGTAAATTTTTTATAATTTTCGTACTTCATTTTTAATTGTGTTTTAACTTTTTCAATACGGTAAGACAAAGTTGTTACTCTTAAAAACTATAATCACACTTTTTTTAATACATAGCCCTTAGGTTTATGCTTGTCATTTTCGTTTTGATATATAAAATATATAGTTAAATAAGGTTACTATACTTTGGTGATTTTTACAGTTTGATGTTTAAACGATCAAACCATTTACAAATTTATTCTCTATCAACTTAAATAACTAAAATACTTCTATTCTATTTTTTACATGTTTAATTAATTACTAAATTATTTCTTAATATTAAAAAATAGAAACATATCTCTCTCTTCCCTTTAAATATCTCTCCCCCCTCAATCCCCCTCTCTCAAGTAGAAAACCATCCCAACTACGTCACACCACCACCATTCACCATCACCTCCACCACCACCACATATTCGCGGCCATCACGGCTAACTTACCACCACCACCACCACCACCATCACCCCTACCTGTTGTCACAACTTCAACCATCACGGCTAACTTACAAACATAACATTTATTAAACTTTATAATATTAATAAGTGAATTCTAACACGAATTGTTGTAATTTCTAAATAGAAAGGTTATACATTCACAAAAATAAAAAAATAAAAAAAAAATACAAAATTATAACAATAAATGCAAAATTAAAACTAAAAAACAATTTCCGTAAATCCCAAGAGCTACTAAAAAGAACCCGGCTTATAAATTACATCCAAGTCTAAAAAACTAGGATATGTTCTCCGTGTTATTACACATATCATTTATTTTTATTACTTCCCTAGAAATCATACAAGGATTCTTCAAACAAACCCATGTGATCCGGGTCCAAACACACGGCCAACGACACACTCCGGTCACCGCTAGGGCTTGGTATGACATAAATCGTGCCCTCGTAAAGAATACTTGCGGGTCCCATGAAAATGGGCCGACCCCACCCAAAGTCCGATTCATATATCGGTAAACGAGTCCAACTGTTCACATTTAAATTTGGACTCGCAAAGTAGGTCGGCCCACGAACGAGGGCTGAAAGATCAGGTACCGACTCCAGATAGTCGATAGCTGATCTAAGATACTGATCGTCCATTTTAGCCAATTCATTGTGAATTCTCCTTGCAGTATCAGCCAACGACTCGGATTTGAACTCACCTGATTTTGCAACGGGTGTAGCCGTGAAAACAACATTCCCAAGGTAGCCGGGAGGGAGTGGAGGATTCAACCTTGACCGTCCATCTGTGGCAACGTACAATTTGGTTGGTTGATCATCCGCTAGTCCACGAGCTCTACATGCGCATCGCCATAGATGAGCGGCTAGGATCTCATATGTGCTACGGTATGTGCTTCCATCGCCTTTGGCCTTTAATTTAAGATCATTAATTTGATCAAGTGTTAGACGTAGGATCGAGGTTGATGCTGACTTGAGATGAGATGGAGATTTCTGCTTTTCCGTTGGGGTGATCAGTGACGGCGGAGGGTGGTATTCAACGTGATCAAACATCGGGGTGGGTGGGTCCCGGGCTCGGAGAAGTGAGCGATCAATGAACGGTGGGATCGCCACCGATAAGCCACGGGCTATATCAGACCATGTGTTGATGAAGTGGAGAGATGAGAGTCCATCGGATAATGTATGGTGCACTCCACACCCTAAAGAAACCCCGCCACACTTGAAACGTGTAACCTAAGATGAACACAAGATGGTAAAGTGAAAAATATGCAATCATCACCTGTATATACGATTGTAGTAAAAGATGAAAATCCAATAATTTATGTAGCTACAATTTTTACTAATGTAAATAAGTTCTTATATAGCATGTAAACTTAAGAAAATATCAGTAGTATTGTATTAAGGGGGTCCATGTAGATGTTTGTATACAATGAGATATATAATTGAAAAGTTATATATAGTTATACAAAATATTCATTTTATTTTTCTACTTATAAAATTAACTCAAGTGTCAAAAATCTATAGATGAGGTGAGAAAAAAGAATTGATAGATTATAGTCACTTGTGGTGAGTAGAATGACTAATTTAATTTTACTATATATATACTATCTTATAAAGTATTTAGGTCTTTTATTTTAATATCTTAATTACAAGTAATTTGAAATTACAAATTTACCCTTAATATTAAGCTAAATAGAACTACTTAATAAAACAACTAATTGGAAAAGTTAATGACAATCTTATATACCATTTTAATTACTAAACCTTCTAAAATAAAGATTATTTAAGAAATCAAATAATTAAACTTTTTATATTAAATATTCTATCATATAATAAATTTTTTAACTTAACTATTAAATATTACGCATAACTATAAGTATTAAACCTAAATAACACACGACCTAAATTTATAAATTTTGCTACATTCTTGTTGAATTTTACCATCTATGTGAAAATTTCTTGACTAGAAAAGGAACACAACCCTTGTTTTAAAAACGAAATCGAGAAAAAATATTCGTAAACGCTGTATTGTACGCATTCAATACTAATAACTACATATAAACATATAAAAAAAAATACTAAAGACCTTACAATAATAAAAACTCAATAGAAAGTAAGTTTTTTTGTAACAAAATTTAATAAAAAAAAGTTGGTAAAAATCACCATCCACATTATGTGATTTATTAATTAGATGTTTTTAGTTCCTAATAAATCCTTCATTCCTTCCTAAAGGGAAATCATAATTTACGTCCACGCCTCTCTCTTTCCTTGTTTTCTCGCATTACTTTATATGTTTCATAACATTATTAGAAACAATTAGACTAAAGGGCTAAAGTAAAAAGAAAATTTTCTCTTATGACCTAATAAGAGGGTTCGTGCCATCGGTGGCAACCGATGTGGTGGGTGAAGAGGGGAGTATATCGTGACACATGGGAATGTGGATTGATTACCGGCCTAACATGATGCTTTTGGTGTGAAACTGATATAAACTCATATCATACTAGACTCATATCACTCTAAAAGATCAAGTGTGAAACTCATTCTTTAAAACCAACTTATAAGTAAGAGGACACTTATTTCTTTTCTTTTATTGTGTGCAAAAAAGTTGTATGTAATGGTGTGATGTATGATGATGTATGATGAGAAAAACGCTTACGTGACAAAGTGTAAGAGTACGATATATAACAATTTATTTAGAAGTTGAAAGCAACTATATCCTACTAAATTTTTATAATAATCTACCATCTTATTAAATCAAAACAAGTATTAAAATAAAAACACAGGGTCAGTAAAGAACAATTTTTTCACACAATACCGAAAGAACAAATCTAAACCATTAAAATCTTGGTCCAAAAGCTAAAATGAATTTATAAAATTATATGCATATACCTCATCACTTTTTACATCTGCTTTTTTCTTATAATTTAACATCTTATTTTTTATGTTATTAAAAAATAAAAATGAAAGTATTTTTATCAATTTTATTTTAATTTTTTTATTACCGTGTTTTATGTATTTCACGAAAAAAGTATTATTTGGAAAACCTTACGAGGGAAATGTAAAAAAGTTTGATAGATTTTTTAACAATCATAAATCTATTCGTTCATAACAGGACTCGAACCCGAACTTATAATCTTTAGACAATGAAAAACACAAAATTTTAAGACCAAAAGTCTTAAAATAAAACGACGAACCAGTTCTAGAAACATTATGACGGGTGTCCCAAGGAATACGAGAGGCGTGAATGTGATGGCTTCCGATTGTAGATAAAATCCAAAAGAAGTCAATTCCTAGTCACGTGGTCTTAGCCAAATCTTTGCAAGAATACCCTTTTCTTTGTTAGGATTACTTGTATCGGCATGAAGGTTCTTTGTTTGCTAGTCACTTAATACCTATTATGATATAATAATAATAATTTTTACTTTCAAACAGATTATTTTATAATAAATAAATCATTATAATATATACTTCAATCGTTGTCTAATCACTTTTTAATTATAAATAATGATTATATATAATAACATTTTACTATACATACAATATAAAGTGATTTTTTAGCATTATTTAAAAATCTAAATTAAACCATATATATACTTTTTTTTTTTGTGTTTGGTAGATCTAAAAAAAACCATATATATACATAATTATATTATTTGTGTTAAAAACTATACTAATAGGTTAATATAATACATGTGATATATGAAAGCTAGAGAATCCAGATAGCAAACATCTTAATAATTATAAATTTTATGATCTACCAATCCGCTATCTTATTTCCTCATATACACATTATTATTAAGTTACAAGTGAATGATATGATGTAAAAGAGAAATTTTATAAAAAAATAACTATGTTTGAAAATTATTTTATCAAAAATATTTATAAACAATCTCACAATTAAAATAAAACATTATAATTTTAACGAAATAGTTTTCAAAACTTGATTAATATTAAAGGATTATTGAGTTTACTAAAACAATAGAATCACTAAAATGAATTTTAAAGGATTAAGAAATATTATTATTATTATTATTATACCTGTGTAATAAAGAGCGGATACGAAGAGATATCGCCGGAATAATCCACCGTCGGCGCCAACCTCCGTAGCTCCGGCGACGGAGTAATCTCACCAAAATCATCAATGCAACAATCCGCCTCCGCTTCCACAAACAAAACACCCTCACCGTTGCAATTAATTTCAACTCTGCCATCACCGTCTTTCCCCAGCCGTCCGGCCATCGGAAAAAACGTAACAAGAACGTCGGCCAACGCCTTTTTCAAAACCACCGAATCAAAGAAATTCGAAGACCCGTTTGGCCGGTAGAAGTAAACCGTCAGTATATGGATCCGACCCACAACCAAATCAAGGTTCGAGTTCCATAGCCGCTGATTCGGCGTCGTTTTTGATGGTTTCACCATCGAAGCTTCCTTCACTGTTAGCTTCATCTTCTCTGTACCGCCGGTTGCGGTGGTCATCGTGATTTTTTAAGATTCTCCGGCGACCCTTTTGCTGAATCGACAAACCGGATAAGGGTTTTTGTGGGATTTGGTTATAGATCAAGATTGAAGATTTATGTTGAGGTGTTTGATTGTGTGTTTGTTTATATGTATGGCAAAAGACGGTGTGTGTAAATGGTTGGATTTATAAGAAAGGGATATGGATAATGCAATTAATAACACTAAGTTAGGCAATAGGCATTCGCTACCCTATCATCTTTTAAAAAATCTAGAGATATCTAGTTACACATTGTTGAGAAGTTATTTAATGTTCGTAACAAGTTTTATTTTTTTAAAGTTCAAGATTTTCTAGAACGGAATTAAATGTGATAGATACGTTCATTCTTCCTATTTTATATTTTTACTCACTCTTTTTTACCTACTAGAGTAAGTATCAATATTAAAAAACGATATCAGGGATATTTTTACTTATTTAATAGAAAAAAAACTATTGTTAAAGAGCTTTTGAAAATGAGATTTTTTTACCAAAAAATAAGCTTATAAGCCAATAAGTTTAACCAAACACCATCTTTTTCATAAGTCTAAACATAAACTAATAAGCTCATAGAATAAGCTAAAACAAACACCCCTTATCGTGGAGTCGTGAACTTATATTCTTAGCTTATCTTTAATAAATTTATATTTTCCGTTTATTTTCAAATTACAGTTTTAAATTAAAAAATAAGCTTAATTAATGAAAATATAATTCAGAAAAATTAAGTCGAGAAACTAATCATATTTAGAGTAGCCAAATTTAACACAATTACTAAACAGCACAAGGTGTTGAATGAAGCTAAATTAAAAGTAAATGAAAAGAAGATTCCATACGAACATTAATTCACATGAACACATATTTTCCGATTTCACTAGATTAATTCCTACCTAATTTCCAAAAAGTCATTAGATATGTCAATACCTCCAAATATTCTATAATTTCAAGAAAGCATTACCAATGGTACATCTTTGAAATACATAACCCCATAAATCCACATACATAGAACCTAAACATACCCGGGAAAGTGGATCTAGGTAAAACAGCGGTTGAGAATAATACTAAAAGATAATGGAGGCGCTAATAGCGTCAATATTTCCGTTATTTGAGCGTTATTTTAAAGAAAATTAACCGCTATTTGCGTTTTGCACCTTTTTTTAGTAGATTATGCTTATTTTGGGCAGCCCTTTGAGCTCATTTGCTCTATGTCCAAGACTCTAAGCCCAATATAATATTAAACCTAGTTGCCACGTTCTTTACCTTATTCTTTGACGACGCCCGAAGCAGTCTAGCCTTCGTCTTCCTTCAAGGTCAACAGCTCCAACCTTCATCTTCCTTCGATGTCAAGTTGTCAACAGCTCACACTTCACAGTAGATTTCCATATTACTATTTACTATATTAGTGTGCTAAGTCTTATACAATGTTTTTAGTTATATATATATATATATATATATATATATATATATATATATATATATATATATATATATATATATATATATATATATATATTCTAAGTAATATTAAAAACCGCTATCCCACCACGATAACTGATATCTCAAATCAACGATTTTGACCGCTATTTGATTTCCCACCTGCATATCTCCCACCAAGATTTACAATGTCCATACTTCATTGGATGTGTGTCAAGATTCCCAATCAAAATGTTTCCAACAGAAAAATTAAACCATCTAACATTGTATAATAAATTTATTGCTATTATTAAATTTTACTATTGTCTTAAGCTAACTCGTGTTATAATTTAGAAAATCTCCAAGTTTTGTGACTTTATATATATCTAAAATACTATTTATTATCAAGACCCAAATCTTCCACTTATTCTAACATCAAACCTTCATTGTTAATGCTATCACACAAGTTTTATTAGCTTGCGTGTTGCCCTGTTGGGGCGTGATATTAAAAATGGGCTTTTGATTAATAAAATGGTGTAAGGTTACTTTTGGTAGTTAATATTAACCTTTAAACATATATATTCAAAGATGAAATTCTTATTTGAATTAATTTTGGTTTTTTTCTTTGCTTTTATTAAAAAAAAGTTTTCATATGTGATTTTCATGCTTCTCACATACCTAAGTATGTGTAATTCGGAGCATACCACTAATGTGGCATCATCTCGCCATTACTTGGAATCTAATTCCTTGAAAGCAATCATGGGTTTCAAACTTACTAGAGCAAACTTGTTCATTAATATTCATGGGTGAAAAGCTCAACATAAGAGGCTAACAACCTTTGATAATTTATTAAAAGAGGACATCGCTGAATTAAAGTCATGTACTTTTGGTATAATGTTTTTGGAGACAGACAATCATATCTTTGCTGACTGTTTAATTGTAAAAAGCTTAGTGAGAAAGACAGATAAACTATCCGTTATACTCCCTCTTTCTTCTTTCCTTACCCACTGCCACATTAGTGTCACATCATTTTTCCTCCCCTTCCCTTTCCCTTACCCACTACAAGTGTTATATCTTCCCCTTTTACTTTTCTTTCCTTTTCACTTAAAAAAAAGAAAAAAATTAAAATCTGATTGGTTGAATGTGGGGGGTGGGGTGGGAAATGTTGAGCGAGCTCTGGAACCCGATCTGCTTGAAACCCGCCGAGTAACCACCACCCGAGGTGGTGTTCCCCTCCCAACTCGCCACCAACCCGATGCCCTACCCATGCCCATAACGGATGGCCTTAGTTGGTAAAGTAGTCCCTCCTCCAAACTCGCTAAAAGAAGTTTCTTGTGTGGGAAGAATCAAACAACTTCTCTAGTGATAAGCTACATGTTTTCAAGTAGGTGATCCTCACTTTTATTTGGCAATTGCAAGCAGGATGTTTAAACTAATCCAGGAAAAGTCTTTCTTTTGCATTAATAAGGGAGAGAAACTCGAATGTACATTGAATTGGATCTATCGGTGTTGTATGTACTTTTCTTTTTCTCTATTATAATTTTGTTTTTGCTTGTATTTCTAGTTTCTTGCTAGTTTTTTTAATAAAATGCTTTCTACCACAATATAAAAATAAGACAAAATTAAACAAGTCAAGACTTAAACTAAGAACTATATTTTATAAGAGCCGGATATATCCGATGGGGTTCCCAGCACAAGACTTTGATGAGTTTGGTTTATTTATTCCTCAAAATTATTACGGTTCTCAACTATGTTCAAAAGAAGGATTAATACTTAACGTACATGACAAGTACTTACTTTTTCTATTTTATTCTACTTATTTCTAGTTTCACACATTTGATTTTGTCTTATACTTTTACTTATATATGATATTGCATATCACACGACTCTCAAATGTTTTAAACACTTTAAAAAAACACACACTAACTTTTTGTGTATGAAGTTAAAAACTTTACGCATGTTGGGCGGAAAGGATGGCAACTAGGCATGGGGATGAGGGTGACGTGTAAAATCCAGTTGATAGAAGAGGTCAACGATCTGCCCATAAACGACGACGTAGACTGTTAACCTTCAACATCATGCTGTAAATGAGGATGCCGGTCTGGCGGATGCCTAAATTGTCCCCCCCCCCCCCCCCCCCTATTTATCATTATCTTGTAAATATTTTTTTTTGTTTTAAAAAGTTATGTAATATTTTAGGTGGTAATTTGTACAAAACAATATTATCCATATATAACTATATGCTTCATTAACTTATACTATGTGCAATTTACTGCTTGTATTTATTATGTATGGCCAAAATTTTGTTGTGTACAAATGAACTCACATAAACTATAATTCTATAATTTACACGACTACTTTACTCTACACATGTAAATGTCTTACGTCTTATATTTCATGTCTTTAAAAGAAGATATGAATTAGAAGCTTTAAAGTATACGAAAAAAAATGTAGTTTTATGTTCTCATAATAAGTAAAAATAAGGAAATAAAAAGTATTATGTTTGTAAAAAAAACAAACGTACTAGAAACGTCTGCAAAATACATTTCTTACAAAAAAAGAACTTGTAATAACGTTTGCCATAGTGATAAACGTTTTCTTTAAAATAAGATATTATCTTAAAAACAAATAAATACTCGACTAATTAAATTATACTAGCATGGTATACGCGCAATGCACGCTAACGAATAATTTTTACTTAACATGTTTGTTTTCGATAATTACTTAATATGGTGACAACGATTAATTTTTGTTTGGTAGCATGTTTGTTTTTTTTAACTTTTTCTAATTTTCTTTATATTTTTGTTCTCCATCAACTCTTTTATAAACTTCTAAAACAAATTTTGAGAACAATAAAATAAGAAAAAATTCTACTTATAAAATAGGGTAAAATGCATGAAAATATAGGGTGTAAAGTAGTAATTTGAAACTATTTAAAATTAAAAGATTAAGATAATAAATAGTAGATAATTTTCTATTTTTGTTTGGATTAAACAAGCTAATAAAAAAATAAAAAAATGTTTACCTGTTTTTTGATAATTAATTTAAATATTTATTATATAATAAAATATTTAAAATGGAAGGTTTGGTTATGAAGATATTTTTTATTACTTAAGTAAATGGGTATTGACTTAATTTTTTTATTTATGGAAGGTTTAATTATTGAAATGGAATATAAGAATCTTATTAATTCTATTTAATAGTTACTTTATGTAAAAAATTTCATTTAATTTATATGAGAGTAATTTAGTAACTTCAAATTATTTAAATTTTAAAAGTTTAAATAAAATACTTAAATGCTTTATAATATAATATAGATATATGTCACGTATAACTTGGTTAAGATTGTAAATATATTTCTTCGTAATATGATTTAAAATTTTAATTCATACTTTTAACTTTTGTTTTTTATTGACATGCATTTGTATGTTTTGTACACATGTTTTCGGTTTAGGTTTTGATTTCAGATATGTTTATACGTGTTTACAAGTGACTTTGGATCCATTTGTGTCGATGTGTGTTTTACTACGTGTGTGGTTGCACTGCAATAGATATTTAATTTTTTTTTTCTTTTCGCATCTTATTTTTATAAAAGTACCTAAAAGTTCAAGTTTCTGAACTTATAATTCATAATTGTGAGAAAAATGTACGTTTACATTTAAATGCGTAACATATTAAGTTTGTCAACACTTAGGTCCAGTATGTTTCACCGTAACGTAAAAGAATGTAATGGAATTGAAATCAAATTTCGTTGTATATTACGTTTGGTAACACGCTACTAGAATTCTCGTAATTACAGACGCCAAAATTTTTTATGTCGTCGGAAAAAACTGTAGGTAATAAGAACTTTCTAAGACTGACATTATTTGAAAAGTAATTACATTCTTTGAAGTATTTGTAATTCTTTAGGTAGAGGAATGTTTTCTATAACTAACATGGATTGAATTAAAATCATTTTCATTTCTTTGCATTATGGTAAAACAACGAAAATATAGAGATCAATACTTTGTATCAAATTTTTTCGATCTTATTTGCTTAAAAAAGAGTGAAGAAGTTGTGAGAAGAATTAATCTCGAAAAAAAAGGTAATCTTTTAACACACGATATGGATGGTCTAAAGAGTGAGAATTTATTTTATAATTATAAAAGTAAACATCATTGAGAAATCTTTAATATAGTGCAAACTTAATTTATAGTTCTAAGAGACTAATTTTGACATTTGGATCAGCCCATTAATGGTCTAGATTGAATTTTAAAATTTTGGTCGGAGTGATATTTTCGTAATTAACATATAATGCTTTTACAATCACAGGTGATGTATACTGAATCACATGTGATTGAATATTACAATTTTAGAACTATGTTTTTATATAGACTTTATCAAACACAACTCTATTATTATATTATATAGTCTTTCATATTTAAAAATATAAAATAGACTAATAGAGTGTTACTATTTGAATTCTCACATACTAGATATGTCATATCAATTAATTATAGTTTTCAATTCAGATCAGGTATAAGACCATCCGTAGCACACCCACATAACCCACTAAACACTGCTACCAAATCTGCGTCACATCAGTTTTTCTCTTTCATACCCACTTCCTACAATCAAGTGGAGTACCAAACCATTTCCACTTTTTTTAATTCTTTTTTAAATACATTTAATAATATAACAAAATAAAATATCTTTATATTGATTAAAAATTAAAACAATACAAATAATAATAAAAAAAATCCTAACATTACTAAAAATCAATATTAGGACTTTTGTATACCGCCTCCCAAGCATGTTCTTTCGTAAATGAATTCCCGTTATTTTCCGCTCGATAACGTTGGTGTGCAATTTTTATAAGGTCCACATCACTTTGATCGTTTTTTCTTGTATTTTGCAAGTTGTTATAGATGCCGATAAAAATGTTATCATGCTGTATGAGTCACGTCCGAGGCGTGAGTAAAAAGCGTTTCTACTATCTTCCAAAAGCAATCTACATTATAAATAATAATAATAATAATAATAATGATAATAATAATATTAATAATAATAATAATAAATAATAGTAATAATAAATAATAAATAAATTGTACATAATAATATATATTAATAAATAGTTAAGTGTAGAAAGTTAAAAAAAAAAGGAAATGGGTGAGGGTTCATCGGGTTTGAGATACCGGAGGGGAAGCCGCAGGTTTGAACCCCCTTGGGGCGTAGCGGTGTTTGCCCCAAACCGCTGGCGGGACAATCGCATGGAGTCCTGAGAAACTCTACGGATGGTCTAATATATTATATCACAAGGATCAATTTTGATTATCAAAAAGCCTTTCAAAAAAAAAATTTTGATTATCAAAAGTATAAATAAAATAAATAAAATGTATTTATTTATGCATCTTCCAAAGGTAATTCTCGTTTGATTTGGGTAATTGATTGAGATGGCACACAGGGTGACAGGGATAATAACCTTGGTGCTTAAAATCTCTCTTTAAGCCCCTTTTAAAAGTTTTCTTGTGGGTTCAAATAGTGCGTTGAAGATTAAATAAATTTGAAAATAAAACACTCTTTTACTTGAAACAACGGCGTGATATTGTGATAGTGGTTTCGTTTGAAATGATGGTGGTGGTGATTGTTGATAATAATACTATAATAGTTTCTTTATGTTAGGTTTATATTTTTATATTTTAAAAGTATAAAATGGTTATTTTTAAATATCCAATAACTAGAATATTAATGATAAGTGAAAATCAAATGAGAAAATGGACTAAATCTATGAATAATTTTGACCTTAAGATGATCAATTATTTTATTTACTCTAAATGATTTTTTCATAAATGAGTTTTTCTAGTTTAGTAGGTTTTCCAAAGGGTCTAACCATTTCCGTGATTGCTTCCTACGGAATATGTTTACTTATCATGAGGGGCGGAACTACCATATAATCAAATGGGTCAAACTTTTTTTTTTTTAAACAGTCAAGAAAATATCTTTCATTCATCAAAGTAAGAAGTTTAGGTACACACTAAGGATCAAAATTACACTCAATTGCAGATCATCACAGATTAATAAACTAACACGTACTCTCATGTTATGTCACACTTCAACCCACGTATTACTTTCTATCAATACTTCGATATCATCTCTTGTTCCTTCCCCTCATACCTCATGCAAGTGCCCATATGTAGACTTCGCATCAGTACCAAATGGGTCAGACTACTGCTAGAATAAAATTTTTATTTTTTCAAAGATATATAAAATCCTAATTTATATCTTAACTTGTTTATTTAGACCTGCTCATATTTTCGTAGATGTAAATATCATAATATAAGACTTGCTTATAATTTCTAGACAATTTCTCTAGTTATAGACTTATAGTTTTACAATTTTTAGAGCGTTTTGCTATTTAAATTACACAAGATATTAAAATGATTTTGAGATATAACTAGGCTGTTCAAATCAATTCCTATATACCAATAGTAGAAATAAGCAACTTGTTTTATTACAAACTTTTCTTTTAATGGACAAATGACTTTGGTTTATAAGGCATGAAATGTAGGTTTTACCATCAATTGGGAATCCTATTGAAAATATTTCTTTCTTTCTACCCTTTACCTTTTGTGTGGATGACCTATATTAAAGACGTAAATTAAGCAAAAAAAAAAAAGATATTTACGCAGGAACGGAACTAGAAACCTTTTTAATGGGTTCATAGCTAAAATCAATAACATTTGTAAACAAAATTAATTGATTCATAACTAAAATTTTACCTAAATTATAAAATTCATATGTAAAAAATTGTTTTTTTGGGTTCAAGTGCCTCTCATGTATATGTATCTCCGCTCCTGTTTACGTGACAAATTGCAAGAAAAATTGTTATAATTTAGATAATTTACTTGATTTGTATTATGTATAGTGTTATAATGTTGAAGTTAACATAAACATGGTGACAATATAAAGTATAGGAGATTAGGTTATATATGTAATTAGATATGAATTGAAGTTGCTCTGGACAATGAATTGGATCTAGACTGTAAATTGTTAATCTTATTCTATAATAAGCAAACAAGTTAGTGGTGTACTTCATATAAGGTTTCTTAAGAAAGAACTTACCCTACACGAGTCATTCATTACCCTTTAATAAAAGTTTTTCAAGATCCTAAAATGAAATTTGTTATTAATCTGTTAATATAAATTAATATTATATGGTTTCAGTAATAGTAATTTGGAATTAATTTTTTTTAACAAGAAGATCCAAATTTCGAATAAGGTTCATGTTAGCTCCGACATTCATTCCCATATACGAAAAGGGCAGTTTTGCCTTATCGCATTTGAGGAAGTATGATAAGTTCTACACCTCATCTTCATGAACACCAATACCAAAAGCTTTGCTTTTGGAGAAATTTCCGGAGGCAAGGTGAAAGCATCACAGAATACGAGTGAGATTTGTTGCATTTGATATGAACCAATTACCTAAAAAATCACATCATCAGCAAACAAAAAGTGAGATAATGTAGGGCCATTATTAGGAAAGTTTACCCCATGAAACAACCCACGATTAACAGAATCTGTCATTGCGATATGCAAACCTTCCATAGCGATAATAAATAAGAATGGGGTAAGCACGTGGATCGCCTTGTGTAACACCACGTGAGAGAGGGAATTCCTTTGTTGGGGAACCATTAATGCGCACTGATGCTCTAGCAGAAGAAAGGCAACCATGAGTCCAAGCTCACCGTTTAGATCCAAAATTCATTTGCACCATAATTGAACCAAGATACGCCTAACTCAGGCAATCAAAAGCATTTTCAAAGTCGACCTTGAACAATAGTAGCTTATGCTTTATTCTTTTCACCCGACTACAAATTTCATCAAGCATAAGTGGCCCATCCAACATTTGCCTTCCTTCCATATAAGCCGACTGCTCCACTTTGTGAACTACCTTTTTCAATCTCTCCGTTAGAAGTTTAGCTACAACTTTGTACCACAGCCGATGACACTGATGCGAGGGTACTCCTTTAAGGTGAGAGGATCATTTACTTTAGGGAAGAGGGATATGAAAAAGGAGTTACAACCAGGAGAAAAGGTACCATTCTGCTCAAAATGCTTAACGAGCTTGAACACATCCTCTTTTAAGATATCCTAAAACTACTTAATGAACTTAAAAGTAAAATCATCAGGTCCGGAAGCTTTTTCCCAAACACATAACCATATTGTCATCTTTATTTCCTCTCCTGAGAAAGGGGTTTCGATATTTCTGCTTTCCTCAATTGATAGTGTTTTAAATAGTTGGCTAATGAATTTTGGTCGAATGACCATTGATTCTTCAAACTTTTTGGTGAAGAAACTTTGAGCTTCATGGCTAATAGTATCAGGTTTAGTATCCCACATCCCATCTTTACCATGCCATAGAAAAAACTACTATTCTCATCACCATCTTTAATCCATTTCACTTGTGCTTTCTGTTAGAGATCAAGTGTGTTGGCATATTCCAAGTCCTTAATCTCCTTTCTCCATTTTATTCTGTTATCTATTCCCACCTCAGAAAGCTGCCTTTGCTCTCCAATTAACTCCAAATCCTCTACCTGTTTTATCAAATCTCCAATCTTTTTTCTGTGTTTATGGATGGCATATGGTTTTCAGGCTTTAATGGCTAATTTCATAGCTGTTAACTTGCGACCCATATAATATTCTGTCTGCACTGCCCCTGCACCTAACTGAATTCCAAGTGGATTATACAAGATTAGAGAAATCAGAATTATACAACCATGAATTATAAAATATGAAAAAGATGATGCCAAAGTTCTTTACAATACACGAAAGAATAATAAGGCAATGATCCGAGTGCAAACGTGGGAGGACCGTAGCAGAATCCATAGGCCAGAGGTTTAAAAAAGCAGCTGAAACAAAGAAATGGTCAAGCTTGCTTAGGGAAATTCCATCATCACCAATCCATGTAAATTTACGACCACCAAGATGGAATTTTTGTAAAACCCGCATTATTTATGAAATTATTAATGTCTGCAGCATCAGAAACAATTCTTTCTTTCTTTAATCTTAATTCATTGAAGTCACCCATTAGCATCCAAATTCCAGGATTATGCTCCATAATAGTTTGTGAGTTCTGGCCATAAATCTTGGTGCATAGATTCAAGCCTAGGAGCATAAATGTTAGCCACTAAGATTAGAGAATCCATACCTTTGATTTTGCCCACCTCAATCACAAAGTCACCCTAATTATTATAAATGCTTGGAGTGTTAGTAGTAATGTCTATCATCACTTATTTTATATGAATCCGATAATGGTAATGATAGTAATGTGATAGCTAGTAATAACAACCATTACTAGAATTGTTAGTCATAAAAAAAAACTAGCCATGACGTTTATACCAAGTTCTCTCTTGAAAGCAATTTATCTAATAGTAATTCATAGGATTTGTAATTTTATTATCATACATGATAAAAATTGAATTGGAACATAATCTTTTTAAACACGTGGTTGCGAAAAAATATTTAATAAGATTGTAGGAGTAAAAGTCCTGATTATTAGGTATGATAAAAATATTTTGTACATAAATCATCTCTCCTAATAAAAGGATAATGTTTCTAATGTTTCTTACAGCAAACTAAAACTTGAACCTAGCGAAACCAACCCGGACCAAATCTGAAAAAACCAAAACCGAAAACATCATTCGCTAGACCAAAAGTATAAAAGAAGATTATTAAATATGTTTGCACCCTATTCTCTTTTTATACTATCTTTCCTGTTACTTTTTAGAGTAAATTACAAAAATCGTCCCTGTGGTTTGCAGAAAGTAACACCTTTGGTCCTTTATAATCAAAAAGTACAGAAATCGTCCCTGTGGTTGACATTTTGTAACACTTTCAGTCCTTTAAGTAAACGTTAGTTTGTTTTTCTGTTAAAGCCCCCTCATGTGCCTTGCACATGAGGGTATTTTAGTCATTTTACCACTAAACCATGTTTCCAAACACCATTTCTTTTTTATTTTTATCAAATATAATTATCATTTCAATAGGTATTCATATTTCCAGATCTTCAGTTATTCAAATCTTCAAATAATAATCCACAACTATACCCAAATTATTGGCAGAAGAGGTTTTGATTTCATGAAAAATAATTTAAAGAACCAACACAGATGATGAATCAATGAACCAAGAAAATAGAACACTAAAAAAAACCAACAGAATACTAGTAGAAGAATTTTAAATAGTTCATCTAAACATTATACATTCAACCAAGAAGAATTTCATATGAACAAATAAACCCAGAAATAAAAAAAACTATACAAAACGAACTAAGAAGGTACTACAGATGAATTAATCAACCAAGAACAGGCACAAGTTTGTGCTTAAATCAACAAAACTTATAGTAAAAACCCAAACCTGGCCGATTATTAAAATGTCTTGAGCATCAATTAAGGTT
This sequence comes from Pulicaria dysenterica, assembly GCA_947179395.2. NCBI lineage: Eukaryota > Viridiplantae > Streptophyta > Magnoliopsida > Asterales > Asteraceae > Pulicaria > Pulicaria dysenterica. The sequence goes on from OX359296.1 coordinate 15,110,219, forward strand.
TTCTAGATGGTGATGGGTGGTGGCCGCTCGTAATGGTGCTGACATCGGGAAACCCATGGTGGTGGCAGTGATTTAATGGCGGTGGCGGTGGTTCTACATGAGTGACGGCAGCAGCGTGGTCTTTGCGGTGAGTGGTGGCGGGTGCGCAAGGATTAGAGAAAACCCAAATCTGATAAAACCCTAGATCCCAAATCTGAGAAAACCTAGATCCCAAATATGAGAAAACCCTAGATCCTAAATCTGAGAAAACCCTAGAATGAGGCTCGACGATGATGACGGTGGTGATGGTTGGCCGGTTGTCTAACTTCCGATGATGGTGGTGGCCATGGTTTACCCGCTGATGTCTGACTTCCACCATCTCGATCCCGAGATCTGTTTTTGTTTAGCAGAGAGAGATACGAGTGTTGTTCGAGAGCAGAGGGAGAGTCGAGAGTAGAGTGAGAGACGAGAGCAGAGAGAGTCGAGAGTAGAGAGAGAGAGTTGAGAGCAAAGAGAGTGTAAGAGAGAGTTGGTAGGGGTGAAATGGTGTTTGGAAACATGGTTTAGTGGTAAAATGACCAAAATACCCTCATGTGGGCTTTAACGGAAAAACAAACGGACGTTTGCTTAAAGGACTGAAAGTGTTACAAAATGTCAACCACAGGGACGATTTCTGTATTTTTTGATTATAAAGGACCAAATGTGTTCCTTTCTGCAAACCACAGGGACGATTTTTGTAATTTACTCTACTTTTTATTTGCTATAATTTTATTATTAAAAGAATAAAATCAACATAAATTAATTAATATTGAGACATTTTTTTCTCTAAATTGTATCATTAAATAAACACCGTTAACATTTAGCAATGAAATTTATATAATGATCGTGTTTCCTATTTTACTTTAAAAAACGATAAAACACTTTTTGTTGTTTAAAGTCATGACAATCAATAATTTGACGTAGTTTCTAGGATTTTTTAGTCTGTTAATATAGTCAAAAAATTTATATTCTTATAAAAAATAATATATTTTCTTTACTATTTATTTTTAATTACTTTATCTTTTTAGATGTGTGAAATTTATAAATTTATTTTATCACTTTCTTTATTAATTTTCACACTTGTATTGATCTTATAGTATGTGTTAGCCTACATGATCAGTTCATAGTTTAACAGAAGCAAGTATCACACGTGATAGTTGGTTTATAATTACGCATCAACTTATACAAACGTCCAGCAAAAGCATATACCTTACGGTATATATACAATATTTACAGATGTTACACTCAAAAGATAGTGCAGTATGCGAGTTTTTCTCGTACAAAACCAAGTCAAAAGTCACAGCACGAGGTACTTTTAGTATACACAAAATGCTAGCTGTGCAAAAAAAAAAAAAGAAAAAAAAAAAGAAACGCAGCCTTTAGCTTTCTTGGTCGGGCCTTCGTGTGTAGGGACATAAGGTGGCTGTTTTTTGGCTGGTATTGATGACGTGGACTGGCCTTTGTTTGGGTCTTTGGGTTGATCGACAGTAGTTGCCGAAGACAAATCATTTGATTTATACGCGCCGTTACAACATTTATCTTCATTTCAGTTTGTCCATGAAAAGTTACCTCGTGCCAACGTATAAAGGCGACAATGGTATGTTGTTGCATTGATGTGGCGATGGTATCGTGAACATCCATGCCCTATTATGGAAATCAATGAGGATAATTTTTTTAAGTGATTGTAAGTTGAGAAGTAAAGTTTTACTCACATTGGATAAACCTCAGATTCTTGTTTGCAAGACGACGTGTGACGGGCGATCCAAGTTAAGTCTGCATCAAGCGGCTTTTGACAGCTGGCGCACGCTGAATACCACAAGCTTCTATCATCCCTAACGAGAGCGATTTTGCTTTTAATCCAAGCTATTTTGAGCTGTATGAAATCCTATGCGTTAATATGTTGGTTGTATATAATATACGTATGAAGAGATATAACTTGTCATAGTAAATTATAACAACTTACATTGTTGAAAGACAAAGTCATTGAGTATTTATAGATATGCAATATTTCATTCTAAACCTTCCATCAGAAAGCCATTATCTTAGAATGAAAACTACAGTTTTTTAAGCATTTATAGATATATAATCGAAAAGCAGATAGAAAAGTAAAGGCATTTCAGAGAAAGCATGACTATTACCGCGGGCTTTCACATCAGAATGGCTCCCACCTTCAATTTACTATTATTGCGGGCTTTCTCAGTTGAATCATTTGAAAATCTTTCGGTTGTAAAAGCTTACTTGTTCCGAAAGTCAATTGATGATATGTCCCGATTGCTTCAAATGCAGAATCTCATGTTTTTGAAAAGGTTTTTCTTGTTTTCTAGGATGATTTCTAGGTTAATCTTGGTGACACATACATTAAAAATGTTTTTGAGAAAGCTGCATCAAGAACATAACCTTCCTCCCTCATCATTGTTTCCAATGACCTAAGCAATCCCCCAATGGTCTCAATTTGAGGGTGAAATCTGTCATTTGCCATGAAACTATGAACCTCACTCTTAACCTCAATTGCACTTTGACCATGTACCTTAGTCAAACTATGTCTATTACTTGTTGTTCTAAATTTCTCTACATTATCCCAATCCCGATTGACAGCAAGCATATTTGAGAACAGAATGTAGTACCCGGCATGACTGCAATCAGACGAAAGCAGATTATTTGCAGCAATCGAACCCAATTTTGCATTATGATGAATCCTACAAGCACCAAGTAACGCCCCCCAAACTTGAGGGCTGACGGGTACATGCATATCATTAATAACACCAATCGCTTTATCAAGTTCTCCCATACGCCCAAAAAGATCGACCATTATAGCATAATGATTTGATTCGGGTGTTATTTGATACTCATTTAACATGATATTGAACAGTTGCATGCCTTCTTTAATCAAGCCTGCATGACTACACGCAGATAAAATTGAAAGAAATGTCACGCTGTTCGGTTTGGTTCTTGAAATATTGACCATGTAATTGAATAACTCGAGAGCTTCCCTCCCTTTCCCATGAATTCCATAACCCGCAATCATGGAGCTCCAAATGACAACATCTTTATCGCTTATAAGATTGAATACTTTAATGGCATTATCCAAACTACCACATTTAGAGTAAGATTCAACCAGTGAAGCCCCGATAAAGGGATCATTTTCAAATCCAGATTTGATTATGTAACTGTGAAGGCACACAGTGTGTGTAAAAACACCTAGTTCTGAACAAGCGGTTAACATATTCACCATAAGAATGATATCTGGTTTGATTTCATCAGCCAACATGTTAACGAAAAGTTCCATTGACTTGTATGCCATTCCATTTCGAATAGATCCACTCAACAATGCCTTCCAAGAAACTGCATCCTTTTTGGGCATTTTTTCAAAGAGTTTAACAGCTTCATCTGGTAAAGAACAGTTCATGTACATGTCGATTAAAGCTGTAGAAATAAAAACATCTTGCTCAAACCCTTTTCTTGCAGCAATTTCATGAATTTTCTTGCCTTGTTCTAAGTTAGAGGTTGCTTCACATGCTTGAAGAGCACTTATAACCGATACTGAGTTGGGTTCAATCCGTTTACACATCATCTCATTGAAAAGATTAATCGCATCAACACCGAGTCCGTTATGAGCATAACATGAAACCATAGAAGCCCATGAAATGGCATCTCTCTCTTTCATTTTGCTAAATAACATAGCTGCAGCATTAACGCAACGAGATTTTGTGTAGAAATTTAGTAAGGCGTTACAAACCGAGAGACCATTTTCAAAGCCCGTTTTTATTACGAATCCATGAACACAACTTCCGGTCATCACATTTGGTAACTTTGCAGAAGCAGAAAGAACACAAACGAGTGTTACTGAATCTGGACTCACATGCCCCTCCATCAACATTTTTAAAAAGAAACCTACTGCTAATTCTGAATCACCATTCTGGTGGTATCCTGTTACAATATGAGTCCACATAACAATATCTGGCTTTGGGTACTCATCAAAGACTCTTAAAGATTCATCCATTAGTCCACCTTTTGAATACATGTCAATCAGAGCTGATCCCACGAACAAATCAGAATCCATCTCATAGTTCTTTTTGACAACCCCATGAATCATTCTTCCATAATCAAGCTCCTGGGATCCAGAACAGGCGTTTAAAGCAATCGAAATAGTGGCCTGGTCAGGTTTTTCAACAGTGATCATGTTGCAAAAGAGTTGAAGAGTTTCAATGTACAGTTTCTCTCTACAGTAGCATTTCAGGACGGAGTTCCATATATGCACAGTTGGTTGAAGCATTTCATCGAACAACTTGTATGTGGCTTCATGTGTAGCATATTTGGCATAAAATTTGCTCAATTTAGCGGCAATAAAAGTACCTTGAACGAATCCAGACTTGATTATGAGAGAATGCAATTGTATCACTGAGCTGCAACTGCTGCATAGTCTAAAAATAGCAAGAAGAAGTCCCCTCCTGTTCATGCTAACAAGCTGAAATTCAGAAGGCTATTAAATTCTATCAACTTGAAAATTTGTTCGGTAAAACAAGTTTTTTGATATGAATGGAACGTGAAACATATCAACTATGGAAACACATTCTCTTCTGAAGTCTGGAACCGTCGCCCGGTTATATGTTATATATATATTTTAGAGTTTTTAACCAAATGGGTGTTGTTTAAAAACATATTTACTAAATAGGTGTAATTTTAAACATAATTATCATTTAACATAATCTTGAACCCTTATTAAGCATATTACAAAGTCAATTTATGTCCGATGTGGGACATTACTCAACACAAACACCCTCTGAATAGTTTTTGTTTAGCAACATGTCTGTTTTTTTATTATTTTCAAAACTTCCCACAATTAATTGTTTCTATAAGTTCCGTAGCCAAAAAATCAACAAAACTTCCCAAATTAAAAAGTTCATATTTTCACATCTGAAATTGAAAACGATGCGGATCTGTTTTTGTAATGAAACAAACCCTAGAAGATAAAGGATTAGAGTAAAGGAACCCTGTGTATCTGTTTTTGTATTCAAAATGACTTTCGCTATGACCTTCAATCAGTGGTTCCAGTTTGTAGAAGTGAGAAATCCTCAAGAAACAAGATAACCCTGTTAGGTTTTTGTCATACCAGAGAAGCATTTTCAGGAATTTGAAATGAAAAAAAAAATCCCAATAGTTACTTGAATCATGGGCGTATATAAAGATCAGAGTTAAATTTGAAGACAAACAAACAAACAAATACTAAATTACAAAGAAACTTACAAAATCTTTCCATAAGGAACATATCCATCTAATGCACACAGAGAACCCAAAAACCCTAAATCTGATTCATCTGAATCGAACTGAACAAACCCAAAACCCTTGCTCTTTCCGTGTTCACTAAGTCGTTAACTATATAACTATTCCCTTAAAGTAAATAATACTTTAGATATTAGAAGGGTTAGTACATATTTAGTATATGTGTGGTATCAATTGGGCACTTATATTATAACTTTATAACTATATGACATTAGAATTTGGTTGCTTTGGGGAATTATTTTGTTGTACAGGCCTTATATTCCTAAAATTAGGGTAATAGAGAAATTGTTATAATTGTAATTAATCAGATGAGTGTCATTGTTTTAGGAACTTTCTCGTCAACACTTACTCTTTGAAGTTCAGTTTGTTTAGACCTTGAAATGTTGCATAAAATTAAATTGCAGCAGACATGACTTGCTTTTCAATTTATGGTAGCCTGACGCCCTGACTAGCCTAATTTAAAGAGGCGTTCTACTAAAAACTCAAACAAATATGCTAGAAAACTCAACGCTTTGATTTTAGTTTTATAAATTATATATTCAGTTGACTTGAATTTCTGCCATCTGGTAGATGTTTTGCATGTATTTTGTTTTTGTATTTTACTATCAATATATGTGTTCTTTGTGAAAAATAATCAAGTTGTCATACATGTGCTAGCTAGCCTATTTCACAACAATTCGGTTTGTGCTTTTATTATTTTCGATTTTATAACAAGATACAAAAATGATATAACAATTTTCAAATAAAAAAGAAACAACACAACATCTACTTCAATCATCACCATGGTTCGGTAGCCATTTACCCCAGATAATTTTAAGAACGTAACATACCAAATTTGTAGGTTGGATGCATTTGAAAGAATTTTACCCATTTTAATTTAGAATTAATAATAAATTTTTACATATCGATCATATTTGTATTAAGTTTATTCACATTAATATGCGACTATAAACCATCTCCTAATGGCCTAGTGGGTAAGCCACTTGCCCCCCATAGGAGAGGTCAAAGGTTCAAGTCCCACCGGGTTCAATTAGGAATGACCACGGGGATGCTTCGGAAACGGCCACGAGTAAAACCAGTTAGACCGCGTACATTTGAGCCAAAGACTTGGCGCCCCGGGAGGAGCCCTAACCGGAAAAACTCCTTTAAAAAGAAACTATGATATGCGACTATAAATATAATACGTACGAATTGACACACTTTAACTATACGATGAAAGATTGGTTTCTACGCAAAAGCTCTTCCGTATGCAATTTCCAAATTGCTATTATTAATTAACAACAATAATAAATAATTAATCACAATTATTTCCATTAGTCTTTAGAAACACATTGTGGTGTATCTTAATCAACCACCAAAGAGTGGACATCTTTGAGGTGTCCAAAATCGCCTACTTGGCCTTCAAAAATTTTGAGCCACGAAGATTCAATTTTTTTAATAAGTAAAACTTTTTTATGTGCTTTTATGCCTATTTTTAAGAGGGATTAATAGGTTTAAATGTGCTGGAAGTTACTAATCTGTTAATTAAATGAGTTGAAAAATTAAAATATTAGACTAATATACATAATTATATAAACATTTTTTAAACAAACTTTTTATTTTTATATTTTTGAACAACTAAACACACAATTATGTTGGAACTAATATTTAATCAAATGAAAGTTTAGTGTTGTTTTATTATTAAAGACTTAAGATACATATTATTATTAGTATATTATGTATTAATTTTAGAATATAAATTGTATGTGTGACAAATAAGGGGTGGCGGCTGTTGTGATAAGCCACCAGCCACCACTGCCAACTGCCACAGCAGTTTTGGTGGGAGAAAAACTGCCACAGCAGTTTTTTGACATTTGTAATGTGATATCATAGTGTATTTCTGTGTACAAAACATCTGGTCCCTATGTTTGTTTATACAGCATATGTACATATATACTTGCCTGGTTCTGTGAGTTTGTTTAATTGGTGTTTGCACTATGGTGCCTTATAACGAGATGCAAGATCAGACAAGGCATGGCAGGGCAAAAAAATAACATGGTATCAGACTCGATCGATAGGTAACGTTTCAAAATTGAAGAGTGGAATACGCACAGAGATTGCGAATATGAAAGAGGGCTTGATATTTCAGCGATGGCAGGAAGTGTAGCTACATCGCAGGACACACAACTGAAGCAAACAACTTCTGCGAATTCAAGAATAGAAGGGAGAATGCGAACGATGGCAGAAGAATAGAAGAATACCTTTCTGAAACCATCGACATCAAAATTTCGAAAAAAGAGGGCAAAACCATGCGATAACGGGGAGATATGTAACAATTGGAATCTCTTCACGAAATTCTGTTCGATTGAAGGCAGTAGGAGATGCGATGGAAGGGTTTTCCACGACTGATGATTGCGAGAGGGATGCCAAGAGACCAGCGACGATTGGAGGCATGTAATTAAGGCCTGAGTCGACAAAAGCAGAATCAAAAATGAAATCAGTGGCAATTGAAAGTCTTAATTCGATGGAGGGATTCTCGAATACATATTGTTCTTCGAATGAAGGAAGGATATGTGCAACAAAAGCATCTGATCGATGGGAACCAGTGAAAGCATGGCTGTTTGGGAATAAAGAAAATGAAGAGGCTTTCTCAAAAGCCTGGGATATATATGCAGAAAGTTCAATGTTTGAAGGGAATGCTAGTTTTGAAGAACAGGAGGCGCAAAGCAGTGATAAACGATGTACAAATCTGTGGAATCAACGACGAGATGAAGTATTAAAGAGGCTGCCACATTTTGAGGATTAAAGGCAGCAGTGTTTCACCACGTTCAAAATCGAAAACAGCAAATTTAACAAAAAAAATGAAGCGGTCTCGGTGTTATATTTGCTATTTGAAGGGGCACGCTTACTGGAATTGCCCGAATAAAAACAAGAGACGTTTTTTTGAAGAAAGGGAAACGAGAAAAGAACACGATGAAAGGAAGATATGATGAAGTGATGGTCCCGGTTACAACTTGGCAAGTGATCGGCTCGGATGAACGTGGATGGAACGATATCTGGTATGTTTTTGACGAGTATCCGAAACATATGACCCCAAATTTATAAAGTTTTTGATAAGTTTATGCAAGGTTATATGAGTTCAAGTATTATTGGATATAAAGGTCTTAGTATATGGGGTTTTGGTGAGGTGTTGGTGACAACCGAATGTATACAATACGTAATACCGGGAGTGTATTACACACCCAACATTGGTTTAAACGTATTAAGCCTAAGTCAATTGATTGATCAAGGCTTTGAAGTGGTGTTTCAAGATACAAAGTGTATCTTAAAGAGATTTTTCGATGATTATGATAGCATTGATGACTATGCTGGGGAAAGTGATAATGATTGTGAAATGGACAGCCGTGAAAGCAATTTGTGTTGTGTTTTTGATGATCATGAACAACTTGAAAGTGTCAAGAAGACTGCTAGGAGAGCATTGAGGCGATACTATGATGTGTTGCATGTGTCAAGAGCAGCAATCAATGAAATGATGGATACAAGCCACACACTAAAGGTACCAACCAAAAATTACTTTGATAGCCTCATTGGTTTTCTTATAATGTTGAATGATAAAGAAATCAAAGAAAAATGCAAACCTTTAGTGAAAGAACATTTCGATAAAACTATCAAATGGCTTTATGGGTTATTTGTGCCACAAAAAGAAGGTTCTTACCAGCAAGGATTGATGGAGGTGAAGTGAACATGCTTGATTTATATATGACGGTAAAGGGTGTGGGCGGTCATACCGAAGTTGTGCAAAAGAACAAATGGTTTGAGCTTGCACAAGCGATGGGTTTCTCAAGGGATTGTGTGGATAATGTTAAGGTTTGTAACGCACACTACTTAAGTCTTTTAGAGACTTATTTCGATATGGGGCAGTGCACTGGAAGCAACGGACTGCATGGATGCAAGTAGAGTACGGGCAAGTGTGTTGCCAAAAGAAGATGCCATCATGGGTTATAATGAACCCGAAGTGAAGAAAATGGAGCTCGATGGACAAGCGGCCAAGATAGAGTTCGACGATGGAGAAACCTTGATAATTACATTTGAAGAGGAGCCCGAGCATGGAGCAATGGATGTGGGCAGCAGCAAGAAGGTGATTGATGACGACTATGTCATCATTGAAGACTAAAGATTTGATGAAGATGTGATTAAACATTAGGGGGGTGAATGTTGGACCTAATGTTTAATCAAATGAAAGTTTAGTGTTGTTTTATTATTAAAGACTTATGGTACATATTATTAATAGTATATTATGTATTAATTTTAGGATATAAATTGTATGTGTGACAAAATAAGGGGTGGCGGCAGTTGTGATAAGCCACCAGCCACCAGCCACCAGCGCCAACTGCCACAGCAGTTTTGGCGGGAGAAAAACTGCCACAACAGTGGCTATAAATATGTGTATGTATTTGACATTTGTAATGTGATATCATAGTGTATTTGTGTACAAAACATGTGGTCCCTGTGTTTGTTTATACAGCATACGTACATATATACTTACTTGGTTCTGTGAGTTTGTTCAATTGGTGTTTGCACTATGGTGCCTTATAATTGAGATGCAAGATCAGACAAGGCATGGCAGGGTAAAAATCTAACAACTTACCTAAATTTTTTTTTTTTGAACAACTTTCACTTGAATACCTCCTGTAATGTTCCATTCTTATGGAACAAGTGGGTACCTTCCAAGATCAATGTCCTGGCATGGAGGATCTTTCATAGCCGGTTGCCCACAAAGACTAATCTACCAATTATCGAACAATTCCCAAGAAGAAAGCACAAGGATGGAAGCAGGAGGTGGAATTAGCAGGAAATGGATACGCAACATGAGGTGGCGGAGGAGAAAGCAGGAGAAGGAAGCAGCTGCGTGTCCGGCAACGAGGAAGAAGACGTGTCCAAAGGGAAAGCAAGGGGCTTCCTTTGTATTATAGACTAGGGAGGTTTTTGGGCTGTGCAAAAATGCACAGCCCTGAGTTAATCAAATCTAGGCAGAATTTATACATGTAAATATATAATTTAAGAAAGGTTAATAAAAAAAATAAAAAGGTTAATAAAAAAAATAAACATGACCTGTATCATACGTATATTTTACAACAATGTAGTAATCTACACTAATCTGTTAAACAAATTTACAAAGATCAGTCAAAAGGTGATATAAGTATCCCTTGTTCTGTTCTACAAGTTATATTGTCGACAAAGGGTTATTGAGAGTAAGTGGTCATATGTGAGTTGACTCTAAATTCTCAAACATGTGGATGAAAATTTTGTTTTTAAATCATGGCATCTAGAATAGAAGTACATTACCATGGTCTATGTAATAGTATTTTCTTTTGTAAAAGACTAAAAGCTCAAATGTTCTTCATTTCGGTGTAGTTAAAGAATTTGTAATTTGAAATTTGGTTTTATGTTTATAACCTTTTAATGCACGAATCGATTAGTTGGTCACAGGTAGTGTTTTTGTTGAAGTAACAAGTGATTGTTTGAAGTTAAATGACAATGTTAACCAATTTACTAATAAATGAGACTATTTTGGTAATGGTTGACGTTACATCTTATTTCCATGTTTCTTCTTTGGATAGTATGTTGAACCTGAGGAGCAAGGAACACAAATAATTGATATAAAACAGAAATTATAGACAAGTTTTTCAGGCACCAACTTGATGTTCGTTTTTTCTTGGGTAGTAATCATGTATGTGTTTGTCTTATGTAGAGTTCTTTTCTCAATTGGTTGTTTGCGAGGTTAAAGCATGGCTAAGGTTCGATCAAATTTCTCACCAGTTGCACCAATCAGAAGTCAGAATGCTTATATACAGAGTTATAAAGGTGGCCCTTATCGTTGAGTACTATATGTTGCACTAACTAACTACTATTTGAGTAATTTATTTTCTAATTCTATTGTCCCTTGAACATGTTATACCCTAAAATATTTAAATTTACATATAAAAGTTCCAATCCGATTACTCGCTACACCCCAACTGGCCGCTCGAGTACCGCCTCGCAAGTTTAACAACATTGCAAGTTAACAATCAATACCACACATATACTAAATTTGTACTAACCCTTGTAATATCATATTACCAGTATCAATATAATATCAACCTAAAGGATTGTATCTCAAACATATTCAAGTGAGGCATAACATCGAACACCTGGTGTGCAGAGAAAGGCAATTCAGAGATAACATATATAGGCAAACAAGATAAGAATCGGGTCGATTTCCTTTCCTAAATAAATTTAGGCACAAATTAGGTAGGGGTTGTTTAGTACCTCTAATGTAAAGTTATGAAGGATTGCAACTGTTGATCGTGAGAGCCTGCAATTATGAAGCTAAGAAGTGCAGCTTTGCAATGGCGGTTCACTACCACAGTGCCAAAACCAGGAGGCGGCAAGCAGACAACGACTCAACTACTCAAGATTGAGCGAAAGAAACGTGAGTAGGTGCGATGAAAGAAGAAGGAATAACAAGGGAGAAATCATATTCAACAGGAAAATCATGAGACGAAATGTGTATGTGGAGGACTGGAGGGTAATTAAAGAACAGGTGACGTGTATTTGGGATGCAAAAGGCCCCATTTAACTTTTTAATCTAAACTAAAATAATTTATTAACTTACTAATAAGAATCTAATATTATATACTATAAAGAGCGTGTTAGGTAATAGTAATAATGATACATATATAAGTATTTTCGGCTTAAAATTATCATTTATGAGTGTTTTCATAGTATAAAAATTCTTCACAAATTATTAGAAAAATCAAAAAGTGCGTTAGTTGTTTCTAGTAATAATCCGACCCATATAAAAAGTGTTCATTTTAGTATATTACTAACAAGTTTTAAAGCGCTTATTTTTACATCAACTAAGTTGGACCCCACCACGTTTAAATCATAAATTTGCGAGAGTTTGAAGCAAGTAGAGGAAGAATGAAGGTGGAAGCAAAGTGTGCAAAAGATAGGGAGAGGGTGGACCTTATATTATATACATTGTAGGCTATGCAAATGCGCTGTACTCTTAAGATATGATTTTAAGTAAAATGGTAAATTACAAAGACTTGTTCATATATTTACAAAAGTTACACAAAGGATGATATATGTGTTATACAAAAGATGGTGTAAGTTTATATTGGTTCTTCACGTAAGTTTTGCTAGACACGTTATATGAGTTGTAGCAAAAATAGGTTGTTCACAAAAGATGAGGTTGCATAGGGGGTATTTATATTGTAGCCGAAGACAGTGTTAATAAGTATAAGATAAAGCAACTCATGTCACATCATGGCTACCATGCTAGTTTTTGGAACCAGATGATTGGCCTTTGTTGGGAGTGCAGCCAGTGGTAGTCTCTTTTGTGATAACGGTTGCTGGACGAGAGACAGACGATGTGTTAAGTATTTGTGTTGAAGGTACACCGTTGTATGCTTTGCCAACTTTGATGTGCATTTCCGCCTGGCTACGAAAAGTGATCTCATACGCAGTAAGAATGCGAAGATTGCTTGTTCTTGGATTGACATGACGACGATTTAAGAGAGATCAACACCCTACAAGATATATATGTGAAAAAGTGATTTTCAGTTGTCAATTATAATCATTAGGAAGTAGAATAAGCTATGAACGACATAAAGAAAAAAATTTATAAACATGCATGTTTATGATGGTACAAGTAAACTTTACAGTGGTCAAGTTGGTCTATTGTTTTTGTAAAGTTAGGCATCATTGACATATATATTGCTCGTATAAATGACATATTTTGGTTAGGGGTTTTCAGTCTTTTGACATGGCTGAATGTTGCCTTCACAACTCTTGGTCCCTCTCGTGTCAATTATGAAGGTTGGTTTTTCATTTATTTTGTTGCCAAATTAGGGTATTCTGTTGATAATCTATTTTTGTACCTATTTGTTTCGTGTGCATTCTTAGTCAACAATCTTGATGCTAACATTAGGGAAATTTTAGTTTTGTTGTTATTGTTTAACTTCTTTATCCGTTACTTTTTTAATTGGTTAAATAACATTAATTAATGCTTTCTAACCTTTATTTACATATTCTTTTGCCAATGAACTTGCTCCAGAGTAAAAAAAGCATAGTAAATCTAAAAATTAACCGGAGTGTTCTCGAATTTTTAAATGAAAGGAAAGGAATGAGTAAGAAGGGAGGAAAGGAAATGATAGAAAACTTCTCCTCCCAATCATTCCCAAAAGTGGAAGGGAAGTTTTTACACACAAGACAGTGATATTGTCCCTCCCAATTCCTCCTAAAATTTCCTTCCTTACAAAAAGAAAACTCAAGAACACAATTTCTCATTTCCTTTGTCAACAATCCCTTTCCTTTCTCTCCTTAAAATAACTCGATAACAGGCTAGAAGAGTTTGTGTTTGGGGAAAATGAGGTATTGACAATAAAGCTATAAATTTCCATTTAAATCTTGATTAGTTGATGTAGTTGTAGCTTTAATGGCTATAAAAAATTATTTAAACGACCCGCATAATGTTGGAGACAATTGGGATTTATCTTCTGTAGATCCTTGTAGTTAGAGAATGGTTACCTGCACCATCGATCACTCTGTTTTTGCTTTGTAAGTCTCTTTGAATTTTATTTTTTTTGAAATTTGTGTCTGATATTCTAAGCCTTTTTTTTTTTTTTTTTTTTTTTGCCAAAACTGCCGTAAATTATTTGTTAAGTCTTGAATCTTTATGTTTACATGTGTGTAAGGGCTACAAGATGTTGTAGTACTTCTATAATTAAAATGATCATAGAATTCGGATCACTATATCATATCCTTTAGAGCTTGTTCGGTAATGAAAGAATTAAAGGCTTGTGATTCTGGCTTTTTATAATCTCAAACTATGAAATTCTACTTCGTTTGTCAAAATTTTAAAAATTATAAAAATTTAATCACTCATAATCCTCCATAATAGCTCTTTAAAGTATATTATAGATTGTAGAGTTTCTTAGCTCTAGCTCCAGCCTTAGTTAATTCGTCGAACAAACCCTTGATGATGAGTTTCATACATGACAGTGCTTTTCTCTTACGCGAGTGAAATGACATCATTATCCTTTACAAACACTAAAAGAAAAACATTGGCAAAGGTTTCAAAAATAACTTGTATAACTATTTTCGAGTTTGGTAGCTAAAGTTTATTTGAAATTTAATTTCTTATTGGTATAACCGATACTAGTGCGGGGAAGGACAATAATAATGCTATGAGAACTAATACAAAGCAAGAGAAGAAAAATGTTGCAACCACCTTCTTGTCGCTAAAGGGTTTAAAGATTAGAAATAAATTTTATTACTATTTTCCACAACTAAGTTGTCGTAAAGGGTTTTTAAATATTATAAATTATGAAGAATATATGATACTAGAAGCCCCTAAGTAATATTCACACTTACATAATTTTTTAGTTAGTAAATTACCTTTCATTACATAGGAATGTGAGTACATAGTTTAAATCAAAAGATATATATTAAAAATCATCGTACATCTCTTCTTCATTTTAGATAACTTAACGCACATAATTCGTGTATAAACACGAGATTTGTTACAAAATTACAAATATGTCGTCCTAAATGTCGTCATCAGAGTACTCATCTTCGTCTTCATCTTCGTATTCATTATCATCCTCGTCTTCATTCGCTTGCCTAGAATCCAAAAATTGTCGAGGAATGATCGGTTGAAAGTCGGGAATAGGAATATTTGCACGTTTTAAAGCATCAAATATAGCTCTCATTTGTACATTACTAGCAGCAAACATTGAATCAATCTCTTTCTGTGTATACATTTTCCCCTTATGTGAGCTTGAAGATGATGCAACAACAAGTCGGTTCACCTGGGAGCCACCATAACAGTTTACAGGGAAGGAACGAAGGCGATTCATGGAGAAGCCACCAAGGGTTAATCTGGTTTGTGCTTGAGCAGTCTCTGCACAGCTGTCTCTTATA
Organism: Pulicaria dysenterica; assembly: GCA_947179395.2. Taxonomy (NCBI): domain Eukaryota; kingdom Viridiplantae; phylum Streptophyta; class Magnoliopsida; order Asterales; family Asteraceae; genus Pulicaria; species Pulicaria dysenterica. The sequence goes on from OX359296.1 coordinate 15,125,465, forward strand.
CTTGCAGTATAACCAGGATGCAGTTTCATGCCCTTCTTTGCATCAATATGGATCTCTATGATTGTTTTGGGTGTAAGCTGCAAAGATACATGAGTCAGAAAAACAAGTCTAATATTCAAATCTCATAGTTAGTGTAATAAAATTTAACAAACTTATTATTTATACAAAATTAGGCTTTGTTTGTTTTTTCAAATAAGATCTTATTTTAAAGAAACGTCTCTTTCCAATAAGCTTGTTTGATTTTTCAAAGAAACATATGCGCGCCCGCAGACGTTTCTAATAAGCTTGTTGTTTTTTCACAGACATAAGACATTATTCTGTCTTATTTTTGATTATTTTGAGAAGCTAAAAACTGCATCTTTTTTTCACAGACCTTCTTATAGTTAAGACCTTCTGAACCACATCTTCTCCTAGTGTTTCCATTAATTAACCCAATTCAAACCCCTCATTTTACCATTATATAAAGAGAGAAATATAAAATGAATACCTCTTTGCGCCTCGGAACCCATTTATTTAAGCGAAGATCAATAACATCAAGAACCATAAACCTCAAACGTGGTGCAAGCTGTTGGTTTGTAGACAGCTTCTTTAGTATGTCAAAGTAAAGATCATTTATTCGCCTGGAATTTGGGGTGTCATCAAGTTGTTTGCCTATGGTCTGGAAAAACTGGCATATCGCCTCTATATTCTCCTCTGCTGGACAAATTTTACTATCTGGCCCTAATAGCTTCTGTAACCATAACAAATAGCATGATCTAGTTATAGATGGTTGTTTCTTACATAGAGATACTTTTCAGGTTATCTTCTAGCTTTGACACATCAAAAATCAAATAAATTGCTAAAAAGAAAACTCTGTCGCCAAATGGGTCGAAGGTCACCCAGAGTGTTATATTAATGCAAATAGGGTTCGAGCTTGAACTTGTTTTGTACAAGATCTCAAGCTTACAAGACCACGGAAGTTCTTATCGAGTTTTATATAATTTAAAAGATAGATTGTGTAAATTTTTAAACAATGCTATTTTTGGAATATATTATGACAAGGCTTTTTTAAAACGTTTGACTTCATTAAGTTTTGTTATAAGTTAAGATTTGCTCCCGAGTAAGATTTATTACATAAATTAGTTTGGTTATTAAAAAATAGTTCTATAAAATATTTAAGCTTTTTGAGGGGACACTGAATCCTCTCAAAGCAAGCTCGGCCAGGCATTATTCATTAGGCTTGTCATGCTATTAATTAAGCTAAGCTAAACTTAGCGTAAATCAAGCCTAAATTAATAGAGCACAGCTTTACCAAGTTCAAGCTCAGATCGATTCGTTAGTATCCCTAGTAGAAGTCAAAAAAGTACTCAACCATATCAACCCACCTGTTTTGCCAAATGAAATAGTACACAGGATCTCTGATCTGCTACTGGATAGTTTTACAAAAGAATAAAAATAAACCTGAACAATGTGATGAACAATCTTTTCAGGTACCATCTTCTGTTTGAAAAGCTCACCAATCAATCTGATGTTTCCAAGTGTACGAAGTTTAAGGACTGTTTCTTTATCTCTAAGCTCAGACTCTTGATCAGCAGAGGCCATATGCCTTATTTCTTCCCTCATTTTATCTGAACCTTCAAAAGTCTGTTGGCACTTGTTTAACAACACTCGCTTGAATATTTTGTCTTTTCCATCAGGCTCATTGGATGGAAATCGAGGGAGCTTCATACTCAGATCCGAACACAATCGAGCATACATGGGGCAATATATAAGCTCAAGAATTGCTTTGTCATGTATCAAGTATACAACACTCTGTATCATTAAGAAGAGGTAACAAGATTATCTTTATTGTTAAGTCATCCTTAATGCGAGTTTGGATAAAACAAGCAGTACCAAAATACATGATCACTTTTATAACTTATAAAATAAACACACTCCTGACTAATATAGGTGAACCTTAAGAATATCAGCGGATGTGATCCCCGAGTCAATAAGTTGGCCTTTAAGAAGATCAAACTTCTCCAGAGTCAGCTTGTTCAAGATACTGAAATTACAATTATACAAGCAAAGTCATCCACATTGATACATGCATAACTATCGTTATATATAAAAGTAGCAGCTTCATAATGATTGTGTAGGATTTAGTATTTACCATCTGACTGTCTTCAAGACACTGTCCTTTTTGGAAAGAGCAGGCCTCCGAGCTGACCAGGGAACCTTAGCTTTGATAAGTGAAGAAGTTGGACCACTCTGTTACCTAAAGAGAGAGAAAAAATGATTAGCAAAAAGGAAAGCAAGCAATGAAAACCGTGTAGGGATTGAGTATTATTGTTGTTGCGGTTATTAAAACAAAGAGTGGAACTAAGAAAGCATAAACTCATCAACAGTGTATATTCTCAATAAAACATGTGCAACATCAAAATGCAATCATGTGAAGTCTTCTTCTTTGTCTTATACTCAATGTGCAAGTATGTGTATAGTGTATGTATTAATGTATATGTAAAATTGTATATGTATACACGCACACACATAGTCATCACTACAAGAAAAATGACTTTTAAGACCAAAAAAGCAAGTCTAAAAAAATAGTAGTCCTTTATTACAAAGGAAAAAGAAATTGAAAAAAGGATCATTTTTCTTGTAGTGCATAAGAGTAAAAGAGGATGACTTGTGTAGGTTAACTATGTAGAGACGTCATTTTAATAGTATTTAGAGGTGACTAAGGGGGTGTTTGCTTATTTTTTACTAGACCGGCTTATTTTCTTATTATAGCTCGTAATAAAGTCAGAAAATAAGCTCAAATAAACTAGCTTATAAAAATAAGCTCAGAAAATAACCCGACATACATATGTATACTATGTATATGTATGTTTGCAAGAATGAGGATGAAGTATAACTAAACAAAACACTAGAAGCTATGTAGATAGATACACATAACAATTACATAAACAAAATTTAATGAAGCATAAGAACAGTTTGTAACATAAAAACTGTAGATTCAATTCAAATTTTAACAACCTCGAAGGCAGGGAAAGTAGCCCCAACACCACCATGAGGACGAATGATCGGATGATCAGATGAACCAAACACGGATGAGTCAAAATGAAAGCCATCAATTCTTCCTCGATTGCAACCGCCATTTGTTGAGCTTATTGTGGTTTGATCAGTCTGCATACCTCAAATTATTCTTTAAATCCTTAATTTTCTCAAATCGAACAGTAATCCGAGATCAATGAACAATGCAGAATATGTAGAGTAACTTATTTCTACTGATGATTTAGATAGATAGATAGATAGATGGAAAGATAGGGTTTTTACAGGACGAGAGAATTGGGGGAAGAGGAAGTAGCTTTCTTGAAGGTGTGTCGCTAATTAATGTAATTATTATACGAGAGGTGTTATATCATTTTATTAATTCTTTTAAAAATGGGGAATTATAAAGTATTAGAAAATTATGAAAATAATAATTTGGGCAAATTTGATATTATAAAAAGTAAAGTTAATTGCATCGATGGTCCTTTAACTATTCTAAAGTTGCGACTTTAGTTCTTTTTTTCAAAAAGTTGTAAAGATTTTGTTTAACTGCCCAAAAGTTGCACATATGGTCATTTTTAACGTTTTCCGTTTGTAAGATCTGTTAGTTTTTGTAATTTAACTATTTTGCCCTTTTTTTTATTTTTTTTTTATTTTTTTGAAAAGCCAAATTTTATTAAAAAGATGGATTTACCCTATAAGGTATAGAGTAAACCATCAAAAGGAAACGTACAAGTGCTCCAGAAAACAGACATACACGTCTACATATATTTTCACATAGCATATTTTTCTTAAACAGAAGAATAATTTCCTAAAGCCCGTTCCGGAAACATGATCCATTCCATCCATGACATCTGCGATTTATCTTTAGCCCAGCTTTTAACCCATTGAAACAACTGAACTTGAGCGGCGAAAAACACACCATCCAGACATTGGATCTTACCTTTGAAGATTAAATAGTTTCTGTTTTTCCATAACCCATATGCTACCGTCTTCACTGCCGCATTCCATATTGACTTCAGCTTTGAAGACCACGACCCCAACACTCTATTGCATGCCTCTTTTAGATTACAATCCTCCATGTATACTAAACCCCACCATTTATAGAGTTCTTTCCAGATTGCCTTTACCTTGCCACATTTGAACAAAGCATGATTCAGATCTTCACATTCCTGCAGGCATCTTGGACATAACACAGAAGGTATATCAATTCCTTTTTCGCTAATCTTGGACAACATAGGTAACCTGTCGCGGTAAGCTCTCCACACGAACACGTTGATCTTTTTTGGAACGATTTCTGACCACTCCGTTGGTGTAGCAATATCCTGCGCCTGTTGTTTTTTTTCTTGTAAAAAATTCCTTACAAAACTGACCGAATACTCATTGCTGTTGTTTAAGGACCATTCTTTTGAACCTTACTCTTATTTCTTATTTATTTTCTTAATAATTATACTATAATAATAATACTATTAATAATAAAAAAAATGATGTGTCACCACACACTCTCTCTTTCTTCCTGCACAAACATTGACACACATACACATACATACACATCTATTATCTATCTCTCTCTCTCTCTCTCTTCCTTTCTTTCTTTCTTCCGGCACACCGGAAACACCAGCTTCGATTTTTGCTTTGTAACTTCAGATCAAAGAAACAACCACAAGAAACAATAGATCAAAGAACCACCATCTTCGATTCCCAAACCACCTTCTCTCGATCTCTCTGCTCTTAACCCCAAAGAAGAGAAAACCCCAAAAACAGAACAAAGAAGAGAAAACCCTTGAAGAACGTGTTAGTGGCAGTGGATTTTTGCTTCAATCTCTCTATCTCTCTCTATCTCTCTGCCCTTAACCCCAAATCTAGGGTTTTCAAGTTTTGTATTTAATCTGTCACAGAGAGAGAGAGAGAGAGAAAGAGAGAAAGAGATCGACCCATAACCAACGAGGTACGGCCGCGACGGGTTAGCAAAATTAGGTGCGGCGGCGACGGTTTCAAAAGAATGTTCGAGAAATCTGAGCCATGCAAGCTTCATTTCTTCCAACACAAACCGACAAAACCCTAACCAAGAGGTGTAGCAGCGACGGGTTCCGGTGGCAGCAGGAAGAGTTGGGTTTTTGTGCTTAGTTTTGTGACAATGTTTGTGTGTTTGCGTATGTGTGTGTTTGTGTGTTCTTGGAGGCGGTAGTGATGGCAGAGGTGGAGGTGGGCGGTGGTGATGACGGATGTGGGAGGCGGTCGTTTCGAGGGGTGAGAGAGAGTGTGTGTGTGTGTATGTGTGTGCAGGTGTGTGTGTGCAGAAAAAGAGAGAGGGGGAGAGAGATAAATGTGTTTGTGTGTGTAGATTTAATTTTTAAATAGATAAAAGAGTTAATTACATTTTTGGTCCCTGTGGTTTGTCATTTTTAACGAGTTTGGTCCTTGGGTAGCAAAAGTTACGGATTCAATCCCTCCATACCCGATTTCATCACGCTTTTGGTCCCTTCCTCTTAACACCGTTTAATTCCTCTGTTAACCTCCTTTTACACATGGGTATTATTGTCTTTTTGCATTGAATAGCTGTCAAAACCCTTGTCCCTTCCCCCGTCTCTTTCATTGACACATTTCAAGTGTTTCGTCAACTGTACCTCCGTCTTCCATTTTTCTAAAAATCCAGAGCAATTTCGCTTCCTGTTTTACGATTTTGAAGGCTAACAATGGTTGTTAGCATATGGCATTTTAGGGAAGATCCAACATTTGACCCCAATGTTGGTTATGGTAAGCAAAATAGAGATTTAATTTCACTGTAAGTTGCATGTTGATGATACTGTAATGATCGTATTTTTTTTGTTTAATACAGGCGATGATCCTTCATATTTTACTCTAATGATCAATCATGGAGGAGTTTTTACTAAAAGTCCAAGAAGGAGGTATCTAAATGGTAATGTACGGTACGTTGATTTTGTTGACTATGATTTGTTCTCTGTTGTGGAGTTTAATACCATGATTAAAGATCTTGGGTATACTAAAGAAGGCCCAATGTGGTACCATTTTAGGGTTCCAGAGTGTGACTTAGATTATGGATTAAGGGCATTAGGAAGTGACTTGGATGCATTGAAGTTACTAACCTATGTGGGTAAACATAAGATAATAGAGGTTTACACTGAACATTGGATAACAAATCTTAAAACTTATCTAGCTTCACCACAATCCAATTTTGTGATAGAAGAAATTGTAGAGGATGAGCCAACAGACAAGATTAAAGATAAACCATCCAAGAAGATTCTGTTTTTAGAGTGGGTTGAGAATAAAGAAGTTGGTGAAGGATCTCAAATGAACCAAGATAGTGAAAAAGATCAACATAATGGCAATGAAGGTTATGTTCCTAGGGCTGTTGAAACAGTAGAAGGTGTAGTAGAACCAAATGAATTTTTAGAATTTGATATGGACATGGATTTTAATCCATTCATTGATGAAACAAAGATGGGAGATGTGAATGTGCAAGAGAACCAATTCTGCAACTCAAATGATCTAAGAGGTGAAGGAGATGAGGATAGTGCAAGTGATGACACTGACTCAGATTTCATAGTAGATGAAGAAAATGATATTGATGATGTTGTTGTGGATATGAGGTCGTTTAAAATGAACATAGATATGGATGAGGAATGGATAGGGGACCACAGAGAACAATTGGATGATGATAAAGTACTAAATGAAGAAGTTGCACTTGACTTGGATAACTTTGATTCTTCTGATAATGAAAATGATTCCCAAAGAAAGAAAGAATTGAAAAAGCTTAGAACAGAAAAAAAGAAAGGTGAAGAATTTGGTTCAAAAAAACCTAATTTCTATGTTGGAAAGTTATACACAAGCAAGGCTGCCATTAGAGAGGATGTTACTGTGCATGCAATAGAGACTAGAAGACAACTTCACTTTAAAAATAATGATGCTATAAGAGTTAGGGTTATATACAAGGGTCAAGTACCAATTTTTGAAGATGGGGGTCAAAGTAATGCAGTCAATGAAGGTGGTGGGCCATCTTCAATAGTGGAAAAGACAAAAATGGGGCCATCTTCAACAGTGGAAAAGACAAAAGTAGGTGGGAAGAAGAAAGTAGTAAATATGCCCTATGTGAAAGTAACCCAAAAGGAATCTTGTCCTTGGGTTTTGCACATTTCAAAAGGAAAAGGAGAGGAAGCATGGATGGTCAAGACCTATACGGATGTCCATAAATGCTTGCAAACTAGGAATGTGAAAAAGTGTACTTCTAGTTTCCTAGCTAAAGAGATTGAACAAACCATCATTCCAAACCCAGATATTCCTTTAAAGGCTCTGCAAGATCAAGTTCAAAGGAAATATGAGCCTGGTTTTTTCTCAAATGAAAGTGTTCAGAGCAAAAACCATGGCCACTAAAAAGGTAAGAGGAGATTACACTATGCAGTACTCTTTACTTAGAGATTATTGTTATGAATTGATGAGAACAAATCCGGACACCACAATCAAGATTGATGTTGAAAGAGAATACAATCCAGCAAGTGAAACAAGACAGTTCAGAAGGATCTATGTGTGTCTTGGGCCTTTAAAGAAGGGATTCAAAGCAGGGTAGAGAGAGCTTTTGGGTTTGGATGGATGTTTTATGAAAGGGCCATTTCCTGGGCAAATATTGACAGCTGTGGGTATAGATGGAAACAATGGTATATACCCAGTAGCATATGCGATAGTGGAGACTGAAAATTTCAGTTCTTGGTCTTGGTTTTTAACATGCTTGGGCGATAATCTGGACCTTTCTAGGAACTCAAACTTCACCTTCATCTCAGACAGACAAAAGGTATGTTTTTCAAACTATAGTATATTACATAACACATCCTACATTACAAACAATATATAGAGTTATTGAGCACACATAGACTTAACATATTACAAATTTGTCATGTAGGGCATTATTCCTGCTATTTCCAAGTTATTCCCTTGTGCAGAGCATAGATACTGTTTAAGGCATATCCATGAAAATATGAAGTTAAAATGGAAGGGCCCTCTGTTTAAAGAATTGCTATGGAAAGCAGCAACTGCCACAACTGTCCCTCATTTTGAAAAATGTATGGAGGAAATTAAAAGTGCAAGTCAGGCTGCTTATGATTGGTTGAAGACAATTCCACCAAGATCATGGTCAAGGTCACATTTTAGTGGTATGTAACACAAAAAATCTAACCAATTTTTATAACTCTTTAACTAAATATTGTGACCAAATATTTTATCAAAACAGGTAGGAGTCATTGTGATGTACTTCTAAATAATATGTGTGAGGTTCTAAACAAGCAGTTAGTAAGAGGAAGAGATCAACCAATTATCACATGTCTAGAGTACATTATGGAGTACCTCATGAGGAGGATTGTTATTGTGCAAAAGGCAATAGACAAATCTGATGGACCTCTCACTCCCACAGCCACTAAATTGTTCAACCAAATCAAAAAGGATGCAGTTCAATACAAGGTATTATTTTGATTCTGTTAATTCTTTGATCATTTGCAAAAACATTATCTTATGTCCATTAAATTCATATGTCTAGGTAATTTGGAATGGAGGAGATACGTACCAAGTTAATGGTCCTTGGCATGACCAGTGTGTTGTTGATATTAAAGAGAAGATTTGTACATGTAGGAAATGGGAATTAACTGGTATGCCATGTAAGCATGCAGTAGCAACAATTTGGGATATGAGTTTAAATGACATGGAGGTGGGAGTTCCAGAAAGTTGGTGTCATTCTGTGTATTGGAAACAAACTTGGAAGGCAGTTTATGATTTCAAAATTGATCCCATTAATGGAAGGTCTATGTGGCCCAAGTCTGAATGCCCTACCACTCTAACTCCACCAAAGTTCCATGTTCAAGTTGGGAGGCCAAAAAAGAAGAGAAAGAAGAGTGCTGAGGAGGTAAGTCAAAGTAATCTGGTTGATGGTGATTGGTTGTCAAGGATAGGAAAAACAATTACATGTAGCAAGTGCAAAGAACCTGGTCACAATTCAAAAGGTTGTTCAGGAAAAGGTAAAAATTCAACACAAGGCAATGGTTCACAATCTACACAAGGTGCAAGTCAGGGTGCAAGTCAAAGGGGTGGAGGTGGAGTAAGTATTCAAGAACCAAATTCACAACATGGAAGGCAGGGTCCAAGTCAGAGGGGTGGTGCAAGTAAGAGGGGTGGAGTAAGTCAAGCAAAGTCTAAAGGGAAGGAAAAAGTAGTCTGATAATGTGTTATGGTACTACTTGTTATGGGTCTAGACATGTCTTTTTGAATTATGGGTTATGAACTTAGTTATTGACATGTCCTTTCAAAAGGCTGGTTTGTATTAAGCTGATTGTATTGACATGTCTTTTTGAATTATGTGTTATGGTGCCAATAACATTTGTCCATTACATAAACAGTGGTGCAAAACAATTGTGCCATTAACTTCATTTGGCCATTACATACGACAATCATTTGAGTACATAAAATGCAAGAAATATGACCCAACTACAAAGAAGATAAATCTTCAAACGCCTGTTTTCCTCTTTTTTTGACTTCACCATAGCTTCAGCATTGTTAATTGACCTCAACAATCCGGGTATTAGCTCCATAGCTCTTGGACACATCGGACCATCTACCCATCCTACAAACCCATGATTCGACCCCTGAAATTTGTGTCCCATGCGATTAGGGGCAAAAAAGCAAAAATCTTTAAAACTAGTATACACATCAGATCGATGATCTTACAGGTTTAGAGCAACAATAAAATCTTCTTCCAGATGATGTCCATGATGTTCGAATCACAGTTGGATGCCCACACGAACATATTACCATCTTTAATTTGGTGGTCGTCTTCTTCAATGGTGGAATCGGGAATTTTGCATGAACAGGGGGAGAGGTTGGGGACGAGAGACGTTGGGGACGAGAGACGTTGGGGACGGGGTGTTATTTTTTGGGGGAAATCATATATTTATTAGGTTTTGACAGCTATTCAATGCAAAAAGACAATAATACCCCTGTGTAAAAGGAGGTTAACAGAGGAATTAAACGGTGTTAAGAGGGAGGGACCAAAAGCGTGATGAAATCGGGTCGGGAGGGATTAAATCCGTAACTTTTGCGACCCAGGGACCAAACTCATTAAAAATGACAAACCACAGGGACCAAAAATGTAATTAACTCTAGAGAAAATATACTAAACTAATTAAAAAGGACAAAAAACAGGAAAAAGACCTTAATACCCTTCGTTTAACGGACTTAGTTAACAGAAAACGTCAAAAAGGACTATTGGTGCAACTTTTGGGTAGTTAAAGGACGATACTTGCAACTTTTTGAAAAAAAGGACTAAAGTCACAACTTTGAGATAGTTAAAGGACCATTGGTGCAATTAACTCTAAAAAGTATACAAGTGTCATAATTAATTAATGAAAGAAATAAGGTTTAGTGAATTACACATGTTATCTTGTAATAACTAGAAATGTAGAAGTAAGAAATAGAAAGAAATAGTATGAGAATACATTATTTTTCTGCTATATATAAAGTAAATTGCAGATCTTATCTCATCCGGACACCGAATGGCTGCACTTTGGTTCATGGATACTAGAACTAAGTTATTGTATTCAAGTAGTTGATAAATATTTTGAGTTATATGAATACAAACACAGAGATTGTTAAATCTTGAACTGTGTTTAAATGTTTTTTAATCATTTAATGTTTGTTCTATATTAGTTTAGGGTAGAAGTTTAGGAATTATTGTGTAGAAAACGGGTCTATGGTAAAATATTACAATATGATGTCATTTCTATTGTAAGTTGTAATCCTAATTAATTATTATCAAGAAACTGAGCCATCAAAGGTTTTCTTTTTTGTTCTTCACATTTCTAACCTAGAAGGAGAAATTATCATTGATTCTTCAATATTATTGTATGATATTTGATATTATATTATACTTATATACATTTATGAACCTGTTGATGTCGTTTTAAACACTTAGATGTCGTTTCGTACTGTTCATAATAAGGGAAAATACACTGTGGTGCGTTGTACGGTCTTTCCCATGTTGACTATCAATTTTCTTTTTTTTTTCCCTTGCCAAAGAACCCCCTCGGCCTACACATGTTTTATCCTTATAATTTCATAAATATTATTACACACAAGCAATTGATTTTATATATTATTTGAATTTCTCGTATTAACTTTTTTAATATAATAGTCAGTATAGATATACTTTTATTTTTATGATCATCCTAATTTATTCTACATTTTGATATAAATTTTATTTCAATATAACATATATTTTAATATTATTATTTTAAAGCGATAGGAGTAGTTGTGAGGTGAAAATGGGTTGGTTTAGAAAAAAAAGAAAATTATCACATGGGTTAGTTTAGAGAATGGTACCTATTAAACATTAATAAACATATGACGTGAAATAAACGAGAATTTAAAAAGATGGAAAATAATAAAATTTTAAAAAGTAATATGTGTAGAGAATAAAGAAATGTTTATATAGTACATGGACTAGAAATCAATCAAATGATTGTGTAACGTTTAATTACGAAATAACTAACGAATTACATGGTTATAATACTTTGATAGCCTAAAAAGTTGTCAAATTTAGTTTCATTTTTTTCCAGTGATAGAATAATTATACGAGTATATCTTAAAACTTAAAAGGATAAAAATTAAATAAGCTTTAATAATGTTTGAATTAATTAGGTAGCGTTGTTTAATTGAGTTGATCTACTGAATAAACAAATCAAACATTAATATTTTAAAATTTAAAAGGCAAACCAATCAGATATACCATACTTTACAAATATATGAGAAGTTAAAAAGTATTGTTAGTTTTAACTAAATAAAATTTTCTTTACGGGTAATAAAAACTTAGTCAGCATGCTAAACTATATAAATTGTGTAATTAGAGGTCAACTTAAACAAAGTAAATCTTTTACTTTTACGTTTTCAAATTTTGACGGTGGAGTACTACCTCATGTTGTATTAATTTCATTTTCTTCAATAATGGTTTACTAAGTAGGATGCTCAATGTTTAAATTTTAACTTTATGGGTGTTGAAATAATATAGACGCTCTGATATGTAACTTTTTAACATATGAGAAGTTAGAAACACAATTTAGATATTGAAAAATATAGATAAATTTATTATAACTAAAAGCAATCTAATCAAATATGCAGTGAAACGTGTACAACAACCATCGTATATAACAACTTAGAGGAAGAATGAACAGTAGGAGTTTTATCCTTATCTGCGCAAACTAATTTATATATTCTCTCTTTGTTGAACACCATAAAACACCTTCAAAAAATTAATATTAAAATAGTTAATTAATGTTTAGAATAATTCATAATTAAATGGTAAGTAATTAATAGTTAATTAATTATTATAAAATACTAATTAGTAGTTAATTATTAGTTTGTTGGTAATCTATTACATAAATGATGATTAATATTATTTAAAAAAAAAGTAAAAATAAATAATGGTGACACGGACTGCCACATGTACAACTATTTTATCTCATGATGATGACTGGACTGCATGCAGCCACATCATCGTTAACCTGCTGACTGGACGGTCAGCAGGTATAACAAGTCATTGTTCCCTTTTTCGTCAAAAATTGAAATTTATAATTCTTTGTTGGCCCGAAAAAATGGACGTTACCTTTATTGGCAAATTTGGATATTATAGTTACCTTTCTCGACCCCTAAAGAACTAGTTGCATCAAAATAAAAAGAAGGTAATTATCAGGTTTTACTAACTTGAAGGATATATCAAGGACATTTAACATTAAGGTGCACAACGAAACACATAGCAATAACCTCCACATCAAATTTGAAGTTAACTTAAGATATACACTTTCCCGAAAACCACCTTGATCGACCAGCCGCCCTGCACCACCATCACAGTCATACAACCACCACGGCACCACCAACTAAATCAAATCCAAATATGATACATTCACAAGACTGGCCTTTAGCATACAGCAGCATCAGCTAAACTGCCTTATGTAGTAATCATCTTCCATCTTATTTACAATTTCCTCCACCACACCGGAGTCTATGCTATCAGAGACCACCGGCCACCCCATGATTATCTGGTGCTTTGGTAAAACAATGACAACAATCTGCACCAGCTAGGCTTTTCTCTTCAAGGCGAGTGACATGGTTTCCTTATACTTCACACACTCCCGATAGTAGTCCGGGATTATAATTCTTCTACACACTTTAAATGTTCACCAAGCATACAAAACACTAGAGTATTGTTCAAGGAGAGATCATCGTTTTGTAAGGCTCTGTGGACGGATAGGGGCGGAGGTGGCACCACTAGTGCCACCTTGAACTTGGGCATTATACTTGCCGCTAATGAAACCGCCCCTACCAGACATCATGCCGCCACCACCAGGGTGGTTTGCACGGAAGCCACCAGGGCGGTTCGCATAGAAAGAACCATGGCGATTCACAGAGAAGCCACCAGGGCGGTTAGCATGGAAGAAACCATGATGACTCGGGGAGAAGCCACCTCCACCAGGGCGGAACCTAGGGAAAGAAGCATGGCGATTCACATGGAAGCCATCAGGGTGGTTCACAGGATAGGAACCAATGCGGTTCGCGGAAAAGCCACCACGGGTAAATCTCTTTTGAGCTCGAGCAGTCGCTGCATAGTTGTCTCTAATACTTGCAGTAGAACCAGGAGGCAGTCCCATGTCCTCCTCTGCGTCAGTATGAATCTCTATGATTGTTTTGGGTATAAGCTGTTAAGAGACATTAATAATAATGAAAAAATCATCAACGTATTTAATTAAAAAAGAAATAAGTCTAAAAGATCAAAAGTCGTCCAATGTTTATTTTTAAAGTGTACCTCCTAAATTACTTGATGCAAAACCAGAACTACTTTATAATCACATAATTTGTGTAATCAAATTTAATAAACTAATTATTTACATAAATTTGGTACGTGTTTCCATCAAGACAACCGTCCGTGTGTGTGTGTGTGAGTGAAAAGAGGGGGGGGGGGGGGGGGTTGTGTGTGTCGGTGGGTTGTGTATCCGTACAAAGTGAGTTTTGCTTCTTTGAAAATTCATTAAATACTCTAAATAAGTTGCATGATCATGACACTAACGAATATGTAGATATATGCATATAGAAAGGAGTTCATTCGAGAACCGTTATTAATGCGAGAATCGCGAGAACCAATCTGAGCCGTCTAATTCCCCCTTCCTTCAATGTCATTGCTCACCAATGAATTCCTCACATGCATCCTGCCACACTCTATCCCTCCACGCTCTCCATCCATGAAACTTCCCATATCCAAGGAGAGGCTGAGATTGGTTCTCGCACTAACAACGGTTCTCGAAATTGATTGCTTAATCTTGCACTCTCGCAATAAAAATAGTTTTCAATGGAGCCTTATATGTATGTATATATATATACATATACACCACATTATAAAGCATTTAACTTTCTCTCTCTTAAAAATTTTAAGACTACTTAATTTTAAGAAGTACTAAGTTTTTATGCTTAATATACCGACACTTAAAGCAATAACCTAACCAATCAACCCCTTAATTATCTCAAGTAATTTAATACAACTATTACTTTAATAAATCATTAAACATCACAACAACTATTTAACTTATCTAATTTTGGCTAAATTACTTATATCAACACGATTTAAATGTTATAGTATCTTTTTTTCTAATTATTTAATAATAATATTTTAATTGTTTTTTAAAAACTATTTTAACAACAAATAAAATGGTTGATTGTAGATAAGTAGAGAAATCAGGAAAAAAAGTAGAAAAAACATGGATAGGTTGATTAATACCACATTCCACACATACCATACCTTACATTTTTTTTTATCAAACATGTTATCGAGCACAAACTATTATTATCACCGTCGTATGGGTGGGTGCAATGCTAACAAAAACTGTTTTTATCGAGAACCAATAGCCCTTGATTAAAATTAATCAATGGCTAAGATTTTTTGGCAGCTCATTAATGCTTCAATAATGACTTATTAATGGCTCATTATTGATGCATTAATGAGGGTTATTTCGGGAAATTCAAGCCTCACAAATTAATGACGGCTCAACCGGGCACAATTCACGGTTGGGTAACAATATAAATTACCAAAATATCCCTATTGATGAGTCATTAATGGCGTTAAAAACAATTCTCGCAGTTCTCGTACGAAAAATAGTTCTCGTTTGAACTTTTGCCTATATATATATATATATATATATATATATACACACTAGCATTGCACCCGCGCAATGCGGCGGGGATGACAATAGTTTGTGCTAGATAACATGTTTGATTTAAAAAGTAGGATATGATATGTGAAATACCGTGTTAGTCAACCTATCCATGTATTTTCTACATTTTCTGATTTCTTTACTTTTTTTTACAATCAATCATTTTATTAGTTGTTAAAATAGTTTTTGAAAAACAACTAAAAATATTATTATTAAATAATTAGAGAAAAAGATATTATAGTCTTAAAATTGTATTGATGTAAGTAATTTAGTCATAATGAGATAAATTAAATAATTTTTGTGATGTTTAATGATTTATTAAAGTAATAATTGCCTTAAATTAGTTGAGATAATCAAGGAAATGATTAATTAGGCTATTGCTTTAAGTGTTTGTATCTTAAGCAAAAAAATTTGTACTACTTAAAATTAAGTAGTCTTAAAATTTTTAAGAGAGAGAAAGTTAAATGCTTTATAATGTAGTATAGATATAGATAGTATAGAAGAAGAATACCTCTTTGCGCCTCGGAACCCACTTATTTGAGCGGAGATCAATAACATCAAGAACCATAAACCTCAAACGTGGTGGGAGCTGTTGGTTTGTGGACATGTCCTCTAGTAGGACAAAGTAAACATCAATATATTCCCTGGATTTTGGGAAGTCAAATTGTTCGCCTATGATCTGGAATAACTGGCATATCATCTCTACATTGTCCTCTGATGGACAAATTTTACCATCCGGTCCTAAAAGCTTCTGTTTTCACAAACCATAACAAATAGCATGATGTTAGTTAGAGATAGTGGTTTCGACATAAAGAGACTTTTTAGTTATGTTTTAGCTTTAACACATCAAATAGGTAGAATCCAAAAATAGATATATTGCTAAAAGTTAAGTTGCCCAAAGTGAAACTTTAATGCATCAAACCTTTTTGGTCTTTTTATTTACAAAATTATATTAATATTGAAAATAAATGAAGTCGTAATTAGGGCTGCAAGCAAGTCAAGCTTTTATTAAGCAACTCGAGATTGAACTTCTTTTGTACGAGCATAGCAAGCTCAAGCTCTAGACCAAGCATAAAAGATGGGTTTAAAATATATAATAAGCCAAACTTAAGCTTACAAAAGCATATGTAACATAAAAGAGAGAGAGAGAGAGAGAGAGAAGAGAGTGTGTATGTGTGTAAAAAACATAAACAAAGAGGTTTTCCCTGTTCAGGTGACCTAGGGAGGTTCGAATCCGTGACCTCTTTGAAGACAAGATGCCTTACCACTAGGTCACCTTGGTGTGTTTATGTGACTATGTTTTTTTAGCTGACCTTGAATTTTCTAAAAATAAGCTCAAGCCTTGCATCATCATTCATCAAGGTTTGTTATACTATGAAATTAAGCTCAACTTAGCCTAGATTAAGCTCAAATCGATGAAAACAAACCTGAACAATCAGATGAACAATTCTGTCAGTTACCATCTTCTGTTTATAAAGCTCACCAATCAATCTGATGTTTCCAAGTGTACGAAGTTTAACGATTCTTTCTTTATATCTACACTCAGACTCTTGATCAACAGAGGCCATATGCCTTATTTCTTCCCTCATTTCATCTGCACCTTCAAAAGCCTCTTGGCACTTATTTAACAACAGTCGCTTGAACGTAATGTATTCTTCACCAAGCTCATTGTATCGAAATCCAGAGAGATTCACACTCAGATCCGAACACAATCGAGCGTACAAAGGGCAAAATATAGGCTCCAGAACAGCTTTGTCATATATCAAGTATACAACAACCTGTATCATTGAAAAAAGGTAAAAATAATATCTTTAATGTCATGAACTCATGATGAACGTTTGGGTATAACAATTGGTAGCAAGAAATAGTAAACAATAATGGAGATGATGGGTTTTGACTTTTGAGTCTTAGACTTGGTTTTCTGTACGGTACGTTAAGTATAGCGACGTTTGTGATCCCTAAGTCCAAAAGTTGGCCTTTGAGAAGATCAAACTTCTCGGGAGTCAGCTTGTTTAAGATCCTGAAAATACAAGCACAGTCTTATATCATCAATACAGAGAATAAAACGTTGGATACAAAAATTGTTTGAATACAAAAATTGTAGCTTCATAGAAATTTAGTATTTACCCTCTCACTCTCTTCAAGACACGGTCCATTTTGAAAAGAGCCCTCCTCCGAGCCGACCAGGGAACCTCAGCTTTGATAAGTGTAGAACCACCACGAGGATGAATGATCGGATGATCAGATGAGTCGGACAACGATGAATCAGAGCAAGGATCATCAGTTGTCCCTCGATTCCCACCGCCATTTTTCAAGCTTAGTATCGTTTGATCAGTCTGCATACCTCAAAATTTCCTATCCTTGATTAATTGTTCTGAAATCGAGCAGTAATCGTCGATCAACGAACAACGCTGAATCTGTAGGGTAAGCTATCTTCACTGATGATATTGATATACGGAAAGATAGGGTTTTTCTTCAGGAAGAGAGAATTGGGAAAGGGAAGTAGCTTTCCTGGTTCCTGAAGTTGTGTTTTCGCGCGAGAGGACTTTTTGACTTTTTGTATGACTTTTGATGGTGCGATGAGAAGTTTTCATCATTTCATGTTCGACGAGTTTAATAATATGTGATATAAATAAAAAGAATAACTATTATCAATTAAGAATTAATTAGAAGATTTTAGTTATTTATTTAGGGTAGAATTGGAAACTTAATTTTGACTTTGAATAGTTAAATAGAAAAACCAAAATTGAATTTCGGTATTAACACAGTAGTTGGTTCAAATTCAATAATTAGTTTTTTTATCAATGTCGTGAACCGTGTAAGGTTTGATTTTATTTGTTTTACAAAACTAATCTTAAATAAATTTTACATCTATTTAAAGTTGTCTACTTTTGTATATAGAGTGAAATTAATATAAGCTTTTTCTATTTAAAGAAATTTTACGATCAGTCTATTATCTCGTTACTACAAAACAATCATATATTTATCTAAGAGATTTTTACATAAATAATTATGTCTGACACATGTATTTACGCGAACATTTCAACTAGTTTGTGTATATAGGTCTAAACTTTAAGAAATATTAAACATCTTATGTGTAATTATAAATAATACAATAGAATATAATAAAAAAATGTTTCATAATTAAATGAATCAAACTAAAGTACAAATGTTTAACAATATTGTTGGTTCCTTGGTAAGATTATCAACAAGCAAGTAATGTGTAAAAGGGGGTTGAATACATTTTCTGTGGAAAATTGAACAAATCAATAAAAAATATTACACAAATCAAACCACATGAAATCGAATGCTTTCATTAATAAGAAGATGATTACAGTGACTATCAAGTAAGCAACACTTGATATGTAAACACCTAATGTAAATCAAATCTCTCAATCTCTCAAACTTTATATCTATAATCAACTTATGATTATAATCAACTTATGATTATAGATACAAACTAACTCTCTAAACAGGATTTATTCACAGATTGAATACTTACCAACTTCACAACAAACGTGAAGATCGGACACACGAACTATGTTGGCAATCTGTGAATTTCTTGATCACGTTGAACTTACAAACAATGAATCAAGACTCGTAACACATACGATGCTAACAAACTAACGGATAACTCGGAATCTTGAATTTTGAATCTTCTATCTTGAGTCTTCAATCTTCAATCTTGATTCTTGAGTCTTTTTATCCATACCGTAGATATAGAGAGTTATAGAATTTAAAACATATTTAAATTCTCTTAAACTGACTTCTTTTGTCAGACTGAGTTACTCAGCTTGAAACTTATCAAGCTGAGTCCTTCGAGAACAAACCCAAAATCAAACATGTACTAACATGTATAATGACTAACTCATCCTAGGGGTGGCAATCGTGTCGTGTTCGGGTTCGCGGGTTGGCGGGTCAGGAAGGGCTGACACGAACACGACCCGTTTAATTATACAGGTCAGAGCACACGACACGAACACGATTAACGTTAAACACGACACGACACGACACGACACGACCCGTTTAATTATACGGGTTACGGGTCATATTTGGGTTCGCGGGTCAACCTGTACTTTTTTTTATCATTTTAATCCTTTTTTAACATTATATATATCCCAATAAAATACTAGATATACTGTATGAAGCTCAATGATACCTAAATAGTCAATCGAAAATGGCAAACACATAACAAACATTCAAAGTTTTAGACCTACTTAGAGTTAAAACATTAATAAAGTCCAAACACAAATCTAAATTGCCAAATGTAGTTCAAATATTAAAATGTCCTGCAATATTTCTTCTTCAACCTGCTCTTCTTAAACCTCAGCTACAAGTCATTAACAAAACCATAAATAAGTTAAATTGTTAAATATAAGAGCTTATAATAAATATACAAGAACACTCACCAAATCCAATCTTTACTACATATCACAGCTTCAACTGGTGATCCTGTTTCTTAATCATCAATTCATCTTCAAGATCCATAGGGTTGGTATTTTCATTATCAAGATCCAACACACACATAATAATCTGTGATGCAATCTTTTTAATCTGAAACAGTTAAAACACAATCTTAAACACAATCTTAAACAGTTAAAACATAATCTGGAATGTAAAGCTTAAACAACTACTACTAGTCTTCTAGTCTACTACTACTTAATCTTCTTCATCCAAACAAACAGTCAAACAAACATATGGTGAGTGATAAACTCAGATCAGATGGCCATATCAATTTCCCTCATCAATATTCTCAAATTCCGTATGAATAAATAATCCCAAATAAACTAAGAAGCAAAAGATAAATAATCTTAACATAATCGGTGATAAGAATTGATAATAAATTAACAATGGAATCAAAAAACTAACAAACCTGATTTTGGATTTCTGTTGATTTCGACTAGCAAAGTGGAGACGGAGACGGCCGAGCGAGGCGAGGCGAGGCGACGGCTTCGTTGACCGCGACGGCTAGGCGTGGAGGAGATGAGGACGGCCAAAACCAGGCGAGGAAGGCGATGGTGAGGTGTGGAGGAGATGAGGACGGCGACAGCTTCGTGGATGGCGACGGCAGTGGGACGTGAGAGGCTGAGAGCGTGAGACGTGAGAGCTGAGAAGATGAGGGCAACACAAAACCTAATATGTTTGTCTGTTGAAGAGTAATGTAGGAGTAATTAGGGCAACAAGAGGGAAATAAAAATTTTAATTTTTTTAAAAAGTCTTAGAACTAAACGGGTTGGCGGGTCTACCCGCGAAACCATTTTCCAACCCGAACACGACCTATTTAATTATACGGGTTCGCGGGTCAACCTGAAACTGACCCGAACCCGTTTACGTTAAACCCAAACCCGTTTACGTTAAACCCAAACCCGTTTATTTTCGTGTCGGGTTCGTGTCGTGTTTCGTGTCGTGTCGAGAATTGCCACCCCTAACTCATCCTTAGAAGTCATAAGAGTTAGCTAGAACTTACTTAGTAACTCTGTTGAGCTGACACAGTCTAGAAGCTGAGTCACTCAGCTCGAAACGCATCAAGCTGAATACTCAACCTATACTTAGGTGACACACACAGCTTATCAAACATATTGATAAACTGACTAAGATATAGTCTAAGCTGATCAACTATATGCTTATCTTATACTCAGCTTATGCTCCGTCAGAAACACTATAAGTGCTTAGTCTGATCAAGCTTCATAGTTCTATTTAAGTTATATTCAGAACATATCTTACAAACTTAACTTTGTCTTATCAAATATTAACTCATTTGATCAACAAACTCCCCCTATTTGATGATGACAAAACCATCAAACAATTCTTAAGTTTGTTGAACAAAATTATGTTTCAAATCTTAAACTTACTAAGATTTTATTTTTGAACTAATCAAATATTAATTGAACTTATCAATTTTAATTGAACTTATCAATTATAAGTTGAACATACCAACCAATCATAACAATGAACACGAACTAATCACATTGTTCATTCAAGCTGAACTCATCAGACTAATAAATATGAACATATCACAAACATTTGAACATATCAAACTAATATTTGTATTCATTTGAACATATCAGAATACAAAATTGTGATCACTTAGATCATGCACACTTAGTGCTTACATATTCTTAGAACTAATCTAATAATTACAAATAGAACTAATTTATTACAAAATTTATCTCTTGAACTCAGGATGTACAACTTTCCAAAGTATAATTTCTCTGTTGACTTCTTCTAATACCATTTCAGCTTCTGCATCTCCCCTGAGTTCCTTCTTTTACATGTGAATGATCTTATTCTGCTTGTATCTCATAAAATGATTTGCACTATCATCACCACATCAACTCCTTATTCTTAAGGCTTAATGAAGCTTAATGAAGCTAGGATTGCCTGCCTGATCCTTAAATATGAATCCCTTAACTGGTGTCTTTGTAACTTGATTTTCTTCAATTATCACACCTTCAGGTACTTTAAATAAGCTTTCCCATTGCAGACCAGGAACTGGAACATATCTCAGCACCTCAGCTCTATAAATCAGCTTAAAGACTTCAGATGTAATCTCTTGTTTGATTTGACTCTTTTTGAACTTCTTGAGCATCATCATAATTATTTTACATTCAATATAGCCCATCCTATGAACATATCTTAGATCCATTCCCACTGTTGACTTATCATCAAATTGAAAAGTAAGAATGATGACTCCATTTGTTCTACTCAGAGTCATGCTCTTGATTTATTTGCTGGTGCTCCTTCTAAAGTAGCATTCTTGGATGTCTGCATCAGTGTATGGGATTGGATTAGGCCTTGGACCAGAATAGTCAGCTTCAGCTTGAGCTAAAGCTTTTCTTTCCTTTTCTCGTTCTTGGTCCCTTACTTCTTTTTCATTTCTCTTTTTCAGCTCGTCAATAGCTATCCCAAGCTCATCATCTTCCTCTTGCTTGAGCATTTCAATAGTCAATCTTGTAGCTTTCTCTTCTTCAGTTTTGGAGACACTATCAGCTTCAGATTCAGATTTTTTCTTCTTTTACTGCAGGTTCCTCTAACTCCTCCTCAATCTCGGCTTGCCTCTCTGCTCCTTTGGCTAGCACTAGTAGAGCCTCAGCCTCAGCTTAAACTAACTCAGCTTCAGCTTCAGCTTGAACCTTCTCCCCCTTTTTGTAATCATCAATAGGGTTCGAAGTCTGTCTTTGTTGTAGATAAGCACCTACAGAGGCAATTGCATTAACATCATTGGTCAGCTTGTGAAGTCTCTGAAAGATTTGTCGTTTGTTCTTCTCTTGCTTGAGGTGGAAAAACCCAAACTGAGCTGTAATATATGTTTTTAGCTCTTGAATGCCGGAGGAGGTAGTTTCATCATGGGGAGACTTACTCCTGCCCTTGAACTCAAAGTTTTGTTGTTCTGAGGTGAAAGAGTCAAGAGCTTCACGAGAGGATTCGGATACATCCTTTAGGAGTTAGTATCTACCCCCAAAATCATCCGTACCAGAGGTTGGACCCTGTAACTCACCTTGGTATTGAGGTGAATCATTGAAAGGTCGTGCAGGAGAGTGTAAGAAGTGAAGAGAAGTAGTTGGGCTCAAAATGTGTTGAGTCTGGGTATGTGATTGGCTTATGTGGTGTGTGAGGGGTATTTGACCCTGGGGATTGGTCAAATCTTCAATGTTACATGAGTGTATCTGCTCAGGCACAATATAGGCTCTCCCATGGCTCTAGAGAATGTGGGCTGAGTAGACACCACACCCTGGGTTGGCTGTAGGGTTTGAATGAGCCTTAAGGTTGGCACCTTAAGAGAAGGTGTCTCCCCTTCAACTCCTGCCGGTGGAGGAATCAATATGATATCAGCTCCAGTGATACCTTTAAGTGTGGCACCACTTTTGGCAGTTTTGCGTGTATAGGTTTGGATATTGTCCTTGGTAGCAGAGGGCATACCAAGGCTGGCTTCAGATTGGTGTTTATGATGGTTAGAAGGTGGAGGAGATGGGTTAGACTGGGTTGGGCTTACCACAGTCTTATCTCCAACTAATGATGGAGAAAAGTGAGAAGAAGAAGAAAGTGGAGGAGTCAAACCTGTGTTGGGTCTGCCAACTAATACACACTCCGAAGATGGAAGAGGGAATGATGATGATGTACCAGAATCACCCTCAGCTTCAACATTTACTGGCTCAGCTTGAGCAGAGTGCTCAGCTTGAACCTCCTGGTCAGCTTGAGCTACTCCCCCTTGATCCGACCCCTCAGCTTCACTTTCTGATGAAGCTCTTTCAACTATCCATTGCATGGGCTCACTGAGGCCCTCTTGCTCTGGAAGGATGTCGTTATTGAACATCTTTGAGCTGAGTGTTGATGTGAGGAACAAATCCTGACCAGCTTCATACAGTTCAGTCCCTAGCTCAGCTTCAATCACCAAGGACAAGTACCTTATAAATGGCACATGTAGGTCCCTTGGTGTCTTCATCACTTGGAGCTTGAGCTCGTTGAAGATTAGCAGTGAAAAATCCAGATTTCGTGCAAAGAAGATGTTTTATAACAGCTGCATCTCGAACTCAATTACTTGATCCAAACCTCTAACCTTGGTTCCAAGTGAACGGATCACGGTGGATACCATAAATCCCCAACCTGTTGGGAAGGTGGCCTTTTTTATTACATCCCCAGTCTGTGGGTGACCTATTACTCGTCTCTCCCCATTAAGAACCGTCCCTCTGATTTCTCCTCTGTCCTGGTCATAGACACACGTGTACCCGAACTCCAATAAGTGTTGAGGAACAACGTGGATTGGTGCTCCTGTGAAAGCAAATGCCAAAGGGCATTTTCGAATATAATCCACCCACGCCTCATAACCCCTGTTCCTTTTACGCTCAAGGATGGCTAGGCAAGCTCGCTGATTGTTATTTTTAATCAACGGTACTCCGTTGTTGTTGAAGGCGGCACCCCTTACCATTCTATCACCGAGATTTAGAATGATTCCGTCCATCGTAGAATGATTTCAATTCACACTGAGTAAATACACAATTCGCACCGAGCGATTAGGGTTTCAAGTTCGAATGAACGATGGATTTCACTTAGCAAAGAGGTGTTTTTAGAAGGTATATTAAGTATATCAGAAGTTTAGTAAGCGTAAACTTCTAAATTTCGGTTACACACGATATATATACCTTTTTGAGGAGAGAGAAAAGTTACCGTTGGAAATCCCTATTTATCCGTTACTCTAACGAACTTACAGATAGATATAACAGTAATCGAGATGAAACACATCATATCCCAACGAATAATTTTGTAAAATAACATTCTTGACTTACTAAAAATATTATTTACACTGTTGGATTACACCAATACTTAATCGGTATAAACATAATCTGAGATTATTGACTCAAATATAATGTCTCATGAATTAATAACACATAGTAATTAAAACATGGTTTGGACATACCAAGCTGAGTAAACTTATCACTCAGCGTGAGTCAAGCACTCAACTTGATTTTAGCACTCAACTTGAGATTAACACTCAGCTTGAGTGGAGCACACAACTTAGAATTAGTGACACTTAGTCATTTTTGTTTGAGACTAACCCAAACTAATATTGTTTAACCACACTTAGTAGTTAAGACATGTTTGGAATTGACCAAACGTGTGAACTTATCACTTAGCTTGACTAAATGAACAGTTTATGGAACATATCTAAAGACTGTACACTCAGCTTAAGACACTTAGTCTTTGGCAAGCTGAAACCCAGTTTTAGACACTTATCTAGGGGTTGAGCATGCCCAGTTTACTTAGCAGATAAGAAAACCTTTTCTCATCAAGAGGTTTTGTAAAGATATCTACTAGTTGATCATCTGTGGAGATAAAATTTATTTCAACTTTACCTTTTTCCACAATGTCTCTTATGAAGTGATGTATAATTTCTATATGCTTTGTTCTTGAGTGGAAGACTGGATTATATGTGATGGCTATTGCACTTTGATTATCACAGAAAATAGGAGTTTTCATGAAATTCATACCAAAGTCTTGAAGCTGATGTTGCATCAACAGGATTTGAGCACAACAGCTCCGTGCAGTAACATACTCAGCTTCAGCAGTTGAGGTAGCCACTGAGTTCTGTTTCTTACTAGTCTAGCTTACTAACTTCCCTCCAAGCAATTTACATCCTCCTGTTGTTGATTTTCTATCTAACTTGCACCCAGCATAGTCAGCATATGAAAATCCAACTAACTCAAATCCAGAGTCCTTTAGATACCAAAGACCTAGATTGTGTACCTTTAAGGTACCTAAAGATCCTTTTCACAGCTTGAAGATGTGATTCCTTAGGATCTGCCTGATATCTCGCACAAACACATGTAGCAAACATGATATCAGGTCTACTAGCTGTCAAATAGAGTAATGAACCTATCATTCCTCTATAGGTAGACTGACATACAGACTTTCCAACTAAGTCCTTGCTCAGCTTGACAACTGGTAATTGCACAAAACACTTAAAATGATTGCGAAGTAGGCAAGCAACTACTTTTCATGTTCGCTAAATGATTGCACAAAAGCTTTAACAAATACTAGCATGCTACCCACGCAATGCGGCGGCGACATATACATTTTTTCTCGATAATATATCTGTTTTCAAAAAAATAAAGGGAACAAGGTTTATTTTTCTAAATTATTGTTGGTTAATAAAATTTCACATGGATTGGTAAGGTTTTAGCCGTTGTGTTTGTGTGAAGGATTATGTTGGTGTAGCTGTGTAGGTATGTTGTTGTGATGGACTATATTTGTCAACTTTTTATTAAATATTTAGGATATATAAGTCATTTTCAATCAATTATCGTTACTTAAATATATGTAGTCTTTTTGAAAGTTAAGTAAAGAGGATGTTAAAATATATTAAAAAATAATTAATTTTTTTATTATTTTTTCACCACCTCCATACGTAAGATTGTACCTTAACTTAATTTTGCCATTAACACATATTACATGTGATTAAAACTATAAATAATACAACACTGACTTTGTTAATTATGTATCGGCATATGGGTGGAAACATTAACTTTCTCTTAAGAATAATTATTTGTTATATAAGTGGAAGTATTGAGTTTCCTTTTATTATGATTCTTGTGTTGTTAAAAAGAAAATGATCACATTAGATATGGATAGAGGTTAAGGGTATTTTTGTAACTTCAAAACACTTAAAATTAAGAGTTTAAGCAAAAAAGTGTAAATGTTTTATAATATAGTATAGATTAGGAATAATTTCTTATATAATGTTTAATATGGTCTATATTAAACTCATGTTTGTTGATCTAAATTTAATTCATAGTTTAATAGGTTAATTTTAGCTTTTGTATCAATGGTATCAATGGTTTAGATTGCATTTTAAAATTTTGGGAGGAGGGACATTATTGTAAATCACATGTGATGTTTTTACAAATCAAATGTGATTATATACTAAATCATCACTTTATGGAACACAACTCATCCTTAGATCATGGGAGTACTTGCTTCAAGTACTCAATGCTTCAGCTCCACATCAGCATAATCCTCTCTATGCTTCAGGCATACTTTAACGTCAGTACTACTCACGCTTCGCATGCCTCAAACTTTTTTTAATTTTAAATTAATTATATATTATTTTAATTATTATTTATTATTATTATACATATTTAAATAAAATTATATGATAAAAATAAAATAAGATAAATAACTTGTTTTCATTAAAATAAATTACATAAATAAAATTACAAATTAATAAAAAAAACAAGATTACATGAGACTAATAAATATAAAAAATGCGCGTAATTTATTCATCATTCTCATCGTCGGATACTAGACTGCTTATATGCTCAACTAAATCAGAACGTAGATTATTATGCGTTTCACGACAATGTATTTCACGAACAGTCTTCTTTGCAATTTCGGTCATATCTGGATAGTGATCCGGGGACGGTGGTACATCATATTCATCAAACGTACAAATCGCTTGATTCTCGTCTTGTAGTATCTTGTTGTGTAATATCACACACGCGTACAAAAATATTGCGTATCTTTCTCGTTGACCACGGTCGTGCCGGATTTTGCAATATTTGCCAGCACACTTTTAGAACACCGAGTGCTCTTTCAACGTCCTTCCTTGCCGAATCTTGAGCTTTTTTGAATTTTATACATTTTTTTGTCTTGTGGATATTGAAATGATTTGACAAATGTCGCACATTCTGGATATTATTTCATCCGCAAGATAATACCCGTATTTGTATGTAATCTCGTTCACTATGAAAGGACACAAAGGAGCTTTACCACTTAATACGTCATTGAATAATGGAGATTGATTAACAACGTGGATATCGTTGTTCGAACCGGCGATGTAACACCCAAGTAAGTGGTATTATTTTTATTATTAATATTTATTAATGGTTTACCAAGGATTTTTAGTTAGAGATTTAAAGTGTCATTTCTATTTATAAATAGAGGGGTTAAATGTGTAATATATTTATATATTTACCTAAGTTGGTAATATGAAGTAAGAGGAAGGATTTAAAAGTGTAAAAAATAGAAGATGTGGGACTAGTTATGTACAAGATTGAATTTAGTTTCATAAAAAGGGGTGAAGCCTTGACTTAGTCAAAATTCAACCAAGAAATTAGAGGGGCGTGTGTGTGTAATCTCCTGGAGAATATGAGAAGGAGAAGAAGGTGTCAAGAAATTGAGGCTCTAAGGATTATTAACTAACTTGAAGAAATTAATAATTCTACTAGCATCAATGTATGATTTTCTACCTTCTTTTTAGATGATTTCTTGAAGAAATTGGGGGTTAGGTTAAGATATGTTCTTGAAACCTATTTCTTTTAATTTTTATGAGTTTGAGTTAAATTTCAAGGAGATAGAAACTTAACTCGACACTTGCATGTTGAATCCGACACATGCATGTTGAATATGACAAAGGCATGTTGAATCCGACACATGCATGTTGAATTTTGAAGGGTTTAAGTTGAAATTTGTGTTTATTGTGATAATGGGTCAAGTGCTTAAAGGCTATGAAATTGATCGTAGGTATTAACTGAAGAGTTAACTTTGTGACTACAACTGTGTGAAAGACTGTAATTTGTGAATCATGTCGAACAGGTGAGTCATACGACCCATTTAACTTATCTGTAAAATGTGCAGTGTATGATTATTCTTGTTATAGCCTAGGTGGCAATAATTTGTGAATAGCCTGGGTGGCAATAATTTATGAATAGCCTGGACGGCGTATTTATAACGAGCCTGGGTGACATATTTATAACTAGTCTGGGTGACATTAATTGTGATAGCCTGGGTGGAAAATTTGTAGTCTGTGTGACAATTATATTTATTTGTTGATCGATGTCTCGTACATTTTCTGTTTAAGAGGTGGTGATTGTATGTACTCACTAACCTTTATAGCTTACCTTGTTGATTAACCCTTTTCAGGTATTCCGGGTACTTCTGGAAAGGATAAGGGCAAAGAACCCGCTTGAGCTGACAGTGCGATGCTTCCTTAACTACTATTCTGTAGAAAAATTGTTTTCCATGTTTATATGGTATTTTGATATAGCTAATAGTCGATGAACTCAAACAAATACCACTTTTGTATATTTTGTTATGTATATGGAAAACAAAGTATATTTAGTAAAAATAAATTTGGGTCGTTACAAATTGGTATCAGAGCCAAGGTTTAAGAGATTCAGATATGTATGTGTGAAATATATCTGGACTTAAACCATGGTAATTGGTATCAAGGAAGCTGTTGGTTGAAGCAGGGAAGATAGTGAGTACATATGTATTGATTAAGGGATCGATAAATTGTGTTACTTATTGATATTGCGGATGTTGATCTATGCGAAAAGTGCTATGATTTAATGATTATGTGTTGAAGGGTTATGTGTTATGCTAAATGTAGAGTATACATTTTGATGTTGATATTAATTTTATTGAGTAACATGGTATGGTTTCCTGAAATTATGTGAGAAAACTTGAAAGTAGGAAGGTGATGTCTGACCTACACTTGTGAATCTGGAAACTTAGTGGTAAAAGTTTGAATAGATATGTATAGTGTGTTTGAGATAGTAACTGGATTCGTACTATAACAACCACATGGTACATGTCAAATTCAACTTAGTCACAAAAGATTCTAGTGAATCAAGTAATGGGTAATAGATAGAGGGTGTGGCTTGATTTGAATGTTGAAGTAAATAGAAATTTACTATTGACGTGTAAAGCATGCTAAATGCTTATGGCTTTCTAGAATTGTATAAGTAGGATACCCGCTTTATCGTGCTTTATACTAGAACTACATAATTTCAGAATGGTGTACACAAGGAGCGGACGTAATGCTCAGAATCAGGGGGTGGGACCCAGTCAACTTCGGGATGGGGAAGAAGCAAGTGTTACCAATGATGTTACTCCCACACCACCTGTGGCTACACCAACGATGCCTATCGTGACTGAACCTATTACTAATATGGTTAATCGACCACTAGTGGTAGAGGAGGTTCAAGATAAGGCTAGTATGGAAGAAGTGGTGGTTAGGGAAGTTATCAAAATCTTTCAGGACGTAATCCCTAACATGATGGGTCAGATAACAACTGAAATGAAAACTATGGTGCAACAGCAGGTAGATGCTGCACTTTCTGCTCGAAATATGAACATGACTCAATCAACTCCTATGGCACAGGAAGGAAAGAGGAAGGATTTTAACTTTAGGGATTTTGCAGCTTGTCAACCTCCTTTCTTTGAGGGAGTGCCAGATCCCATAGTGAGTTATCAATGGCTCGATGATATAGAAGGAGCCTTCCGCACCAGCTATTGTGGACCGGAGTCTAAAGTACGATTTGCCTCAAATTTTCAGAGGGGTTCAGCTAAAAGTTGGTGGAAACTTGTGATACAACAGAAAGGAGTAGCAAGCATTGAAGCAATGACGTGGGAAGAATTCTCTAAATTATTTAAAAAGCAGTATGCACCACAAATGGAGGTGGATCGATTGGCGGATGAATTCCTGCATCTTCGACAAACTATTGAGTCTGTACAACAAATAACTGCCAAGTTCATAGATAGAGCGTTGTTCTGACCGGATTATGTGGCCAATGAGAGGGCTAAGATGAACCGTTATTTGTCAATACTTAAGAGGGAAATCAGAGAATTCTTAAATCCTACATTGTGTAAAGATTTTGATCAACTTTGTGATGCTGCAAGGGCTCGAGAAGTCGAACTGGAAAAGTAGATGGCAGAGAAGAAGGCTGAAACAGCTGCACCAGCAACTAAGAAACAAAAGACAGGATACTCTGGTTCAAACCTGCCGGAAAGAAAGACGGCACTTCTCCTTTTATATAGAGTTGTTACAGATGTGGAAAGCCTGGGCATATAGGGAAATAATGTAGATCGTCATTCAAAATTTGCTTTATCTGTTTGCAACCAGGACATATCAAAACGGATTTTCCAAAATTGACAGGAGTTGTTAAACCAGATACTCCTCAGCCAGCCTTGCGTATTACTGATGGAGGATGAGGAAAGAAGGATGACACTCCTAAGGCTCGCGGGAGAGCCTTTCAACTTACTGTTGAGGAAGCAAAGAAGGAACCAGATGTTGTGACACGTACATATCTTGTTAATTCCATACCTGCACTTGTATTATTTGACTCGGGAGCAAGCAAGTCTTTTGTTTCCATTACTTTCTGTAGGCAATTTAAATCTTTACCTATAAGACTAGATTGTCCTTTAGAAGTGGAAATAGCAGACGACAAAAGTGTGATGGTATCTGATATATAAAAAAATAATGTGATAGAAATAGAAACTGCTCACTACCCATTTAATCTTATTCCCATGTCAATGCGGGAATTTCAAGTTATAATTGGCATGGATTGGTTGGGTCGCTATTAAGCTACAATCATGTGTGGCCGGAAAATGAATAGAGTTCAAACTCCTAGTGGGGGAGAACGGACAATCATAGGTGACGGAAGAAGGAAGGAAACATCACTTTGTTCAGCAACTAAAGCTCAGAAGTACCTTCGACGAGGTTGTACTTCTTTTATCGCACATGTGATAGATGTGAAAAAGGAAAAGAAGATTTTAACTCCAGCTGATGTGCATGTGGTACGGGAATATGTCGATGTATTTTCAGAAGACTTGCCTGGTATACCGCCCGATAGACAAGTAGAATTTCGAATAGATAGAATTTCGAATAGATCTTGTCCCAGGAGCAAATCCAATTGCTAGAGCTCCCTACAGGTTAGCTCCTCCTAAAATGCAAGAAATTATGAAGCAATTGCACGAGCTATTGGATAAAGGCTTCATCAGACCCAATAGCTTACCTTTGGGGAGCACCAGTATTATTTGTCAAAAAGAAGGACGGGTCTTTCCGTATGTGTATCGATTATAGGGAGCTTAATAAAGTGACAATCAAGAACAAATATCCACTACCTCGAATTGATGACCTATTTGATCAATTACAAGGACAATCTTGGTTCTCAAAGATTGACCTACGTTATGGGTATCATCAATTAAAGATTAAGGAAGAAGATATACCAAAAACCGCCTTCAGAACCCGATATGGCCACTTCGAATTCGTGGTCATGCCATTTGGATTGATGAATGCACCTGCTGTTTTTATGGATTTAATGAATCGGGTATGCCGACCTATGCTGGATAAATATGTTACTGTCTTTATTGATGATATCGTGATTTACTCTAAATCAAAATTTGAACACGAGGGTCATCTTAGAAATGTGCTTGAAACCCCGAGGAAAGAGAAATTGTATGCAAAATTCTCAAATTGCGAGTTTTGGTTAGAAGAAGTGCAGTTTCCGGGACATGTTATAAATAAAGATGGTATTAAGGTTGATCCAGCAAAAGTTGATGCAATAATGAGATGGGATCCACCCAAGAATCCTTCAAAGGTCCGGAGTTTTCTTGGTTTAGCAGGGTATTATCACAGATTTATCAAGGATTTTTCAAGATTGGCAGTACCCCTAACCAAAATTGACCAAGAAAGACACAAAATTTATGTGGGGAAATGAACAACAAAAAGCTTTTGAAACGGTTAGGCAAAAGCTTTGTGAAGCCCCGATTCTCTCCTTACCCGAAGGAAACGATGATATGGTAGTGTAATGTGATGCATCTAATCAAGGTTCGGGCTGTGTACTGATGTAGAAAGGAAAAGTTATTGCATACGCTTCATGACAATTAAAACCTCATGAAGTCAACTATCCCACTCATGATCTGGAATTAGCCGCAGTGGTTTTTGCTCTAAAAATTTGGAGGCATTATTTGTATGGTGTCAGGTGCATCATTTACACAAACTACAAAAGTTTGAAGTACCTCTTGGATCAAAAGAACTTAAATATGAGACAAAAATGGCTAGACCTGGTAAAAGATTATGATTGTGAAATATTATACCATCTAGGTAAAGCAAATGTGGTTGCTGATGTGTTAAGCAGAAAATTAGGAAACACATCTTTAGATATGGAATCGTTACGAATGACAGTCACTTCCTTACTGATTGAGAAAATTATAAATTCTCAAGAAGAAGGTATCAAGGGTGAGAATCAAGGTAAAGAGCGGATCAAGGACCACATATCTACTTTAGAAAGAGATAATAGATGTCTGTTGACCATGTTTGGATGAATTTGGGTGCCTATTTCTGGTAACATCAGGCAGATAATCCTTGATAAAGCTCATAAATCAAGGTTTTCAATTCATCCTAGCATCACAAAGATGTACAGAGATCTAAAAAGCGGATCGGGATGCCACCATATGAAATTCTTTATGGATGAAAGTGTAGAACTCCGACATGCTGTGGTGAAGTGGGTCAGTATGTGTTGGGTAGTACTGAAGTTGTCTAGAGAACAACAGAGAAAATTCAACAAATCCGGGAAAGGCTTCAGGCTGCACAAAGCAGACAGAAAAGTTATGCGGATAAAAGACGATCTCTATTAGAATTTCAAGTGGGAGATTTTGTTATGCTAAAAGTTTCACCATGGAAGGGTATTATTCGGTTTCGAAAAAGGGGCAAGCTCAGTCCTAGATTCATATGACCGTTTAAAATAATAGCACAAGTAGGAAGGGTTGCTTATAAGTTAGAATTACGTGAGGAACTGTCCAGGATACATTCTACCTTTCATGTATCTCAACTAAGAAAATGTTTAGCAGATGAAACAGCTTATGTTCCAATGGATGAAGTAGTGATTGATGAGAAACTTAACTATGTGGAACAACCAATTGCAATCCTGGAAAGGAAGGTGAAGACCTTGATAAATAAACAAGTTAGTCTAGTTAAAGTACAGTGGAAGCATCGTAAAGGATCAGAACTTACTTGGGAACCTGAAGAGAAAATGAGACTCCACTATCCGGAATTGTTTGCGCAAAAGGATTTCGGGGACAAAATCCCGATAAGTGAGGGAGAATTGTAACACCCAAGTAAGTGCTATTATTTTTATTATTAATATTTAGTAATGGTTTACCAAGGATTTTTAGTTAGAGATTTAAAGTGTTATTTCTATTTATAAATAGAGGGGTTAAATGTGTAATATATTTATATATTTACCTAAGTTGGTAATATGAAGTAAGAGGAAGGACTTAAAAGTGTAAAGAATAGAAGATGAGGGACTAGTTATGTACAAGATTGAATTTAGTTGCATAAAAAGGGGTGAAGCCTTGACTTAGTCAAAATTCAA
The DNA here is from genome assembly GCA_947179395.2 of Pulicaria dysenterica. NCBI lineage: Eukaryota > Viridiplantae > Streptophyta > Magnoliopsida > Asterales > Asteraceae > Pulicaria > Pulicaria dysenterica. Next base: position 15,159,381 of record OX359296.1, read on the forward strand.
CCATGAAATTAGAGGGGTGTGTGTGTGTAATCTCCTGGAGAATACGAGAAGGAGAAGAAGGTGTCAAGAAATTGAGGCTTGAAGGATTATTAGCTAACTTGAAGAAATTAATAATTCTACTAGCATCAAGGTATGATTTTCTACCTTCTTTTTAGATGATTTCTTGAAGAAATTGGGGGTTAGGTTAAGATATGTTCTTGAAACCTATTTCTTTTAATTATTATGAGTTTGAGTTAAATTTGAAGGAGATAGAAACTTAACTCGACACTTGCATGTTGAATCTGACACATGCATGTTGAATCCGACACATGCATGTTGAATTTTGAAGGGTTTAAGTTGAAATTTGTGTTTGTTGTGATAATGGGTCAAGTGCTTAAAGGCTATGAAATTGATCGTAGGTATTAACTGAAGAGTTAACTTTGTCACTACAATTGTTGTGAAAGACTGTAATTGGTGAATCATGTCGAACAGGTGAGTCATACGACCCATAAAATGTGCAGATGTATGATTATTCTTGTTATAGCCTGGGTGGCAATAATTTGTGAATAGTCTAGGTGGCAATAATTTGTGAATAGCGTGGGTGGCGTATTTATAACGAGCCTGAGTGGCATATTTATAACTAGTCTGGGTGGCATTAATTGTGGTAGCCTGGGTGGCAAATTTGTAGTCTGTGTGACAACTATATTTGTTTGTTGATCGATGTCTAGTACATTTTCTATTTAAGTGCTTGTGATTGTATGTACTCACTAAGCTTTATAGCTTACCAGTTGTTGATTAACCCTTTTCAGGTATTCGTGGTACTTCTGGAAAGGATAAGGGCAAAGAACCCGCTTGAGCCGACAGTGCGATGCTTCCTTAACTACTATTTTGTAGAAAACTTGTTTTCCATGTTTATATGGTATTTTGATATTGCTAATAGTCGATGAACTCAAACAAATGCCACTTTTGTATATTTTGTTATGTATATGGAAAACAAAGTATAGTTAGTAAAAAAAAATGTAACGACCCCCAAAAACGCGTGCCAAATCCATAAATCTTGAGACGCGACCGCCTCGAGCATAAGTGTCAGATGCTCATGATCACCTCTCATATATTGTCCACGCCATGCTACCGGACAATTAAACCAAGACCAGTGCGTGCAGTCGATACTTCCTAGCATCCCCGGGAATCCATGCTTGGACTCGTGATGGGCGTATAATTGTTGGATGTCGAAAAGGGTATGCCGCCGTAAATACTCCTTTCCATAAACTTTAATCACACACGTACAAAAATTTTGCAACATTTCACGTGAGGTACGCTCCAACATATGTAAGTACTAGTCAAGTCCGTGGGGTGAGGTTCCGTAAGCTAATTGACGTATTGCGGATGTACACTTTTGTAACGGAGTAAAACCCTTCCGCCCCCGTGCATCCCATTTTTGTGTAAAATAAGAGTTGGCAATTTTCAAGTCATCCACTATGCGTAAAAATAATTCTTTTGACGTCCGAAATCGTCTCCTAAACGAACCTGAATCGTAAACAGAATCCTCGTTAAAGTAGTCATTCATGAGCCGGGTATGTGCCTCGTCACGTTGCCTTAAAACCACTTTTCTCATTTTTCTTGGACCACTTGACGTTCCCTCTTCATCAATTTGATTTTTTATATATACGACCACTCGCACAAACGTATCATATATCATCTTGTATCGCATGTTTGGTTCCTCGTCGGTAGCAGATGAAGAAGATGAAGTTGAAGAAATAGAACTTGAAGACATATTTTGTGTGTTTCGTAAAAAAAGGGAGGTTTTAATGAGAGAAAAGGTGAAAAGAGGAATGAAATTTGATTGTTTTGAAGTAATGGGGGGTGTGTGTGTGTATATATATATATATAAAAGTAATTTTTTTAAATATTAACGGTCATATGACCGTTTTACCTTGAAAAAGGTTGCAAAACCTACAACGATGAGATACCGAGGCAGCATGCCAATTCTTGGTACCGGCCATAGGGGGTGGTGTTTGCCTCGGTACCACACCGCCACATCACCATACCAATGCCATGCTTAGAGTACTCCCTTTGCTCTTACAAACTTAATTAATTACATATATATTCTTGTAAAAATCAATATTACGTCTATATCTTTCTAAAACCTTTAAACTTTCCAATATATCCTTCTCTCCAATTTAATAGTAGTTAGATCATTTATAAATTGAAAAACATATATCTCATATAATACACAACTAAAATACCCTTATTTAATAAAATAAAAAATAAATACCAAACCCCTTCCTCTTATATGGCGACTACATTATCCGGCATCCCACTGCTAAGATATGGAATTTTATTAAGGGTTAAAATTAAAAATATGAAATGAATAGTATTTAGTTTGAAAATTGATATAAGGTGATAATAAACACAATTTGCTTTGCCTGTTGTAGAGCCTATTTCATTATTTTCCATGTGTATGTTACTAGAAATTTTCCAAAAGAAATTATACGAGTCTTTCTATACATTCAATACTAAATTATGGCCTACCGGATAGAGTATTTGTCATCATAAGAAAAGTAAATTAAGCTATAAATACTTCTAGACTCATAGGGATTTCAATTGAGATGTTACCCTCGGTTAACGTGTTTATACATTCAAAACTAACTGAAATTTTGTGAATGGTTGCATCAAATGTTGATGTCTTCAACTTTGTTCCGGACTTCCGGTGAAGCTTTCGGGCAAAAGCAACTACCTTATCTGGAAGACGCAGATGTTATGCCTCATTCGTAGTCTAGGTCTGGAGTACATCCTTGAAGATGCATTCTATGAGATCTATCACTTTGACGGACTGGTCAAAGGCTGTATTATTGGTTCAATTAATGAAGATATACTCTTGGGCGTCATATATTATACTCTTACATCCTTCAAAAATAAGGGTCAGAAAATAGTCAAGAGAAGTTATTTGCTCTTTGATTCATACGGATTGTTGTACACAAAGGCTAAAGACGTTTTGTGGGAAATGCGAGGCCTTAAGAACAATGTTGACAGCTAGTTGTTGCCAGAAATTGTCCTGTTAATACTTGGTAAGCTAATTATAACAAAAAAGGCAACTTTGTTACTACTTCTAATACATAATCTTATCAACTCAATCTGTGTTTCAAGTGCAGTCCCTATAGTTGTACTTTATCCAATATATCAGTTGATTCATCTCCATCTATTGGTGCTTCTTTTCCCCTTCTCTGTGTTATACTTCTTGCTATAGAAGGTTTTGGCAATTGTTGGTAAGACGATTGTATCGGTTTTGAGATAACTAAGTAAAAATTATAAATAGAGTCACAAAACTAAGTAAAAAACTAATTCAAGCTACAAAGAAACTTCCAAAACTCATGGTGATACTAACTTCACCTATCTGTTGTTAGTGGAATACATTGATTGCTATAACTTCCACATCAAATTTTAATTAAAAATTGAAATATACACCTCTCCGAGACCGCCTCGAGTTGCACCCTGCACCACTGTCACCGCCATCCAACTATATATAATTCGAAGATGATACAATCAGAGAGCCTCTAGCATGCGGCAACATCGGCTTCTTGTGCTGTTGACCCGATAAACCTCTTCACACCACCCAAAACCGCCTCCTTGTAGTAGTCGTCTTCCATCTTGTATACAACTTCCTCCATGCCCTTGGAATCTATGCCGCCGGACACAACCAGCCGCCCCATGATCTCCCTAAAATTATTGGGTGCTTTTGGTAGATCGATGGCGATATCATCCAACAATGACCCATGCCTGATGCACCCACAGTAACGCTTCATCAAGTATACGAACACTGAAATATTCTTCAAGAAGCGAGATCGCTTTTTTCTTAAGTTCATCTGTATTCTTTGCTCTTGGTTTGGATGGACTCGGAACCGATGGTTGAAAAGATTTTGTAGTGTTCGTAACGCCCCGTGAATAAACAGGTGCCGCGGAGGCACCACCACTGCCGCCTTGTACTAGGGCACTAGATCTACCACTAATGAAGCTTCCACTACCTCGAGGGAGAAATCTTTGATTCACAGATGGAGTCTTTCCAAGCAATGGTGGCTGAGCTCCTCCTCTTGGCATTGACCGGGACCTCGGGACCTCCCAGTTATCGTTATCAATAGCAGGCATGCCAGACATTCGGTGTAAATTTGTGAGCCGAAATCTCTGATTTAATTATTAAAATGGAGGTTTTTTTTCTTTTGGATGGAGACAAATTGAATTAAAAGTAAAAAAGGTGAAGGAAATTGTTGTAATCGGCCATTAATTGCACCATGATTTGTAGCGGAAAGAATCACGTATCCATTTTCTTGTCTGAAGCAAATCTGAATGGTATTCAAAAGTCAAGGAAAATGGGCCATGGCTTACTTTTGAAGATACACTATATATATATATATATATATATATATATATATATATATATATATATATATATATATATATATATATATTGTTGAATCTTGTAGATTATAAAAAAATGAGAATCAAGAGAGTATAAGATAGAGACGAGAGATTGATTAAGAATGAATTGTAAACTCTTGTAACCTTCTCTTTTTTCTCATATAGTGATTATCATCGGTTGTGCCCGTGGTTTTTTCCCGTAAAGGTTTTTCCACGTTAAATCCTTGTGTCCAGTTTTATCTTTCTATATCGTATTTCGTTCATCTATTGTCGATAATTTTATAACAAGTGGTATCAGAGCCACGTTGTTTCCTTACTATCCATTTTCAATTTATTGGGGTTTTATATCGACATGGCTACCTTGAAATACGATCTTCCATTATTGGATCGAGACACAAGATTTTTATTATGGCAAATGAAGATGCGAGCTGTATTGGCTCAGTTGGACCTTGATGATGCTTTGTTAGGCAAAGATAAAATGCCCGCGGCTTGGTCAGATGAGGAGAAGGAACGTAAGGAACGTAAGGCTCTCTCTCTTATTCATCTTCATTTATCTAACAATATTTTGCAGGAAGTTCTGAAAGAAACTACTGCAGCCTCTTTATGGCTAAAGTGAAAACAAATTTGCATGACCAAAGATCTTACAAGTAAGATACACCTTAAACAAAAATTATTTTCGCTTAAGATGCAAGAAGGTGGATCATTGCTGGATCATCTTTGGGTTTTAAAGGGATCATCACTAATCTTGAAGCTATGGAGGTAAAATATGATGATGAAGATTTGGGTCTAATTCTTTTATGTTCTTTGCCTAGTTGTTATTCAAACTTCAGAGATACCATATTATATAGTCGTGATACTTTAACACTTTAAGAAGTTTGTGAAGCTTTGCATACCAAAGAAAAGATGAAAGATATGGTGTCTACTGAAGGTTCAAGTTCTAAAGGTGAAAGTCTGATGGTTCGTGGTAGGCCATCAGAAAAGAACGATTCAAAAGGAAAGAACTCAAGAAATTCTAGAAGTAAATCTAGATCCAGACGTTCCAAGTCATGCAAATATTGCAAAAAGGATGGACATGATATCTCTGAATGTTACAAGTTGAAGAACAAGGAGAAAAGAGCTTCAAATCAAAATCCTAAACCAAATCAAGATGATGAAGGAAAAGCTACTTATGCTGCTGAAAATAATACTAACGGAGATGTTCTTGTAGTTTTTGCAGGATGTGTAAAAACTAATGATGAATGGATTATTGACTCAGCATGCACTTTTCACATGACTCCAAACAAAGATTGGTTCATCAATTATGAACCCACTAAAGGAGGCTTTGTGTTGATGGGTGATAATTCACCATATAAAATTGTTGGGATTGGTTCAATTCAAATCAAAATGTTTGATGGTGTTGTCAGAACTTTGACAGATGTGCGACACGTTCCAGGTTTGAAAAGAAACCTTATTTCTTTAAGTACTCTTGACCTTAAAGGGTACAAGTATTCTGCTGTTGGTGGAGTTTTGAAGGTTTCAAAAGGAGCTTTGATTATAATGAAAGCTGACATTAAATCTGCAAACCTGTATCATCTCCAAGGTAGTACAGTAACAGGTAATTCTAATGTTACTTCAAAATCATCTTCTGTTTCTAATACTACTAACCTTTGGCATATGCGTCTTGAGCATATGAGTGTACTTGGTTTGACAGTTTTGAGCAAAAGAGGATTACTTGATGACCAATGTGTTGGCAAACTGGATTTTTGTGAACACTGTATTTTTGGCAAGCACGAGAGGGTGAAATTTAACACCTCAGAAGGAATTTTGGATTATGTACACTCTGATTTATGGGGACCATCTCAAGAGGCGTCTCTTGGAGGTGCTCGTTACATGTTGACAATTATTGATGATTACTCAAGAAGAGTTTGGCCATATTTTTTGAAGCATAAATCAGAAGCATTCTTTGCATTCAAAGAGTGGAAAGTCATGGTGGAAACCGTAAAAAGGTTAAAAAGATTCGCACTGATAATGGTATGGAATTCTGTTCAAATGAAGTTAGCTCATATTGTAAATCAGAAGGTATTGTTAGACACTACACCGTTCCCCACACACCTCAACAAAATGGTGTGGTTGAACGTATGAACAGAACCATTATTTCAAAAGCCCGTTGTATGTTATCTAACACAGGATTATCTAAGCGTTTTTTGGCAGAAGTTGCTTCAATTGCATGTTATTTAATTAACATGTCACCTTCTATTCCACTTAACAAGAAAACTCCAATTGAGGTATGGTCTGGTTCCCCGACTAATTATTCAGATCTAAGAATTTTTGGTTGCCCTGCCTATGCTCATGTTGATAATGGAAAATTAGAGCCTAGGGCAATTAAATGTATTTTTCTTGGTCACAAGTCTGGTGTAAAAGGATACAAGTTATGGTGTCCTGAAACTAAAACAATTGTCATTAGTATAAATGTTGTCTTTGATGAGTCAACTTTATTACAAAAGGATTCTTCTACTAATACACCTGTTGAGAGTCAACAAAAGTCAAGTGTGCAGGTGGAGAAACCTGTTGACTCAGGACATACACCAGAAAATAAAATTCTTGTTGATCAAGATACATCGGTTGAGCAGGAGTCTCCTACCCCTACTCAACAACCACAACGTTCTGTAGCAGCTGACAGACCTAGGAGGGTCATCAATCCTCCTAAGAAACTAATAGAAGAATTCAATATTGTTGCTTATGCTTTAAATATTGCCGAAGAAGTTGAAGGTATCAAGAAACCTTCAACTTATACAGAAGCTATCTCTTCGGATGAAAGCAACAAATGGATAACTGCCATGCATGATGAGATGGAATCTCTTGATAAAAATGGTACTTGGGAGTTGCTAAAATTACCAAAAGAAAAGAAGCCTATCCGCTGCAAATGGATTTTCAAAAGAAAAGAAGGTGTTTCTCCCGATCAAGAAGCAAGATTAGTTGCTAAAGGCTACAGCCAGATTCCAGGTATTGATTTCACTGATGTTTTCTCTCCTGTTGTTAAGCATAGCTCAATTCGTACTTTACTTAGCATTGTTGTAATGCGCGATTATGAGCTTGAACAATTAGATGTAAAAACTGCATTTTTACATGGACAGTTGGAAGAAGATATTTATATGGAACAGCCTGAAGGTTTCATTGTTCTTGGAAAAGAAAATTTGGTAAGTAGATTAAAGAAATCTCTTTATGGGTTGAAGCAGTCCCCGAGACAATGGTATAAGAGGTTTGATTCTTTTATGATCTCTGAGAGTTTTAAAAGATCAGATTTTGATAGTTGTGTTTATTTCAAATCAGTTAATGGTTCACCAATATATCTGCTTCTTTATGTTGATGATATGTTGATTGCTGCAAAAGATAAAACTGAAATAGAAAATCTGAAAGCACAACTAAGTAATGAGTTTGAGATGACAGATTTGGGTCCTGCCAAGAAGATTCTTGGTATGGAAATTATTCGTGAAAGAAAGCTTGGAAAATTATACCTAAGTCAAAAGAGGTATATTGAGAAAGTTCTTCAAAGATTCAACATGCATAAATCCAAGCCTGTTAGCACTCCGTTAGCTGCTCATTTCAAACTGTCATTGAGAAAGTTCTTCAAAGATTCAACATGCATAAATCGAAGCCTGTTAGCATTCCGTTAGCTACTCATTTCAAACTGTCTTCAGCATTTTGTCCACAGTCAGAGGATGAAATAAATAACATGGCGAAAATTCCGTATGCTAGCGCAGTTGGTTCTCTGATGTATGCCATGGTATGTTCTCGTCCTGATTTATCTCACGCTTTGAGTGTTGTTAGCAGATACATGGCTAATCCAGGAAAAGAGCATTGGAAAGCAGTCCAATGGATTTTCAGATATCTGCGTGGTACTTCTAATGCTTGTTTACAATTTGGAAGTTCTCGTGAAGGACTGGTTGGCTATGTAGATTCCGATTATGCTGGAGATTTGGACAAAAGAAGGTCCTTGACAGGTTATGTATTTACTATAGGTGGATGTGTTGTGAGTTGGAAGGCAAGTATACAAACTACTGTTGCCTTATCTACTACTGAAGCTGAATATATGACAATTTCTGAAGCTTGCAAAGAAGCTATTTGGCTGAGAAATTTGTATGGTGAGCTTTGTGGAGACACATCTTCTACAAAGATTTTTTGTGATAGTCAGAGTGCTATATATCTTACTAAAGATCAGATGTTTCATGAAAGAACGAAACACATTAATGTTCGTTATCATTTTATTCAAGAAATTATTATTCATGGTAATATTCAAATTCAAAAGATCAGCACTCATGACAATCCGGCGAATATGATGACAAAGCCGGTTCCATCAACTAAGTTTGAGCTTTGCTCAAGCTTGGTTGGTATGACAATCTAATTTTCAAAAGATTGTTGGCACACGATGATTTATGACGAGGAGTTCATTAAAATTCTATATGTCTTGCTGCAAGAGTAATTTTGTCTCAAGGTGGAGATTGTAATTTTGTGAGCCGAAATCTCTGATTTAATTATTAAAATGGAGGTTTTTTTTTTCTTTTGGATGGAGACAAATTGAATTCAAAGTCAAAAAGGTGAAGGAAATTGTTGTCATCGGCCATTAATTGCACCATGATTTGTGGCGGAAAGAATCACGTATCCATTTTCTTGTCTGAAGCAAATCTGAATGGTATTCAAAAGTCAAGGAAAATGGGCCATGGCTTACTTTTTGGTGCACATTTGAAGATACAATATATATATATATATATATATATATATATATATATATATATATATATATATATATTGTTGAATCTTGTAGATTATAAAAAAATGAGAATCAAGAGAGTATAAGATAGAGACGAGAGATTGATTAAGAATGAATTGTAAACTCTAGTAATCTTCTCTTTTTCCTCATATAGTGATTATCATCGGTTGTGCCCGCGGTTTTTTCCCGTAAGGGTTTTTCCACGTTAAATCCTTGTGTCCAATTTTATCTTTCTTTATCGTATTTCGTTCATCTATTAGGGTTTAGGGTTTTTCCGCGATTGCTATAACTTCCACATCAAATTTTAATTAAAAATTGAAATATACACCTCTCAGTGACCGCCTCGAGCCGCACCCCGCACCACCGTTACCGCCATCCAACTATATATAATTCGAAGATGATACAATCAGAGAGCCTCTAGCATGCGGCAACATCGGCTGCTTGTGCTGTTGACCCGACAACCCTCTTCACGCCACCCAAAACCGCCTCCTTGTAGTAATCGTCTTCCACCTTGTTTAAAACTTCCTCCATGACCTCGGAATCAATGCCGCCAGACACCACCAGCCGCCCCATGATCTCTCCAAAGTTATTGGGTGCTTTTGGTAGATCGATGGCGATATCATCCAACAATGATCCATACTTGATGCACCCACTTACTAAGTCGGGTTTCATGAGAACCTTCTTTGAAAACAAATAGTCAAGAAGTTCGGTAACGGGTTCAACACACGGTGGGCTTTTCTCCAAGGCGAGTGAAATGGCTTCCTTCACAAACTCAGGATGGTAGTCCCGGGAATTTAATTCTTCTAGACACAGTAACGCTTCATCAAGTATACGAACACTGAAATATTCTTCAAGAAGCGAGATCGCTTTTTTCTTGAGTTCATCAATACTCTTTGCTCCTGGTTTGGATGGACTTGGAACCGATGGTTGAAAAGATTCTGTAGTGTTCGTAAGGCTCGGTGAATGAACAGGTGCGGCGGAGGCACCACCACTGCCGCCTTGTACTAGGGCACTAGATCTACCACTAATGAAGCCGCCACTACCTTGAGGGAGAAATCTTTGATTCACAGATGGTGTCTTTCCAAGCAATGGTGGCTGAGCTCCTCCTCTTGGCATTGACCGGAACCTCGGGACCTCCCAGTTATCGTTATCGACAGCAGACATGCCGGGCATGCCGGGCATTCGGGTTCCCGGCAACCCGGGCATCATGCCGCCGCCACCAGGGCGATTCAGAGGGAAGCCGCCAGGGGCGAGTCCTCCGGCTTGTGCTCCAGCAACCATTACACGGTTGTTTCTTAGACTTGCAGTAGAACCAGGACGAAGTCCCATGTTCTTCTCTGCTTCGTTATGTATCTCTGTAATTGTTTTGGCTGTAACCTACAATCATATTTAACACACTGATGATAAATAAAAAAATCTAAAATGTAAAATAAAAATAAAAACTCCAACCCCTTTGACATGTTACCCAACCTTACCAAACCGCCCCCGTCACCACATCTACAGAAGAAATTATAACAAGAATAAGATAGTGATGAAAAGACGAATACCTCTTCACGCCTGGGAACCCAGTTATTTGAGCGGAGATCAATAACATCACGAACCATAAACCTCAAACGTGGTGCGAGCTGTTGGTTTGTAGACAGTTCCTTTAGTCGGACAAAGTAAGCATCATTTATTCGCCTGGATTTTGGGCTGTCATCAAGTTGTTTGCCTATGGTCTGGAAAAACTGGCATATTGCCTCTACATTCTCCTCTGCTGGACAAATCGTATTGTCTGGTCTCAAAAGCTCCCGTTTCCACAAAAACTCTATCGTTTGTAACAAGTATTTCAGAAATTAAACAACACATGTTTAATTTCAGTCAAACTGAAAGTGTTTTTAGTAATCAGTAATCAAGTTTGATTATTGGCTGAAATGATTATTTCCCAACACATGTGGGACTCCAAGTTGTCAAACCCAAAGAGATATGAGGATGCACTTTGTCTTTCTCTCCTCTCAAATGGAACAAATGGCCTTGAGCCACGTTTATGAAGTAGTTCGATTTGCTTGCTGCACATGTTGTAGGTAATCATTTCTTGAGAACAGGCCTTGGGAAACAGCTAGTTCTATCTAGACTTGTAACTTTAGAATGAAATCACCTTTAATCTTGTTGGCAGACTTGATCGCAGTATATCCAAATAGATGATATTTCTCAAATGACATAATCGCAAATTCTACAAATAATAATTTAGAAATATAATAACATTAATTCGAGTGTATCACAAATTACAAAATTGGAGTGTTAATCAGGAATCAATGGACAAACCCAGATCGCTAATTGGGCTAATTGCTCTTGAGGTCCAAAACGCAGATTTTGTTGAAGCTGGATCGCTAATTAGATTTTGGGCCCAAATTACTCTTTGAGTAACGAATCACAAATTAGAATTTATATGAATTTCAAAACTGAAACCAAGTATCAGAATCGCAAATTGGGTATAGCATCCAAATCGCTAATTACCTAATGGGCCGAAGCACAAATTGGTTTAAGCTCCAATCACAAATTGAACTAATCATCTATTGGACCAATCGCAAATTGTGTTATGGGCTCAATCACTAATCGCAAATAAGAGAGGGGTCTTAATCGTAAATCACATATGGGTCGTGAATCACAAATCAGGAATTCTAATGTTATTATAATCACAAAGGTAGAGTCTCTCAGTGAGATTTCCTCATATCACAAATTGGGACTTGCAAATTACTTTGGGTAACTTGGAACTTTTTGGAGTTGCAAATGGGCTTAATCAATAATTAAGTCCAATAGAAAACTGAACTTATTTGCAAATTGTAAGTTGGGTTAATCGCAAAGTGACATTTGAAACCCCACCTATAGGTAATTGTTGTTAAACGCATTTTCAGATCTTTTGGGTTATAGTAAATAGTGTGTGCTTCAATCTGGTGAGTTACACAAACTTACTCATTATATTAGTATAAGATGTACATGTATTTTATATGTGAAACTGTAACTTGTTTGATGATATGTGAGGTGAAGGGTTGTGTTATACTGTGGTGAAAACACAACTCGGGCACACTAAGATATGTGAAATCTTTGGTATGGCTTGGATAGTCAAAATGATCATGGTTTGTGATGTGTTTGTACATACCTAGTATGGCCGGTAAGTTGTGTGCTCGCTAAGCGTTACCGTTGTTTAGCTTATTTAGGATATGACCGCGGGAAAGCTCTTGGAGAGTGAAGGCGACTCATCTATAATCAAACGTTTTCTGCTGTTTATTTCTATAAGTGAACCATTTAATAAAGTTATATTTGTAATTAACTCGCTAATGGATTGAACAATTGCACGACATGCAGTTCCGAGTGCAGAACCTTGTCACGAATTTTGGATGATTTGATATGGCTTATTTACTCTGATATGTGTATATAAATTTTTTTGGGGCATTAGAGGCTTAATTATTAAAACATATTTTCATAATAAACCTTTCATTTTAAATATTCTATCACCTAATAAATGTTTTAACATAGTTATTAGAAAAAATATATAAATATAACTCTTAAACCTATGACTAGAATCTATAAGCTGCTCATATAATCAATATGAAATAATATAATCATCCACTACTTTACTTTTTTTTTTCTTTATCTTTTAATTTAAATAATTTTAAATTACTAATTAATTTATACACTATATTTTTATTTAATTTATCATTTTTATAAGTAGAGACATTTTTTATTTTTTTGTTGTTTTAAAATTTTATTTTAAGAATTAATAAGAGTTTATAAATATATAAAATGGAAAAAAATTAAGAAAATAGACATATTACCAAAAGAAAATTATTCATTGTCACTATTAAGTGAATACCATACCCCTACATAATAAAAACAGAGATATTATAAAGTAGGAATTATTCGTTACCATTGCATTACACATGTAACATGCTAGTATTAGAATATTGTAACAAGCTAGCTTATGCGTAAACTCTAATAGGAATCTTCAAGACAAGCTTCATTAAGTATCAAATTGACTTACCAAATGATTTGTAGCCTAACGATATTTGGTGGTTGTGGAGTAGTGATTTAAGAGTAATTTTAGTACGTGTGTTCATTTGTTTTAAAAAATAAATTAAATTGACTCGTAAGCAAATTACGTCATTGCTTACATTGACACATCTGGGTTTTGTTTATAAACTAGGATTTTATAGCCCGCGCGTTACGCCGGGTTTTATATATCTAAAATTTTGTTATAATAATAATTTATAAGATTAGTTGATTTACATGATAATATATTAATAATTTTATAAAAATAGTTGTAAATTCAGAGTAATAGCATGATAAACTAAAAAGTCTTTCGAACATATTCTTAAGAACAGTGAATTACTATTCTCATTAACAATGTTTAGTTAAGCCGACAACCATATGCTTTGACCAGCATTGAATACCGTGTCATTCGTTGAAGATTAAATATAGTGAACCTATATGAAGTTTTACCATGAGCAGACTGTATCAATCGAACAAATATAGGTTCAATGAAGATTTGTTTCTCCTGAGTACCAAAGGTAAACATGATATTATTATGAACATAAACTCCTTTTTCTATAGAAACACTATTTGTTATTCTGTAAAATATATTTAATAACATATATTTAAGAATATTTTTTTATCCAAAAAGACATAAGTTGCACGTTAAAAATTGCGGTTGATTTATAAAAATGTATTTACATCTTAACCTAATAATCAAATTATAATATGATAAATACCTGTATAAAAGCAATTATAAAAATAAAGTTTAATGCTAATGGTTACACCAAGATAAGCGTAAACTTTTATGTTAAAAAATTGAAAAAGGTTTAATAGTTTAATCGAAATAGATTTAAACTATTTTTAACCTTAATCAAAACTCGTAAATAAATAAATAAATATATTAAATATTGAATATTGTTTAAATAAAATTATAAAAAACATATATATGAAATGTACATTAAGCAGAAGAAAAATAAAAAAAGGATAACCATGGTGCTTTAAGAATATAGAAGTTAAAAAGAGGTTAAAAAGAATTAAAAAAATTAAGCGGAGTTAAAAAACGATTAAAATTTTGAAATCCACGTTTTGAGAAAATTAGAAGTTAAAATAGGGCAAAAAGACTAAAAGGAATACAAAGGTTTAAAAGAAGACAAAATAGAAAATAAATATTCAAAATTTTGATAAGAGCAGAGTCGAACCTTGGTCTCCCGTGTAAGAAATAGTGCCCTTTCCAATCCAGCAAGCGCGCGTTTAATGAACAAAGGCGTTATTTGATGTATATTGAGCATGTGTTTTTTCCTGCAAAATATATGTTATTAAAATTATCATAACCAATATCACCTAGCGATACATTTTTAATTATGCATCCATCATCAATAAGCGAGTTGTATTATATCCTCTATTTAAGACTTTAATTAACCTTTATATATATACTAGGTTAAATACCCGTGTAAACACACGGGTAATTATGAAATTATTATCTTATAATGGTTTATATATATATATATATATATATATATATATATATATATATATATATATATATATATATATATATATATAGACAAAAGTTCATGCGAGAACCGTTGTTAGCGCGAGAACCGCGAGAACCAATCTAAGCCGTCCAATTCCCCCTCCTTCAATGTCATTGCCCACCCATGAATTCCTCACATGCACCCTGCCACACCATATCCCTCCACGCTCTCCATCTATGATACTTCCCATATCCAAGGAATGGCTGAGATTGGTTCTCGCACTAACAACGGTTCTCGCATGAACCCTCCCCTATATATATATATATATATAATTGTTTTGTACCGACGAAAGAAAAATACAATATCAGACTTTCTCGAAAACTAAAGTATTTTTATATAAAGTTAGTTGACATATAAAATTAAGTAATTGCTGACAACTTTAAAAAAATGTAAAATTTAATTATGATAAGATTTATATCATATAATAACTGTAGATAATTATAAAGAACTTGAATGTTTATTACTAAATTAAATAGTGGATAAAAAGTTTGAATTAGATAATAATTCTAACACAAATCAAATTTATTTTAAATCAAAATTGAACTTAGAATCAAAGCTAAGTCGAAAAATTGATTTGTATGAACTTTGGTCTTTTAAATATTATATATGGTTACTCTAAATAATATTAGTATATTAAATTAGTATATATGTTGTTTTAATCTAATAATATGATACACAAATATATTTATTTATAACAACGTGAATATAGTGTCGCCGCAAAAGTGTTTTCATATTTTCTTTATTTATTTTTGTTTTATTTATTTAATTAAATAAAGTGTCGCGCTAAATGTGAGATGTCGCCGCAAAAAGCGTCACCTGAAAAGCTTTACGAGATATAGGGTTTTGTTTTCACTCTTTCTGCCACTTACGAAGCCAAACAGCCCCTCGAGGTAAACATTTCCATTTTGTGTTTCTAGATCTAGGATTGTAGCTTTAGATGCTTATTTTTTGTTTTTTTTTTTGTTACAAGGTCCTCCTCCTCCTCTACACTTGCTGCCGCCGTTGACCACCCTCCTGCCGCCGCCGCCGGTGGTCGGAATCTTCCTCCGTCGGCCACCCTTCTGCCGCCACCGCTGGTCGGAACCCTCTGCCTCCGTTGACCTCGTCCTCCTCATTGAGGTATTTTTTTATTAATGGTATATTAATGTTATATATTAATGTTAATTAGTTTAGGTCATTATTAGTTTGTGTTAGATTATTATTATTTTTTGTTTGTAATTTAAGTTATTTAATTGTTTAATTAGTGGTAATAATTGATTAATCTAAGATTATTGTTAATTAGTGTTAGATTAAAAATATTTTTTGATAATAATTTTAGTTATTTAATTGTTAATTAGTGTTAGTTAGTGTTAGACTATTGTTAATAATTGATTAATTTAGTTGTTAATTTAAATTCATTATGTTAGATTATATTTAGTGTTATAATTCTAAATTATTGTTAATTAGAGTTAATGTTTAAGTATTGTTAGTATACTAATAATGTGTTAAATAATTAATTAATCTAGTTGGTAATTTAAATTCATTATGTTAGATTATAAATAGTGTTATAATTTTAGAATATTGTTAATTAGTGTTAATGTTTAAGTGTTATTAGTATACTAATAATGTGTTAAATAGTTTATATGATGATGTTAAATAGTTTATTTGATGATGTTTGATTATTATCTATTGTCAATATGATAGATTAGTGCTAATTACTTTTAATCTTTAATCATTGTTAGTACACTAATAATGTTAGAAATTAGATCAATGTTAGATGGGTCAAATACGGTTTAATCATCAAAGTTTCATTAAGTTTTCGGTTTAACCATCAAAGTTTTTTTTTTAACATTTTAACCACAAAGTTTCATTTGAGAATCATTTTAATCCTTAAAGTTTTGTTTGGTTTCCGCTTTTACCTGTTTTATTACCTTGGTTAAATAATATATTTTTTTATTTTTTCTGTTTTTTTTATTTTTTCTCATTGAATGTTTGAAGATCTGATACATTTCTTCAAGAACATATGAACACCCAAATGAATCAAGAACACCCAAATCATCAAGACAAATCTTGTACACAAATGAATCAAGTTAACCCAAGTCATCTAATAAACAACAAAATCTGAAAAACCCCTAAAATCTGGAATGAAAATTAAAGAACACGCATCATGAATGTTTGAAGGTTTGAAGGTGTATTCTATGTTCTTGAGATGAATTTAAATATGCAATGAAGATCAACATATTATGAACATCCTAATCAAACACTAGTAATATTTGGAATGAAGATTAAACATACGTAAATGAAACGATTGATTACACAAACGGAACACACAAATCTGGAAATCAAAAAGCACATACAAATCTGGAAATTACAAACCTGGAGCTGTACATGTCGATTAAACACCTGGAAGTGGTTGCGGAGGCGTCAGGCGGAGCCAGGCGGCGCTGTTAAAGGGAGAGAGAGAGAGAGAGAGAACATAAACCCTAAACCGGCCTTCATCTTCACGCTTGAAGGCTTGTGAGAATAGAAACCCTAGCCGGCCTTCATCTGCTTCACCATCTTAGAGAGAGAGAGAGAGAGAGAGAACAGAAACCCTAGCTGGCCTTCACCATTCTCTGTCTTTCACGGTGGTGGTTCCTTCTGATGGCGGCGGCGCTGTTAGCAGATAGGAGAGACAGAGAATGGGTGAACGAAAGGGAGAGTGACGGGTAAGGCAGCGGCGACTTCGATCTTCATCTTAGAGTTCGATCTTCATCCTCACCTAGATCTTCATCTTCGACTTCAATCTTCACCTGGAGAGAGAGGGAGTTCGATCTTCATCTTGCAGCAGTGGTTGGGTAGTTGCGGCGGTGGTGGCCGTGGGTAGTTGCGTCGGCGGCGGTAGCCGTAGGTAGAAGCGACGGTGGTGGTGGACGACGGTTTCTAGAGGGAAATGAAAGGGAGTGAGGAAAGAGGGAAGAAAGGGGGTGTTTGGATGAGAGTTAGAAGGTGTTTGGGAGAATTAATCAGATTATCAATAGTTTAGAGGTTGTTTGGTTAGTTTTGACCTAAAATAGTGGGTAATATGGTTAAAGTAGAAGGTAAAATAAAACTTTAATGGTTAAATCATTTAAAAATAACTTTGATGGTTAAACCGAAAAATAAGTAAAACTTTGATGATTAAACCATATTTCACCCATGTTAGATTATTCTTTAGTGTTAATGATGTTAGCTTATTGTTATTAATTGTTAATCTTTAATTAGTGTTAATATTCAATGTTAGTGTTAATCTTTAATCTTTAATTAATGTTAATCTTCAAGGGTAGTATTAATCTTTAATTTGTGATGTTAGATTATTAATTAGTTAGCGTTAATGATGTTAGATTATTGTTACTAAATATTAATATACAATCATTGTTAGTATAATAATAATGGTAGAAATTAGATTAATGTTAGCTTTAATTTATATGATGTTTAATTATGTTTAATAATTTTGTTAAAATAAATGTTCATTTAGTGTTAGTAATCATGCTAGTTGTTAAATTTGCGTGTGTGCGCTTAGAATACCCGCTCGAAATTGATTTAGAAATTAATTTCGAGTTGTTCCCATGTTGGGACTGCTATTTGAATATTTTATATCATTTAGGATGTGAATGCTTGTTATATGGTTGTGTGTTTAAGAAAGATTCGGTTGTCATTTACTTTATGATTCCCGGGTATATATTTCTTTATATATTTGGGAGCTAAGGGTAAATGCTGCCGAATTTTTCTTAAACAACCGATCATGTAATATGTATTCACATATGAGGTAAGGTATTCAAAAAGTGGGTTACGACGGTCATCCTGCTACAAACCACTCACAATTTCTTAGTATAAAAATTTAGTACATGATTTGTATTCTTAATAAGTATGATATGCTTTGAACGCAGTTATGACGATTGATAAGAGTTGGACTACTTTAGCAAACCGTAATTGTCCTGAATTTCGTACTGGTCTTGACGCATTCCTCGATAGGTGTAAAGACTATGTAAATAGCTATGGTAATATTCGTTGCCCGTGTGATTATTGTGATAACACCCGTTATCACCCGCTTAGGGAACTTAGGGTTCACATATATGAAAATGGGTTTAGCGAGGCTACACGAATTGGATCCTTCACGGAGAACCATTTGTTCCTCAAGCACCACGTGGCGGTCTTGGTCAAACGAATAACGAGTTGCATGATTACCTCAATGACGTTCGCCAGGAGAATACTGTCAACGAACACAACACAAAAAGTGATGAGCCAGCTGAAGGCCCAAGTGATGATCCACATGAAGGCCCAAGTGATACAAATGACGAACTTGGTGAATTATTTAAGTTAGCCGGCACGGAACTATACCCTGGTTGTGACTGGATGTCTTCGCTTGACTTTTTGGCAAAGCTGAGGCACTTGAAAGTTATCAATAAATGGACCGATACTTCATTTGACCAATTGTTAGAATTGCTTAGGGTTGCATTTACGACAGCTAATATCCCGTCATCACACTACGAAGCTAGGAAGATAATGAGAACGGTCGGGTTAGGATACGTACCTATCCATGCTTGTATCAACAATTGCTGTTTATTTTGGGATGAATACAAATATTTGCAAAGTTGTCCGATATGTTCTGAGAGTAGATGGAAAGACAAAAACACCAAGGGAAAGAAAGTTGCTAACAAGATACTGTGTTACTTTCCTTTGACGCCTATGCTAAAGCGTATTTATAGCTCAAGACACACTGCAAAGTCTTTGACTTGGCATGCTACCGGTCAGTGTAGGGAAGATGGTAAGATGCGTCACCCGGTGGATGGTACTGCATGGAAACATTTCGATGCACAATATCCTGATTTTGCTGCAGAACCTAGAAATGTCAGATTAAAGTTGGCTGCTGATGGTTTCAATCCGTTTGGAAACATGAGTACTTCTTACAGCATGTGGCCGGTCATATTGACAACATACAACACGCCTCCATGGTTATGTATGAAAGAGTCTTCATTTATGCTGACCTTGTTAATTCCTGGCCCTAAATCACCTGGTAAGGATATTGATGTCATCCTGAGGCCGTTGGTTGATGAATTGAAGAGTCTGTGGTCTAACGGAGTCCGAATGAAAGATGCAGATACAGGCAATTGCTTCACAATGCGCGCGATGCTTTTATGGACCATCAATGATTTTCCTGCTCGTAGTAGTTTGTCAGGTTGGAGAGGTCAAGGCTACTTAGCGTGCCCTACGTGTAATGTCGACACTCCATCCATTCATGTTCAAGGTAAAACCGTTTGTGTCATAGAATATTTTTAGCTCCAAAACATCATTGGAGGAAGAACAAGTCATTTAATGGTAAATACGAGACTAGACTTGCTCCTAAAAAATTAACAAAGAGTATTATACTAAGTCAACTTAATAAGTTGACGCTCCGTTTTCCCGGGAAACATGCTCTTTATGGGGGCAAGAAGAGAAAACGTGATACAACGGTTGACTTGAATTTGAGTAAACTCTCTATTTTCTTCGAGCTTGAATACTGGTCTTCTCTTCAATTAAAACACAATTTGGATGTCATGCATATAAAAAAAAATGTGTGTGAGAGTTTGTTAAATACACTGTTAATGAATGAGAAGTCTAAAGACACTTTAAAAGCAAGAAAAGACGTGGAAAATATGAATATTCGACCTGAATTGTGGCTCACAACTAATAGTCGCAATAAGGTCTTAAAGCCTCATCCTAAGTATTATTTCTCAACCGAGAACATGAAACTTTTTTGTAAATTCATTAAAGGAGTTAAACTACCTAATGGATTTGGCTCAAATTACAAAAAGAAAGTCTCCGACAATGATAGCAACATAACCGGGTTAAAGTCTCATGATCATCATATAATGATACAACGGTTGTTGCCACTTGGAGTGAAAGCGTACTAAAACCCAGTTATTTCAACACCAATAATTGAGCTATGCTTTTTCTTCAAACAACTTTGTGCTCAAAACTTGATGACGCAAGATATGAAAAAAGCTGAAAAGCAATTGATCAATATTTTGTGTAGTTTTGAGCAAATATCCCCACCGGCATTTTTTGACATAATGATTCATTTGGTTATGCATTTACCCGAAGAGGCTATTCAAGGTGGCCCTGTTTACATGAGGTGGATGTATCCATTTGAAAGATACATGTTGGTCCCTTTGTGAGAAGGTCAACAAGCAAGTAATATGTAGAAGGGGGGTTAAATACACTTTCTGCGGAAAATTGAACAAATCAATAAAAAGTGTTAACACACATCAAACCACAACACTCGAATGCTTTGCTTTTCATTAATAAGAAGATGATTACAGACACTATCAAGTAAGCAACACTTGATATGTAAACACCTAATGTAAATCAAATCTCTCAAACTTTGCTATCTATAATCAACTTACGATTATAGATACAGGATGACTCTCTAAACAATATTTAATCACAGATTGAATACTTACCAACTTCACAACAAATGTGAAGATTTGAACACACGAACAACTTGGCAATCTGTGAGTTTCTTGATCACGTTGAACTGACAAACAGTGAATTAAGATTCGTAACACATACGATTTGAGGTGAATTGAGTTTGGCTCTATAATTCTTTTTGTGGTCGTACCTCAAGACTTACCAGATGATAAGTATTTATAATCCTGTTCCTACGGATCCTAACAAACTAGAACTAATCCTAATCTGCTAACAAACTAACGGATAATCCGGAATCTTGAATTTTGAATCTTCTTATCTTGAGTCTTCAATCTTCAATCTTGATTCTGGAATCTTCTTATCATTGCCGTAGACTTAGAGAGATAAAAGGAATTTAAAACATATTTAAATTCTCTTAAACTGACCTCTTTGGTCGGACTGAGTTACTTAGCTTGAAACTCATTAAGCTGAGTTCTTCGAGAAAAAAACCCGAAAACAAACATGAACTAACACGTATAATAATTAACTCATCCTTAGAAGTCTTAAGAGTTAGCTAGAACTTATTTAGCAACTCGACTCAGTCTATACGCTGAGTCACTCAGCTCGAAACATATCAAGTTGAAAACTCAATATATCTTAGGTGACATACACAACTTATCAAACACATTGATAATCTTACTAAGATATAATCTAAGCTGATCAAACATATGTACAGCTTACACTCAGCTTATGCTGAGTCTGAAACACTATAAGTGTTTAGTCTGATCAAGCTTCATAATTCTGTTTAAGTTATATTCAGAACACATCTTACAAACTTAACTTTATCTCATCAAATTTTAACTGATGAGATCATTTGACCAACAATACATGAAAAAGCTAAAAAATTATGTTAGAAATAAAGCAAGGCCGGAGGGATCTATAACGGAGGGGTATGTTGTAGACGAAGCCTTGACTTTCTGTTCAAGGTATCTCGAGGGTGTATCGACGAGATTTAATCGTACGGATAGAAATAAGGATGCTCAAATTCCAACACGTGAGTTATATGTGTTCCAATCAGCATGTACACCAATTAGTAAAGGTGTAGATATAAAATTGGATCACATACTTCAGACGAAAGTAGATTGGTTTGTACTCAACAACAGTCTCGAGATCGACACCTACAAGACGTAAGTGTTTCTTTCGGTTTGTATTTTCATAAGGTCTATTTTCAATAATTCTACTAATATTAAGAAAATTTATAGTCAATTTGCTGCTGACATGCCGATCGGAAGTAATTTACAAACAAAGTTTCCTCGTTGGTTTAAGAGGAAGGTAAGTTCATTGTATATTACCTTGAATAAATAACAATTACTACTCAATCACATATAATTTTTTGTTTTTCATAGATCAATTCTGTACGAGCTGCGAATAAATCTCAATGTAGTGATGAGTTATTTGCTCTTGCAAACGGACCAAATAGTGCAAACACCTACACCGCGTGCATTGTAAATGGTGTGAGGTTTGTGGTTAATAGTCGAGATTTAGGCCGTACAACTCAAAACAGTGGTGTTTCAACAACCGGAGCAGATGGAACAAAGTATTATGGTATGTTGGAAGAAATTCTGGAGCTAACATATATTAGTGATTACTGGGTTGTGTTGTTTCGATGTAAATGGTTTAAAACCGATAATCAGCAACGTTGTGTCACTAAGAATAACATAACCAGTATTTCTACTCAGACTGAATGGTTTGTAGAAGACCAATACATTCTTGCAAAACAAGCAAATCAAGTCTTTTACCTTGATGACCCGTCAAAAGGCCATCAAAGAGGTGAATCAAGCAAACATTATTGGAAGGTCGTTCATGAGGTAAATCATAGGAAGATCTGGGACCGGGGTATCATTGCTGAAGATGACGGAGATGTTATACATGACAACAATTCATCAGATCTATCATTGTGTGCTGATTTGGATCATTTGACTTATACGAGTTTGAGTATAGGTCAACCAACAGAAGTTGAACATGTTCATTTACCAGAACATACTAATAATGCTAATGATAGTGATGATGACATTGATGACTATGATAATGAAGATTCCGATTCTGAACATGAATGTGAACCACATAATTGTAGTAGTGACAAATCATATTGATCTAAAATTGTAATTGTTATTTGTAAAAAGATACTACTTTGAATCATTATTTTTACCGGGTTGTTTGATTTATATAATTGTTCTTTGTAAACTAACATTAATACTAGTTTCATGGGCTTGTTCGTATATTTGTATTTTTTTTCAGATGGCAGCTGTAGCTCGTGGTCACGGTGGAGATTGTGGTGGTGATCCACCGCATGGTAATTGGAAACCACCTTCTGGTGCTTGTGGCGGTGATGGTATTATATAACTTTGAAATGTTTTTATAGGTTAATTTAATTACGTGTATTCTTAACTTGTTTGCTTTAAATCGTAGGCCGCAAAAAAGGGCGTGGGGAAGCCCAAAACGTAGAAATGCGAAAGGCATGGAAGAGGAATGGTAAAAGACCATTGCCAATCGAGTTTGATGATTATAGATTTAACAAAACGTGGAGACCGATTGGGATTAATGCCAAATATTTTACCAGCTACTTGGTGACTTTGGTGAGAGATTTAATCCCATATTACTTCCCGTCATCGGAAAAAGTCTCCACAGAACTGAAATCACCGATCATACCGTCTCTTAAGGTTCTACTTAAGTTTTTTTTATATATTGTGTATTTGTAAAAATTATACAATAAACTAACTTTATCTTATAATTTACAAACGTACTTTGACATGACGAGCCATTGTGATGATCCAAACATATTGGCGGGAATCGATAAAATGAGTGCGGGGATGTACAAAGACCAAAAATACAAGTTCAAAGATAAATGGTTTGAGAAAAGAGGGGGGGTCTCGCAGGCTCACCGACTGCGTCGAGATCCTCCTTCCAACATGGAACAAAGTGAGTGGGATTTGTAAGTGGACTATTATTGTGGGGAGAAGACCATTCAACGGTCTATTGCGAACACGCAAGTTAGGGCACAACAAGTAAATCAAAGCTTGCATGGTCGGAGAGCATATTGTCAGTATCGATACGAGAACATAAGTCTATTTATCTCTAATTCTTAATTTTGATTGATAGAAATGATTGACCCGACTCGTTTGTGTGATATATTAACCGTTATTAAGTATATAATGATTGACCCGACCCGTTCGTGTGATATATTAATCGTTATTAAGTATATAATGGTCGACCCGTTTGATTGAAATAATGATTGACCAGACCCGTTTGTGTGATATATTAATCGTTATTAAGTATATAATGGTTGACACGTTTGATTGATATAATGATTAACCCGACCTGTTTGTCTTATATATTAAGCGTTATTAAGTATATAATAGTTGACCTGTTTGATTGATAGAATGATTGACCCGACCCATTCGTGTGATATATTAATCGTTATTAAGTATATAATGATTGACCCGTTTCATTTGTTTATAGCGTGACCCGCAAACGCAACAACCCCCAAGTTTGATTGTTCAGTACATGTCAAACCATTTACGCAATGGTGTCTTTACATCCCTGGTTCTTGAAGAAAATTATGTAAGTAATTATTTATACTTCATTAAAATTATTTATAAAATCTGATTTTAATTATTTTTATCTTATTCATACACAGCGCCGTATGGTTTTCATGAGAGACGGTCAAGTCGGGAGCCATAATCCAATGAACGAAGAAGATATCTTGATGGCGGTGTTGGGTGAACGCCTAGGACATGTGTGTAGAGTAGGAAGAACATTAAGTTCTTCATCCGTATCTGCTGCACGATCTACCACACAATCCCGGCCTACGGAGAGATTATTTACACAGGCCGAGGTAGAGAGCATGTTTGCGTCTCAACGTGCTGAAGTCCGGCAGGAGCTCATGGAGGAGGTCCGGCAGGAGACATCCGCAATCTATGATATCTTAGCGGCGGCAGATATAAATACCAATATTTCCTCAACATCTGGACGTCAACCAATCACCGATTTGGCTGCTCGTGATGACGAGTCTAGCGACGAGGATTAGATTATTAGTTTGTTAGACGACTTGTGATTTTCTAAAAACGTTTATCTTAACATTCAAACTATCGTTTATTATGTATGATTGTTTTATATTTTTAAAAATGTCGTATTGTTATATTTGTTGTTGAGTTATGGAAAAACAGGTTTTTTGTATATTGCCCGGTTAAAAACGGGTGGAATATGCAAATTGCTGCTGGTTTCTTAATTCGGTTTTTACGGCGACATGTTGTCGCAAAAAGTCATAATGTCGCCGCAAAAGGCCTAAAGATCGTCGCAAAAAGCTGAAGTGTCGTCGCAAAAAGACACAATATCTTCGCAAAAAGAAAATAAATTATTTTTTAATAAATTTAAACATCGCTGCAAAAGGTTTAACAGTCGCCGCAAAAAGTAATTAATTTAATTTTATTTTAATTTATACATGTCGCCGCAAAAAGCGTAACGTCGCCGCAAAAAGTTATCCATGTGGCACAAGACGGTTCCGTTGAGTTACGTCGCAAAAAGACAAAAGTATCGTCGCAAAAAACTTTGGGGTACGACACATTTGCGGCGACCTTTTTGTGGCGACATGTCGTCGCAAAAGGTCTTTAGCGGCGACTTTTTCACTTTAAATGTCGCCGCAAAATCCCTCTTTTTTGTAGTGTTTTCACCTACTTATCATTCTACTCAGAAGATTAAAGTGTCAAAATAACACGAGAGTATATCATTTTTCTTAGAAATTTTGAAGAAAAATTCTATGGAAGTTATGAATTAAAAAAATCAATTAATCGTGATGTAATAAACTATATTAATGTTATTATAAAATTTATACAATATTTTTTTAGTAACCTATTTAATCTCCGATTACAATTAAATTTTAAAAATTTAGTTTTCAATTTTGACTATTAAAAGTCAAAATTAGATTTTCAATTTTGATAAAATGAATCGATGAGATTTAATTTGAATTAAATGAAGGGTCAAGATCGTTTAATTAAATTGATGAAGTTTAGTCTTTTATATATATATATATATATATATATATATATATATATATATATATATATATATATATATATATAGGGAGATGATCCACTAAAAAGAGTTTTATTCTACAAAAAGTAAGGATAAATCTCAGCCATTCATTTCTTCCTAAAAATGTGGGTTTTTCTTTTTTCTATTAATATTAAAAAAATACAGAAAAGGGTATAAAAGTCATTCTGGCAGTTTCTTATTTTCACGTTTTAACAACTAATTCACACCAGATTTCAAAATTTTAAAATCAAACTGACTGATTCACAACAAATTCCTAAACTTTCTTCAACCTCTTCTTCATCACCGATCAACATCAACAAAACCTTAATCTAATGCTCATAAACTGATGCACAAATCCCTGATTCACAACAAATTCCTAATGCTCATAAAATAAGAAATAATGCATCATCTCTACCAGATGCACAAAACTTGATTCACAACCAACTTTCATAATAAAAATATACAACCCTGATGTTAGTATTCAAAAACCACAAAAATTGATTCATAACTTCAATCGAAATCTCAAAGATTGTGCATAAAATATATAACAACTGATAACAATTTGATGCACAAATACAACAAAAATCAACTGATGAACAGAAACATATGCACAAATACAACAAAGATCTCGGGAACACCTGATTTACGATCTGATTCACAGATCTGAACTGAAGCAAGACTTAGGGCTTTGATGCTTCTCAAATCTTCGATTGTGCATCTTTCATGACGGTCTTTGAACAATCACCGACTGTGCATCACAAACGGCTGCGAACGGCGAAGTGCGACCGGCGGCGACTCATGGGTGCAGTTTGGTTCCATCAGCAAGGTCTTCAAGTTTGGTTCCGACGGCGACTCACGGGTGCATTCATAGATCTGCAGTTTGGTTCCGGTAGCGAATTATTGACGGCGGCGGTTAGGGTTTTCGTGGGGGAGGCGTAGGCATATTTGCGACTGGAAGTTAGGGTTTTCGTGGCAGAGGATGCACACAGTCGGCGGGAGATTCATGACGGCGGCGCTGAACAAAGCGACGAACAGAGGCGAAGGAGATGAACGGCGATGGCGAATCTTTCTGGAGACGAGGAATGAAGGGTTTAGCAAAGCGACAGGCGGTGGTTTCAATTTCTGGGGGCGCAAATGGGGTTAACGTGGGAGAGAGAGTAGGTTACCAGATTTTTAAGGCAAATACTCATTTCCTAAATTACCCTTTTAACTAAAAGGACACATGGCATCATAATATTTCTCCTTACTATTTTTACAATAATTTTCTTTTTATTTGATCTCTCTTATATATATATATATATATATATATATATATATATATATATATATATATATATATATATATATATAGGGGATGGCTCAAACGAGAACCGTTTTTCGTACGAGAACTGTGAGAACCAATTACAGCCGTTGATCAAAGATATGGAGGGTTGAGATTAAAGAGTTGTTAATGGATAACCTTAAATTAATAAAACTTATCCTTAATTAATTAAGGGTAGTTTGGACATTTTTACATTACCCCCATATTTTTTAAACTATTATATCTATCAAACGCAAAGGTGTTAAATTACGAAACTTATACCAAATTAACGAGAAAATTATGCTCTTTAATTTGAGACCCATCTTGATATATTTTTTTCAATTTTTTTTGTGTTTGCTGGTTTTTTTTAGTACAGCTCGAAATATGCACTAGTGCAAATTTTGCACAAGTGCAAATTTTGCACATAATGCACAGATTCACCTAGTTTTTTCATCATATATTTATTACCTTTTGCACAAGTGCAAATTTTGCACATGATGCATAGATTCACGTAGTTTTTCAGCACAGATGTAAATATGCACTAGTGCAAAATTTGCACTAGTACACAGTCAAGCTGTATCGAAAAAACGCAGCAAACACGACTTTTTTTTCTTCCAAAAAATATGTCAAGATCGGTTTCAAATTAAAGATCATAGTTTTCTCGTTAATTTGGTATATTTTTCGTATTTTAACACCTTCTCGTTTGATAGATATATTAGTTTTAAAAAAGTGTGGGTAATGTAATTTGTATATCCATCAAATGTAAAGGTGTTATATTACGCAAATTATACCAAATTATCGACAAAATTATGCTCTTTAATTTGAGACCGGTCTTGATATATTTTTTGAAACTTTTTTAATTTATCTGCTGGGTTTTTTTCACTCCAGATCGACGTTTGCACATGTGCAAAATATTTTTGCACAAGTGCAAATATTCTTGCATATATGCAAATATGTAAATATTTGCATTAGTGCAAATATGTAAATATTTGCATTAGTGCAAATATTTTTGCACAAATGCGGATATTTTTGCACAAGTGCATACGCATAAATTTACCTAGTTTTTTCAACACAGATGTAGATATGCATAGGTAAAACTTAAAAACAAAAAAATATCTAAAACTCTTGTAATCAAATCCCACAAAATATATCCAAATCTAAACTTTCTTTTTCAAATTGGCAAATTCAAAAGTTGACCCAAAAGTCCAGTCAAGTCACTCTGTACTTATATCAAATTAGAATTGAAATTAGAAATTGACTAAACATCATTAGGAAATGAAATCGTGATTTGATTTTTGTAGAAACATAAACTTGATGAATAAACTCAAGTGCCCCATAATAAAACAAACAAATCAACACAAAGTCATGTAGCTATGGAACATCCACATCATCAACATGAAATGGTAAATAAAACAAAAAATCATCACAAATTCATGTGGCTATTGAACATCCCACATCATCAACATGAAATGGTGGGACTCACTCATCAGCAAAGAAACTGTAATTATAAAAATTTGTGATAGGCACCTTTTGTATATCAATTAAAGTTAGTGGCATTTACCATCTTCTTTTACGGAAAAAACATTCTGCAAAAATGCTCCGATCAAAATAGTGAGAGAAAGTGGGCGAGAGATTTGTACGTTGGGGTTGCCGGAAACATAACATCCCACCATCGGAACTCTAGCCGGAAATGGAAGCAACCACCTCCGTCGCATAGAAACCCACCGGTAGATCTGCTATTTCTTCTTCTTTTCCTCAGATCTTCACACAAAAATACAAATCAGTGCCAATAAAACCTCCACCATCATCTGTAACACTTATAACAGATCTGGTTTTCACGATGGTCTACGCAAAATGATGGAATCTGCGAGCTTGTAGTGAAACGGTGGTTAAATAAGAAAACCGAGCCTCGAAATCGAGCGAGCGTAGCCATCGTGGTGGTGATCGTCGGTGATTGATGGTAACTTCTCCGGCTGCCATTGCCGGTGATGGTAGCAGGTGAGAAGAGAGAGAGAGAGACATGGAGAGGGGAGAGAGAGAGACATGTAAAGGGGAGAGAAAATTAGTGT
The DNA here is from genome assembly GCA_947179395.2 of Pulicaria dysenterica. Taxonomy (NCBI): domain Eukaryota; kingdom Viridiplantae; phylum Streptophyta; class Magnoliopsida; order Asterales; family Asteraceae; genus Pulicaria; species Pulicaria dysenterica. Next base: position 15,188,910 of record OX359296.1, read on the forward strand.
GTGTAGTGTCTTACGCAATTCACGAGATATGTACATTTTAATGCTTTAAAATTAAAAGACCATTGTACCCTTGGTAATTAATTGCAATTAATGTAAAACCTTAATCTCTACAAGCTAAATGATTGGTCCATATTAGTTCTCGCAGTTCTCGTACGAAGAATGGTTCTCGTTTGAACCGCAACCTATATATATATATATATATATATATATATATATATATATATATATATATATATATATATATATATATATATATATATATAGACAAAAGTTCATGCGAGAACCATTGTTAATGCGAGAACCGCGAGAACCAATCTGAGCCTTCCAATTCCCCCTACTTCAATGTCATTGCCCACCCATGAATTCCGCACATGCACCCTGCCACACTCTATCCCTTCACGCTCTCCATTCATGAACTTCTCATATCTAAGGAACGGCTGTGATTGATTCTCGCGGTTCTCGCGCTAACAACGGTTTTTGAATGAACCCTACCTTATATATATATATATATATATATATATATATATATATATAAGGATTCAAATGACTCTTGAAGTGAAAATTTGTGAATGGAGATAGGGAGTTCATCAGGAATGGGAGACTTGAGGTAAATTACATCATTGCTTACATTGACACATCTGGGTTTGGTTTATAAATTATAATAACCAATATCACCTAACGATTAATTTTTAATTATGCATCTATCATCAATAAGCGAGCTAGGGAGGTGCATCTGATCGAGGAGCCTGAGGTCAACGAAGTGAGCTGTATAGTCTATTTAAGACTTCAATTAACTATATATATATGTATGGAGAGAGAGAGAGAGAGAGAGAGGGATGTGAGATCCCATATGGTAAAAATTCAGAATGGAGATAGGGGGTTCATCAGGAATGGGAGACTTGAGGTATATGCAAGCATCAAATGTTAATATCTCCAACTTTGTTTCGGTGAAGCTTTCAGGAAAAGGCAACCACCTTATCTGGAAGACGCAGATGTTATGTCTCATTCGAAGTCTGGGTCTCGAGTACATCCTTCAAGGCGCATTCCCGGAGTACTATCATTTTGACGGACTTGTCAAAGGTTGGATTTTTTGTTCGGTTAACGAAGATATACTCTTGCGTCTCATAAACTACAATTGGGCATATGAGCTTTGGAAAAGACTTGAAGACTTGTACGGTCATAGTGTGAGATTTGAAATTTTGCTTCGTAATGATCAAGGTACATCATATCATCATTAATTTATTTTCATGTACTTTGTCAGTATAACAAGACGAAGGATCCGTGCTACCAAAATATGTTTGGAAACTTCACACCGATGGAGCCTCGAGCTCTTCAGGAGGAGGAGCGGGCCTGGTATTAAGCAGTCCTACTGGAACAAAGTTCACCTATGCACTACGCTTCAAGTTTCCAGTATCTAATAACGAAGAAGAGTACGAAGCCCTAATAGCAGGCCTAAGGATAGCAGAAAGGCTAGGTGTCTCGAAGATCAAAGCATATGTAGATTCGATGCTAGTAGCCAACCAGATAAACGGTGTATACGAAGCTCGGGAGGCTAGCATGATCAAATACCTTTCCAAAGTAAAGAGTATCCTCCAAAATTTTAGCATATGGACGGTAAAGCAAGTTCCAAGAAGTCAGAATGGAAAAGCAGATGCCCTAAGAAAATTAGCTTCAGTCGCCTTCACACATCTGCAACAAGAGGTTCTGGTAGAGGTTCTCGAGCAAAGGTCTATAGAAGAAGGGGAGACAAATGCTATAATAGAAGAAGAAGAAGACTTCCGGATGACCCCAATTATCAAAGTGCTCATAGCTGGTACCTCCGATGGAACCAAGGAAGGTGACCGAGCGCTTACAGAAGCAACCAAATATGAGCTAATTGACAACATTCTGTACAGAAGGTCATACTTAGGGCCATCTCTGCGATGCGTAGGACCAACCCAAGCAAACTATATCGTCAGAGAAGTGCATGAAGGGGCTTGCAGCCTACATGCAGGCCCAAGGTTGATTGTAGCAAAGATAATGCAATTGGGTTATTACTGGCCTTCGATGCATCGAGATATAATTGAAGTGACGCGAAAATGCATGGCTTGCCAAGTAAACGCACCGATACCAAGGCGGCCCAAACAACCTTTGATCACAATCATGGCGGCTTAGCCGTTTCGAAAGTGGGGAATAGATATTGTGGGTCCTTTCCCCGAAGGACCAGGAAGAGTTAAATTTCTGTTGGTAGCTATCGATTATTTCACCAAATGGATCGAAGTTAAGCCATTAGCAACAATCACTGGGCTCAGGTGGAAAAATTTTCTTTCGACAATATAGTATGCAGGTTTGGAGTTCCACAGGAGATAGTTACTGACAATGGCAGGCAATTCACCGATAACCCTTTCAAGAAATGGTGTCAAGATCTGCATATAAGCCAAAATTTTACCTCTATGGCACACCCGCAAGCAAACGGTCAGGTAAAGAGAGCAAACAGAAGCTTAGTAGAAGGAATAAAGATGAGGCTAGAAAACGAAGGCGGTAGGTGGATTGAGCAGCTTAGTCACGTATTGTGGGCCCACCGAACCATGGTGAAAACTACTCACAGAGATACGCCATTCAGTCTAGCGTTTGGAACAGAGGCGGTTATACCTACAGAAATAGGGATGCCAACAGCAAGGTGTGCTAATGCCCTGATAGAAGAAGCAAACTCTGCTAATATTCGTTTCAATCTGGACGCATAAACAGAATGAAGAGAGATTGCAGCAATCCAGGAGGCGAAACACAAAAGGAAGTTGGAACATTACTATAATCGAAAAGTGAGACCCACAACGTTCAGGGTAGGTGACCTCGTGTGGAGAAAAAATGAAGCAAGTCAAGTGGAACACCAAGGTAAGCTCGGACCCAAATGGGAAGGGCCTTATCAAATATCAAAGGTCAATCAGAGTGGATCATATGAAATTCAAGACCTACATCGCAGACCAATACCTCGTACCTGGAACGGGATGAATTTGGGAAGGTGTTATATGTAAAGACGAAGGTAAGAGCAAGCAACGAAGCTACCGGGACTCTCTCAAGTGGAGACAATAATGATCCAGTCCCTTTTTGTAATACATGTAGAAGCTTGCAAATTTGGGAACTAGTTTTGTTTATGGTTCTTCAAAAAAAAAATGTGTGTTGGGAAAAAACATTGTAAACTTTTGTTATGAACAACAAAGTCATCAATCACTAGAACGAGTTAATGTTCAACAAAAATATCGTTTGTCTTCACATTACGATAAATCACATACGTGGCCTTAGCTAAGCCGTACGCGTATCATATTATGCATATAACGCATATAAAAATTTGAACGTTCAAAAGTAACGATGGGATCTCCTGAGTATCTCCGCCAAAACACAGATATCTGTCCAAAAAACCCTTGTTCAAAGCAAGGTACATAAACACTCAAACTACCTAAAGAATATAGATTCACCTTCATACCTTCGATACTATATCCTAAGGCACGAGTACAACGCACATGTGCGAACGCATATTCGTATAAGCGTTTAGGCTAATAACGAAATAACAAAAACTACATATGATATCGCATACACACAAAAAACAAACACAAAGTTAAGCTACACATAAAATGTCACATGCATACAATAACATCCAAACGAAGTTACGTACCAAATAAAAAACAACACAGTCGTTCACCAAAAAGACATCACAAAATGTTTCACTACAGACAAAAGGTACTTAAAACAGTTTAGCAATCACCAAAGAAAAGTCAATCACGCATTCGAAGGAGCGGAAACATCATCACCTGACGTGCCAGCAACAGATGTCGAAATCGCAGTAGCAGTACGAGCAGGATCAACCTTCTTTAGTTCCTCCAAAGAGTCAGCGGTATGGCGAGCAAGTTCTTCAAAGAACGGAAAAGAAAGACTTTCAAATTCAACAGCAGCAACCTTAAACTTTTCACCTGACCTTGGGTTAAAATTGCTAGAGTTTGATATAGGCCTGCCAATCTTCGTCATCGCCTCCCCCTTTACCAGACCTTTATGATAGCCAACCAAGAAGCTCTCCCTCTGAAGGTCAGCAAGGGCATGGCCAAACTCGGCGCTCTTCCGCAGCTTCTCAAAAAAGTATTTGGGACCTTCAGCGATCAACCATTGCCGATCTCGGCCAAGCTCAGCATTCAGGCTTTCTGCATGCTTACGACCATTGTTAGAAGCATTCAACTCTAGATGAAGATCTTGTATCTCCCGCTCAAAAGAAGGGACCTTCGCAACTACTTCTTTCAACTCTTCTACCTCCCGCTGAAGGTCAGAAGCTTTAGCAACCAACTCTTTCATCTCTCCCATCTCTTGCTCCATATTTAAGACCTTCGCAACTGCTTCTTCCACCTCTTTCGACTTATCCATAACCAGTTGTTCCATTTCTGTCACTTTGCCCTGAAGACTAGCTTCGGAAGTTCGTAGTTTGGAACAATCTTTTGCCTGTGCCCTCAAACTCTTAATCCGATCACTCATTTGATGCATTTCCCGCTCTTGAAGCACGTTCCGGTTATACGAACTCACAAACCTTCGTCGCAGTTCAGGAAGGCTTTGAATGAATTGAGCACCGTGAAAGAACATCTGATTGACAAGATCAGAATGACTTTCACGTTCAAGCCTAAACGCTTCGGCAGGCAGAACAATGTTCGACCGATAATCACGGCATTCTGGAATCTAGTCAAGAACGGAATCGTGCCTTAAACGCTGAAACCGTGGAACAAAAGGGGCCGCCCCAGTTTCTGGATCAGGAGGGCAGTAAAAAGAGGCAGAAGAATCGGTGCTAACTTTGCCACTAGACATATCGAAAGTCTCTTCATCAGGATAATGACTCTCATCATAGTCAGCAAGCTTGATCTTCTTCCCAATACCCGGAGCACCAGACTCATCCCGGGAATGCTTTGACGAATGACCTTCAGTCGAAGGTAGAGGAAGAATATTGGAATCAGCAATGGCGGCTGTGGTACCTTCGTCAGATGAAGGGACAAGGATAGGGCCTTTCGAGACACCTTCTTTCGCAACTCTGCTCCGATGCTCACAAACTTTCTTCAGACAAGACGAAGGACCAGCCACAGATTGTTTCTTCTTAGCAGATTTAGAAACAACTGAACTAGCAGAAGCCTTGACAACCATAGAGCCAGGGGGAGCAGTAGCATCTTTAGTAGATACTTTAGCATCCTTAGTAGGCGTTTTAAAACCTTTTAAAGGCACTTGAACATTCTTGACTGCCGCTTTGGTTTCTTTCCCAGATGCTTTAGGATCAGACGAAGCAAACGGTATCCTCACCGCCAGTTTGGAAGAACCACTAGCGTCAGAAGGACCTACTTTCGTTGGCTGTTCTGGACCAGTGGACTCAAGAAGATCAAGTTGATGACCTTCGTCAGGAAGAACAAGGTTCTCTCGATTCAACGAAATGATATCCTCCCCATGATCATCTTCGAGAACTAATTGACATTAACCAGAAGATTCCATACTTAGACACTCCACAAAACTCATTACTGCAAAGAAAAACACAACGGATTAGCAAAAAACAAGACATATAAACAACAACATATATATTTAAGACTTTCCCCGTCATACCCTTATCTCCTTGTTTAAATGATGGGTGTTGGCCCGGAAAACCCCACTTCAGACTAACCCCACCTAACACCAGCGCCGTTTCGGGCAGAGGACGATACTCCCGAACATTAGTAGCAAGCAATTCGTGCAAAGACATATCAACCTCCTCATCACCAAGAACATGGTCTTTCACAGATACATCATCGTCTTTCCAAGTCATTTTATATAGGACCACGGATTCACGAACCCAAACAAACTTTCCTTTCCATTCTCTCACATTAGGATACTGGTTGGAAACACAAGCCCTAAAAGGAGTTTTTCTTTTCTCAATAGTAATCCAATCACCGGATCGAATACATTTGAAAAACTTCTGAAATAAAAGAACAGACGGAGACCCTCCTAGGGCACGACAGTGGATTTCAAAACCAATAATCCTCAAAGCCCCAAAAGGCGACAATTGAGACAAGTGAAGATCGAAGTATTCAGTGACAGCAAGAAAGAACTTTGTAAATGGAAGACGAACATTTTCAAAATAAAAAAACTTGGTATACAAACCGAAGTATCGAGGAGGACTATCACGAAAGGAACTCGCAGGACTTGGCAGCAGCGGATCATACACAGCGGTGATATCATAAGCATTCACGAAATCTCGAAAAGAGTTTTCGTCCAAACAACATAGCGAAGTTGCTAAATCACGTTTAGAACCCATTTTTGTAACAAAAAAGAAGAAATCGCACCTGATTTAACGGACGATGGCAAAGCAGGCGGAAACTCCGACTACGGCGGCAGAAAACCCACAGATGAAGAAGAAAGGAAAGGGGGAAAAGGTATTTTTGAAAAGAAGTCAAGCTATTTAAAAGAAGCTATGTGGAGGATTTCTTGGGAAAAACGGGCAAGTGGACCCCACGAGTAAGTAACCGTCAGCATCAAGCTCCAATAACAAACCGCCACGTCATCATAGCAGAAATAGCATTAAAAAAGGCGGCCGTTTTTTCTTCTGCATGTAATCATTTTTACCAAACCCAATAAAAGCTAATAATGCATGGTCCCACCAAACTAAAAATAATAAAGTAAAACAATGTTACTTAAAATAACTTCCAAAAAGTTTTAACTTAGAATTTTAGTCTGATACATCTAGCCTACAACCGCATAAATCAGACTGGGGGACTTGTCAGTATAACAAGACAAACATACCTCCGTATCCTAAACTTACCTTCGTAAGGCAGACAGACCTTCGTAAGAAAGAGGAAAGCAGGTAAAGACATGAAAGAATTTTAGTCTGGATATTAGCATCTAGGTACAAATTATTTAGCTTAGCGTACAAATTATTTAGCTTAGGTAAATTAATTATGCTGACACAAAGTACACATTAGCATTAATTGAATGTACTTCAGTTTGACAGAGATACCTCAGACCAAAGGTAATTACCCAGGTCATCAATACTATAAATACAACTCATTTATTAACAACTTAATCATTTAAAAAATTATAATAACTCTCTCTATACTTATTGCGTTTATCAATTGCTTAGTTGACTCATTCTCGCACCCGAGCTTGGTCACGAGCAGAAGCTCGTGGCGAGGCTAACTTGTGTGTTTGCTCTCAGGAAACTTCTTTAAGGCTGAAGACGAAGGTCCGCACCTAAAGGCGAAGACTGGTGGTCAAGAGTTTTGAAGCCTTCCAATCACATATAGAAGATCCTTTGAAGCAACATACTTCTATATATCTGAACTCAAATAGATTTGAAATTTTGCTTTGTAACGATCAAGGTACAAATTTGTTGCGCTTCAATATTTCGATTTTAGATTAAAGAATTTATGAAGATGATGTTGGGCACTTGGGTTTGTTACTTTCTTTATGGTTGTAACAAGTATACTAAATTGTACCTAGTGTAATGATTGTTATATATCTTTAAAAGGTTGTGATGGAACTAAACAAACAACATCAAAACTACAACTACATAATATTACACACGGTTTACCCGTTTATACATTTAAAACTAACTGAAATTATGTGAATGGATATATATAGGGGGTCATTCAAACGGGGAGATTTCTCCAGAAATGGGAGATTTAAGGTATATGCAAGCATCAAATGTTAATGTCTCCAACTTTGTTTCGGTGAAGCTTTCGGGCAAAAGCAACTACCTTATCTGGAAGACGCAGATGTTATGCCTCCTTCGAAGTCTAGGTCTGGAGTTCATCCTTGAAGATAGATACTATGAGATCTATCACTTTGAAGGACTGGTCAAAGGCTGGATTCTTGGTTCGGTTAATGAAGATATACTCTTGCGCGTCATAGATTATGAACATGCAAATTCTGTTTGGAGACAACTTGAAGAATGGTATGGTCGTAATGATGAAGAGACCGAAGGTACTACCTACGTATGTGAATTTAAACTAAAAATAACAAAGTAGTATTGCCCCATATCGAATGATTGTGACTTTGTAATGTGCTTAATAAGAGTCCTGGCTCTTAGGTTACTCCACTCATTTTTAAATGGTTTTGAGTTAGAACCTCGCAGACTTACATATTTATCACCCTAATTCACAGATGCAAAGATAAGAGTTAAATTTAGAGACGAAATTGTAACGGGAAGCAAAACTGATCACAACACGAGGCGCAAAAAGTTGTACAATGCTGTGGTTGAAGGGCGTTGGTGGAAAGCAAAAGCTATATTAGAAAAGGATAAGGATGCGGTAACAGAACAAATTACTGAAAATGGCGACACAATACTTCACTTAGCTGTTGCACTTGGCAAGAATAAGTTCCTTGAAAAACTTCTCAAATTCATACATCGAGACCATATCGGCATAAAAAATTCCAACTAGCAGACAGCGCTTCACATTGTTGTGATCTTTGACAACAACTTTGCGTTCCAACTCTTGGTTAAAACTGAAGAAAAAATGTTATATGTGTGCGACCATGATGATGAATCCCTGATTTCTCTTGTTCTGATGTATAGAAATCTTGACATGATCCTATTCGTAACTAAACAAAGAAGCCTTCATGAGTTACAAAAGTTTTATAAATTCCTTATTGATATTATTGATGACGCTATTTTCTCCAAACGTTATGGTGAGTAGTTAGTTAGTATGTCGAGAATAGAACCAAGAGCTAAGCACGCTCTTTTAAAAGCCTTAATGAAATTTGTCATACTCTTACAGATTTGGCATTGAGATTGGTCAATGTCTCTCCACGATCTGTTACACAGGATGATCATGTGTTGATGACTATGGCAACAACCTTTCCCAGTAAGCTTGGCTTTGGGGAAGCATTTCTTTATCCATGTATGTCCCTAATCCTTTCTTTAAAAACAGACTAACAGAAAAACATGTTTCTTCATATAAGCCTGAAGCTATTATATGTCCGCCATGCATATCTTACAGCCTTGAAAAATAAGGGTTGAAAAATAGTCAAGAGAAGTTATTTTCTCTTTGATTCATTCGGATTTTTGTACACAAAGTCTGAAGACATTTTGTGGGCAAGGGGAGGCCTTAAGAACTACCTTGTCTGGAAGATGCAGATGTTATTTCTCATTGGAAGTATAGGTTTGGAGCTTGAAGATGCATTCTATGAGATCTATCACTTCGACGGACTGGTCAAAGGCTGGATTCTTGATTCAGTTAATGAACATATACTCTTGCGCGTCATAGATTATGAATACGTAATAAGGGTTGGAAAATAGTCGAGAGAAGTTATTTGCTCTTTGATTCATTCGGATTTCTGTACACAAAGTCTGAAGACATTTTGTGGGCAATGCGAGGCCTTAAGAACAATATTCACAGCTGGTTGTTGCCAGAAATTGTCCTGTTAATACTTGGTAAGCTAATTATAACCAAAAAGGCAACTTAGTTACTACTTCTAATACACAATCTTAATTATCAACTCAATCTTTCTTTCAAGTGCAGTCCCTATATATATCCAATATATCAGATGATTCATCTCCTTCTATTGGTGCTTCTTTTCCCCTTCTATGTGTTATACTTCTTGCTATGGAAGGTTTTGGCAATTGTTGGTAAGAGATTGTATCGGTTTTGAGATAACTAATTTCCATCAACTGTTATATGACCATGTTGTAACTTGTAACTAAAGTTTATACATTGCAGCGTTGCGAATCAAGAACATAGAGAAGAAAAAAAAGGAATACGAAGAAGCCAAAGAACTTTTGAATGCAATATGTAACCATATCAGCAAGATGGATGCCCCTGATGATCAATTTCCTAATTTTAGCGGACCACTTTTGGAGGCTGCACGTCAAGGTGCTTTCGAGGTTGTGGATGAGATTCTATTTAGATTACCAGAATTAATCAAATCTGTGACTAGAGAGAAACATAATATTATTCATTTAGCCATAATAAACCGTTCTAGAAAAATCTACAACCTTATCTATCACATGCTTTTTCGTATGGGTTTGTATAGAGAATTAGAGGATTCCTCCGAGAACAATTTGTTGCACTTGGCAGGAAGATTGGCACCTCCACATGTACTTGCTTCTACTACAGGTGCAGCACTCCAACTACAGCGAGAGCTTCAATGGCATGAGGTATGTCACAAATAAGGTTATAAGTTTGTCATGTTAATTATTTTTCTCTCTAGATTCATAAAGAACTATTATGATCTTCAGGAAGTGAAGAAACTCATGTTACCTAGAGATCTTATGAAAGAGAACGATAATAAGGAGACCCCAAAAATGGTGTTTACAAGGGAACACAAGGAGTTGGTGGAGGAAGGAGAAAAGTGGATGAAAACAATGGCAGAATCATACAGCAGTGGGAGAAAAGTGGATGAAAACAATGGCAGAATCATGTAGCATCACTGTTGTACTAATTGTTACAATTGTATTCGCAGCAGCATTTACTGTACCAGGTGGAAGTAACCAAGAAACAGGCATCCCCTTGTTTAAAAAGGAAATTGCCTTCACAATTTTTGCAATATCCGACGCAATGTCACTTTTTGCATCTGCTACTGCCCTATTAGTGTTCTTGTCAATCCTCACCACTCGTTTTTCCGAAAAGGATTTCTTGGTCAGTTTACCTAGACGGTTGATTATTGGCCTTTGTGCGTTATTCCTCTCAACAACTTTCATGAATCATGATGGTAGCTTTTGGCGCAATTTTGTTCCTTGTCTTCTGCGATCAGAGACTGTGGATGCTAGCACCAATAGGTGTGTTAGCTTGCTTTCCGATTGCGGCTATTGTTACACTACAGTTTCCTCTGTTGGTTGACTTGTTTCGATCATCATATTGCTCCATATTTGGTAAACAAAGTTACATAGAGCATGGTAAATTTATTCCAACCAACCCTAAGATTGAATTCTTTTGACTTTGTTGCATATGTAGTTTATTTTAGTAGTGGCTAGTCAAATGACATATATCCAAGCTTTTCTTCAACAGTTTGAGTGTGTATTCTGGAAACCAATATATTGTTTGTGGTGAGAAATTTGGTAATGTTAAAGTGTTTTTATGGTAAAGGAAAATTCTTCAACCGTTTGAGTGTCTTCTGGTAACCAATAGGGAGAATTTTATATATATCTTTGTAAACTCTCTTAATTACGTATATATCCTTCCAAACTTCAATCTTACGTATATATCCTCTTAAATCTTCTAAACCCTCACAATTATCCTTATACCCAAATAAAAATATGCAAAATTTGAAAAATTTACATTTTCAAAAGAAAAAAAGTTTTATAAATATATCAAGCTTGGTGTTGTTTTAAAGAGAACGAAAACTGAATCTAATTATATAATTTTTTGCTAAAATTCTTAAAAAGTAGGTTATTGATTTTCAAATTTTGATTTCGAAAACAATGTTTGATAGTTGTAATGACATATTTTATCATTTTCAGTGCAGAAACCTTTAAGAAGAAGTGGGAGATTAAGTGCCGTCTTCGGAAGAACAAATAAGACAAATGCTAAGGTCATCAACATAGATGATGATGAAGGAAATGGAAGTGAAAATGCAATGCCCAATTAAGTGTTAATAGAGAAGGTTCCTTCATGAACATGCACTGAGTTTGGCGATGAAATTGGGGAAGAAGATGAAGGTATTATACTAATATATTGCTTGAATCATCTATTTATGAAGGTAAAAATCAATCGATTATTACAGTTATACACAATGTGGTGTGTTGTTCATCATTCTATGTTTTTCTCATTTTAGGCATTTTATCATTTCCGCACCAAAACCTGAAACTGATATACAGACTTTAAATATTAGGTTTTTATCATTTTTAGGTATTTTAACTTTTTCAAACAATTATAATCAAACAATTGCATTTTTAATAAACGCCTCAAAGATTTACAATTGTGGATTATTAAAATGATGATTTACAGAGTTGTAATTCTTATTTGACTGTGTAGAGAGTAAAATGATGATAAAATGATGAACATGATGAATATCAATGACATTATTAGTGTATAAACATGAACAACATTTTGACTAAGGTCATGTTTATACTTGTTGTCATTGTCATCATTTGGATTGAATTTATTTAATAAAACCATATTTATCATTTTGCTTGATACTTTTGTTACTTTGTAAGATGGATCTTATATCAGACACATGCTTCAATATGAGTTTGTAACCCTTGTTTAACATTTTCATTCCGTTATAAGTTAATAAGTTGTATTCTATTGACCTTTTTAGCTATATATGAAATGATATTGTAATGTGACTCCAAGATGAATTTTTATCTAGATATGAACGGTTACATCATTTAGGACAGTGAATATGATAACAATGTGACTTTATGATGAATTTTTTTAACCTACTAAAAAATGATGATATTGCCTAACATAATGGAAATGATCAACTTTAAGAGTCTTGTTGAACCCTTGTGTTCATACCAATTGTAAATAGATCTTACATCATTTACATACTTTGAATAAGTCTGTATACAAAAGGAAAATGATAAAACAATGAAATGATGTTTTCATGTTGAATGTCCATCACTCTTGTTGAGAAAAAATGTCTATATGTTGTATGCTGGTACTAACTCATTTTGTAATACTGTCATTTTGAACATTGTATAACATATTGAAGAATAAAAGCCAAAATCCCCAAATCATAATATTGAGACCCTTTTTATGAGACTGTGTATCCATGTGTATCATGTATGATGCTACTTAAATCATTTTCATGCTTTGATTGTGAATCATGTTTAAATGTTGTTTGAGCTAATATTGTTATCATATTCAGGATTCAATCGATACAAAATGATATAAAAACTGTAATGTTGTTTTCATATTGAAATTACATCCTTCTGCTTCTTTGAATGTGACAGTGTATTAATGATTTATCATTTTAATACAAATATTATGTATGTATGTTGTATGCTGGTACATCATCCCTCTTGTATACACTGTTTTCTGTTTTAAACAATTTAATTGATGTTAGGATGTTGTTGTGTAGTTTATACAAATACATATTTAGGCTTTCACCACGTTTAGCATGTATAAAAATAGGAAAATGATGAAATACTATTAGGTTTCATATCATTTTGCTTGTAAAAACAGTAATAAATATACAATTCTTATTACTGCAAGTATGATAAACATTTTCATACTTTGATCATATAGAAATATTGTCATGTAGATAATACAAAAATGATACATACTCAGGCTTTTGATCATACTTTGATGTATAACAACATTCAAATGATTAATTACTGTTAGGTTTCATATAATTTTGCAAGTATAAACCATATCATTTTGCTTGTACAAACATTAATCAATTCCTTCCCTTGTTCATTCACATTTGTGTAAATTCAGCATATTCATACCTTAAAAATATGTGTGTAAATTCCATGTTTATCATTTTTATTCCCTTGTTTGTGATTTTGTTCAACTTGAAGTATGACTGTATAACCAATGTTCTACTTCTTTGTCATTTTGTTCTACTTGAAATTAGACAATCAGGTTTTTTTTTTTATCATTTTAATACACATAATTATCGTTTTTATTGTTTTCATTGCATCATTTGCTTTATATGTATAATATACATATAAACATCATTTTAACATAATACCAAAAAAATGCAAATATCAAACAGAAGATGATATTATATATAAAAGAAGATGATATTATACCAAACAAACATTGATTAATCAAACAAATAAAATACTAATTTCATTCGGTAAGAAAAGCAATACACCAAAACAAAACATAACAGAAATAATGAAAAGGTTGAGAAAAACCCCTAATTTAACCATTTTTCAAGACCGTAAAAATAGTCAACTTGATCCTGAAGTGAATTGGTAATCTTGTCACTTTAGTAAAAACATGGATGACCTTCTGATGCTCAATTTGAGAATAAAAGTTGTCCAAATGCTCCTTTATAATTGCCGAAAGCCTTGGAAAGTTGTTCATGTTGTCGATAATACCTTATAAAACGTCAATCTTCGCCTAAATTTATGATAACATTTTACGAGTGTCTCTGAGTAGACTTGTCCATCACGATCTTCTCTTCCACTTCTTTCCTCAAATCTTGTATATCACTGAATAGCTTTTTGTCCTTACACTCGGAACGAGAATGAAATACAGGGATGTCTAAGGGTTGGATTTTACTCAAAACAAAACCTATAATTGTTTTAAAATATGATGAAAATGATTGCATAACCATTGAAATGAAACCATATATAAAGACTAAACAGATAGGCGGGAATATGAATTAAAAATTAAGGGGAAAATGAAAAAGCGGGAAAATGAAACCGCCAGTAAATTGTCAATTTTAGATTAAAAAAATAATTTTCATTTAACTCAAAACACATGTAAAATTAAAAATAAAACACTATTAAAACGTATCTCAACAACTATAATTTTTAAAATCATTCTATTTCAAATCATTCCAGATTCTATACATTTTCAACCTTCTCTACATTTTCATCATTCTATTTCAAATCATTCGATATTCGAAATTTTAATACGAATTATGTTATTTTCATAAAACCTTAATTATTGTCACATCATTTTGACGTTCAACCAAATTCTACTACAAGAAGAAATCTTCATTTTAATTATGTGGACAGTTTGTTATAGGCTTTGCTTAGATTGTTCAACAATCTCATCATTTTAATTTATTTATGACAGAATCATCATTTTAATTGTAACAGAACTACAATTCACAAACGTGATTTAACAATCTCATCATTTTAATTTATTTATGACAAAATCATCATTTAAATTTATTCACAAACATGATTTGATTTGGCAGGTGGGTCTACCGATGACTTTGTAAAATCCACCGTTACCATTGTCTAAAAAGAGGATCCGTCAAGAAGATGGTACAAAAACATATATAAAAACCAAAAATGTGTCAAAAGTGGGCATAAAAAATGCACCTTGCATTTCGTCAAGGCAGTCACCACACCAGTTTGTGAATGTGTGCAAAGAACTAAGTAAATAAAGTAGGAAAGCTATAGACTATCTGGGATTTGAGGGTGCTTTGATATGTAGTATAGGGTTGATACAAGGAAGACTTGGATATTGGGTGGTGGACAACTTTGACGTAGAAAATCTGGAAATACGCATATATTGGGAGACTTTCAAGCTGACTAGGGAAGCTGTACATGATGCCTTAGGATTCATATGGGGAAAATCAAATGTTGTCACGAGAGCTGGTGTAGGGGACACATTATTAGTACAGACATGGAGAAAGCAATATCCAGCACCAAAAAAGGGGCGCAGAATATAACCGTTAAACAGGTTATTGATATGCTCTAGCAAGCCAAGGAATACAGAGATATGTTCAAACTGAATGCAGTAATGTTGATAATGACTTTAATGGCAGAGGTTATAAAGTGTGGTATGGTGAATCAGAAAATCCTACCATGTATCACCAATGTTGATAAGATACCATATATGGACTAGTGTAGCTATGTCATAGATTGTGCTAAAAATGTAAAAATAAATGGAACGGAAATTACAAAAAGTCCATTGCTTCCCGTAGTGGTATGTTTTAAAATGCATTATAAAACAATAAATTTATCTTAACTATGAATGTATATCAAACTTTTTACTCCATAGCTATGGTTTTAAACAACAATGAAGAGAATCGAAAGAGCAGAAAAGAACTAGTGAGAGGTTGAAAGAGATCGAAAAGAAGGCTTTGTCGGGGAATGTGTAATACCCGGTTTCCGAAACGATTAAAAAGATATATATTGCGATTGATATTATTACTTTCGGAGTTTCTTGTAAGAATAATATTGTAATTGGAGGTGGTGCCCTTGCTAGTCGATTAAAGTAAGGCATTAGGAAATTAATAAAAGCTTGGACTCGGGGTTTACAAAGGATAATTTTCTGTGGTCTATTAGTGTCATTATTATGGACGAATTATATATAATGAGTATTGTACTTAATATTAATGGACTCAAGTATTACTAACACCACTAAGTAAAGATAAACATAGTGGGCTTAGGATGTGTCTTGTTGGGCTCAAGCTTTGATGTGTAGGTTAATTAATTAGGTTAGAAATTAAAGAAAAATAAAATAGAAACTAATGATATAAATATTATAAATCAGGGCACAAGCCTCAAGGATCACCGCAGCTGCCAAAGAAGAAGGTGCCTCTGCTATTCGCCGGCCGCTCCTTCCTCCGCCGTAGCGCCGCTGTACGCGACCGCTGCCATCATCAGATTTCAAAGAAAATGGCAGGTAACGTCACCCTTACCACTAGTACAAATCTGCGATTTAGTGACACATAGTCGGAATTAAACGGCCACACATTCGAATATCTATATGACTAAAGGAACTAAAATAAGTTTCCCGTTATTAGTTAGCCACTTATGATCTCGGATCGTGTGACCATTCGGAAATGTATCGCCACACATTCAAATATTTATGTGGCTAAATGTTACAACTATTTTTTGGCTGATCATTTAGCGACATATGAATTTGGAAAGCGTGGCTAAATGCCATATATGGTCACACACTTGATTTATTGTGACAAACGTTTGTCTCACACTTGAATTACTGTGACTAAATGTCATATATGTTCACATGAAGTAATTGTTTGTGTCTAAATCATAGATTCGAATTTGTTACACATGTATTAGGTGTAGCCAAAATCCGGTACATACGGTCACACAACTTATTATGTGTGTCTAAAGTTTACCGGGTGTTAGCTCGCCAAGAGTTAGTCACATTTATTTCTAGCACGATCATGTGTGACTATATGGCTTTATAATAGCCACACCATATCACAAATGTGTATCTAAATGTTGTATATGGCCACATTGAGTGTTTGTGTGTCTAAATCATGAGTCTATATATGGTCACATGAAGTAATTCTTTATGTGTCTAAATCATAGAATCGAGTTTGTCACATATGATTTACATGTAGCCAAAATACGGTTCATATGGTCATGTAACATATTATGTGTGTCTAAAGTTTAGAGTGTATTAGCTCGTCAAAAGCTAATGTGTATAGTCACACATCTTTCTAGCACGATGATGTGACTATATGGCTTTAAAATAGCCACACCATATCACAAATGTGTATCTAAATGATGTTTATGGTCACATTTTTTGTGATTATATGTGACCAATATATTCATAACAGTCACGTCGTGAAATATTCATCTGGCTATTAATTAGAGCAAAAATGGTCATGACAGTTATCATTAAATTTGATATTAGCCGAAAGATACTTGCCATTCGCAAAAGATCCGCCTGCTCTCCAAAATACGTTTCAATTTTTTTACATATCTGATAATTTAATTTCATTCTGTCTCGGGCATTAAAGTACCAGATCTTACTACCTTTAGTACAAGCATGTTGTATAATATCCTTACGGAGCCATCAGAATAGCATAGTAGATCACATATGTGTACAAATGTTTTCTCCTTTTTAGAATTTCTGAGGACTACCCCAAGTTCACATCTAAGGCACTCATGACCTTCTTCAATAATGGTTAACTCCTTAAGTTTATCTAAGTCAGGATGACTCTGTGTAGGTTTTAGGAGATTAACTCGCAGTTGTTCTCAGCACCTAGTTTCATATCATGCTCCTCAATAAACTCCATAAGCTTCCTCATGTATTTCATCAATGTAGATCTTCCAAACTGTTCATTCGGTCGTTTGCCTTGTTTTTCTGACAGATACATATTGATGAAGTTCATGTCATGTAACGGTATATACCTCACATCAGCTTCATTAAAGGTAAACTTCAGACCATTTGCCCTTTCAACTTCAAATTTAACAATTTTTTGACCCTAGGAATTGTTACTCTAAACATTAAGGAGCTTAGTGATCGAATATTCAGAAATAACTTGATCCTTTGGAGTTCTATGCTGATTGAGCATATGTTGATATGTTCGTTTCTGGTTGTCATCAAGATGTCTCAGCTCTGGGGCAGTCTTTTCTTCAAGTGTGTCAGCAAAGATCATTGGAATTCTATCTTCAAGAAACCAACTATTGACAGAATAATTTCTCCAGACTGGATTTGCTCTTGCGATGCATGTTTTGTAACATTGTACTTTTTAAACATATAATTAAATCGCATGCGGAAGCTAAATACATATAATTAACTTAATTACATAATAGATACAAAAGATTGTCTTGTTTTATACATCAAAACTTTTACAGTGTTAATCCAAAAACAGGCTCTTATCAAAAACTTGACATCAGAGTACGGTCTGTCCATATTCTCAGTCCAATCTTCAAAGCTCACCGGAGTTAATCTGCAAAACAGTCTAGTGGGGAATTAGCACAAAGCTAAGTGAGGGAACCAATATCTAATCAAATACAAGGCAAACATGCCTAAACCAAATAGCTCATGAATCCCAGGAGAACCGGCGGTGTTGCAAGCACCTACAACCAAGGTCGGCCAAAACCAAGGTTTACCGATAACCTTGCTAAAATGGATAACAATACCAGTATTCTTGGGTACAACAGATGCACCACAGAATCTGATACGGTAAATCCCCCAAGCAATGGTTCAGACTAAACTGATCTCCAAATAACATGTATATACAATCCAAACAAGAGCATTCCAAATAGGATATCAAATCCTGTATATCAAAAGATATAAACCCACTCACCAAAGTCTTCAAATATATGAAGCACACTCAAGTGACTAACTCACTGAGTCTTCTCAATTCCTGAGATTGAAGTAACCCAAGTCAGTATTCAAATCATAATACTGATCCAAAATAGATATCATATCTAACCATGTAAATCATGTATGTATACAATTGCATATATACATATTCATCATACAATAATCCCAAAGATATACAAATTCATGTTTATCTTCAAATCGTCAAATCCGAGTAAATCCCAATTCCGATTGAATTGAATTCCGAGTAAAGGCCAAATACCGAGAAAATTCAATTCCTATAGAACCATATCCAAATCCGATAATGTCCAAATCCGATAGTACCAAGTCCGATAAAATCAAATCCCGAACAAAGGCACAATCCGAGCATAGGCACAATCCGATACTTTGTACAATTCGATAAAAGTTATAACCCGATAAAAGTTAAAATCCGAGAATAGGAATACCGATAAAAGTGTTAGGGAAATTATCAATTCCGATAAATGTTAAGGCATAGTTCAAATACCGAAAAGTGTCCAATACCGAGAAAATGGGTAATACCGATAACATCAAATCCCGAGAAATATGTTAAGGCATTTCAACACTATTTTAGTCGGATTCCGATACAATCCCAATCCGATAAAAGAGTTAGGGAATTCCGTGAATAATGTGTCGGATTCTAGTCCAATTCCGATACTTTCTGTCGGTTTTCACTAAATCCCGATAAAATCCTATCGGAATTCATCAATCCCGACTGTTTCATACCCACTTCCGACAGATTCAAATGTTCTTCCCCAATTTCAGTTTCTAACACAATTCAACACTGATTTCAAGCATGCAAGATATATATGTTTTCCAGAATCATTCTAAACATATAAACAACATATATCAAACATAAAATCTAACATGCATACATCTAAGTTCATCAAACCATTATCAAGATCAATCGGAATTCATCTCATATATTCAAAACCGAATACAATTATCACTTAACAAATTAAGATCAGTATGCTAACCTTGATTGAGTTCTGAATTCAGAAACTTAATTGCATGTACAAACTAAGATCAATTTCGTTTGATTCTATTCTTGTATCTATTTCTTGATCTCGGCCGAGAGGGAAAACAACACACACACACACACACACTAATTTTGTTGTTTGCATGAAATGTGAGAGGGGAATGGTGAGATGGTGATTAATCACCACTCGCGGCCAGCTCACCAAAATCCACTAACAATATAATAATAAAATTAATTTAATTAAACCATTTAATCAATTAATCAACATAATTAATTTAAATCAAAATCTAAACTTGATTAATTACCTTAATCCTACTAGGCCGGGTAAGAGGGTGTTACAAATCTACCCCCCTTAAGAAGATTCCGTCCTCGGAATCTGATCGCTCTCGAATAAGAAAGGATATCGGCTCCTCATGTCGGTTTCGGTTTCCCAAGTCAAATCCGAACCCAAACTGTGCTTCCATTTGACTAGAAACATCGGTATCTGTTTCTTTCTTAACTTTGTAACCTTTCGATCCAACAATTCAACTGGTTCCTCTACAAGTCTCTGATTAATATCAACCCGAAGATCCTGAATAGGTAGAACCTGAGTCTGATCTTCCACATTGCACTTGCGAAGATAACACACATTAAAAGTATTGTGAATTCCCGCCAATTCATTTGGTAGATCCAATGCAACTGCTTGATCGTTTATGACTTGTCTTATTCTGAAAGGACCAATGTAACGGGGAGCCAACTTCCCGCGTTTACCAAATCTGATTACACCCTTCCAAGGAGATACCTTTAAGTAAACCATTTCTCCTTCAACAAATGATACAGGTCAACGACGCGGATCAGTATACATTTTCTGTCTATCCCTTGCAGCTTTTAACTTATCTCTAGCAATAGCAACCTTATCAGCTGTCATATCAACAATATCAGGCCCTGCGAATTGCTTTTCCCCAGCTTCTAACCAACAAGTCGGATTTCTGCAAGGTCGACCATACAGCATCGCATACGGAGGCATACCGATGCTACTATGATAGGAATTGTTATAAGAAAATTCCACCAAAGGCAGATGTGAATCCCATGATCCTTCGAACTCTAACACGCAATCCCGAAGCATATCTTCCAAATTCTGAATGGTTCTTTCTGACTGACCATCTGTCTGTGGATGATAGGCCGTACTCAAATTTACCCTGGATCCTAATTCCTGTTGCAGTCTGTTCTAGAAGTTAGACACAAACCTAGAGTCTCGATCTGAAACAATAGATAGCGGAACTCCATGTCTTGAAACTATCTCATCAATATATAATTGAGCCAATTTACTTAAAGAAGCAGTTTCAGCTGTAGCAAGGAAATGTGCACTCTTGGTCAACCTGTCAACTATTACCCAAATCATATCGTGCCCTTTCTGTGTTCGTGGAAGTTTAGTTACAAAATCCATAGTTATATGATCCCACTTCCACTCAGGTATTTCCAATTGCTTTAACAACCCATACGGTTTCTGATGCTCAGCTTTAACTTGTGCACAAATGTGACATGTCTCAACAAACTTGGCAATATCTGTTTTCATTGTAGGCCACCAATAACGAGCTTTTAAATCATGATACATTTTCGTGCTACCCGGATATAATGACAATCTGGACTTGTGAGCTTCATTCAGTATTAACTCCCTCAAGTTACCAAACTTTGGTACCCAAACACGTGTATGATAAATCCTCAACCCATGTGAATCGGTAGTTAACTCTTGTTGAAGTTTAATCATTAATTCATCCTTTAAGTTCTCATCTTTCAAAGCTTCTAGCTGTGCAGCTACCAATTAATCCACTAAGTCCAACTTAATCTCCAATCGCATAAATTGTACAGTCTCTGTAGATCCTTTTCGGCTGAGTGCATCTGCAACTACATTTGCTTTTCCCGGATGATACTGAATATCGCAATCGTAATCTTTGATCAGTTCTAACCAACGGCATTGTCTCATATTTAACTCCTTTTGTGTAAACACATACTGTAAACTTTTATGGTCGGTGCAGATCGTACATTTAGTTCCATACAAGTAGTGCCTCCACAATTTCAGTGCAAATACCACGGCAGCTAGTTCCAAGTCATGAGTTGGGTAGTTTCGTTCGTTCGGTTTCAACTGTCTTGAAGCATAAGCACACTCAAGTGACTAACTCACTGAGTCTTCTCAGTTCCTGAGATTGAAGTAACCCAAGTCAGTATTCAAATCATAATACTGATCCAAAATAGATATCATATCTAACCATGTAAATCATGTATGTACACAATTGCATATATACAATAATCCCAAAGATATACAAATTCATGTTTATCTTCAAATCTTCAAATCCGAGTAAATCCCAATTCCGATTAAATTGAATTCCGAGTAAAGGCCAAATACCGAGAAAATTCAATTCCTATAGAACCATATCCAAATCCGATAATGTCTAAATCCGATAGTACCAATTCCGATAAAATCAAATCCCGAACAAAGGCACAATCCGAGCATAGGCACAATCCGATAAAAGTTATAACCCGATAAAAGTTAAAATCCGAGAATAGGAATACCGATAAAAGTGGTAGGGCAATTATCAATTCCGATAAATGTTAAGGCATAGTTCAAATACCGAAAAATGTCCTATACCGAGAAAATGGATAATACCGATAACATCAAATCCCGAGAAATATGTTAAGGCATTTTAACGCTATTTTAGTCGGATTCCGATACAATCCCAATCCGATAAAAGAGTTAGGGAATTCCGTGAATAATGTGTCGGATTCTAGTCCAATTCTGATACTTTCTGTCGGTTTTTACTAAATCCCGATAAAATCCTATCGGAATTCATCAATCCCGACTGTTTCATACCCAATTCCGACAGATTCAAATGTTCTTCCCCAATTTTAGTTTCTAACACAATTAAACACTGATTTCAAGCATGCAAGTTATATATGTTTTCCAGAATCATTCTAAACATATAAATAACATAAATCAAACATAAAATCTAACATGCATACATCCTAAGTTCATCAAACCATTATCAAGATCAATCGGAATTCATCTCATATATTCAAAACCGAATACAATTATCACTTAACAAATTAAGATCAGTATGCTAACCTTGATTGGGTTCTGAATTCAGAAACTTAATTGCATGTACAAACTAAGATCAATTTGGTTTGATTATATTCTTCTATCTATTTCTTGATCTCGGCCGAGAGGGAAAACAACACAGATACACACACACTAATTTTGTTGTTTGCATGAAATGTGAGAGGGGAATGGTGAGATGGTGATTAATTTCCACTCTCGGCCAGCTCCCAAAATCCACTAACAATATAATAATAAAATTAATTTAATTAAACCAATTAATCAATTAATCACAATTAAATCAATTAATCAACATAATTAATTTAAATCAAAATATAAACTTGATTAATTACCTTAATCCTACTAGGCCGGGTAAGAGGGTGTTACATGTTTTCTCTATCAAGCCCGAGATTTCCTATGTAAACCGGAGGTGCAGGTAGAACTATTACATTTTCAGGAATTGGCCATTCTGAATCTTGTCTTATTTTCTCTGATGCTTCTCGTTGTTTGTTTTGCTGAAGAATGTCAGCAGCAGAGAGATGGAATACACCAGGAGGAGGAGGAAACAACTCATGAACTTCTATTGATACTCCACTAAGGACCCTAGATACATCAAACCTAGGTTTGGTCTTTTTCTTTTGTTGAGCATTTGTCTTCTTTCTTTCTAACCTTCTCTTTTCGATGTTGGTTGGATTAAAATAATCATCATACTAAAACACAACATGAGGTTCCTTTGGAGTTCATTCACTTTGTTCAACTGTTACAAAATCATCTATGTCCTCCCAGATTGGTCTAGGATCATAGGCATCCTCATCTCCTATCGGTATCTCACCTTCTTTACTAATAGAAGTAGTTTCAGGCCTCCATTCTAATTGTAAAATTTCTGTTTGTTGTTGTTGTACATCATCGGCCGGTTTTTTCAATACAAGAACTCTCACCCGCAATAGGAGGAAGTATAGAGTTCAAGGGGGTAACAGGAACAACCGCAGTTGAGGTTAAGTATCTTCTTCTTCATTTCTCCCCCTCGGGACGATCGTCGGGATCACGATTGTCACGCTTCCTTGTTTGACCCGCTGCTTTCACTTTACAGGCCTCCTCCACGGCTTTCAGCCTCTCATTTACCTTTGACATTTCAGTATAAAACCCTGTAGCAAGATCATCAATCATAGCACCAATCTCCTCCTTAAACTCAATCAAGTTACTACCACAGAAGGTTTGTTCATTACATAGAATGGTAAGTAGGTCATAGTTATGTTCACTTTCAGTTGTTTGTTCAAGGAGTTTAACATATAGTAGGCTCTTGAGGGAATCAATTGAAAAGGTAGAGGAATCAGTGGTTGGCTTTGGTCTGGATGTAAGGATGGATTCAAGATTATCTAGCTTTTGGTGAAGAGGTGTCACGGCTTGTATGATAAGATCATTCAGTTCAGTACGTGTAACAAACCCGGAATTACCAAGATTGTCAGTTGAGGTTCGAGCCACAGAAGCAGAACCACCTACTGGAGCTGTAGTAAGGATGACCCCAGCAGGATTTCCTTCTAAACCTCGTATGGTACCATAAGCGGTACCACCTACAGAAGTTCTGGGCCCCAGTTGACATAACTGGGCCAATTCTGCATTATTTTGACTTAATTGACCTTATTAATATCCCATTTCCCCGAATTTTGACTTTAGATACTCAAACTGTGAATTATTTTGAAGTCAGTTGACGTTTTGTTGACTTGACACAGAGATAAAATGGGAACTGTTGTAAATCTAATATTTTGTTTCTATTATGATCAATAGATTTCTAATATATTATGGTAATTTGCAAAGTTAATGTACTACAAGTAAAAATAGCAATATATGTACTATAAAATACGGAATTCATAGAAGATATAACTTATCATCAATATGAGTTAAGCAAAAAATACAATGAACATTAGAGTGTGCCAACTTCACCAAGACATGGTTCACTTCGATTTGCGTATAACAATTCCTCCACAGTCGGTTCGATAGTAATCGTCTCGTGATTCATTACCCAAGTCGCGTCGATCTACATGTGGCAATATGTTGTCATTGTGCGGGTGAATTACAATACTAAATTCCTCATCGACTTCATCATATGTATCTTTGTAATTCTTGGGAGGTGTCTTAAAGACAATAGAAAGTTTTTTGTCTAGTTGGTCTTTCACATAAAACACTTGTCATGCTTGTGAGGCTAATATGAACGGATCAACCTTGTGGCCTAAATTATTCAGGTCAACCAATGTACAACCAATATTAGTATCGCCTTTTACCCCACCAGCTCTATGATTAACCCAATCACATTTGAAAAGAGAAATTTCGAGAAACGATAATCTAGTACCCATATTTCTTGTAAAACCACATAATAAAATCTTTGTCTTGTGGTTGCAACTTCTTTGGATATGTGCAAATCTATTGCCTCAACACTAACCCCATTGTTCTGGTAAACCCTTCCATCACGAGATTTTGTACGAAATGCATACCATTGATGTTATATGCGTTGTATATCACTACCGTGGCGTGTGCTCCATATGAAATCCTCCTTACGATTTCTGATACACTTTCTTTGCAAATCGCTAACTCTCTCTCAACCTGAATTTTATTAATTATAAGTATATATATATGAGCTTCAAATTTAAGGAACAACAAAGTAACAACTATATATAACATACGAATTAATTACCTCTTTGTGTAACCAATTAGCAAAAGATTGACTGTCCTCAATCTCCAACAATGCTATTCGTTTACCTAGGTTTTTTGTTTTCAAAAGTTGTTTGTGTCGCCTGAAACAAAGTGTTTGATTATTAGAAATGATAGAACATTTTAAGTAACAAAATAGACATGTGTTAGTAATACTTACTCAATATACGATACAATTGCATCTGTATTTTGTATTACATACAAATGTGCTTTCTGAAAGAGTTCCGAGAAAATTTCACTTGATTTGCAGGTCGACATTGGTTTTCCTTCCTCATCTTCATCAGTTTCATGTTTATCAGGTGGGATACCAATAATTTTCATTGAATTTTGATATTCGCTGAAATAGGGATTCTAGAAAAAAATTTCGTAATTGATTTCGCAGGACCTCCCCTATAGTATCGTCACCGCAATAGAGTTTAACCACCAAGTTCGTGATGGATTGGTGTGGTTCCTCTATGCCTAGGACACCGGAATGTCGAACCATGAACGAAGAAAGGCATAACTCTATTGTTTCTTCTGCAATAGTCGCCTCAACAATTCATCCCTCTGGTCTATTTCTGTTTCGCACATGTCCTTTAATAACCTTCATACATATTTCGAAGGGATACATCCACCGAAAGCATATGGGACCACATAATTTTACCTCCCTAGTTAGGCGCACAGTCAAATGGACCATAATATCAAAAAATGACGGAGGAAAGAATTTCTCCAGAAGGCACAGTGTCACATAAAGTTCTTCTTGCATCTTATCTAGTTCTTGTAGTGTGATTTTTTTCTACATATCGATTTAAAGAAAAATCAAAACATGATAATAGCATATTGTGTGGGTTGAGGCATTATCGAACGAATTGCAATGGGAAAAAAACTCTTGCATTAGCATGTGATAGTCATGCGATTTAAGGCTGATGAGCTTCCTATCCTTTAGGCTGACCAAAGTAGAGAAATTTGAACAATAGCCTTGTGGTACCCTGATGTTGTATAACGTTTCAAAGAATATGTCCTTCTCAGCATTCGTTAACATGTAACATGCTGGAGGTAGTGTTTTTTTGTCATCTTTTAGCCTAGCAAACAACTCTAGTTTTATCCCCAACTCAGCCAGATCCAATCGAGCATTCACTCCATCTTTTGTCTTTCCCGGAAGATTTAACAAAGTTCCGACTAAACTCTCACCAACATTCTTTTCTATATGCATAAAATCAATACAATATTGAACAGAATTATGCCTCCAATATCTAAGCTTTCGATACCAAATGTTGAATTTTTTCCAATACACACTGTTTTATTCATTTACTTGGCTTGAACTACCCTCTACTTGTTTTCTTTTTCTTTTCTGCTTTTCAATCGTCCCACATATGCCTCTTGTATCTTCTTGGTTTTCTGATGTCTTATTATTTGTTTATTTCCCTTTTCCCCACTTATTTTCAATATGTTATACCTCGCTGTATATTTTTTCCCTGGTCATTAGATTCGGAGACATGACAAATTCTTGTTGTCCATTAAATGCCTTCTTTTGCTTTCTGAACAGATGGTTATATGGTAGATATCGTCTGTGACCAACATCACTTTGCTTGGATGAGGCAGGAAGTCTAACACAGTATGTATCTTTCCCACATACTACACAACCTTTGAATCCACTACATGAACAGCCACATAATGTACCAAGTGCAGGGTAATCATTTATTGTCCATAACACAACGGTAAGTAGATTAAAGTTTTCTTTTGTTGAAGCATCATATGTATCAACCCCTTCCTCGAAGAAACATTGTAGATCATCAACTAAAGGTTCTAAAAACATCGATATCATTTCCCTAGTATCCCGATATTAATACCGAAAGCATGATAAACTTTCTTTTCATGCACAACCATGGAGGAAGGTTGTATATGACAGTTAAGACAGGCCATACACTGTGATGCCTATTTCCTCTGTTGATGTAAAATCCATCAACCGATATTCCTTATCGTAGATTTCTTGGATCCTTTGCAATTTCGAGGAATTTTTCATCTATGGTACGCCATGCCTGTGAATCTGCCGGGTGACATAAAACACCATCTATTATCCTCCTTGTCGCGTGCCATCTTAAGTCTTCTGAAATATTTTATATCTTGAAGAGTCGTTGCAGTCTTGGTATAACTGGGAAGTACCACATTACCTTTGCTAGAATGTTTTTGTACACTTTATGTGTCTTATTATCCACCTTCCATCTTGATATCTCACAAGTTCAATACACAGTCAATTTCTCGTCCTCCTTCCAGTAAAGAAGGTAGTTGTTGATACATACATGTATCTTTCTATATCCTGGCCCCATCAATTTCATAGATTTTTTGGCCTCATAAGTGTTTTCCACCAATTCATTACCATGAGGGAGCATTTTTTTAACAATCCTAGTAACTCACTACAGAACTTATCAGAACATCCGTACTTGCTCTTCAAGTTGAGTAGTTAGACTATTGTGGACAACTTTGTAAAGTCAGGACATCCTTTGTAAAGTGGCTTCTCTGCATCTAGTAATAGTTCTTGAAACTTGACATGGTCTTCCTCATAAAATTATCTTTTTAACCTTATCCATTTCTACTGTTTATGGTCCATATGTTGGAATTTGTGAACCAAATTCCGTGTTTTCAACAAACTCTGTTGTAACATTGTCAGGTTTTGGGGCACTTGTTGATGGCTCATCCATTTCTCAATGTTTAATCCACTTTGTGTAGTTTAGATCAATCCCATTTCTGAACAAATGGTGATACACTTCCTCCACTTTATTCTCTAAGTGGTTTAAGCATTTGGAACACATACATGACATTTTTAGATGTTTATTCACATGTGGGTCGGCGTTCCTCATCTTCGTCAAGTTCTGTAATGCTAATTAATAAACTTTGCTACTCCATCAATATAAGGTCTCATGGTCCTTTTTGTACCCATCCAAGACTTGTCCATGTTTTAAAAGTTGAAATAGAGCAAGAAATAGAAAAGAATTAAACTGGATGAAAGTACAAATCATGGTTTGAAGCCTTCGAGTATCGTATACTCTTTACGGCGTTTTTAATTAGAGACAAAATGGTTAAACTCGTTCTCCGTAATTAATGTGTGTTTTAAAAGGAAAAGATCATTTACTCTCACCACTTTATTTTTCAAAGAAGATTGTGTTTGTTTGAATTATGTGTTTTGACAAAAATACGCTTACTAGTCAAATATAGCATTGTATTTATAAGGGCAATAAAGTAAATGTATACACTACACGTTCTAGGAGCCATATTTCCACTACACGTCGTTTCAGTTCATCGGCGTTTACAGACTCAACTTTTAATCCTCCAAAAAATAACCCGAACATTTTCAAACCCTAGAATCGAACAACATAGCAACGACCACCATGGAAGCATCTACTTCAAAAAAAATTGCAAAGAACAGTACAAGTACCAACATTAACTGTTCTTCCTATGTCAGTTATTGAAAAAATTATTTCACACTTGGGGGCTCTATCTGCAATCGATGTGTTGCAACTCAAGTGCCTGTAAGTTTCTAATATAATCCGTCTATTTTTTCATCTATTTGGTATTGTTTGTACATTAAGAAATCAATTTTGTATGTACATTACAGTGGCAAAACTTTCTTGGAGGCCTCTGATTGCGAAGAGGTCTACAAACACATGAAAGTTCAAAGCTTACACTCTCCTAGGTTCATGTTTAGTGAGAGGAGACGTCAACTTATGATCAGATGTAGAGCAGCGGGAAATGCAAACATCATGTTCAGAGATGGAATGATACATTAAAACTTTGTGTGAACATTTACTGTTTGTTATTGAAGCTAAGTTTTATACATTTTATTAAACTTTGTTTTTTTTTTATTTTGTGTCATACATTTCAGATGAAATTATTCAACTTTGATGAAGAAGAAGAAGAAAAGAGGAAAGGAATGTAGATGCTTGAAAATGCATCTTACGTAGGATAAAGGGATTCAAAGTTTGTCCTAGCAATGATGAAAATGGGAGAAGGGCTTCAAAGCAAACCAGAAGCCAACTCCATTTTGAATGATGCCTTCCACAGTTCCGATAAAACTCGGATTGTAAAGCAAACATTACGCACGGTACAAGACATCATGTCGAATCGGGACAATTTGAAAGAAATACACTTCCACGGTTGCTACCTAACCTGCACAGAGCATAAATTTCGGTCATCGGTTCCTCTGGTTGTAGGTTTTGATAATGAAGTTCCATGGTTATTCAAATGTAATGTTTGTTTATGAGATGCTTGTTTTGTTAGATTTGCTAGAATATTTAGGATATACTATTAGAGTTATGGATGTAAAGATGTAAACATTACTGTTTGGGAATGTAATCCAATACTTTTTTTGGTATATGATCATTAGATTGTGAATGAGTTGATTACTATTTGTGAATGACTTACATTGTTTGCTAGGAATACTGACTTTTGATAGTCAAACTATGAACCTATGATAAATGGAATACTGACTTTTGATAGTTAAACTATGAAACTATGATAAATGGAATACTGACTTTTGATAGTCAAACTATGAAACTATGATAAATGGAATACTGACTTTTGATAGTCAAACTATAAAACTATGACAAATGGAATAATAACTTTTGATAGTCAAAATATGAAACTGTGATAAATGGAATACTGATTTTTGATATTCAAAATATGAAACTATGATTCTTGGAATACTGACTTATAATAGTCAAACATGATCAATGGAATACTGACTTTTCTGTTTTGATAAATGGAATACTGACTTTTCTGTTTTGATAAATGGAATACTGACATGTAGCTCACAGAAAACACTTGAAATGAATGAAACAAACATAGCAGATTATAATACCATGTTCATTTATCATATTTTGATAACCAAAACATAAAATATTTAAGTATCATACTAAAAGCCAAAATTAATTTCCATTTTCCGGAATTCGGACTTTTGATAGTCAGAAGAAAGCATTTTTAACATGTACAAACAAAAAACATCCATAAAAGGTAGACACATCAACTAATACTAGTCTAAAATAAGCACATTGTCTTTGGAACTTCCTGGTACACCATGATTTTCCTTCAGCTTTTTGAGCAACAGTCTTTAACTTCTTCTCCTAGTCTTAATTTCTCGAACTAGATTAACCTCTTCAGCAACCTCATCATCTTCACCTTGAGTTGCCTCTTCAACTTAAACTTGTACTTCGACTTCAGCAACCTCAGCAACCCCAACAACCTCAGCAACCCCGACAACATGAATTGGATCTTCCACTTGATTTGGCACTTCTACTTGATTTGGCTCAACTTCTTGAACTGACACTTCTTTAAATACACCTAAATATCTTCCAGGCCTATAAACACACATATGTAATTAATGTAACAAATGACATAAACATAACACAAAAGTCAGAAACTATAAACAAACATATTTAATTAATGTAACAAATGTCATAAACATAACACAAAAGTCAGAAACTATAGTTAGACATATCTAATTGATGTAACAAATTGCAAAAACATAACACAAAAGTCAAAAACTGTATATGATACAATGATTCAACACAGGAGATAAAGAAGAAAAATCGACCAACATTCTTACCTCATAACGATGATTCAATTATTGAATACGATAATTGTGTGTGGCATATAACTTTTTGCGGACGAAGATGAATAGGATTTCACGAATTATAGTATCCGTTATGGGGTTTAGGGTTTATGATATAGATGGTAAGCAGTTACGGGTTAACGGATATGGGTTATGGCTATGGGTCATGGGTTAACGGATATGGGTATTGTTATTGGTTTATTGGTGGTTAGGGGTTAAGTGCTATGGGTGTATGGTTTAGGGGTTAATTATGGGTTATGGGTAACGTTATGGGGTTATTGGTCATGGTTAGGGGTTAAGTGCAATGGGTTTATGGTTTAGGGGTTAATTATGGGTTATGGGTATGGTTATGGGTTTATTAGTTAGGGTTTAGGGTTTAGGGTTTAGGCCACTAAACCCTAAACCCTAAACCCTACATGATCCATATTAATTACCTATTGTCACCAGTCATGGATGGGTCGTAACATGACACTGTAAGCAACTATAAATTGGTGCACATGACCCATAACCCACGGTAATTACCCTTAATGTGAATAGTCATAACGCAATACACGTGACCCATATTGACCCATGTTAATTACCGATTCTCACCGGTCAGGGTGGTAGTAAAACGTTATAAAATTAATTTTTATAATTATATCATCTATATATCTATATATTATATATTAAAGTATATTGAAATTTCTAAATATTGTTAGTTATGCCTTGTAAAAAATTGAATTGTTAATTAATTAGGCCTTGTAGCAAAATTTTTCAAGGTTTTTTTTAAAAAGGCAATTTTTCAAAAATATTTTAATCTTGAAAAAAAATGTAAGTTTTAATTCCTTGGAGCCAAATTGCTGTTGCCGATTCATTTTCGATTTTGCTACATGATGATGAGGAAATGAAAACAATTCAAAATTTTCGTTCTCCCGGCAACCAAAAAGTTAAATCTTATTACAAATTTTTGTCAGTCATGAAGACGTGTTGTATTTATTATATAACAAAAATTGTTTGAAAATTTTAAACTATTACCAGTTCGATTGATTCCTAAACAACTAATTAATATTATTTACCTTTTACAAATCTCAACTCAAGAAATATGGAAATTACTCAAATCTATGATCATGACGATAATCTTGTTAATCAAATTAATGATAACAACCAGTTTGCATATGAATCAGAGGAGTATACTGATGATGAGGCGGAAGATAACAACCTGATTGAAAAACCTGTAGTTAAGAGGGGCATAACCAAGTTATCTAAGTTTCGCAAAGAATATGACAAACCTGGTGGAATAAAGCTTTGTGTAACCTTCGATGTGATAAATAGGTCAGGGCCAAACTAACCATTGTTTATAAGTTTTTTAGGAGACGTGGTTCCAGAAGCAAGAGACATACTATGTGATGAAATCACGGTACACATATAACTTTATCCTTCTGCATTTACATTATGTGCAACTAATTAACAACATTGTGTTGATTATTTTTTGCATCGATTTTTTGATGTTGACGAGAGTCTTAGAAACTTAATAATGCATCGTCATGGTGGACTTCTAAGGAATTTCAGAAGGAAATTGAGACAAACATACATATTGCCTAACCAAAATACACTTTCAAAATTAAATGAAGTCCCGGCGAAGTATAGTGCGATTGTTGAAGTCCAAGACTGGGTCAAATTTGTGAACAAGATTATAATTTGTCATTTTTATTTAAGTCAGCATATTTTTATAATTTTGTGTTTGCATCTAAACACCTAATGATTTTGTGTTGTAAGGAAAAGTCAGATGCAACTAAAACGGCGCGTTCCAAGTCTGTTTATCAGCATACAATGGGACGAGGTGGATACATACATGTCAAAGAGAAAATGGTAAAATGTTATAATTATAATTGATTACGTATTTGATTTGGTTTAACTTTACATTTTGTATGTATTTGATGTTTACAAGATAAAAAATAAAAAAATCCAACCTGATGAAGAACCCCCGCGTTGTATAATGTGGTTAAAAGGAAGGTTAAACAAAGCCGGATAATTTGCAGATGATGAGACTAGATCAGTGGGAGATAAACTTGTAAGTTTTTAGTATCACTTTATGTTTAGCTTCGTATATATAATAATTTATTATTTTCCATGCATTTTTTCTGTGCAGATAGAAATCGAGGACAGATCAAAGATGGAACCTTGCAGATTGATTAGGGCAATGATGCATTGATAGTTGTATTTGGTAAGGAAAAGAGAGGTTATGCAAGAGAAGTTGGAGGTAGAGTAACATACAATAAGTACTTTCATCTTTCTCGAAACAGAAAAGCATCTGATGAAAGAATTGCGTTACTTCAGAGTCATCTCGATAATAAGAGACGCGAGCGTCAAGAAAAGGAAGTAGTAATCTAGAATTTGTCAGACGAGCTGAAAGAAACAAAAGGAATGGTTGATCAACTGGTTGGTCAGTTGAAGGCATAAGAGGAGATGATACGGTCTTTGACATCAAAGGAAAGACATTTTTTGTATTTTACTAACATTTACATTGTGTGTTGCTAACAAATGCAATTCTTAATTTATATTGCAGCTGTATCCAGATGACATTAATCCTAATTAGGAGGGCAGAACACCGTTAAGTGATGATGTTGCATGTGAGATGGAGGCGAGCATTCAGAAGTCTAATGGACTTGCAACTTCTGACAACGAAATAGAAACAGTTGTAAGTAATAAAACATCTACCCTGTATCCCCCTGTGATTTTTGAATTTTACATACATGACTTTTTTAAATAACGTGTTTTATACATATAGGAAAAGTTTAAATCTGCCAGATCTAACAAAAAT
The DNA here is from genome assembly GCA_947179395.2 of Pulicaria dysenterica. Taxonomy (NCBI): domain Eukaryota; kingdom Viridiplantae; phylum Streptophyta; class Magnoliopsida; order Asterales; family Asteraceae; genus Pulicaria; species Pulicaria dysenterica. The sequence goes on from OX359296.1 coordinate 15,222,696, forward strand.
CCTGGATCACAAAGAAACGAGTCTCGACGTCGAGACTCCGAATCGCAAGAAAATATATCTCCACCACTAGTACAAGTATGTATTTCCACATTTTTCATATATTCGATCTTTACTATAATTTATTTTTGATGCATATATATATATATATATATATATATATATATATATATATATATATGATCAGATGATGTGTGTTTGTGTGATCAGCTGTCTTGTTCTATCACTTGATCATTGTGTGTTGTGTAGCTGATCATTTCTTTATTATATTCTATAGTTTTAATAGCTTATAGATCTTAAATTTGTTGCATCAGCGGATCATTTTTCTATCAGCTCATCATTGTGTGTTGTGTAGCTATCTTGTTCTTAACATTATGTGTTTGTGCAGACCACTGATATATTCTTTGGTTTAATTATTTTATGATTCATATATGACAAAAATGAATATTTTTCATGAAATTAAGTGTAAATTGTGGCACTCAAAGGGAACAAGTGTTACCGTATACAAGTCAGCTGGAAAACAAACTCTTCATAACGTACCACATCCAAAGGATTGCTGATATTGTCAGAATTATATATAAAACATATATCTGATATCTGACAATATCTGGTTTAAATAAATAAAATATTGCCAAAATGAGCTTTAAATGTTTTCTTATTTTATTCAAGGCTATTTCAAGTAGACAAAACGGAAAAATGGATAACACGCGTCAAAACGAGAAAACACCGCGCAAAAGACGAAGATTTTCTGAAAAAGGTCATTATGTGCCGCGTACCCTATCCCCTTCCGCGCCGCGTACCTTATCGTAACGAATTCTGTTACAACGAACTGCGAGCTGTCAGGGATTCTTGTCAGGCATCTTTCCGCGCCGCGGAAATAGATCACTACGCGCCGCGTAATATGTGGAACCTCTCCTATAAATAGCAAGCCAAGCCCCATTCTTCCACAGACCTCAACACAACACACTAGACGAACTCAGGCAACTCTAGGGGGCCTTCGGGCTGCTCTGGAGGTTTTCTCGCCTCTTATCCATGTAAATACGTAGTTTGTAGCGTAGGTTTGTAGTTTTTGTAGCTATAGTTGTTTTTCTGTCTTCGGAAACTGTAACATCCCAAAATAGGGCCTAGTTTTACTATATGTTTATATATTTGTACATTGATTTTAATCAATGTGTTTTGTTGCTAAATGTGTTAATTGTTAGTTTATATGTGATAAAAAGGTGTTATGAGAAATAATTATAATAGTATGTAAAATTGGTAAGTTAGTAACCGGTTTTAGATAATGGTTCCAAATATATCCTCATTAGGTGAAACGGGTAAACGAGAAATAAGTTGTGAGTTAAAAAGGGGAACAAAATACCGTGTGTGATTTAATTAACAACCAAAGTCGGTTTGAGGCTTCTTATCCCCTGGAGAAACACAATTCACACACTAAACACACACACAAGCTCGTATACACAAACACCACACTCTTGCCAAAATCAAAGAAGAAGATCAAGAAAGGAGTGTTGATTTTGAGTTGTATATTGGATTCTTTGCTCAAATCACCCTCTACAGCTGAAGTCATCTGAGATTTGTAAGTATTCTGTTTTGATTTCATGTTCTTGAGTCAAGTGCTAAGATGATCCATTTTGAGGGTTCAAAATGGATTATAATGGTTGTTTTTAGTTAGGTTTATGTTAGCAAGGTTGTATTGGTCATAAGTAACATGTAGAAGCATTTGAATCTTGTTTGTGATCGAGTTTTGATGGTTAAAACGCGAAGTTGCAGGTCTGTCCACGAACAGGGACGAACCTTACTGTGCAGGAACTTCCTACGGCCGTAGGGGAATGTTCCTGTGGCCGTAGGGACCCAATTATTTCCTGCGGCCGTAGTAAAATGTTCCTGCGGCCGTAGGAGGGTGCTTTTCAGGATTGTTGGAATTAAGCCTTCTGTGGCCGCAGGAAAAGGTTTCTGCGGCCGTAGTAGGATGTTTTGTGTATTTTGTGTGGTTTACCATCTACGGACGAAGGAACAAGGACTACGGGTGTAGGTACTTAACCTACGGTCGTAGATCATTATTGAACAACTCATTTGGGCGTAGGGATAAGTTCCTACGGCCAAAGGGCTTGGTTTTGTGAAAAGAAACAATACGGGCGTAGTGGGATGCCACTACGGCCGTAGTAGGGTCGGTTGGTCTTCTGCGGCCGTAGGACCTTATCACTGCGGCCGTAGGACCCCTGTCCAGTGTGAATAACTTGTAATTCGAGTTATGTGATAAGTGTTAAGGTGCTAACAGGATTGTGTATGATATGTTAGGCACTTCTGAGGAACCAGAAGATACTGAGCACTACGTTTGCCTACTGTAGCTATTAAGGTGAGTACCGGTTACCCCTAGGTTTCGTGATAAACATGTTATAACCATATTTAAGGTAAGTTACGGTTTATATGTTGTTAATTTTCTATGGTATGAATTGCTATGCGATGATATTAGGCTTGAGTAGGCCAATCATGTTATAACTTGTAATATGTTGATACTATGGCTTTTTGTAGGCCAATATGTTATGTTATGGCTTTTTATAGGCCAATGTGATATGTTATGGCTTGAGTAGGCCAATATGATATGTTATGGCTTGAGTAGGCCAATATGATATGTTATGGCTTGAGTAGGCCAACTATGTTATGATGCGGCCAGAGTCGGCCAATACGTGTTCGTGCCGGCACTTTGTTGCTGTCTGAGGTACGGTGATTTGCGGCCGCAAATCTGGGTTCTGCAGAACCTACGTGCCTCAGCTAGGGGCTCTCAGTTTACTGATCTCCCCGCTCGTTAAAGGGGCTCTCACCAGACTTCCCCGCTCGTTAATGCAATGGTGGACTGCTACCCGCTCCCCCACCAGCGCGCTATTATGGATGTGTTCGGTTTCCCCATTTTGGATCATTGAGCCGGGTTCGCAACCCTGCAAGACATGACTCCTCCTAGCGACCGGAACATCGCTAGCTGTTTGGATAGACTTGTTTGCTTTCTGTGATACCTTCTGCATGCTATAACATCTTTGTTACGATACTTATGTTTAATCGTTACTCACTAGCTATTTATAGCTAACCCCTCCTTTCATGTAAACCACCCATGTGCAGGTATATAGTTGATCGTGAGGAAGGGTGCCATGCTATGGTTATTTCATTGGTAATTTTGTGGGGAACACTTCTTGCTCTTGCTTTTGTTTACTCTTATGTTTAATAATGGTCGGCCGATATTGGTAACACCGTTGGGTATTTTGTTAAAATTTATACTACAATTTGTATAATTAGTTAGTTAAATACTTCCGCTGTGTTTGTTAAACGATATCTTTTGGTTAAACAATTGGTGTCTTAATTATATTTTGATAATTAAACTTCTGAAAACCCGTGGCGTTACAAGTTGGTATCAGAGCCTTGGTTTGAGGGAATTGGGTACTTTGAGGAGTATTCAATCTCAAACCCAGGCCCGACCATTATTAAGTGTTCCCTGGGTGGTATTGGGGAGTGATGAGCGTTATATGTTAATTGTTATATGTTAGAATAGTACTGGTATGTAGTAACTGTTAGATTACTAGAGTTATAGCTAGTTCTCTTGTTTTGGTATAGAAACTAAATCAAATGGCTAGTTCCTCCGGTAACCAAGAAAGGGATGCTTACATTCGTCAGTTAGAGACTTAACTGAAACAAGTGAACGATCGAGAGTCACTACAAATCGCTCACGAAGTTTCTAAATCCGCTGGTTATAAGAATTTCATGAGCTGCAAGCCTCCTGTTTTCAATGGTGTAAGTGATCCTTTTGTTGTAGAAACATGGATTAGAAATATGCGAAATGCTTTCGAGTCCAGTGAGTGTGAAGAGAAGAAGAAAGTCACCTTTGCTAGACAAATGTTACGGGATCGTGCACTTACCTGGTGGGATACGGTTGTGAGTGTCACACCGCCAGAGGTTTTGGATGCCTTAACCTGGGAAGATTTCTTGAAAAAGCTCCGAAAGAAATACTGCTCAGATTATGATATGCAAAAGATTGAGGATGAATTTTGAGCTCTTCAAAAAGGCGATAAACCCGTGGAGGATATGATATCGAAATTTTCTGATAAGATGAAGTTTGTTTCTTATCTGCTACCGGACGAGAGAGAAAAGATTAGCAAGTTTTCTAATGCCTTACCTGTTGAATACCGATCTGCTGTGAGGTCTGCAGCAACACTGGATGCAGCATTTGATATAGTTCGGCAGACCGAGGACGATTATCGACAAAAACCGAAGGCAGAACCACAACAACAAGGAGGAGAGAACAAGAGAAAGTTTGAACAGTCATCTGGTAATAGGAGAAGTGATAGTGGATCTGGATATAGGCCAAGTGGTAATTCGTCTCAGAAATTTGGGAGCTGGGACGTGATTAGATGCGGTAGGTGTGGAACAAAGGGTCATCAGACTCATGACTGCCGGTTTACAGGAAATGTTTGTTATAGGTGTCATAAGCCTGGTCATAGAATGTCTAATTGCCCTGAGTGGCAAAGTTCGGGTACTTGTGGTTCGTCTGGAGCAGCGGGTCAGAAAAAGAAAGGTGCCCCAAGTGCTCAGGGGAGGGCCTTCCAGATAACTACAGACAAGGCAAAGGATGCAGGTGAATCGAGCGAATCTGACGAACGAGACGATCATGATATCTGTTTACTGTAGTCTTTAGCCTCTCAGATGATGCTGATGCGCTTGAGCTTGGGTAGTTTTGTTGTAACTGTATTAGTAAGTTTAAGAATCGGTAGTTTTGTGTTTGTAATGTTGTGAATTATTGGTTTTGTAAAAAGGGTGTAAGTGTCTGTTCTGTGGGTACTGACTCGTGTAAAGTAAGGTTTGTTAATATCAAGCAGTAATAGTTGTTAATTATGTTTTTGGAGTTATTACTGATACTGATGATATTAGATAAGATATTCACTCTAGTCCGTGAAATATAATAAGAGAGTGGTACTCGTATAAGCTTGTTGTTTAAAGTGTAAAAGATAAGCTAAGGAAGTAATCAATACATCCGAATAAAAAGTGCGAAGATATAGTTAGAATACTAAGGAGTGAAACTTAAACGTTTGTTAAGAAAGTATGTGTAAAGTGAAGTTGTATTTGTTACGAGTGTAACCAGTATGGGCACGACTCTTTGGAATGTCCTAACTAGTTAAAGTGTTGTGTAAATGTCGAAAGGATAGTAGAGGTTGGTTAAGTAGGTAAAGTGGACGTGTTGTCTAACCATGAAATAGTCGCGTGTAGTTCTTTTAGTCAAGTGAGAAGTGTATGAGTAAAATGTGTACGTGTTATGTACTGTAACCTTGCAGTTAGTAAAATAAATGGAGTTATGTGTTATAGCATCAACTGTAGCTGTTATTCAGTGTTGGGTAATTGTGGTAACATATGATTATGTGTATGATCGAGGTTGGATTCCGAGGACGGAATCCTCTTTGAGGAGGGTAGATTTGTAACATCCCAAAATAGGGCCTAGTTGTACTATATGTTTATATATTTGTACATTGATTTTAATCAATGTGTTTTGTTGCTAAATGTGTTAATTGTTAGTTTATATGTGATAAAAAGGTGTTATGAGAAATAATTATAATAGTATGTAAAATTGGTAAGTTAGTAACCGGTTTTAGATAATGGTTCTAAATATATCCTCGTTAGGTGAAACGGGTAAACGAGGAATAAGTTGTGAGTTAAAAAGGGGAACAAAATACCGTGTGTGATTTAATTAACAACCAAAGTCGGTTTGAGGCTTCTTATCCCCTGGAGAAACACAATTCACACACTAAACACACACACAAGCTCTCGTATACACAAACACCACACTCTTGCCAAAATCAAAGAAGAAGATCAAGAAAGGAGTGTTGATTTTGAGTTGTATATTGGATTCTTTGCTCAAATCACCCTCTACAGCTGAAGTTATCTTTGGAGTAAAAACAAGAGGGAATTAAAACCATAATCTATACGGCTATACTTAAATTTTAAGCTTTTAAGCAAATTTAAAAATTATAACTATATATATCAATATGGCTATACCTAAATTTTAAACTTTTAAACAAATTTAAAAGTCAGAACTATATTCGTACTAATAACCTATATCTATACGACTATACTTAAATGTACAAAACTATAAAGATCATTATCTACGCTAAATTTATTTGCACTTCTTCCCTCAAAGTGTATGTGAAACAATTTGGTGTGAAAAATTAATTTCTACACATAATTAAAAGGACCTTTTTTTTAATATTTTTTCTATATAAAGTACAAGCCACTTGGTATGTAACATCTTAACTACACTTCTTTGTTAAAAAGAAAATAATATTTGGCCTTCATCTGGATTATAGAATAGATAACTCTGATAAGAAAGACAAAACAAAATATTTAATGGGCAATATTTTAATATTAAGTGTGGTTTTTTTAATTTAACGACAGAGTCATTATAGTTTTTTAATTCTTTATGACATAAGCACTATACTTATTTAAGACTAAGCATACAAAAAGTCGATGGTTTGTTTGTCAAACATAGGAGTTAAAGTACACATGTTATCCAACATTTATGTGTTTGGATCAGGAAAAATAAATTATCCACCGGCTTAATTAGCATCTAAGTTGTACGTCTCTTTTTATATTAAGTCAACACTACATCATGTTTTATCTTTCTTTCATTTTACTACTAAGGAAAAGCTTATCTTTTTACCCATTTATCATTATCTCATATTTGTATATTAAAAAGTGTGACGTGATGTGTGTGAAATAGATTGAGAGAGCCCTCTATGACTTGGTATATGATGGTAAAAATATATCGCTAAGCAAGGGTGAGTATACTACAACAAATATGTTATGTCTTCATGTGAGCATAAAAGAATTTTAAGTGTTGTCATGCTTATAATTATGAAAAATAATTAAAAAAATAGAGATTATTAGAAAAAGAAAAAACTCTAGTAGATCTAAAAAGGAAAAAAAAAACTATATTTAAGGATAAATTATGCATCAATCCTCTATTTAAGACTTCAGTTAACCATTTTTGTAAGATGAATTGAAAAAGAAACATAAAACAACTTATATTATACATGCACACATACTATAATTTGGCGGGTTTAGTTTTAAAAGTATAACGAAGTTGTTACTTAGTGTTATTGTGTGTATCCAACTTTTAAATCTATCATTTAATATACTCAACTTACCAAAGCTACCATTTTATATATTGGAAAACTTGTCACACAAGTTGCAAGTAATTTTTTAAATTTTGATTTATTTGTAAATTCTACATCACTAATCATTATTATTGTCTATACTAAAAGAAATTAAAACGAATATAAAATAATTGTAGTTCACAATCAACATCTCGTTTCACAGAAGTACTTGTAAACAATCATTTAGTCGAAGTACACTGTGAATTAAAAAAACAACATTAAAACTACATCTACGTAAGAAATTTTCCAAAAAGAAATGATATCAGTCTCTATACATTCAATACTAAAGTATCACCTGATGGCCTACTCGGCAGCGCATTTCTCCTCATAAGGAAAGTAAATTAAGCTATAAATAGTTCTAGACTCATAGGAATTTCAATCAGAGATGGTCCGGGATGTTACCCTTGGTTTACCTGTTTATATATTCAAAACTAACTGAAATTTTGGGAATGGATGCATCAAATGTTAATGTCTTTAACTTTGTTCCGGTGAAGCTTTCGGGAAAAAGCAACTACCTTGTCTGGAAGATGCAGATGTTATGTCTCATTGGAAGTATAGGTTTGGAGCTTGAAGATGCATTCTATGAGATCTATCACTTCGACGGACTGGTCAAAGGCTGGATTCTTGGTTCAGTTGATGAACATATACTCTTGCGCGTCATAGATTATGAATACGCAATAAGGGTTGGAAAATAGTCAAGAGAAGTTATTTGCTCTTTGATTCATTCGGATTTCTGTACACAAAGTCTGAAGACGTTTGTGGGCTATGCGAGGCCTTAAGAACAATATTCACAGCCGGTTGTTGCCAGAAATCGTCCTGTTAATACTTGGTAAAGCTAATTATAACCAAAAATGCAACTTCGTTACTACTTCTAATACAGAATCTTAATTATCAACTCAATCAGTCTTTCAAGTGCAGTCCCTATAGATGTACTTTATCCAATATATCAGTTGATTCATCTCCTTCTATTGGTGCTTCTTTTCCCCTTCTTTGTGTTATACTTCTTGCAATGGAAGGTTTTGGCAATTGTTGGTTAGACGATTGTATCGGTTTTGAAGTAAAAATTAATAATAAAATCACAAAACTAAGTAAAAAACTAATTCAAGCTACAAAGCAACTTCCAAAACTCATGGTGATACTAACTTCACCTATATGTTGTTGGTGGAATACATTGATTGATTGCTATAACTTCCACATCAAATTTTAATTAAAAATTGAAATATACACCTCTCACTCTCTCAGTGACCGCCTCGAGCCGCACCCCGCACCACCGTTACCGCCATCCAACTATATATAATTCGAAGATGATACAATCAGAGAGCCTCTAGCATGCGGCAACATCGGCTGCTTGTGCTGTTGACCCGACAACCCTCTTCACGCCACCCAAAACCGCCTCCTTGTAGTAATCGTCTTCCACCTTGTTTAAAACTTCCTCCATGACCTCGGAATCAATGCCGCCAGACACCACCAGCCGCCCCATGATCTCTCCAAAGTTATTGGGTGCTTTTGGTAGATCGATGGCGATATCATCCAACAATGATCCATACTTGATGCACCCACTTACTAAGTCGGGTTTCATGAGAACCTTCTTTGAAAACAAATAGTCAAGAAGTTCGGTAACGGGTTCAACACACGGTGGGCTTTTCTCCAAGGCGAGTGAAATGGCTTCCTTCACAAACTCAGGATGGTAGTCCCGGGAATTTAATTCTTCTAGACACAGTAACGCTTCATCAAGTATACGAACACTGAAATATTCTTCAAGAAGCGAGATCGCTTTTTTCTTGAGTTCATCAATACTCTTTGCTCCTGGTTTGGATGGACTTGGAACCGATGGTTGAAAAGATTCTGTAGTGTTCGTAAGGCTCGGTGAATGAACAGGTGCGGCGGAGGCACCACCACTGCCGCCTTGTACTAGGGCACTAGATCTACCACTAATGAAGCCGCCACTACCTTGAGGGAGAAATCTTTGATTCACAGATGGTGTCTTTCCAAGCAATGGTGGCTGAGCTCCTCCTCTTGGCATTGACCGGAACCTCGGGACCTCCCAGTTATCGTTATCGACAGCAGACATGCCGGGCATGCCGGGCATTCGGGTTCCCGGCAACCCGGGCATCATGCCGCCGCCACCAGGGCGATTCAGAGGGAAGCCGCCAGGGGCGAGTCCTCCGGCTTGTGCTCCAGCAACCATTACACGGTTGTTTCTTAGACTTGCAGTAGAACCAGGACGAAGTCCCATGTTCTTCTCTGCTTCGTTATGTATCTCTGTAATTGTTTTGGCTGTAACCTACAATCATATTTAACACACTGATGATAAATAAAAAAATCTAAAATGTAAAATAAAAATAAAAACTCCAACCCCTTTGACATGTTACCCAACCTTACCAAACCGCCCCCGTCACCACATCTACAGAAGAAATTATAACAAGAATAAGATAGTGATGAAAAGACGAATACCTCTTCACGCCTGGGAACCCAGTTATTTGAGCGGAGATCAATAACATCACGAACCATAAACCTCAAACGTGGTGCGAGCTGTTGGTTTGTAGACAGCTCCTTTAATGTGCGAAAGTAAAGATCATTTATTCGCCTGGATTTTGGGCTGTCATCAAGTTTTTTGCCTGTGGTCTGGAAAAACTGGCATATTGCCTCTACATTCTCCTCTGCTGGACAAATTGTATTGTCTGGTCCTAAAAGCTCCTGATTCCACAAACCATAACCACACAAAAAAAAGAAGAAGAAAAGCATCATGTTAGGGGCTGTTTGTTTGCTGCTTAATGGAACCATTCAGCACTAAATGCTGAATCGTTCAGCATTCAGTATGTTTGATTGCTGCCTCTGAACAAAGAATGTGCTGAATATACAAGTCTGCTAAATCATTTTACCTTAAAGTACATTCTGAATCATTAAGCACCAAGTATTTTATGCTAATACTCATTCTTTCACTCGTTGTCTTGTTAAACAATCATATATCTTATAATATAATATATTGTATTAAGGTTAAAATGGGAATTTGCATAGCATGTCACATTCAGATGCAGATTCATTAAGAGCCTTTGAATTATTCAGACCACATAATCATTTAGTGCTTAATCATTCTATTTTAACAAACAACCTTTGAATTAGTCACAGGTGGCCATTTTAAGAAGAGTTGGTTTCAAAACGATTTTAACAAAATAGCTAAAAAAGAAACAAGTCAATAGGTTGAAAGTCGTTAGTAAATATAATCTTTTTTTTATTATAAAATTTGTATTATTATTGAAGGTATTTTACCGACTCAAATAGTAAACAGGATCCATAACGGGATAGTTTTACTAAAGAAAAAATATGAACCTGAACAATGTGATGAACAATCTTTTCAGGTACCATCTTCTGTTTCAAAAGCTCACCAATCAATCTGATGTTTCCAAGTATACGAAGTTTAACAATTCTTTCTTTATCTCTACGCTCAGACTCTTGATCGATGGACGTCATCTGCCTTATTTCTTCTCTCATTTTATCAGCACCTTCAAAAGCCTCCTGGCAGTTATTCAGCAACACACGCTTGAACGTGATTTCTTTTCCACCAGGCTCATCGGATGGAAATGGGGGGAGTTTCCCGTTCAGATCTGAACACAACTGAGCATACATGGGGCAAAATGTAGGCTCCAGAACAGCTTTGTCAAATATCAAGGATATAACGCCCTGTATCATTAAAAAGAGGTAACAAGATTATCCTAATGTCCCGCTCAATATTTAAAGATAACACCAGGTACGAAAATTAAAGGGCAAATTGCATTAAAATACAATGAACTTTATCTTAGTTACCAATATATACAATCAACTTTATTTTTTTTTAAATAATATAACCAACTTTTGTAATCCTCACATTCTATGCAACTTGTTGTATATTATGGAAGTTATGACAAAGTTCATTGTATACAATGGTAACTAAACAACAGACACATAAAAAAGTTGCTTGCATACAATGAGAGGATTATGAAAGTTAATTGTATTATTTTTAAAATTTTAAAGTTGGTTGTATATAATGGTAACTAAGAAAAAGTTCAGTGCATTTCCATGCAGTTTGCCCAAAATTAAATATATACACGATAACAGGAGTGTTTAGATTTTGTTTTGTGGAACTGAGTATCTGATTCGTTTTTTAGAGTTTGAATAAAAAAGCTTCTGATTATCAGTTACTTAACCCTGTATATCAGATTTGGCAACAAGAAAACACATCCAAAAGAAATTTTTAAGCCCATTTATGCTGCTAATTATCTGAATCTGAGTAATCAGAATCACATTATCACTTTTGAATCTTAAAACACAAACATTGCCTAAATAAGTAACATATGTGGTAGATGAGAACCTTTAATATATCAGTTGTTGTGATACCAGAGTCGATAAGTTGGCCTTTGAGAAGATCAAACTTCTCAGGAGTCAGCTTGTTTAAGATACTGAAAAATGCAAGCAAAGTCAACCATTGTCAAATACAAGAACAAAACCATGAGTTCTAAATAGTGTTGTAAAAGTCAGCCTAGGCGGCCGACTAGTCGGCGCCTAGGCGAGTAGGCGGTAGGCGGCCATAAACCTTAGAGAATAATGGCTACTCGGACTTATTCCTCGGTTTAGGTTAAAGTTGGGGCTAGGCAGCACTAGTCGGGTCTAGGCAGAACTAGTCGGCTCTAGGCGGCCAGGCGGTCAACGAAGCCATTTTTTTTTTTTTTGAATTTTTCATTAACCGCATAGGGATACTTCATATTTCATTATGTCTTAAGTATAACTTTGATATTTTCATTATTTAGAATTAATAATACATAGTTCACACTTTGATATTTGATTAGTATTGGATACTTCAAAATTCGAAAGTGTTTTGAACTAGTATTTGATGTTTTGAATAATTATATTAGTACTTCTAAACAAATTTATTGAATCCTATGAATATTATATTTATATTTAAGTATTTTTTAACATGTATATATAATTTTGAAACTTATATGTAAAAATTTCCAATCCAAGTACTCTCCGCCTAGGCCGAGTACTCGCTACTCCCCGCCAACCGCCTAGCTCCAGCCTAGCGAGTTTTGCAACATTGGTTCTGAATTGTTAAAGATAAAAGCAGTAGCTTCATGATGGTTTACCCTTTGACCGTCTTCAAGACACGGTCCTTCTCAGAAAGAGTCCCCTTGCGAGCTGACCAGGGCACCTCAGCTTTGATAAGTGTAGGAGTAGGGCCACTCTGTCAACAAAAATTTGAGATAGAGAGAACCAAGTTAATAAATTGTTATAATAAAAACCAAAAGGTGTCAACAAAACCTCTAAAAGCATAAAACACAGCACAACCCATGCATTAACAATTGAAATTGACTGCAAATTCATCATTAGGAAGCAGAAAATGACCGCAAAATCTAAAAAACAGATTGAAAAATGAAGGCGCACTAATGTTATGGAGGATTTGTATAAAAAAATGTTATCTTCACAAAAAATAGTAAATTACTTAATTACCCCTTGGTTAGATGAGATCTGTGCTTGCTTTTCCCAAGGCCTCTCTTCCACAGGATTAGGACCAGAAGGTCCAGAACGACCACGCCAGTCACGATTATCAGGCTCTGAGTAACGTGCCTGAGACACATTTGGCAGCTGCAAATAAAAATCATCATATCATCAATGGAGAATATAATGTAGTAACAGACTAAGTGACAAACTAGTGGGCCAAACATATTCTCTGATTAATGGCAATAAAAATTTAAAATAGATTATAGGTATGAAAAATACTTACACTTGCTTCTGCTTTCGTCCAGCTTTGGTCTTCATCAAAAAACTCAGAATCAACTTCTTTTTTTACTTTAAGTATCTCCTCAGGGACATCTACAGCCTACTCAGAATAAAAGACCAACTTATCAAATTGTAAATAAGGAGTTAAAAATTTAAAACGCTGGTCCAAAACCTCCTACCTTTGGTACAGCTTATTGGATTCTGATTATAAAAACTAGTGTGGTAATCAGATGAAAAAGAAACAAAAATTCAAAGAAATGGCAGAGCAGGCAAACCTAAGATATATGACTCTCCATTAAAGTCCAAAGAAAACAATGACTAGAGCAAAGTAAGAATTTTTTCTGAAAAAAGTAGAGGTGAAGTTTCGACCCATTGATTAATGTACCAGTAAATTTGATATATGGTTTATGCCTACCAAGTCGAATGCGCTGATTTAAAAAAATGCTAAAAGATAAATGGGTCGAACAGATGGAAAATACCCTAAGGTGTATATAAAAGTTACTGATATAAAATAGCTTGTTTAATCAATTATTAGCATTTTGACTACTAAAAAATGGACAAAATAAAAGAAATATAGTTACGGGTCAACACAACAAAGCCTAACATGTTTCTGTTTTTAACCTCATGAAAAAACAGACTTGTTTCAACCTAAACTAGTTTTGACCCGTTACCCGTCCAGTCTATTTGCCAGCTTTGGTAGAAAACGTAAAAAGGACTCCATTATATCATAATGAAATACATAAAACAAAGCAGCAAGGCCATCAAGCAATAAAATCAAAAAAGAATTATGCAAGCCTACACATTAGTTTCAGAAATACCTCTCTAAGTTGTAGCAGCTGGTCTCTGGTATAACGAACAAGTTCGTGGACTTCAAAGCGAGAATCACCGGTCTAAAAATTAAAAGAGAAGGATAAAGGGATTAAAAACTTTACCAAATGCCAAAAAATACAACCATTAAGAAACTAGGCTATCAAAGATGAAACATCTCAATAGAGAAATACTAAAAAAAATGCTTCGTGCATCAACATGTACATTAGTTCACAGTTTTTAAGTACCACAATCTTTTTGTGATACCCGCGTGTAATAGCCCATCTTATATCATGAAATATTACAACCGAAACATATTTCCATTCACGAGACAAGAATTATGTTAATCTTACTTAAAGAAGATATTTGGCACATATGTTCAAAGAATCCTTTTCCATATATAAATGAACGTCGAACATGCTACAGAATTGGATAGAAAGCAAAGCATGGTGTAGGCTTATGACACCTAGGAACAAACAGAAATGCTTTGTGCATTAATATGTACGTTAGTTCACAGTTTTAAGTACCACAAACTTTCTGCAGAACCTACCTATGGTGGCCTGTCTAATGTCACACAAACTTATACCCAAAACATATATGAATGACCCAAAAGAACTATGTTCATCTTACTTAAAGAAGATATTTGGCACATAAATGCGAAGAATCCTTTTCCACATAAGAAAGAATGTCGAAAATGCACAGAAAGCAGTTACAATACCTAGGAACAAAAAGAATGAAGTGGTATGTAACTAATTGACATTGACCAAAAGCATATCATCATTACACCAAAAATAAATGATAAACACCAGGAGAATATATCAGCCGGTTTCTTCATGGGCATAGATGTTACATGAATACCCACCTTTTACTGTTTCATCCTACATATCACTTCATCTCCAATTATCCATATTCACAGGAAGAAGAAACTTACTCAATCAGCCAAGAAATAAGACATTAAATTAACCTCATGAAATTCCCTATCACAGTCACAAGCTTTAACGAACATGGTTCAAGGAAGATAACAATACTTTCGTATTACTATATTAGCATCTTAAACCAGAATAACTCCCCAGATAATACTCCATGAACACCAAGTTTAAAGATATTATTTAATGGGTTAGGATCCTCTCATGTTTGGGTCAAACACGATCTATCATGTTCTCTCACAAACATGAGAGTGGGTCCCTTGTTTTAGTCAAATATGGGTCCCCTTTGTAGGACTCACTCTCATGTTTGTGAGAGAACATGATAGATCATGTGTTGACCAAACATGAGAGGATCTTAACCCTTATTTAATATATCAGGTCATAAGCCTAGATATATAGAAGTAGAACTCCAATCTGGAACTGTAACACAAAATAACAACCTTTTCCTTTTTGCCAGGTAGTTAGCTGGTATCCTACAGAAACAAAAGAAAACAAGGGGTGGAAGAAGAAGAAAAAAGGAGAGCTAACAATAGACAAGTCCAAAGCACGAAGCTTACTGCTAGTTCTTATCTTCTTGATATCATATCCAATTCTCAAGTGGTTTCTGTGCTCTGTTACTTTGATCAAAAGAAGAAAAAACCCTCTTTCTTCAGTAACAAAAACCAAATACCACCAGAAACCAAAACCTTAAACCTTTAGAGCGCCAACAATATTGTATCCCATACCAACACAAAGACTTTACAAACAAAGACGTTTATCACAAGGTATCCAAAACACTGTCACCACTTCGGACCCCCTTGGACCACATGCAGACCGAGAATATAAATACACAAGTCATCACAACTTTAGTAATCAATAATTCAATATATCTTCATAAAACATAGCACTATTAATCCAATCTAACAGGTCACTAAACTAAAACTAGAGCTTTCATGTATTAAGACAGCATATTTTAGCATTGAGTCATCAAATACAAAAGCCACAAAACAAGATTCTCACATTCAACTACATGCATACGTATATATACAGACACACCAACTTAGCCACTACCTGACACGCAGAAGAATCAGTTTGACCAACAATTACACAACCAACCTGTATATATGTACATACATATAAACATATCATGTATACGTGGGAGGATTCATTTAAGAGTCGTTCCTATTGCGAAAACCAATGGGTTTCACTAATGGACTCCTCAATAAATCAAACCTCGTTAAATATATAAATAACCAAACCACCCGAGTTATTAATAAGCATTAATCATAGTTACAAATTGTTATCGCGTTTGAGTATTAATAGTGGTTCTCACTTCTCCCAATTTATAAGTATGTATGCAAATTGCAAGAACGAATGAATGGAGTTCATGAAAATATATTACAATATAGATTATGATGACAAATACAAATAACAATTACATGAATAAAGCTCAATAAGAAAACAAAAAAACAGCTTTAACATATAAACCCTAAATTCAATTACGTTATAAATTCAGGTAACAACCTTGAAGGTGGCGAGAGAAGGAGCGCCAGCACCGCCATGAGGACGAAGGATTGGAAGGTCAGATGATGCAAACACTGATGAATCGAAACGAGGGCCAGAAAATCTTCCTCGATTACCACCACCAGGTCTTAAGCTTATTGTCGTTTGATCAGCCTGCATACCTCGAATTGTCTATCCTTAATTTTCTCGAATCCGGCAGTATGGAATCAGTTTAAAGGAGAATCAGCGATGAACGAGCAACGCTGAATCTACAGAATCAAGGAATTGATATTTATATTTATAATCTTGAAATATGGAAAGATAGGGTTTTCTTTAGGAAGAGAGAATTGGGGGAAGGAGCTTTCTCTCTCCTGTCGGAAGTGAGAGAGAGTGAGAGACAGGATGAGAGGGACACTTCAATATATTTGATGAACCAATGGTTACAGAGTTAAAATTTCGGGTTAAGTTATAAATCGTGTTTTTATTAAGACTAATTATAGGATAAATATTCTTATCCTCAATATTTTCGTAGATAAGCGTTATATTAAATAGATATTTACATCTTAAATATACTTATAAAATGTTCAACATAGTTGATACTTAATTCATAGTTCCGAGACTAATTTTAGCTTTAAAATCAGCCACATCAATAATCCAGATTGAATTTAAGAATTTTGGACGGAGTGACATTTTCGTAATTTACCTGTGATTTTTTACAATCACATGTAATTATATACTGAATCACATGTGATTGTATATTAAGATTTCAGGACTATATTTTTTATATTGACTTTATTGAACACAACCCATACTTATCTATTAAATTCGTATAAATTATAAACTTTAAGGATTGTAACACTCTGAAATAGGGCCTACTAGTGTGTGGTTGTACCTTGTGTTTTAGTAATTGTACCTTGACTTTAATTAAGTATTTTAGTTGTTAACAGATGTTATTAGTTGGTTAAAGTGGATGTGTGAGGTCTTAGATGAAAGTGGAGATTAATATGTAAAAGTTATAAAGTGTTAAACGGTTTCGCGTAATGATTCCGTAGATATACTCGTTAGTTGAAACGGGCTAGCGTGTGTTAAATTGTTAGTTGAAAAGGGGAATAAAATACCTCGTGTTTAAAATAAACACCCCTAAGTCGGTCCTTGTTCTCTTCTTATGCCCTGAGTTAGACAAAAACACCTACAAACACACACTATCATACGTACACATATACACACTCATTTCTTGGAGCTTTTGAAAGAGAAATCAAAGAAATCAGTAGCAAGGGAGCTTTATAACTGGATTCAAGTGAATATTGTGATGTACTTCATCTTGTTGTAAGTGTTTTTAAGCTAAGAACCCTAGTTCTTGAAGTATAGAGAAGAGATGACCCAATTTGATGGATTCAAGTGGGTTGTGATGTTTGTTTTGTGTCAAGTATGAGTTAGTAAGTTCATATGTATGTTAAAAGTGATGTAAAAACGCTTGAAAATGGATTCAAGTTGATTTTGTGTCAAAAAATACGGATTCCAGTGGCTGTGCTCGAACAGAGCAAGAATCTGCTGTGAAAAGGGTGCTTGCGGTGGCAAGGAAAAGTCCTTGTGGTCACAAGGGTCTTTGTGGTCGCAAGGGAAAAGCCTTGTGGTCTCAAGGGTCCTTGCGGTCGCAAGGAAATCCCTTGCTACTGTAAGGGGGTATTTTTAAGAAAAGCCCTTGCTGCCGCAAGGGGGTGTTTTTCAGAAAAGTTGTCAGTTTTGTTGTAATTTGTGTATTGAGGCGTGGGATGTTTCGTGCAGCTGTAAACTAAGGTGTTTGTGGGCGCAAGGCATGTACCTTGTAGTTTACCATCTACGGACGATGGAAATGGCTATTTGGGTGTAAGCGCAAGCCTATGTCCCGTGTTGGTATATTGTGTGACTTGTGTTTAGACCTGTAAGTGTTACGTGTAAGTGATAACCAGGTCTGTATACGATGTGTTAGGTGATCCTGAAGAACCCGAGGACACTAAGCACTATATCTATCTCTCGTGAACTCCAGGTGAGTACCGGTTTCCCATAAGGCTCAATAAGTGACGCTAACTGTAGTTTGTTGTAACATGTTGCAAATTGTGGTATGACACGTAGATTATGTAATGCTTGTGTATTGTAGGACCCGATACGGGTCAGTTGTTGCATGTTGTGCCTGTTAGTTTGTCGAAGTGCGCACTCGATGTATGTTATGCCATGATATAATACGATAATGAAATAAGTTGTTATGATATATGTTAATTGTAGAGATGCATGTAAACTGTGGCACTCGACATGGGTCATACGTAAAAGTTAGTTGTATGAAAACTATAGTTACAAGTGGAACGTAGTTAATTGTGATTATTGTGGTTAAGTGTAATTGTGGAACGCGTCCGGACAATAAAGTGTGGCTTAAGATAAAGTGTGGCTTAAGGAAGTGTGGTAGTGTGGCCTATTGAAGTGTGGTGAGTTGAGGACATCTGTTCCTTGGCGTGAGTTGTGGGGATCTTGGCCTATGGCTGGATCTACGTAGCTCTGTAACGCACTGGGTGGACTGCTCTTCGCTCCCCCACCAGTGCGGTTGGTCGTGGCTGATTCCCCAGTTAGGGACGTTGAGCGGGACTTGCAACCCTGCGAGACATGACCCGGCTGACTCGTCGGCGCACCGCGATGTGATAGGATAGCCTTGTGTGTTGTTCCTATACGTGATAGCATGCTTGTTGATACTTATGTGCTACCTGTGCTCACTAGCTAGTTATAGCTAACGGTGCATAGTTTCCCTTTTTACACGTTGTCGTTAGATGGTCTTGTGAGGCGGGAACTTGTCGGGTATTGTAGATATCTTTTGGGAACACTGGTTGTTGTAATTGCATTGTAGTCGTTGGTAACGCCTGTTAGTTTAGACTTGGAGTCTTTTGTTGTATGTTCGTTGTTAATATTAATCCTTTTGTAAATGGTGGTTACTTCCGCTACATGCTTTTGACAATTGTGTTTAAAAAGCTAAAAATTTTCCCTAATTTTAAGCTCGTGAAACCCGGCGTTACAAGGATGATATGGAAAGATAGAGTTTACTTCTCCGAAATGTATTAAACTATACCTCAAATGTTAATGTGTGTATCCACCCTTCAAAAATATTATTGTGTGTATCAAACTTTCAAAAATTGTTTCATTGTGTGTATTAAACTTTCTATTGTATGTACTAAACCTAAACTTTTTTTGCTTTTTTAAATATAATCATAATACATACAATAACAATAAATTAAAAGTCAGATACACACAATAACATTTTAAATTTGATACACAGATTAACATTTGGGATATTGTTAATACATTTGGGATATTGTTAACGGCAAGTTATATAATTGATATATTATTAATAAGACATATATCATGAATCTAATAAAAAGATATATGAAGTCATTTAAAAAAAAAATTCAATACAAATGTATGACACCTAAAGTTTTTACTTATTGTAAATTAATTCATCTAAAGTTGAAAGATTTATTCTATAAGTGGAATAACGCGATCACATTTTATAATTATTTTTCAAGTTGTTATTATATAGAGAGAATGAGAATATTTAAATTGTTGTTTGATTTTGGCCAAGTAAATAATTAGCAAAATAATGATCTTTCAATATCAAACCCGTCTTGTTTACTTTATTACATTCCGAGAAGGTAGTGTAATACCCATGTTAAGGATGTTATTTGCCAAGCAAGACAATTAAGGGGTATATAAGTAAAAAAGATGAAAAGTATAATGATGTCGTAGCAAATAGATGCTAAAAATGTATACAAGAAAATTATTGTATGCATTTTGGAAAGTTAAACAACTAGTATAACATTATCTAAAAATTCTTATTAAAGAAAAATGATTGTTATATTTATCGACTCATGACATAAGCACATACAATATTATTTGGTATACTATTTATGGTTATTATATGTGTTTTATAAATAGTAAAAAGTTGTTACCGCAAGATAGTTTTCCTACTTCATAATGTTGCTATATATAGTAGTGCAAAATTAATCAAATACTCCGGAAGAGCTTTAGTAAATTGTCACCAGGAAAACTATAAAAAGTCATGATACACTATTTTCTTTTGCATTCTTTTACACAAAAATTAATAAAATTAAATCATATGTGGTCTTAAACTAGAAGTTTATTGACCTTGATTATTTTATTGAATGACATATAGAGTATCGTGAGTCAATAATGATGTGGAAATACAAAGAACCATAAGCTTCTTCAAAGTAACAATTTTGTATATTTTGTTTGCTTGCACGGAAGTTGATTTATAATCAATAACTATATATAAAGTTGGAACAATTGCTTAATTTTCCTGAAAAGTTGCAATGAGATATATAAACGCCTATACACCCACCTTATAACAATTTAGAGTTTAAACCTATGCATAGTTTAAATAGTTATTAAAGTCATAACATGAAGTTTGCGAGATTAGTGACTAAAGTAATAAGGCTGTGAACCCATTGTTCCATAATACTAAATTTACATTTGATAACTTACTTCCAATATACTTATTGATTTATTAGAATATGTGTTAAACACTCTATGTTTTATCTTCATACTTAATTTTCTTTTGTTGAAACGTTTGCCAAGCGCATTCAATTGATTGCAAAGTCAATAATCATAAAGTGCAAATTTTAGTTTCTATTCGGTGTAATGTTGTTACATGTATATAGACAATCACATCAAGTCAATACGTTCTGATGATACATCCCGTTATAATTGGTTTATGGTCAGGAACCAAATTTTTCTATATTATTTTGTTTTCTCCACCACAATGTACAAGATGAGACTTCAAAAGAATGTTAGAAATGTTGCATTGAGTAAGAGTCTCTATCATACATATTTAAAGCCATCAATAGTATATATTACAATTAGTTGATTTTGATTGTTTTAAATTTAAACATCCTAACATCGGGAGAGATGATAAGCAACTAGAATTATATTGATATGAAATAAATTATTGGTCTTCATACTTTTAATATGAAGTAGAAGTTCTGAAAATAATTTATTTACTAGATTTAATAAAAGTCAGACATGTTTACGGACCTTAAGAGTGTAACTAATTCACATATGCAGATTAGCCGATTAAAATATGTATCTCACAAGGAAAGTTATTAATAAAAGTCTATGGCACGCCCGAAGGGTGATACACAAAGTGATTCCAAAAAACGTATATTTATAATAAATTCCTCAAAAAAAGGGAGAAATAAATTAAGATGGTCGATAGAGGATATAAAGACCCCAAGTGAATCTCCCGGAGAGGTACAAGACATGAAGGTTCCAGATATCTCAATAAATTATATCATGTCTAGAAAATAATGGAATTGAAATAAATTCGACGTCGATAATACATTTGTATACAATATAGAGCTAAATAGTATGATTGAAAATGAGGATCTTGAAAGTATACATGCCGAGAAGTGTAGGTATAGAAATAGACATTGGAATTGAATTAAATAATAAACAACGACCGAAATGCCCCTTTATTAAAAAATAGTTATAACTTAAATTTAAATAATTTCATATATGTAATACCCACTTCAAATTTTATTTATTTCAATGCTTCACATTTATCATGATGTAATTATTTAATATGATGTAACTTAAGTAGTGTACATTATTATGGTTGTTATTAATTAGAATTGTAAATCTAATTAGGCTTATGGATGTGTATAAAAAATAATAGATCAGCTTGGACTTTGTTTTTTAACACTTCTAAGAGTTAATAAACTTGTGTAGTTGGTTTTAACTAGTGTAGTTTAGTGGGCTTAGCCCACTAGGTGATGGTTATATATATATATATATATATATATATATATATATATATATATATATATATATATATATATATATATTAATAGGGTTTACCCACTAAAAAAGAAAATCAAATAATGTTTCATTGAGCTTTTTCATTTCAAATACTTAGAGAGAAGGGATGGTGCGTGTGTGTGTATGCCCTCATATGTTGTGAAGGAGTTGAAGTTTGAAGCTGTTTTCCTAGGAAAACACTCTGGTATTGAACATTATCTCTTGTACTCAATCAGAGGATTTTAGGGGGATTTTTTCCCCTCTTTTGTTGAAAGGGCCGAACACGCACATACACACGAGCTTTGTGTCAATTTCTAAGCCAGATAATGATGTTTTCAACTAGGCAATTGATCTTAAGTGAGTTGCAACGTTGTTTGATTCTTTAAACAAACCAAGATTCGGAGTTAAGATGATTTTTGTAGTATGTAACCCTTTGTTTTCGAAGAACACCAATTGAGGGTGAGTTTGGGACTTTAACCCTCTAAAACATTGATGTTAGCCGAAGAAATTAAAAAGGAATTGTTTAATTGTCGTTACACATCCTTAGAAACAAAAATGGGTGATTTTGGTTGTGTTTTGGCTTAATTTTGAAATTCAAGCTTCGTTAGTGATAGTGCGTTCTTGGTCCAACTTGTTGATGTCGTATGACTTGGCTTGGGTGTGTGGTGTGACTTGTGTGATCAAGCATGGTACATCTGACTTGGTAGTTGAGCACGGTCCAACTTATTTAGAATAAGGTGGTGCGACTTGTGTAGGGTGCAACCCTATCTGACTTTGACTATATGTGCTACGTTCGACTTACGTGCTTCAAGCTTGATCCAACTTTGAGGGCGGTGATCGAATCCGACTTAGGGTATTGATAAACTAGGGATTGGTCCGACTTAGAGGATACATGGAAGTTGCAACTTGCGGATTTTACGAGATCGCGTCGCGTCAGGCTTGGTGACGCGCCGCGTCTGACTTAGGGTTGATTTGTGTTGACCTAGGTTTGATGTGGCCTTAGGGTGGTGCAACCTAAGGGTTATGGGTGTAAGTGTATTGTGTAGATCAACGACTTATACCCGGTTTGAATTGGTGGCATGTGTTATAGGTTTCTGCGATCAGGTTCGTTGAATGTCCAACCCACGAGATACGATTATTAGTGTGTTGTATTGATGTTGTTGCTGATCAAATGAGTTTCACTAACTCTTATATAATGTTGTGATACATGCTCTATGTGATATTGTGATGATGTGATACCTTCGTAGTGTCGTGAGCAGCTGAGGTCGTTTGGCAGCTGGCTACCCCGCCTGTAAGGCAATTGAGGTTATACCTTTGTGGTGTCATGAGCAGTTGGGCTCGTTTGGCGGATGGCCACTTAGCCCGTGTGTACTTGATGTGATGTTCATTATATGTGGATATGTGTCCCGATATAATGTACGATTGTTGTGTGCTCACTAAGCTTTGTGCTTAATCCGTTGTTGTTTATCTTTCAAGAGCGTCGCGTGTTGACAAGGGAAAGGCTCCTGCGTGATAGCTGTTTCCACATCGTTTTCTAAACTCTGATTTACAAACATTATTTCAAACATTCCTTTTGATCCGTAAGTCCCATGTGTTCGGCACGTTGCTTGCTGTTGATGTACTGAATTCTTGAAACTATCTGTTTTGTGATTATATGAATTCTATTTTGATTTTCAAAAAAATAATAATATTTTTGGGGCGTTACAATATATTAGAATTTATTTTAATATACACTATACACATCTTAAAAAATTGATAAATATCAAACTACGAGATTATTATTAATAAATAATGTCAACCTAATAATAGCAAAACCTTATAAAAATTGTTTTATATAATAGTACCACATCAATTAAGAAAACAAAAAATGAGATTGGAAATAAGTATTCTTATTACGACAGACACTACGTGAAAAACGCTAATCAAATGTTTTATAAATTCAACAAAGGAAGGAAGATAATCCGGGGATAGGATCGTGGGTTAGTTTGGGGGTATAATGGTCAATTTTCATGTAGTCTAGGAATGGAATGTAAAAAAATGGGGGAAGTGGATGAAATAAAAATGAAGGAATGAGATTACCTATATAATTATTGTTTCCTTTTCTTTGTCTCAAACAAACAAGCTTTTAACAAAGGAAGTTTCCCCATTCATTCATAACAAACATGACACCTTAGTTTAGTAAATATTTTTAAAACTACACCATATTGATAAATATTTTTTTAACAACCCCTATTTGGTAAAAAAAAAAACCTCCATTATACAAGAACTAACCAATAATAGATTCATCCTCAACCCTTCACAAATTAAGTCAATCACTAAGCTAGGGTGAGCAAGAAAAACCGAAACCGAAAAAACCGAACTGAAAAAAAACGATACTATAATCGACAGTTTTGATTTTTAAAATTATAAAAACTGACTTTTTTGGTTTGGTACGGTTTTAGGTTTCAAAACCGACCATAAAAACCGAACCGAACCGAACCGAATTAAAGGAACCGAACCGTTTGAAACCGAACTGAACCGAACCGTTAGGGTTAAGAGACATACTTGTACATTTACATATATATTCAACATAACTCAAATCCTTTACCTTCCCCTTGTTTTCACTTTTACCCCAAAACCCCAAATCGACACTCACTAACCAACACTCGACACACCAATCGCTTGAATCTTGAAGATCAAATCTACAGACCAATCTTGAATGTTGAATCGAGAGACCAAATCGACTCTTGAATATTGATTCTTTGAAGTTTGAAGCTAGAAGATCTCGATTGAAGTTGCTAGGAATCTCGACACCATATCGACGAAGTTCGCTCTCCCTTTGAGTGTTGTGACAAAAAATTTAAAGAACCAAAAACCAAACTTAAAACCGAAAACCAAAAACCAAAAAACCGAATTTTGATTTTGGTTTTTCAAAAACCGACATCTTCGGTTTGGTTTCGGTTTACACCAAAACCGAACCAAACCGAACCATGCACACCCCTACACTACACAACAAAGATAGAAAGTTTAACATATAAATTTTAGATCACACAAAACATTACAGATATATAACTACTAAAACATTCTATTCATTGAAATTAAAAAAATATCAAAGATTCATCTCCGAGAAAAATAGTTAGCCCGTATTAAATTAAAGGGTTAAATATGATTTTACCCCTAAACGTTTTATTTAAAAATGGTTTAACCCCTAAACGTAATTAATGTAATGATCCTTAAACTTTTTATAGTATTTGATTATATACTTAATCTTGATTTAACCTAATTGTTTTAATCCTTATCCTTATCAAATACGACCTCCTACCGGCTAGACCCGTTACATTCGTAAAAACCCTTCATTTCGTCGGCGTGTTCATGCATATGCGAGAGATTGATTCCATCGACTAGCTTAACAATCATTGCCGCTATTGATTCCGGTGAGTGGCCATTGTTCCAGCGAATTTAGAAAGTAAACAAATTCTTTTGAAAGTTAATGGGTTTGTTTCATTGTACTATTGTTCTTTCAAACCTTAGATAAGTTTAGTATACATCGAATCAAGGGTTTCAATTGCATAATCGTCATGCTTAGATTTCAAGTAACGGATGACGTTGATGTGGACAGCGGATCAAATGTGGATTTTGGTGCGGTCTAGTTTCTTCATACTTTTTTTTATTGGTGGAGTTTAGCGTTAGGTAAGGGTTGAATGCGCATGCCTTCAGTGTAAGTTTTGGTTTGGTTTCAAAGTGATATGTATTACTAAATGCTTTGGAGGTGTTTATGTTATTACTTAGTGTTAAAACTATTCTAGGTTCTTAATTTGTTCTATGAAAGTAAGTCATACATGATGTGATTCTTTGCTTCTACCTTTAAAATATTATACTTTTTTAGTTACTTAATCACAATGAGCATGAAAGATTAAGTTTTTTGGTCAAGCTCATTATCCCAACAATGGTCTAGAGTTAAAAAAAATGTTTTGGGGTTAAAAAATATTTTAGGGTGCTGCAATTACAACCATTGAATTGGACTTTCAAAGACATATGTTAGCTATCAAAGGATGGTCTAAAAAACCTATAATCACTTGCTAGAGAGAGATCATCAAAGTTGGTGTAGAGCATTATTTAAACTATATAAGGGTTGTAAGACGGTTGAAAACGGAAGATCTTAGGTATTTGTTGAAAGAGGTAATCACACACACAGAAACACTAGAACAACTCCCTTTTATTAAGAGTCAGATCCAAGAACAATTACAACTCAAAACTCACTACAAAAAACTCTCTACACTCAGACTAACTATACACAATCCTAGATCTAAAGCTGCAAAAGAACAGATCACAACCTGTATGATGATCACAACCCTAATCTCACCTCAACAACTTACAAGGATGAAAGAAGACGAAGAGAGAGAGCAAAAAATCAACTGGGTAAAAGTTCTCAAGTGTGTGTATTCCAAAACAACACACAACTCTGCTTAAAAACAAAACCCAGACCCGAAGCAAGATCCGCGTGTTGACCCGAGAAGCTAAGAACAAACCATAGCGAGCCGCACCCCTTCCACTTTCCTCTCCTTGTCAAAACTCACCCTTTTAAATTCCCTGCACTAAAACATAACAAGTTAGAAAAGCAAGAAGGAAAGAATATGACATGTTAAGTCTTGAATACACAATAAACACGACTTCTCAACATCCCCCCTCAAGACTAACATGTCACAAGAACTACTTGTGAAAAGGATCAAACAAACCCAATTTAGAACACAAAAATTCATGCTGATTTGAGGGCAAAGACTTGGTAAAAATGTCTGCCCTTTGACTTTGAGAAGGAACTTTTAAAATACTTAGTATACCACTAGACACTTTTTCTCTTATAAAATGAGCATCAGTATCAAAGTGCTTTGTCTTCTCATGAAAAACAGGATTCAAAACCAACTTTATTGCAGAAGAATTATCACAGTACACTTTCACAGGAATTAACCCCATAATACCAAGATCAAAAAATAATTTTAAGATCCATATAAGCTCGCAAGTAACATGACCAATGGCTCTATATTCAGACTCAGTCGATGACCTCGAAACAGTCTCCTGTTTCTTACTTTTCCAAGAAATCATGGTGTCACCATAAAAAACACAAAAACCAGTCACTGATCTTCGAGTATTTATGCACTTAGCATAATCAGCATCAACATAAGCAGTTAAAGACAATTCAGAATTTCTTACAACATTAACACCCTTACCAGGATTTTGCTTCAAATACCTCATAACTCTCTTGGCAATATTCAAATGAGAGTTTCTTGGGTTATGCATGAACTGACTTAGAACTTGGACTGAATATGATATGTCAGGCCTAGTAATAGTTAAATAAATGAGCTTACCAATCAGCTTCTGAAATTCTGTAACATTACTCAGCACATGATCACTTTCATCAACACCTCTATCAGAAACAATTACATTAGGATCAAGAGGAAACTTAACAGGTTTACAACCAAGCATGCCAAAATCATGTAACAATTCCAAACAATACTTTCTTTGCGTTAAACAAATACCAGTTTCAAGCTCAATAACTTCAATTCCAAGAAAAAATTTCAATTTTCCCAAATCTTTTATTAGAAATTTTGACTTTAAAAAATCTTTCACCCGAGTAATTTCAACTAAAGAATTACCAGTTAAAACAATGTCATCAACATAGACCAACAAAAACACAACAGTTTCATTGACCTTTCTTGTAAACAAAGAATAGTCATTGATACTTTGTTCAAATCCAAACTCAAACAAGGACTCACACAATTTTTCATTCCACTTTCGTGGAGCCTGCTTAAGGCCATAAAGCGACTTTACTAACCGACAAACCTTATTATCACCTTGTGTATAATATCCTTGCGGAAGAACCATATACACTTCCTCATCTAACTGCCCATATAGAAACGCATTATTCACGTCTAACTGAAATAAATCCCATTTATTATTAACAGCAACAGTAATGACCATTCTAATAGTGACCATCTTAGCAACCGGTGAAAAAGTTTCTTCATAATCGATACCCTCTCTCTGATTAAAACCCTTAGCCACTAATCTAGCCTTATACCTGTCAACTTCTCCATTAGACTTGTACTTTATCCTATAAACCCACTTACAACCAATCGGCTTTCTATTAGCAGGTAATTCAGTAACTTCCCAAGTCTTATTCCTATGGAGAGCTTCCATTTCTTCATTCATAGCTCTAATCCAATTGGGATCCTTAGAGGCTTCATAATAACTCATAGGTTCAACAGTCTTATCCAAATTGGACACAAAGCACAAATTTTCAGGACTAAGCAAAGAGTAATTCACAGATCTTTCTATACCATACTTGTATTTTCCCTCTATAACATAGTCACTCAACTTAGCAGGAGGCCTAGACTCCCTCCTGGATCTCCTAAGGTCAGTCACTGTTTCATTAGATGGCTCAAGTATAGAATGACTATCACCCTCAGAAATATCAGACCTGTTGGAAGGACCTTCCTGAAACTGAGAGAAAGGCACCTCATCACTACTAGGAGTGGCTGCACCAGTTCCATCAGTTAGGTTGCCCACACCACAATTGTCATAATCAGACACATCATTTACAGAATCAGAAGCAACAAAATCATCATTGGGTAAGGGCTGTATCACAGTAACTGGATCATTAACATCGAAAAAGTCAGCGCATTGATCAAAAGAATCAGAACCATGGGTGAGATCAGAAGATCTCATTTTGAAAGGAAAAACAGCTTCATAAAATTTTACATCCCTGGAATAAAAAATAAAACCAGAGTCAAGACTTAACAGCTTATATCCTTTCTTTTCATTTGAATATCCAAGTAAAACAGTTTTTTCAGCCCTCTCAGAAAACTTGTCACTAACATTAGGCTTAACAGCATAAGATAAACATCCAAACACTCTCAAATTTTCGTAATTCGGAGAGAACTTATAAACCATTTCAAAAGGACACTTCCCATTAAGCACAGCAGTGGGAGTTCTATTAATCAAAAAAACAGAAGTAAGAATTGCATCACCCCAAAATTTTAAGGGCAAACCAGATTGAAACATAAGAGATCTGGCAACATTAAGAATATGTCTATGTTTTCTCTCCACAACTCCATTTTGTTGTGGAGTATAAACACAAGAAGATTGGTGAACAATTCCTTTTTTACTAGCAAAAGCCTTAACTTTAGAATTTATAAACTCAGTCCCATTATCTGTTCTGATAATCTTAACAGAAGTATTGAACTGCGTGAAAAGAAGGTTATAAAAAACAGTAAAACAATTAAGCACTTCATCTTTAGATTGTAAAAGATAAACCCAAACAGCCCTTGTAAAATCATCTACAACAGTCAAAATTGAACTTAAAGGTTGGACACCCTAATGGCTCTACTGCCAACATAAATAAAATTGGAAACATGCATTTATCTGATTCTTTAACTCTGTTTGATGTGTTTGTGGTCCCTGACAGCCATGGCTCTGATACCATGTTGAAAGAGGTAATCACACACACAGAAACACTAGAACAACTCCCTTTTATTAAGAGTCAGATCCAAGAACAATTACAACTCAAAACTCACTACAAAAAACTCTCTACACTCAGACTAACTATACACAATCCTAGATCTAAAGCTGCAAAAGAACAGATCACAACCTGTATGATGATCACAACCCTAATCTCACCTCAACAACTTACAAGGATGAAAGAAGACGAAGAGAGAGAGCAAAAAATCAACTGGGTAAAAGTTCTCAAGTGTGTGTATTCCAAAACAACACACAACTCTGCTTAAAAACAAAACCCAGACCCGAAGCAAGATCCGCGTGTTGACCCGAGAAGCTAAGAACAAACCATAGCGAGCCGCACCCCTTCCACTTTCCTCTCCTTGTCAAAACTCACCCTTTTAAATTCCCTGCACTAAAACATAACAAGTTAGAAAAGCAAGAAGGAAAGAATATGACATGTTAAGTCTTGAATACACAATAAACACGACTTCTCAACAGTATTGTTGTGATTCTCTTTTTTACCATTTATATTTTTTTATTAACTTTTGTTTGTTTAACGGTCATTAACATTGAAACTCATTCTTAGATGCAAGAAAGAAACTAATGATCACATTGATGAGTCAATAAGAATGTTAATGATGCAAAGGATACATAACATGAGAAAATTTGCAGCTGAGCTGGAGCATAATGTATGCCCTTCCATCATGAAAAAAATCAAGTTTCTCTCTAGGAATTTAAGGTACTATTATTACATATTTAAGGTAGAATACTTACATATTTAGCTTCATGGTGCTTACATATTTGTTTTAAATTGTCTTGTAGAACATGGACCATTATTCCAAGTGGTGGGCATGTTTTTGAAGCCCAAAAGATGAATAATGCTTACTCTATTGATCTTAAGAACGAAACATGTACTTGCAGACTATGGCAGTTGTCTGGAATTTCATGTGCTCATGCTTTAACTGTCATGGAAAACCTAAATGTAAGATCAATATATCAGATATTGGTTTTAAAAGGAAAAGTTGCAAGCTGCTTACCAGTTTTCCATACAACTGGTGCTCTATCCGTTATTGGTTTTAAAAGGAAAAGTTGCAAGCTGCTTACCAGTTTTCCATACAACCGATGCTTGGAAGCAAACAAAGGAAGCCAACATCATATATCAAGCAATTACCTCCTAAGGATAGAAGGATGTCTGTAGACCAAGTGTCAAAGGAAAGAAACACCCATCAGACAATGATGACAATCCATCCAAAAGATATAAGAAGAATATAAGTGGTAAAGGAAGGTAAATGACATGTCAAAACTGTATGAAAAGGGGCATAATAAAAAAACTTGCAAAAACCAAAAAACTGACCCAGCACCAAAACTAGCTAAACTAAGAGGCAGACCTAGGATCAAGTTTATCTTCTGACTAGTATTAGGCCTAGGGGTGGAGGTGGTAGAGGTAGAGGAGGTGGAAGAGGCAGAGGTCGTGGTAGGGCAACTTCTATTGGTGTTTCTTATATTGATGGAGAAGCAATGATACATGTAAGTATTTTAATGCTTAAATATTTCTTATATATATATATATATATATATATATATATATATATATATATATATATTTCATGCTTAAATTAAATCACATTTTATAGGGTATTGATGGTGTAGTAAGACCATCATGGGCACCTAGGGTAGTACGTGTTGGTAATCAAGATAATGAAGTGGGTGTTCATGATGGAAATCAAGTGAGTGTTCATGATGGTGATCAAACGGGTCTTCATGATAATGAAACAATTGAGAGTCAAGTGATATTAACATGTCCAAATGATGGTGATCATATTGGTTAGTACACATATTTTGGTATATGGGTGAGCTGAAAAAACCGAAACCGAACCAAAAACCAAAAAAACCAAACCGAAAAAATCAAACCAATATAGCAACCGACGGTTTTGGTTTCAAAATTTCAAAAACCGACTTTTTGGTTTTGGTTTTTGAACTTTCAAAAACTGAAAAACGGAACCGAACATTCCAAGGAGCAATGTTGCAAATATCACTACATTTCGAGTCTACAAGTTCACTCCATCTCGATTTTATCAATTTACAGCTTACTATAATCATCCACTTCTAGTTGTTTATCTCGATTTTTAGATTCTAGTTTTATAAGTTGCATGTAGTTTATCTGTTGTTGGTTGTTCGTCTCGATTTTCAGTTTTGCTAATATGTTTTTGCTTTGAGTTTTGATGTGTTTCAACTTTGGCTTTAAAGTTTAAACATCTGAAATACATTTATCTTGTATCAATTGCAATGTATATAACTTTAAATTAGGTGGCATGCACCTTGATATTTTTAATATAACTTTAATCCTATTTAATTTTATAACCTTGACCGTTGTATGTCTTCAAATCTTGATGGTTAAAACAAAAAAGCTGTAAAACCGAACAAAAAACCGAAAACCGAACCACTCAAAAACTGAACGGGATTGGTTTTGGTTTTGGTTTTTCAAAAACCGAAATTTTTAGTTAACCGAACCAAGCTCACCCCTATTTTGGTATATACTTTGGTTCATGGTTGTTTATGATACAACACTTTTTTGGGCACATTTTGGTTTAGGGCCACATATTTTTGGGCATATATTTTAATATATATTTTGAGTGTTGCCATTACCTAGTAGTGTGAATGATATTAATTTATATTTTCGTTGTTGATATTAGCAAGTGCTGGTTTGATTTTTTATTGGATATATCAATGAAAATTATCACTTTGTTGATGTTGGAATTTTTTTTAGTGGTGCAAGAATCAAGCGGGCTGGTTGCTGGA
Organism: Pulicaria dysenterica; assembly: GCA_947179395.2. Classification (NCBI taxonomy): domain Eukaryota; kingdom Viridiplantae; phylum Streptophyta; class Magnoliopsida; order Asterales; family Asteraceae; genus Pulicaria; species Pulicaria dysenterica. The sequence goes on from OX359296.1 coordinate 15,254,953, forward strand.
AATAGTAGTTGTTTTCCTATTTCTTTACATGTTAATATATATGTACGTTGGAAATCTTTTATAAATGTTATAGAAAATTTTGTAGTTGTATTTTTAAGTAGGTTTGTTTGGGTAAAATAATTTAAGAATTAAAGATTGTTTAGGGATTAAAACGTTTTTGAGATATGTTGAGGGGTTAAACTGTTTTTAAAAAAGCTAATGGATGAAGTCAACGCAAAATGGTGTGTGTGGGGTGACTTTAACAAAGTTAGAAACAGGGAGGATAGGATGAACTCCATTTTCAACCCGAGAGGAGCTGCAACATTCAACAACTTCATCAAAGAACAAAGGCTAATAGATATTCCGATGGGGGTAAGAAGATTCACGAGAATCAGTGACGATGGGATGAAACAAAGTAAGTTAGATAGATTTCTTGTAACGACGGAGTTTAATAATAGTCGGAAGGACTTGAGGGTGAAACCACTAGGTAGAAAATTTTCAGATCATGTGCCTATCATGATTGAAAACAAAACAGTACCTTTCGGCAAAACACCATTTAGATTTTCGATGCCTGGTTAGAGGAAAAAGGGATAGATGCGATTATCAAGACAGCGTGGGAGGAAGGGGTGAATTCGATAGAACCGGATAAGCGATTTAGAGATAGATTGAAGAATATAAAAGCAGCGCTAAAGAAATGGAGCCTCGGACAATTTGGCGATCTAGATGGAGCATTAAATAGAAGCAGAAAGGAGGTGGCATTTTGGGAAAAAGAAGCAGAGCTTAGACAATTAGAAGAAATAGAGATAGAAGAGTGGAAAACAACAGAGAAAAGTGGTTAAATCTGGAGAGAAAAAAGTCGAGAATGTTGAAATAGAAGGCTAGATCAACATGGGCTCTAGAAGGAGACGAGAACTCCAAGTACTTCCATGCTCTCATCAACAAAAGAAATAGACAGAATAACTTTCAAGGGCTGATAATTAACGCAGAATGGACTGAAGATCCGGAGAAAATAAAAGAAGGGTGCAAGATTTTTTTCGAAGAACTGTTTCGAGAAAAGATACAAGAAAGACCAACTTTCAGTAGCAACAAATTTAAGAGACTCTCGGCTTAAGATGTAACACAGATATGGAGAAGATATTTTCGGAAGAGGAGGCATGGGAGGCGGTTAAGAGTTGCGGTAGTTCGAAGGCACCGGGGCTAGACGGCTTCAATTTCAAGTTTATAAAGAGGTACTGGTTTTTGATTAAAGATGAGTTCATGTCTAGTTTGCATTGGTTTTGGGAAGAATGTAAAATCAGTGAGGGATGTAATTCATCTTTTATTGCCTTAATTCCCAAAAATCAAAACCCTTTGAGTTTGAATGAATACCGACCTATAAGCCTAATAGGATCATATTACAAGATTGTTTCTAAGATCCTATCTCTACGGTTACAAAAGGTAATACACAAGCTAATCGGTTTGGAACAAAATGCATTTGTGGCAAATAGATTCATTCTTGATGGGGTACTAATTGCTAACGAAACAATAGATTTTATTAAAAATCAGAAAAAGCAAGCATTCATTTTTAAAGTAGATTATGAGAAAGCCTACGATAGCGTAAGTTGGAAGTTCTAGTGGGAAACAATGAAAGCCATGGGGTTTGGTTACAAATGGATAAAGTGGATTCGGGCTTGTCTAGAATCTGCTAATACTTCGGTTTTGGTAAATGGATCCCCAACAACGGAATTCAAATCAAGTAGAGGTCTACGCCAAGGAGACCCCTTATCCCCGTTTTTATTCGTAATAGTGGTTGAAGCTCTGAACATAGTATTAAAGGAGGCAATTGAGAGTGGGAAATTTATTGGGGTGGAAGTGGGAACAAGATCAAAGATAATGGTGTCGCATTTGCAATATGCGGACGACATTATTTTCTTTGGCAAAGGAGATCCGGGTAATCTACATAACTTGTTATTAACGCTGAAGTGTTTTGAGAGAGCTGCAGGTCTAAAGATAAATTTACAAAAAAGTAAACTGTTCGGTATGGGAATTGAGAAAGAGATGGTGGAAAGGTGGGCATTCGATATTGGATGTGGAATTGAAGAACTACCGCTCAAGTACTTGGGTCTTCCGATTGGAGCAAAAATGAATAAGAAGGAAAATTGGACAGAGGTAATGAACAATGTGTTAGATTATGGGCAGAGATAATTAATGGGCACATTGTATCCTATGTTATAAGAGACTAAAGGGTCACACTGCTACACACCCAATACGGAACAGTTGGTTTTCACCATTTATATGTGTGGAAATAATTAATCAGTTAGATTAATTATTAAAGAGAAAAAGGAAATAATTAATCAGTTAGATTAATTATTATAGAGAGAAGTAAATAATTAATCAGTTGTATTAATTATTGAAAAGAGAGATATAAATAATTAATCAGTTTGTATTAATTATTAAAAGGATTAAATAATAAATAGTTATTTATTATTTAAGGAGAATTAAATATTAAGTTTTAATATTTAACGGACTAAGTTAATTAATAGTTAATTAATTAATTAGTAAAGTCTAGGGGGTCAAAGTGAGAAGAGATGAAAGTTTAATTAAAACCAGTGGGCTTTTAATTAAACGGGCTTAAGTCCATTCTAATCCTTATATAATCCTTAAGCCTTAAGGATTAAGACATAAAAGACAAGGAAAAAAACCTAAGCCACCAATAACTCTCCCTCTCTCACTCGTCGATCTCGTCTCTCTCTCACTCACGTCGCTCTCTCTCCCTCGGTCTCTCTCTCTTCCTCGAACAAGAGGAACACCCGAGGGGTGTTTGCGATTGCTGATCGACGCACACAAACACACTCTCGACTTTGAGTGTTGAAGGCTTGGTGATCCAGGAGCGGTCTAGCAGCCAGTTCCAACGAGGTGCAGTAGTGGTGGACTGTCTTTAGCAATCCTAAAGTTTTCTGATCAGGTATATTGTTATAACCTTAATCTATGGATTGCTATGCACGAAACTATGTTTGATCATCAGTTTTAAGATCCTAACCCTTTTTGGGGTTTAGAGGGTTGTGTTCAATCCAGTTCCGCTTTTATGATTTAATCAGTAGAATCAAACCCAGGATTGATCAGTCAAAGTCATGAGGTGGTTTGGTCAGGTTTCAAAACCCTTTAGTGGTATCAGAGCCTCGGCTCTATGATCCATAGTTTCTAGTTTTATCTGTTTCTAGGATTAAGGTTTGATTCTTGATCTCCTACTTGCTCTAGACTTTTTCGAAAATCACCAAGGGCAACAAAAACAGTTTGTTTCTGTTATCCAGTTTTAAGAAGTCTAATCCTATTAATCAGAAAGTTTAAACAGTTAGTTTAAACGGTTAAAAAGGATTGTGATTTTTGGATAAGAACAAGTTTTGGATTAAGATAAATTAAACAGTTTGTTTTAATTAATTAAACCTAGTTAATCCATTGTTGGTTTGTTTGATAGTTAAATAATCTTCTCCATCTTATTTCTTCTCCTCATGAATTTCGAAAACCATAAAAGGATAAAAACAAGTTTTCTGTTTTTATCTAGTTGATAAAAGGTTTGATTTTAACCAGTTAGGTTTAAACCAGGTTTGTATTTAAAAAGTTAAAAAAGGATAAACTTTTTTTTATCTAAAACTAGATTTTAACAAGTTTTGAACTTTGGTTTAAAAAGGTTGAAATCAAGTTTTAGGATAATTAGTTATTAATAAAACAAGTTTTGTTGATATTAATAATTAATAATTTTTGGTTTTTGAATTAAATCCAGTTTTTAATCAGTATATTAAAACAGTTAGTTTTAATAGGTTAAAAGGGATTTAGAATGTTGTATCAATCGGAAAACGGGAACCGAGATCATCACCGTGTCGGGTGATGGCTGTTAGCGGTGCTAAGGCCAAGTTGGGCCTCGCGGCGGCCGTTAGCGGCGCTAAGGGTCAAGGTAGGCTTCGGCCCAAGCAACCACGGCCCAAGGTGGGTTCCGGCCCAAGGTAATTCTCGGCCCAGGAGATTCAAGGCCCAAGAGGGTCTTGGCCCAGTGGGTTCCTCGGGTTGACAAGAGATGTTGGCTCAAGATGGTTTTTCTGGATTAATACAAAAAGGACTATTAATTTTAAGTTATAAAATTAATAAGGTGTTATATAAACTAGTGTTATATATTTTAATTAGTCTAGTTAAAATATATTTTTTAGACTTTTATTTATTATGACTAGTTTAGTCATTTTTGAATAAATTCTAAAAGGGATAAACTTTATATAATATTGTGAAGAAATAAATAAGATAATATTTAATTGACCAAAAGTTGTCGGTTTCAAGTTTTGGAAAACTAGTAAATAAACACGACATGAGGATTTCATTCAAGTTTTGAATGAGATCAAAGGTTTTAAAGTCTTGTTAAAAACTATTTTGGTCAATTAAAATATCATAATTCTCATTTTTTTGGTTAATAGGGTATTAATCAAAAGGGTAAGTGAGAATGTTTGAACAAATCAGGTTATGTGCTTAACAGCATAATTTGGTGTTTATATATAATTGCGTGGTTGTGATATATATATATATATATATATATATATATATATATATATATATATATATATATATATAGCTATAGTTTTGCCGACTTAGGACTCGTTTTTTCTTTTCTTCTTTTTCTTTTGGTTTTGGGAATGTCTGCGTGCCAATTACAATCCCTTTCTTATTTGTAATATTGTACTGGTTCGGGGAGGCCTGCGTGCCACTTACAACCCCATTCAATATTGTATTTGTAATATATTAGTAATAGTTTAATCTCTCAACTAAGATGGACTCGAAGAAGGTGATGACGTAATTGGTGTTCTATACGCGAAGCACGGACACTTCGGGGAGGTGTCAAGGCTAGTGGGAGCAGCATGTCAAGAAAGGCGATTCCAAGTCATTTTATCCTTAGGTTTGACCTTAGGATTAGTTGGCAAAACTATAGGGATTTATATGCTTACTCTTATTATCTGCGTGGTTGCGGTTATTTTATTTACTGTTTTTCATATAGTTTTGCGACATTATATATGATGCTTAATAAAAAGGGATTTAATAACAGGATGTTATTAAACAGTGAAAAACCACGCGCTTTATGACAAATTAGAATACGACTACAAGTTGCTAGTCGTGTTAGTTAGATTTTTAAAAATTTAAAGTTTTGTCAAGGTTATAAGTTTGGAACTTATAAAGGCCGTTTTATGCACCTAGTTTAGGTACACATATAAATCATATTTTTAAAACAGTTAGTTTTAAAATGGTTTTTCAAAGACTGGAAAATTAAGTTTTAACTTAATTATAAAACCCAAGAAAATCTTAGATTAGTGTGCTACCCACCTAATGGTACACCCTTACTGTTAAACGGTACTCGGGTGTCGGAAGTGCCCAAACCTTGGGCATCCGGGTTCAAACCATTGCTGGAAGGGGCATGAAAGATTCTGCGATAATCGGGAGTCCCAGCCAGAATTCATGCTGTCTTAGGTGGTGCGATCTATTTTGGTGATAATCGGGAGTCCCGGCCCAAAAAGCACTAGAGTAGAGTTAAACATACTAGACTGGGTCTAAGTGCTCTACGAGGTTCTAGGAGTCGTATCAGTTAGGTACGAATGGTACAGGGTGTTGCCTACCAGAAATAGCATGACTTGGCGGGAAGTGCCCAAACCTTGCGTCAAGTATGTGAAATAAGGGTCCTAGGTCTAATATATATTATTTATGGGTTTGATGATATATGATTAGAAAGTTTATTTGCAATTACTAATTAAACCGGGTTTTAATTTGTAGATGACAACCAACGTTACTAGTACTAACAACCTATCTCTCCGCTCCATTCTTGAGAATGACAAGCTTGTAGGTCCTAACTTTCTCACATGGGAGAGAAATCTCCGGATCGTGCTTAGGCACAAGAGAAAGTGGCATGTCCTAGAACAACCTCTAGGAAATCCCCGTGCCGACAACGCTAGGGCAGACGTCAGGGAGGCTTTTCAGAAGCGCTCCAATGACGCCCTGGATGTTAGCTGCCTCATGCTCGCAACTATGAGTCCAGAGTTGCAGTCGAGCATGATGGAGACTCCTGCCTATGACATAATCCACCAGCTGAGGGACATGTTCTAGGAGCAAGCTCGCACAGAGCGTTATGATGCCACCAGGGCATTTAACTCGTGCAAGATGGCTAAGGGGACCTCGGTCAGTAACCACGTCATGAAAATGAAAGGTTACATGGACCACCTAGAGAGACTTGGGCACCCAGTTCCGTTGCAGCTAGCAACAGATACGATACTCAACTCGTTGTCGGATGACTATAAGCCTTTTATAGTCAACTACAACATGAACAACATGGAGAAATCCGTGGCTGAGTTGCACTCCATGCTCAAGACAACTGAGCAGAGTATCGGGACCAAGTCTAAGGATGTTCTCATGGTGGGTCATGGCGGGCATAAGAAATGGAAGGGGCGCCACGGAAAGGGAAAGGGCAAGGCCCAGCCCAGCCAAAGTGCACCCAGGGCTAATAACGACAACAAGGGCAAGAAGCCAAAGCCGAACAAAGCAAGAACCGAGAATCGGTGCTTCAAGTGCGGTGAGGTCGGGCACTGGAAAAGAGATTGCCCGAAGGGTCACGAGGCAGGTGGCAAGGCTGGCACCTCAGGTATCGTGTAGCTTCTTTGTCACTTTCCACTTGTAAAAGTTTTTTACGAGTATTCTAATATCTTGCAATCGTATATTGCTGGAGGAGATTGAAAGTGATGCGGCCCAGCATGAGGAGATCCCACGTGCAGCATGCGGATATTATTAATATTTATATTTCCTAGTTTATTAAACTCTTAAAGTTTATTTGAAAATTTTTTATATTGTTTGTTTATGGATACTTATGTTTTGAGTTTATGGAAATTATAATTATTTGGTTCATATCCGTGCACGTATTCTTATTTTATGAATCATGATTAGTCCAGTTGTGACTAAAAGAGTGCCAATAAGTCAAGTGTTGACTTGATTGGTGATTCATAATAATCTTATGCTGTGATTTGTTGTAGTTATATAAATGATGGCTCCACTATTCAAATGCTTAACTTGTTTATAAAATTAGATAGTTTTTCTAATTTAACAAGTGTTTAAGTTATTTATGAAAAGTGAATGTTCAAAGTCTTGAACAAAATAGAAATGATAGTTATTATTTTTAAGTGTAAAATAGTTTTTGATAAAACATTTAAGATAGTATAAAAGTGATTATGGTAGTTACTATAATCAAGGAAGTTTTATACTAAATGTTTTGGAAAAGAAATTTAAAATGCCGTCACAAGTGTTTTGTACTCATGGCAAGTTTAATGAAGCCACTTTCTGTAACTAGAAAGATGGATATATGGAGATCCAAGTTCTTGGTTTCATAAAACAAATTTCTTACAAAAACTAAGTTTTAAAACATGTGTTTGGAACACAAGTTTTAGGCATGGTAGTCAAGGATTGACTAAGGCCTAAAAGAATGTTTTAAAGTAATGCACTTCTTCATAAAAGATAGTGGGAGCCTCTGACTAATGTATTTATCAGAGTTGATAAAAGTTTGTTTTTTAACCAGTGAGATAAATACAAGTTTGAACTTCTAGAGTATGTAATTATCGGATGTTTTTAGAAGCTATCTAAAATAGTAAGTTCTTGAGAAAGAACTAATCCGAGGAATGCATGATTTATTGAGAGGTACTCTATATAGACATCATTGCAAGTTTTTGAGTCAAGTTATGACTTAAATAAAAAATTATACTCATTAAGTTCAGTAAGTCAGCTTAATTAAATATTGTTGGTTGGTTAACGTTAGAAATGATGAAATAGGATGTTCTTTAACATTCTTAGTAGTGACATTAGATCAGTGTTGGCATACACAGGGAATCTAATTTCAAGGTTCTTACAAGTAGGTGTAAGAAAGTTTTATCGTTTCAAATGAATAAATCTAGTAAGATTTAATTTATCTACAAATGTAATTAAAGTTTTAATTACAGGAAGGTTATTTTATAAAATCAGAAACTAAGGAGTTATTTCCAGTTCCTCCAAATTTAAGGAATTTTATAAAATAAGTAAATCTAGAATTGTTCTTAGGTTGCAAAAACGAGTTCTAGCAAAACCAAGAAAGAGTACTTCAGGGTACTAGTCTTGAGTTTTAGGTTTATAATCATATTATTTTTCTTTGTAATCTGTGATAAGTTGCAATGCAGAATAATAAGTAATTCAGATATACACCGTGAATCGAGTCAATGAAATGGTAGAAATTATGCGCCTTTATTCCAGGGAGGAATATGGAAGGGTGTAGAAATTAGTTTCATTGTTCTTCACAATTTTGTATATTTTGGTTTATCCAGGAATAAACTAGGTTTATTCAAAATATTATCCGTGACTACTTATCGTGGTGGGAACTAAGATAGGGCTATAAAGTCATCGTAATTTTGGGGTAGATTCGAAAGTATGTCGAATATAGCTGCAAAAGTTTTTGCGGACCAAAATTGACGGATATTCGTTAGAGTTACGAATATTGGATTGACCCATTGTGAAAAATTCTTCATGGATTCATCTCAAAAGTATTTATCACATAGGTTATCCTTAAGCCTGAGGTATTTGGTTTGGGATGCGGTAACTGTTGTCTTCTTAACGCGTCTTAACGTCACGCCGTAACAGGGTGGTCATAAGGGGCGTGTCTAGATTCAGTGGGAGCCGTATTTCCAAATACGAATATTCAAGATGGTAATTGCACCTTCTTTTTAGAAGAGATATTTCCGGGCCCCTTGACTGATTAGAGAAACTCGTAAGTGCACGGCCGTGCCCAAACGAACTGATCTGTTCTTTGTCGTTTATCACGCAGTTTCGAAATCAAGTATGTCATGAACAAATTTTGAGTATCTGAGTTGACCTTCTCCATGCTCATGCTCAAAAATGAAATATCGCGCTGCAAGGGACAAACCTGTATATATGCAAGTTTGTATATATAAAAACGTACCCATTCATAAACAGGGAGTTTATGATAGTTTAGTTTATAAACAGTTAGTTTATAACAGGTTACTTCTAAGCAGATTGCTTATGAAGTTTTATCACAAGTTACTTTGGGGTATAAGAGTTCTTATAACCTGGTTACCCTAAGTTTCTGGCTAGGGACCTCCTTAGGTTAACAGTGTGCAGTAACTATTACTTATCTTGCACAAGTGGGAGTCTGTTAGATTATGTGTAGAGATAATTAATGGGCACATTGTATCTAATGTTATGAGAGACTAAATGGTCACACTGCTACACACCCAATACGGAACAGTTGGTTTTCACCATTTATCTGTGTGGAAATAATTAATCAGTTAGAATAATTATTAAAGAGAAAAAGGAAATAATTAATCAGTTAGATTAATTATTATAGAGAGAAGTAAATAATTAATCAGTTGTATTAATTATTGAAAAGAGAGATATAAATAATTAATCAGTTTGTATTAATTATTAAAAGGATTAAATAATAAATAGTTATTTATTATTTAAGGAGAATTAAATATTAAGTTTTAATATTTAACGGACTAAGTTAATTAATAGTTAATTAATTAATTAGTAAAGTCCAGGGGGTCAAAGTGAGAAGAGATGAAAGTTTAATTAAAACCAGTGGGATTTTAATTAAACGGGCTTAGGTCCATTCTAATCCTTATATAATCCTTAAGCCTTAAGGATTAAGACATAAGAGACAAGGAAATAAACCTAAGCCACCAACAACTCTCCCTCTCTCACTCGTCGATCTCGTCTCTCTCTCACTCACGTCGCTCTCTCTCTCTCTCGGTCTCTCTATCTTCGTCGAACAAGAGGAACACCCGAGGGGTGTTTGCGATTGCTGATCGACGCACACAAACACACTCTCGACTTTGAGTGTTGAAGGCTTGGTGATCCAGGAGCGGTCTAGCAGCCAGTTCCAAGGAGGTGCAGTAGTGGTGGACTGTCTTTAGCAATCCTAAAGTATTCTGATAAGGTATATTGTTATAACCTTATTCTATGGATTGTTATGCAAGAAACTATGTTTGATCATCAGTTTTAAGATCCTAACCCTTTTTGGGGTTTAGAGGGTTGTATTCAATCCAGTTCCGCTTTTAAGATTGAATCAGTAGAATCAAACCCAGGATTGACCAGTTTGAGTCATGAGGTGGTTTGGTCAGGTTTCACAACCCTTCACAAGGTAGCAAACAAATTTAACAAGTGGAAAGCAAAGACTTTATCGATAGGAGGTAGGCTAACCCTAGTGAAGTCAGTCTTAAGCAGTATCACTTTGTATACTTTCTCGCTGTTTCGTGCCCCGAAAAGTATGCTTAACAATTTAGAGGGTGTGAGAAGAGAGTTCTTTTGGGGTTGTGTGTGTGTGGGGGGGGGGGGGGGGGGGGGTAACTCGAACAAAAGCTTTCGTGTTAAATGGGAAACTATTTTGAACAGGGAAGGGTGGGGGGGGGGGGGGGCTTAGCTTAATATTGGTTTTTTTTTGCAGCAAATAACGCGTTATTGTACAAATGGTGGTGAAGGCTGATGACAAAAAAGGATGCTTTGTGCACTACAGTGATCAAATGTTTATATGGCGAAGACGGAGGGCTCGCGAATGGGTCGGAGAGGCAGTGTGCTATAAACAAAGGATCAACGTGGGGAAACATCATCAAAGTTGGAAGGAACTTATCAAAACTTGGGCTGAACGTGGAAGGATGATCGGGAAGAAGGTTGGGGATGGCAAAGAGACGAGTTTCTGGAACGACAAATGGATGGGACCGTATCGATTATGAGACGATTTTAACAAATTATATAGAATTATAGGAGATAAACATGCTACGGTTAATGACTGTGGTGAGTTCGTAGATAACAGATGGAGCTGGAAATGGCAGTGGACTCGACAACTCAGAGGAAGAAAGGACAGCGAATTGGAAAGATTGAAGACAAAAATTGGAGAATGGAGACCGACGGTATACAAGGCAGACGGGCAAAAATGGTGGGTAGAGGGTGAAGATACATTCTCAGTTAAAGAAATGAGAGGTTTGATTGATTCTATATTTTTAAAGGTAAACGCAAACGCTCAGGTTACTACTTGGAACAAGTGGGCACCGAAAAAAGTCTCAATTCATGTTTGGAAAGTCAGGCACAAGAAGTTAGTAGTTAGAGAAAAAATTGATAAGCTGGGTATAGATGTTGACACGGTTTTATGTCCAAGATGTATGGACGAGGTAGAGACGTTAGATCATGCCCTCTTTAGCTGCAGGATGGTTAAAGCTGTATGGGATAAAGTTTTTAAATGGTGGAATTACCCTTCACAAGAAGTGTCATCAATCGAAGATATAATAAGAAGTGAAGGTAATATAGGGTGGAACGGGGACCATAAGAAAATGTGAAAGATGACAACATGGAGCTTTATATACTTGATCTCGAGGAACAGGAACGCAGTAGTGTTTGAGGGCAAAAGAAAAGAGATTCAAGAGGAATTCACAACTATGCAACAACAAACATTTTTCTGGTTTTGGCACAGGAGTGGAAACCACAGTATCTCTTGCTCGGATTGATTGAATCAGGTTGGGGACATAAACATGCAGGGAAGATAGGTACAATACAGTAAGAGCTCTATAATAGCTTGTGATAGTATTAAAGTTTGTATCTTACAAACTGTAAATTGGGTGGTGCTGTGTACGATGGTGTATATCCCTGCTTTGGGTATACTCTTGATTTTGGTAATGGTATTATATTTTGCCTTAAAAAAAAGGTTAAGTGACTAAAATAATTTATTATATCAAGTTTATGAAATAAAATATTTTTTAAAAAAAATTGAAGGGTCAAATCATTTTTAAAAGTAAAAGAGTACGGGTTATTCCATATTTTACCCAATAAAAAAAACTACACATACCGGAATCAATAGAAAACGATGAAAATATGATTGACACTAATATGAAAACTATTATTATCTCCTTCTAATCCATCACGCCTGCTGCATGCATTGTAAAGGATCTATGTCTATCGATTCTGGAAACGAATGATAATGCGAGAAATCAAATGTGGCGAGCTAATGCCACTTCCGATTGATACTAATATGGAAACGATTCATCGGAGACGACTCCCGTCGTGGAAATTACTTCAAGATTGATACTAATATGGAAATGTTTGTTTAATGTCGTTCAGTCGTCTCAATTCGCTTGATCAACTCCGACTCGCATGATTTCAAAATCAATTATTAATGATTCAAACAAGATGAAACAATCAACGTACTGACTGATCGATTATTCAACCATTTCGATTTGAAGGTAAAATCATAAAACTTTTATTTTATATGAGAGTTCATAAATGTCACTGATTCTCTTTTATTAGGGAAAAATCGAATTCGTTTTACTGATTGGTTATGAGTATTTTGCTGATTAGGGCTAAATGGAATTCAAGTTTCTATTTCCAATCGGAGTTTAGCAATGTGTTTTCGTTTTTGTTTTCTGGTATAACTTATTGGGCTTCTTCAACAAATGCAGATTTGTATCCCTTTTTTGAATCACTTATAATGTTCATCAAGATAGTGCAGTCCAAAAATTCACTATGAATAAGCTCTGTGAATTTAATTTTGATCAAGGTTTTGAAATCTTTTAAGCTCTGTGAATTTAGTTTTGATCAAGGTTTTGAAATGTAAAAGATTAATTGATTACTGCTTCTTTTAGATTTTCTACACTTTTATTTGTATGCAGTAAACTGATAATTTTCAAAGCTGTCATAGTTTCTCATTTGATCTGTATTAATCTTTTGTCCACTATGCCATGATTTTGTGCACTTATATTTGTTTTTAATGAATTATATTTTGGCATGGGGAACTCTCTTTGGCTAGAATTTTATTACTTTTAGGGGTCCTTTCTAATTTTACTGTCAGAATTATCAGATGTTAACGATTTTATTACTTCTAGGCAGATGTTTTGATCATATGAAAAATTATATCAATGTAGCTTGATATAGTGTGGATGGATGTACATGAATCAGAGAACTCTAAACCACCATCAAATGTTGCTGAAAGTCAAGAAGGAACAAGTCGCCATGTAAGGTCAAAAGCATCATGGGGGTTATCCACTGCAGTTCATAGTGTGGGATTCGTGGCGAAAAAGGTGGTTAGCAACAGATTAACAGAGTCCTTATGGCATTCGCGAAGGAGCAACTCAAGTGCTACCGTTCCATCAGATACATTACCAACCCCTGATACCAAAAGAGAGAATCATTCTCCTGAGACCAATTATCATAACACCTCTAAGCCATCATTGAACGTAGCTGATGAACAGACTGCAAAGTTGCCTGTATCAAGTAAGCCTACACATGAGAGAGAAAAGACTCCTCTTAGAGGAAGAAATGTTATCAATCCATCAGAGATTTCAAAACCTCAAGATGAAACTCAGCATCGGTTGCCTAGCACAAAAGGATCAAATGTTATTGATGAGTCAGAGAATTTGAAACCTTCAGATGGCTCACATGTTGACACAACTGATTCTAAGGTTACTGGTCGTTTTGAGAATACCAAACCTAGAGATGAGCCACATGTAAAAACAGTTGATCAACATCGTTGGTCTACCACATCTGGTTCTAATGTTTGGCCTAGCACAACGGGTTGTAATGTTGCTGATCAATTGGGAAATTCAAAACCTTCTCTTAGCTTGCATGTTAGAAGAGTTAATCAGCTCCGATGGCCTAGCATGACAAGTTCTAATGCTGTTGATCAGTCAGAGAATTCGAAATCTCAAGATGGCTCACATGCTAAACAAGTTATTCAACATCTGTGGCCTGGAACTATAAGTTCTAATATTTTAAATAAAAATGCTAATCACTCCGAAGAAGGTGTTAGGGTACCCAGCCTCAGGAGATCATCCTTGCAAACTCATGCTAGTAAGACTTTAGAAGATTCTTCAAGTGATGCTACAAAATTTCTATCATCATCGGTTGTCGATGATGGTAGGTTGAAGATTGACAGGTCTACTGAATTTCAACCATCTTCACCAAACAAGTCATACGGTTTATCCTCAAAAGGTGATACCCCGTCACATACAAGGGTCACAGGGGTCAACCCTTCCCGTATTGCTAGAGGGGTCAGCCTGACTCATGCTACTAGAGTTGGTAGCCATACCGCCATCCCCAGGGGGGTCAGCTTGACCCCCATGACTAAAGGGGTTAGCCTTACCTCTGCAACCAGGACTGTCGACCCTCCTCCTGCTTCTGAAGAGGTGGGCTCATCCCTTGCCTTTAAAGAGGTGGACCCTTCCCTCACTAGAAGAGGAGTTAGCCCTTCACATGCCACTATAGGAGGTAAACTTTCCTTAGCTTCAAGAGATATTGACCCTATGCCTCCTGCAAGAGGGGTCAGTCCTACCCCCTCTGCCAGATCAGTTAGTCCTCCACCTGACGTTCTTACTCCCAGAAGGTCATCCAGTCCAAAGAAATTCTACAATTCAAATACAGTTTCTAATTCCACAGAAAGTGGTCCTTCTATAGACAAAGAAATTGGTGTCAGACACTCGAGAGGGGTGAGTCCTACTCCTTCGAGATGGATAAAATCCCTTACTACTAGGGGGGTCAGCCCTACTCCTAGAGGGATCAGCCCTACGCCCACTAGGGGGACCAGCCCTACTCCTACTAGAGGGGTCAGTCCTACACCCACTAGAGTGGCTGATCCCCATGCTAGAGGTGTCCACTCCCATCCACACAAGTCATCTGGTCCAAGACACTTCTTCAGATCAAATATACTTTCTATTTTCACAAAAATCACTGACAGTAGAAAAGAAAAGAATTTGGGAAGTTACAAAGAATCTCCTCAGTACCTGGAGGTACTTTACAATATACAAGTGCAATGGCAGTTTGTTAATGCGAGTTCAGAGGCTGTACTTAATCTTCAAAGGGTGACTGCTGAGGTTTGGATCTTTATCATGATGGAATGTCTTACGATGTCTATTCTTGGGCCTACATTTGTCACTTTCTTCTTGTTCACAGCTTTAGCTTCTTTTTTTTGTTGCACAAAATTTCTTTTGATGCTGTAAACTTTCGATAAATTCACCTCCATTGACATTGGAGTGAAGTAATGGAAACAATGAATTAACAAAATATGCACAGTGAGAATTATGGGTTATGGCACTGCAGCACATGAATATACAGTTGAATTCTCTGGGTTTGGTTTCTTCTGATAGGGTTGTATATAGTTAATTTCACTTTGATGCGCACATTAATTTGGGAAGCCTGCTGAGTGACATAGATATTATATTTTGTAATGCAGAAATCTCTATTTGATGTGTGGAGAACTATCTTAGAAATCCGGGATTCTATATCTGCAATGAAAGTTGAAATCGACTTGTTGATACTTCAGCTAAAGCTGTATGCTGTTTTATACAGACAAGTAATTCATTTTCATTGTTGCTTTAATCACAACTGAATTTGTTCTTGATTATAATCAAGTGTACACAGAAATCTACTTGTTTATTTTCTTGTGTACCGCAGATTGATTTTAATTTAATTTAGAATGACTTTATAACATAAAAAAGAGGAATAGATGGAGTGTTGATGATTGAGGTCAAATTTCTTTCTCCTGTATACGTTTATTTAAAAAAGAATAGTTTAAGACACTTGACTCTTTGTGTTCATCATATATTGCTATATTGTGAAAGTTATAGACCATTAATCATGCCCATGTTTAAAGAATATATGAGCTTAAGTACACTAGGATGAAGCTGAACTAATCTATAAGAGTCTAACTTGTAATTAGAATCTGCTGATACAACTTAATATCTGAATTTGTCTTTGTGCCAAATTGATGATAATAATAATGATAGGAAGACAGGAAGTAGAGTTGACAATGTCAATTGGGTTTATGCTGGATTTCTAATTGGTTTATATTGTTTAATGAAGAAAATTTCAAGAAGAAATCCAAAAGTGAACTTTTAGTGCATTAAAACCACAAATATTATTCTTGAACAGTTGGATTATGATTGAAACAAAATAATTTTTGGTTATCATATTGACACATTGTATTTCTATATAAAAATGTTTAGACAAAGTGTTTCAGGTCAAACAAACTTGTTATGACCGGCACTAAAAATCACTTAGTTTTGAACCAAACGTGTTTCAACCCATCAGTCAAATAGGAAGCATTTGTGATATTTGTTATTACTTTAGTTGTCTGGTACTGGAGTTTGTTATCATAATTCAGAATATTGTTTTCCTGTTATTTATTAGTATTTTACTCTTGTGACGTAAAGTAAAACAATTAACTTTACGTGTTCTAGTTTTAGTCATTGACTTGTCTTCCATTTATTTTTCATTTTTTAATTAAAAAATATCAGTTAATAATTTATTTCATTCTGGCATATTATGGTTCAGATGGCCTATATTGATGAATGGGCTTCAATTCGAAAGGAGTACGAATCTGCTGTATCTATAACTACTAATGATCTACAGGCAAGAAGTCTTTCACTTCCTATTACTGGAGGATTAAAGGTATGATCTTTTCCTAAAAGATTGCTTAGGTCATTTTACAAATTGAGTAATATTCAGTTTAATACTTGCAGGCAGATATTGAATCCTTAAAGTTAGTTGTTTTTTCAACTGTTCAAGTATTAGAAACAACGATATCCTGCATACATTCTACACTATCAAAGGTCAGATTTTAGTTTGATTCATATACATTACATGGCCTTTCTTGCATGATATGTTGACCAAAATTAATTCATGTTATCATCACTAATGTCTACTACACTCCGAAAATAATGAGTTAATATTGTCATTATATCAAGAAATGGACACCATTTGGTCCACTAAAACCATTGTCTTTTGGATCCATTTCTTATATACTAGAGGTGGCAAGATGGCTGGAGGAGGCAGGTTGGGTAATGGGTCAGAGTGGGTCGGAAGACCCGGTAACACTTTTTTTGTGACAATTTTAATATTTTTATAAATGATTAATGTGTTAATTATGAGATTAGAAAATCAGTATAAGTACAATAATAATATAAACCTTTGAATAAAATGATTTAGGAGGTTTCATGCATTAAATTTGAGGAACTTTTAACTCGTTTGACCCGTTCCCCATTTAGCTAATCCTTTTTATATGAACCATTCCAACGTTTGAGATAAAACACAACTGACTTCAACCCATTCAAAAGTAAATGGGTCGAAATCCCCCCTTAAAACATATATCTTCATATATATATGTCAAGTTATATGTTTTGCCAATTTTTTGAGGAACGTGCTATAGATCCATCTGCTTCTTACTATCTTTGGCTAGTTACAGTTGGAGAAAACGCATTCCCTGGCTTCTGAACTTGCCAATGTAGCATTACATGAAAGAGCTCTTCTTGATGAATGTGAAATCTTTTTGGCTTCTGCAGCTCCTTTACAGGTAAAATTATTCACTCATGCCACTTAAATATTATATTATGTGAAATAAATTTAACTTGATTGGTTTCATGCCATTTAATAGTTTGCTTGCATGACACTATTTAAACATGGTGCCACATTGTTGGATATCATAGAGCATCTCACACTCATAAAACTCTCTTAAAGAAAAATAGAAGAAAAAAAAATAAGAAGTTGTGCTTGTTGTGTACTGCCGAGAGCAACAAGAAAAACAAAAGAACTACATTTTTAATTATCTGCTTCTCTACTACAAAATGATAATATCAATACAATTTATAGAAGAAATGAAAAAACCAATGCTACCTAATCTTCCTAGGCCACGTACACTGCCAAATTGCCCATGACTTCCTAACTTTAAGTAACCCACTTAACTCTCCATAGGAATCGGTACACATAAAACTAAACTAAACTCAACATAATTACAGAAACTAATTAAAACATTAAATAAAGCAAATCAAATTACCATTCTAACTAATAAACTTAAATTAAAACGTAACCCATGACCCATGAACCGTGACTTAACTATCAAGATTACCCACAACACATAACTTCTGGTGCTTGATCTTTATCACAAGTCATAGTTATAAATTAGAGATGGCAATTACAACCCGTTTACTTATGAATGGATCGAAGCGGATTATGTTTTATATGTAACAAGTTAAAGAAAACCCTAAAAGGAAACAAATCAAATGGTTGGAATAAGTCGAAGGCCGCGTATGTGTAATTTTCACACAAAACAACCTAAATTAGTATGTTCAACAAGTTAGAATTAGATAATTACTGAAATCACTATAATGTACCAAAGGCCTTGCTATGAATATTTTGCAATGAAACTTTGCCAAAAAGGGAATGTTGCTTTTGTTTCTTGATCTTATAAGAATTCTTCTTTTGGGGCATGTGGGTGGCGTCGGATGCTTGGTTCTTTTAAATGGTTTAACAGAATAAAATAATCATAATGATAATATAGAAATGAGATCTGAAAGATAAACAAGGATTTCAGTTTAGCTTATATAATCAACTATTATGTCCATATCCAAAAGGTTGCATGGCGTCCAATCGTCCATATCAGCGTGTAACCAACAATAGTGGTCACTAATTATTGACACGGGTCGGATTGGTTTGGAATGATTGTGTAGAAAAATCTATAATTAAGGTTTATGGATGTAATTACTTTAATGCTTGATTTGATTAGTGATTGATATCATTGAAAGTGTTGCTTTACATCTCGTACGTCAATTAATGTATCTTCTTTATTCGTTTTTTATTTAGCTTAAATACGTTTGCATTCAACTATCAAGCTGCTTCATATCATGCTCTTTATTTAAGACGTCGACCAAAATGAACTGAGCATCATCATCATTCTCATCCTCATTTTCTTGGAGCTGTTAAATTTGGATTTTTTTTTTCTGCAGATTGAGGAATACAGCCTTAGGAGCTATCTCATACAATTAGACCGAACTTGTAAGAACGAATAACCAAATACTTCAGGAGGTACATAGCTCCCCCATGACTTTTATCTATGCTAACTGCCTAACCTATTAGGCCTTGTTGGGTTTGGTTAGAATAGGGTAATCAAAAGTTTTTTTTCTTTTTTTTTTTTAAATTTGGATCTCACTTTTATATACTACCGAGTACATGACTTGCATCCCTTTAGGAGTGGTTTACGAATTCATTTAAGAAAAAAAAAAGTCTTTTGCTAACTTGATATAAATCTGTAAATTGTTAATTTTTCACATTGTATATGGTCGTTTCTTTCTGTATCGTCTCTCATTTGTAGAAGAAAGAAGCCTAGGCAGACTGTAATTTGCTGTTCAATCATGATAACCTGAAGGTCCTGAGGTTATTTTTTAATGAGAAATATTCAATTCGTTACGATTTATGTAATCCTCCATTGGAATTAGTTTATATCACCATTCTTTATAGATGTCTCTTTGTATATTTTTATCACCTTTAGGTTTGTTCACTTATATTTACCCTTGTACTCCAATGAATTGTTAGTGAATGTTATATTTTACATTATTTAATACAAATGTTACAGGGGTTTAATACCGGTCATTTCTTATATAATCTTTGTCAAGAAGTAATCTCTCTACCTACGGGTAGAAGTATCATTGCCTACATTATACCTCCCTTATACCCCACTACAGCGGGATTGGGTATTGTTGTTGTTGTCTTATATAATCTTTATATTTGCTTGCTACAAAAATTCATCTATGTACTTGCGCATTTCTGGTACTTGCAAAGGAGAAAACCATGTTTGTTTAATCATTGTGAAACAATGCGCTTTTAGATCTGGTGATTCAATCATTGTAATACATATTATTAACATTTAAATATTGTATTTTGCTTTCGTTTCAGAAAATCGTCATAGTTGAAGGAATTTTTTATTTAAATATCGTATTTTCCAACATCAGTTATTTTGTTTCATGTGAATAGGGTGTTACAAGTGTAAAGAGTTCCTAGACATCTTATAAAGTCATTTAATGATTTAAAGTCTTTATGGACTACTGTTTAATCATTAGCAAACCAAGGAGTAGAGAAGAATACCCATGAAAATCTGAAAGAGAATCTTATCTAGAACAACATTACTTGCTATAGAGAAGAAAGTCAAAGGGCAAATCTAGAAGAAGACCACCAAGGAACAAAAATGGTTTTAACCCTGAAACTGCAATATGTTTCAACTATAACAATGTGGGTCATATTACTGTTGAGTGTAAATCTAAGAAAGCTAGGTCAGCCCAAGCTGATAAGTATGCTTATAGAGCTCCACATATATAGGGCCAAGTAGGTGAAGCTAAAGAAGCAAGGTAGATGATAAGGAGAAGGAGAAGGGTTTTATTGCCAAAGAAAATTGAGAGAGAGAGCCCTTCTCATCCCATGAAGAGGAGATTCAAAACTTATGTCTAATGACTGCTGTCATGACACATTCCATATTGAAAAGTACTTTTCAAGATGAGAAGTTGAAAGAAGCAACATGTCAAGTAGTTGACGTTAGTCTTCAATGTACAAGTAAAAAGGCTTTACTATGTCAATCCCCGTGTGTAACGTCCTAATTTTTTTTTTTAAATGAGTAACAATACAACATATTCAAATTGTAAATGGATAATCGTTGAAATAAGTACCGACAAATGTTAATTACAACTCAAATAGAATGTTTGAACTAGAGATGGGCTTTTAGGACCGACCGGACCGGTCCAAGAAAGACCGCCCGAACCGAACCGGTCCAAGACCGGTCCAAGACCGAAAATGACGTAAGCGGTCCGAACCGGTCCAGAACCGGTCCAGAATCCGAACCGGTCCAAAACGGTCCAAGAACCGGTCCAAACTCGGTCCAAACCGGTCCAAGACCGGTCCAAGCCCAACGGTCCAATTTCAAATTCTAACGGCTAGTTTTTCGGTCCAAACCGGTCCAGACTGGTCCGAACTGCTAGTTTCCTATTTTTTTTTTTCAATTCCTCCTATATATGTTTATACTTTATATTTTATAACTTGCAATTTTTTTTAAATTAAGTCACTTTTTTTTCAAACAAAAAAACGAACCGAAAACTGGAAAATTTTAAACCGAAACTAAAAAAAACCCGGAAATGTCTAAACCGAACCGGAAAATACCCGAACGAAAAACGGACCGGTCCAGGACCGAAGTTGGACCGGTCCGGACTTGGACCGGTCCGGACTTGGACCGGTCCGGAAGTGGTCTAGGACCGCCCGAAGACCGAATTTATCGAAATGGTCTTACGCGAAGACCGGTCCGCCGAGGACCGGACCGGCCCAGGACCGACTAGGTCCGGACCGGACCGGACCGGACCGGCTGTGGTCCAGGACCGATTTTGCCCATGTCTAGCTTGAACTATTAGAGCATCTCCATTGCGGGTTGTATAAGAGTTTTATGGGAGTTGTATGAGAGTTGTATGGAGTGGGGGAGGGGTTGAATGAATGAGGAGTTGTATAATTATTGAATGGTTGTATGGGATATTGAAAAGTTTTATAAATATACAATTTTAATACAAATCCAATTTCTATACACTTATTTAATAGTTTAAAAAATTTAGTTAAATAATATTTTATAACTTAATAAAAATTCGATATACGTGTATTTTTAATTTTTTTATTAATTATTAGGAATTTAAGTATTTTATTTTCTAGATTTCTTACTTTTTAATTAGTGTGTTTATCCTTGTAATTTTTATTTATTACTTTTATATTTTTATTTAATGTCGTATTTTTTTGAAGTTTTAAAATATTTTTGTAAATTATATATACGATGTTGATGTGGAAATCCACTGAACTTTGTAAAGTTTAATGGAAGGTTAAAGTGTAAAGTTGTATAAGTGTGTAATGCTGACATGACAATCCATTAAACTCTTTTAGAGTTGTATGGATTGGAGATGCTCTTAATGAGGTTAGAACAATTATAAGAAAGCCCGTGGAAGCAAACTGATGATGAATCATTCCCGTTACCATAGTAGACGGTCCCATATTCCCGCCACCGAAGTGAACGGTCCCATCATTCCCGTAACCGAAGTGAACGGTCCCATAACAATCAAACTATAACAATATAATCATAGACGTACAAGCATGTCTCGATCACATTTGTCACTAAATTAGGTCGTAAGTAAGAGCACTCACTGGTCGTACTTCATTTACGCGATGAAAGTTTAACAATTACTTGCGGTTACCCGTTTTCACTTACAACATGATTTACTGCATCAATACACAGTTTGGTTCCCTAACCCTAGTTAGGTGAGCAAGTCACGAAAACCCTAAGTTGCACCCCTTTCCAAAACAAAACCCTTAGGTTGAATTCCCACGAAGTCGTACGACCCTTAGGGTTGGACTTCCAATACGTCGCATCTGAATAGGCCGGCCTATACATGGTCAGACTCATCTCTAGCCACAGTCGGACGAGCCTATATATATATATATATATATATATATATATATATATATATATATATATATATATATATATATATATATAGGGTGAGGTTATATATAGAACCTCTCTTAAACATAGAACTTAAAGAATCATCCTAGTAATGACACGTGACACTTTGATTAAGGGCAAAATTGAAAAATAACCAAAAAAAAAGAAAAAATCAACTTTATAAATAAAAAAACCCCACTCAACTTTAAATGATCATAACTTATTCGTTTTTAGGAATTTTTGCAAAAAAAGTATATCGTTAGATTCATTTTTTCGTCCTATTTCAAACAAGACCAGACTTGATATATTTCTGAAACATTTTTTTTTTTTGAAATGCAAAGTTTACATTTTGAGCTGGGTTCATTCTAAATGCAAAATGCAAAATGCAAAATGCAAAACACGAAAAACGCAAAATATAAACATGCAGGTCATCTAGATGCTTCCAAAATGCAAAAATTATGAAAATGCAAAATGTAAATCCAACATGATTCAATGAAAATGCAGTCTAAAATGCAAAATTACACATTCAAACCCAAAATACAAAATCCGTACAAAACACTACATACTGCCCAAAATGTAAAAAAAAAAATTAATGTTAAAAAAAAATTTAGAAAAATATGGGAAGAGTGATCTTGTTTGAAAGAGCATTAAAAAACTAAAAGATTGGTATAATTTTTTTGTTTAAATTCACAAAACTTAAAAAGTTATGACAATTTAAAGTTTTTGGGGTTTTTTTTATATCGTGGGTTGTTGGAGGGGGGATTTTCCATGTTTGCCCTTTTCTTCCTATATTAATACATCATAATTACAATTTTGCCATCGTTAAATCTCATCCATTAATTTTGATGATCCAATGATCCATATTGGTTCTTTAGGTTCTTTGTTTAACACATGACTCTTTATTGATCCAATTTATATATATTTATATATATATATATATATATATATATATATATATATATATATATATATATATATATATATATATATAAACTTTAAGTCGGACCTCTTCTTCGACCCATGCTAAACAAGAAGTCGGACCACTTCATCAAGTCACCCCTAGATATACCAAGCAAGTCGGATGACTACATGCATGTGTGTGTAAGTCGGATCTAACGTTCTTGTTTCTTAGGTCGGACCTATCCAAGTCGGATGGGTCCTGGTTGCATGCCATATAAGTATCTAAGTCGGACTTCACAAGGTTACACAAACTAAGTCGGACGTGCAGGGGGAAAATGTCGGATGCACGTATTTATGTATGCATGTTAGACCTCCCATAAATTCTCGAAACACATAATAAGTCGGATAAGGGGAGTACATGTCGGATCACACAAAACATACAAGTCACATACACAAGGTGAGTCGGACGCATGCATATTCAAGGTCGGATATCACCCAAGTAGGACCAAAGTTTCCTTGGTCGGACCATGTATACATACACAGATATAAAGAAACCAGTCGCCATTTGTAAGTTTCGAAATTCTTTTAAAGCACAACTAAAAGAAAATATGTTGATTACAAAATTTTTTTCCATCCCTTAAACCCATTCCTTTAAGTTATTACCACATTCTATCAAGTTTTGAGGGGATTAAATCCCCACCCTCTTCTTGATTTTCTATCCCCACGAAGAAAGC
Source organism: Pulicaria dysenterica (assembly GCA_947179395.2). NCBI lineage: Eukaryota > Viridiplantae > Streptophyta > Magnoliopsida > Asterales > Asteraceae > Pulicaria > Pulicaria dysenterica. Next base: position 15,278,869 of record OX359296.1, read on the forward strand.
ACAGTACAGACTTTGAAATCTCATAAATTGTGCCTAAAACCTTACCCAACTATATCCAACCCAAAGAGTTCAAAATCAATACCTGATGATTTTCCTTTCAATTCTTTGAAGTTTGCATGAGAAAATGAAGATTCTATTTCTCTTTGTTGTTCTTGGCTCAAGCACAACATACACACAAGGCTCTCTTTACTTTACTGTGAAACAATGCCTTTCTCTCTAGGGGATGAGGCCTAATCCAATATATATATATATATATATATATATATATATATATATATATATATATATATATATATATATATATTAAGGCTTAAGCCCAGCACAACCATTCAACCCAAACCCACAAGGTAATTAATTCATTATCCATTTTCTTACTTCCCAAACCACACAACTTATCATGGAGTTCCTCCTTGTAAGTATTTATATCTTATGTCCACTTGGTCCAGAATGAAATTACATTTTATTCAAGCTCGAAATAATACAGGATTAACCATAATAAAGCTTTGCGTATTCTTCTATTAAATACGAAAACCACACATTATAACTATACCCCACTTAAACATGATGTCATCCTCGAAATCTTTACTGGAATAGCGCGGGGTAATTTCTTCTCATTTCCCCTTCAGACTCCCAGGTCTATTCTAAACCCTTGCGGTATACCCATTGCACTTTAACCATCCCCACTTGCTTGTTGCGTAATGTTTGACCTTCCTTTCTATGATCGCAACTGGCCTCTCGATGTAATTTAGCTTCTCGTCCACCGTGATGTCTCCTAAAGGAACAAACACCATCTCTTCAGCTAAACATTTTCGTAAATGAGATACATGGAAAGTGTTGTGTATTTGCGACAATTCCTCATATAACTCTAGAAGATAGACTACCTTACCTACACTTGCGGTTACTTTAAAGGGTCCAATAAACCAAGGGTTCAACTTCCCTCGTTTCCTGAATCGTATCACTCCTTTCCACAGAGATACCGTAAGTACAACATAATCACCAACTTGGAATTCTAGCAGTGACCTTCGTTTATCTGTATAACTTTCCTATAGACTCTGAGCGGCTTTCAATCTTTCGCGAACTAGCTGAACGTACTCAGATGTTTTCTGAACTATTTATGTATTACCAAGTTCTCTCTGATCGACTTCTCCCAAGCAAATTGGGGTTCTGCACTTCCTCGCGTAAAACATCTCGTATAGTGGCATACCAATACTAGCACGATAGCTATTATTGTATTAAAACTCTGCTAAAGGTAGATACAAGTCCCAGCTTCCCTCGAAATCTATCACACAAGGCCTTAGCATGTCCTTGGGTGTTTGGATCGTTCGTTCACTCTGTTAGTTGGTTTGAGGGTGATAAGTTGTGCTAAGGTTGATCCTCGTACCCAAGTCCTCATGAAATATACTCCAAAACCTATATGTGAATTGTACATCACAGTCATAAATAATACATACCGGCACCCCGTGCCTCGAGACTATTTCTTTCACATAGATATCGGCTAATCTCTGAACTGGCTTCTTGAATTGGTATGAAGTGTGTACTTTTAGTCAATCGATCCACTACCACCCAAATTGCATTGTAGCTCCTCGGTGTTTTTAGTAGTTTCGTTATCAGATCCATGATAATGTGCTCCCACTTCCATACAGGTTTACTAGTGGTTGCAATTTACTATGCGGTCGTTGGTGTTCGGCTTTAACCCGTAGACACGTAAGGCATTTCTCGACATTCTTAGCCACACCACTCTTCATCTCTGGCCACCAGTAATCCACCTTTAAATCTCTATACATCTTAGTGGTGCAAGGATTTATCCAAAATTTTGACTTGTGCGCTTCGTCTAATATAAGATTCCGAACATCTGTAACCCTCGGTATCCAGATCTGTCCATATCAAGTCCACAACCAACGACTATTTTTGACCATCAATGTCATCTAACCCTTAACCTGTTCTGTTTTCTGGTTCCGTTCTTTAATTGCCTCAGCTTGAGCTGCTAGAATTGAATCGAAAAGCGAGGTTCCGTTCTTTAAATAAGAATCGATACAAGTGTGTCGTACTTGTAATAATGAAAAGTTTCGATAAACCAATTTCCATAATAGGAAATAGTGGATATGTGGAAAATCCAAGTTTAAGGTTTCGTTAACTTTAAAGATTCTTATTTCAAAATCTAAGTTTTAGACGGTATTTTGACTTTTGTGTCAAGTTTGACCAAGTCGATAAGGTGTTTTAAGTAATGTCATGTGTTCATAATAGTCAGTGGGAGCAATTGACCTACGCAAAGGTGTTTATCAAGTTTCTATTAAACTAATATATACATATATGTACTTATATATATATATATATATATATATATATATTTGTGTAGAAGCAAATAAATGTTTAGAAAAACACGGTAATTATTAGCTTGTTGAAATTTAAGCACGTATATAATCCTAATGACGGGAATTTTGAGGATTCAAAATGAATCCAGGTAAATGGACTAGTCCCAGGAGATCATAATTATATATTGAAATTCAATGTCACAAATATTAAATATATTAAAAGAGTTAAGTGTTGAAAATAATAAATAAATTATTAGATAAGTGATTATGCACCGAATATCTAATTTTATTTACGGGTTAGTGTAAACAAAATGATTTATTATTTTAGTCTATATCTTGGAATAGAAAAGTATCTATACATCTACAATATAACCAAGTATGGTTATGTAATATTTTTATATATTCAGAAACAAGGAGTTAATCCAGTTCTCCGAGTTTAGGCAATATAATAAAATTAGAAAGACTAGAATTGTTTTCAGGGTTTGCGGAAAACAATTTATCTAGCAAAATGAGTAGGAGCACTAGTTAGTGCATACTTGTTTTTAGTTCATAGTAATGTTGTGGTTTCAAGAAGTGATCCGTGATAAGTCCACTTGAACCAACGTAGTAACACAAATAGACGCGATGAATTGAGACGATGGTCTAGTATTAATTTTGTACTATATTCCAGGAGGGTGAATATGGAGAGTACATTATTAATCCCATTACTCTTTACATATTTTGTATATTTTGGTAATATCCATAAATAAAAGGATTATTATTCAAAAATCTTGTCCGTGACTACCTATCCTGGTGGGAACCTCGATTAGGGAGATAATAACGTCATTGTAGTCCTTGGTGGAGATTCATAGTGATTGAAGATAGCTACCAGGTGTGTAGGCCAAGGATATACGGATATTCACCAGGGGAGTGAATATTGGATAGTGACATCGTGAAGAATACCGCGTGGTTTACGAGTAAAAGATATTCATCACATAGGTTGCCCTCAAGACCAAGGTATTTGGTTTGGGATGTGTGGACTGCTGGCATTTGGATCGCACCTAACGCTACACCGTAACTGGGTAGCAATAACGGGCGTATCTGGTGTCAGTGGAAAGCATATTTCCAAATGCAAGTATGCGAGAGGCATTCTGCAACTCCTCTTAAAGAGAGATGTTTTCGGGCCCCTTGACTGATCTAGACTGTGGAAGTGCATGACCATGCCCAAACGAACTGATTTGTTCTTTGTCGTTTATTACTCGGTCGAAATCATATAGTCAAGAAATGGTTATTAAGGATTATGATTATTATTTTCTTTCCGCTTTATAAATAATAACTGATTATGTTTATACAATTCTGAGTTGGTTCAAACCAGTTTGGTTATGAATTAGGATAACTCAAGTCTGAATTGTGACCTGTAAAACCCAACACATACATGACTAAAGCACAACACAACGGAAACAAATAGTACATAAAAATCATTTTTCAGCTTACAGAAACAAAAGGAGGGAGAATGAGATCATACCCCAGATGTCTCTGCACGGTAGTGAACGTGAGGATGTGTATGAACCCGAAATGAGTTCCTCTATTGTTATCCACACCAGGAAACCGTAGACCGGCCTTGCTAATGACCCAAGACTTGAACTTCACTTTGAAATCAAGTCTTCGGAACAACAACTTGATCTAGAACCTTTGCTTCAAGCACCAAACCAACTAGGAGAGTTCAAGTGTGCTTTAATATGTGTATGTTTGTATATGTTGACAAAAGGTTCTAATAAGAGATGAAGTGAGGGTATATATAGACCTCTTAGAGGCTTGGAAGGCTCTAGAGGTCGGGCTCAATGTTATACTTTGATTGGACTATATAAAAGGTCCAATAAAATAAAAGTGTCACTTTGGCTTTTTTCCTCACGGGCTCTCAAAGGTCGTCAATGTTAGATTATGTGCAGAGATAGATAACATGTATCATCGTGTCCAATACTATGTGACACTAAAGGATCACACCGCTGCACACCCAATTAGAACCTGTTGGATTATAACCTTTGTGTGGAAAAGAAATAGTTAATTAGTTTAATTAATTATCGAGAAAAACAAAAATAATAATAGTTAATTATTATTTAAAAGAGAGATGTTAATATTTAGTTTAAATATTAACGGGACCAATTAATTAACTAGAAAGGTCAAGGGGTTTTTTTGTGTAATTGGTTAATAGTTTAATTAAAGCTGAGCTTTAATTAAACGGGCTTGGCCTAATAAGGGTTTATTATATATAAACCTAATTAAGCCTAAATAATCAAATAAGTCAATTACAAGCCTAAAAAGAAAAACCCTAACACACACTCTCTCTCTCTCTCTTCGAGTTCGGCGGCGGCGCAAGGCCGCAAGGGGCTGTCGACGGCGGCGCAGGCAGCCGCAGGTGGTGGTCGACGGCGGCGCAAGGGTTCCCACACATACGGGTCATGGCTTGATCCGAGGTTTAATCCTAAGGCGGTCTAGCAGCCAGTTCGAGGCGGTGCAGTAGCGGTGGATAACCTGCAGCTGTCTAGAGGTCAAAAGAAAAGTTTTAAATCCCTAAAGGTATAACTTTCTAACCCTCTTCTCTTTTAGTTCCTGTATGAGTTAGATGAGATCACTGGAGGGGGTTTTGATTTCCGCTGTGCATGTATGATAATATATTTTTATACCCCACAAAACCCTTCAGTGAAGACCCCGTGAAGCCCTTGTCTCCATGATTCCTTACCCGGCTAGTGAGGGCTCATGTAGGGTTTCAATTCATGACCCCTTCACGAGCTGTGAGGGCCCGTGAAGATCGCTAGAAAGCCTAATTTTACTTTTTCTCTTGTTTTTGGTTGTGTTGTCAGGAACTACACTTGACGTGTGACCCAATAGGCATGTATCTTATTAGTAGTGATGTCAGTGGGCATACATCAACATTAGGTTAGTTTTGTGTTCTTCTAAATTGTCAACCTTCAAAACTTCCGGTGTGTCCTTTTTACCCATTGGCTTTGACAGTGGGGTAGTGAAGGTGGTGGCAATGACGACAAGGATGGTGTTGGTGGTAGGTCTATTATACAAAATACAAATCCAATTTTAATATACAAAAAAAACACAATAAGTAAGTATTTTAATTTCAAATCAATTCCAGTGTATTCTAATTCCTTTTACATATTAACAAATATATATACAATTGTCAAGGATTAGTGAGCAGTTTAATATCTAGGTTTTTATAATATGCGCCGTGTATTATATATGGTTTATTTGGAGGCAGCTAATCAAAACAAAATCCAACGGAGTTGGTAAGGGGCACATTGTATTTCTTTACAAGCCCGGGTTCGATTCAATGCAGCTCCGTTATTAATTTTTTTCTTTCTAAAAGAAATACAGTTTTACCATATGTACGTCACTCATCCAGGTTTAAAATATTTTGGTTTCCAATTTATCTTTTTCTTTCTTTTCCTATTTTTACTACAACTTATTTTTCTTTTATGAACTCTTTTTTCTTTTCTTTTTTCAATGACATTACCTTTAATAGAAGATTAATTTTTATTTTTTATTTTTTGCATTTTACTTTTTACTTTTCTATTTACTATATAGCATTTATATACATGTTATTATCTAAATAATGTATTTTCGAAATCGTAATACTTAGTAGACTATCATAAAGACTTGGTTTAGTTACATCGAACAACTAGTATCATTTGTATTGTTTTTGCATTTCAAACGGGAGATAACAATCTTTTAATCTAAAGCATAATTTTATGTTTTTGAATGAAAAATTAAGACACTTCATAGTTCTTTATTTTATTTTTCTATTTCAATAAATAATTTTTTATTATTTGAAATAAGATTTCACCGTATTTCTAAAAATAGATGTTTTCATTTTATTTTAAATGCATGTTTATGTAACCCGTAGGGAAACACGGTTGCATTACACTCGTTATAATTTTATTTGTGAACTTTAAGTCAACCAAGCGTCAAGTGATAGAAACAAGTCACAAAGTAGTTAGAAAAGATATCCAATTAAATGCACGAATTAAATTCTATAACTCCACATACACTATATAATGAAATCAACTTTTCATCAATTTTGTATATATCCATGGCAGGAGTAACTTCTTCGATGTGCTTTATTGGCTTCTTCTTATGCTCGATTGTGTTCTTCAATTATGCAGACGTAATATATATACCCACACAATATATATTCATTCATTCATGCTTGTGTATTGTAGATCTTAAATGTTTTTTAAATTAATGACTTTATTGTATATATTGTTTTGTTTTTATGCTGATTGTATAGGGGAAAAACTGGTGTGTGGCTCGACTTGATGTTTCAAATGATGAGTTACAAGTCATTCTTGACTGGTTGTGTGGGATAGTCGTGTGTTCACAGATCCAACCTGGTGGATCATGTTTTGAACCCGATACTGTCCAAAACCATGCATCGTATGCTATTGATTCTTACTACGTAGTTACAGGTTCTGGTAACTCAAGTTATGCTCAAATTGTTACTACTAATCCTTGTAAGTTAATTATATACTTATTCTTATTTTTCGCTCGTGTTGGTTATAAATTTATCATACCTTTACATTATGTGATACTAATTCTTGTTTTTCTGTAATGTAGCTCCGACGCCAGGCTGTACGTTTCCATAATAAGGAGTTGAAATAAATTGAAAAATGTCAATATCTAATTTATGAAAGTGAAACAAATATTGTTATATATAATATATCTTAATAAATAAACATAGAATATTATTTTTGACTTTTATTTGATATCGTATTTGTTGTGTTTTGTATCGGTTAATATCACTATATTATTTGCTTTTAAAGTAAATACTTGAAATAAAGTGATGAAAATCTAAACATATAGAACCGAATATCTAGTGAAATTCCGTAAAAAATTTCATTATGTATTCACATCCTTCCATTCGATATCATATTTATACCGATCAACTTTTTCGTATTACATCAATATAACATATAGTTATTAATCTTCAAGCAAAGAAGATTTTCACAAAAAATAAAAAAACTCTCATGAGATAAAATTGTTTAAATACTATTAGCAAAATCGAAACATTAAAAGAAAAAAGAAATTAGGGTTCCTAACTTTTGTAAAAAAGACAATAAAAAAAGGTATGATTCAAGATTTGAACCCAAGTCTTAGACCTTATATGTTTGAGTAACTACCACTCCATCGACCTAGCAAGTTGGTTAAATTTCATGGTCTCTTCTGTATACATATTAATAATAGCACTAAAAGACAAAAAAGAAAAACACTATTTATAGTTCCTAACAAATGTTATGTATATCTATACTACTATATAAATCATTTAACATTCTCTCTTCTCTTTAATCTTAAGAGTTCTTAAAATTCAATCAAGTTAAAATCTTGACCATCCATCTATCTAAACTAATATCATCCACTCAATCTTTAACAATTTTATTTTCACTCTAATTTACTTTAACTTTTAATTCATTTAAAATATACTCTCTCATACTAATACAATTCCTCACACTAATACAATTATCCATCCACATCAACATAATTTTTAAAATCTTATTAACTTCTCTTTTTTTACTTCATAAATATAAATTTTTTTTCTTATTATAATGTCTTTTTGAATTTATTTTGAAAATTAATAAAATAATTGCATAAAAACAGAAGAAATTATGTAAAAAATTGACATGTTGTAGAAAATATTTTCGTGACATTGAATCATGTAAATAAAATATTATTACATTTAAAAAAAATAACATTTTATAAAATAAAAACTATTTATCAACTATTATAATTAGAGTGTCGGTCAATTATCTCCTTATATCAATTTCCAAAATAATACACTATTCATTACAATTTTCACTTTTTACCCTTAATTATTTTCTATTTTTTACCCTTCATTTTATACAAAATACATTTTATCTCCTATAACTATTTACTATTATTTATAAACTTTTTACTCTTAAATTATAGAAGTTACATAAGAATGCTAATGATTTTAGTATTTAATTTTTAATTTTTAACCTTTAATAAATTTACACTTTTTAAATAAATTTTATCTCCTATAACTATTTACTATTATTTATAAACTTTTTACTCTTAAATTATAGAAGTTACATAAGAATACTAATGATTTTAGTATTTAATTTTTAATTTTTAACCTTTAATATATTTACACTTTTTACCCTTAAATTTATATAAGTTACATAAGAACATTATTTTTTAACTTTTTATTTTTAACTCTTAATAAATTTTTGTTTTTTTAGCCTAAAATTCATTTAAGTTAATTAATCTTATAAAATTATTTACTATTATTTAAAATCAAGGTGACTTAGTGGTAATCAAGTTTATTAAGTTGTCTCCCTCTTTGAGATTAGATGTTAGATCTTCTTTGCCTCATTTTAATTATTTATTCCAGCCCTTAATAAATTTCAATTTGTCCTTTAGTTTATATATAAGTTATATTTGATCTTATAGCATTACTAGGTCATGTAGCCTTCACGTTTTACCCTTGCGTTTATATTAGTTACATTTGATCTTATAAATTACTAGGTCATGTAACCTTATGTACATAATGTAATCGGCAAATGCATTAGTTACTATTAAACTATCATCTTATATATAATACTAGTTTAATACCCCGTGAGTAATCACGGGGATATGAATTTTAAATATTTTTACACTATAAAGATTACTAAAATATATAGTAAAACAATTGTAAACAGTACATAGATATAAGATTGTCTAAAAATGTAATTATGTTATAAATAAAAGTATTCATACAATAATCATTATCTTGTCGAACCACTTTATAGTCAATATTCATTGTTTTATTTGCAGGTTTACCATCTTTATTGCAAATTGAAGCTTTGAAAATCATTTCAGGAGATAAGGGGTTATGATTTGTGGTGGAATAAAAAAAAGATGGCATCATAATTCATTTTCTTTTAATAAAAATTAAAGAGATTAAATGTCTTCAGTCAAGTTTGAGTGCGTAAGTATTTGAGATTATAGACTAAAAAATGTAAATTAGATTTTAACTTTACCAAAAATTCGAGTCATATTTCATAATTGAAAATTTTATCTAAATAAAGGCTAGGATTATCTGATAAATTTTATTTAAGTTATCTTATATTGATATTATAAATTAATTAATTAAAAGGTTAAAAGATTGTTTGCATGTGTAACACCCATGTTTAGGGTCTGGCCGTTTCGTGGCGGTGGTAAGTGTTTATTTAATTGTTTATATTTATATATTTGATTGTTTATAATTATTTGCTATTTATTTATATATTTATTTGATGATTACTTGGTATTTAATTGGACCGCGAGATAAGAGGTAAAAATATTAGTTTAATATTTTTATATGATACTGGTACCATTAAATTCGTTTTTATACGAGGGTCCCGAATAATACCTCGTTGTATGTTTATTAATTGTTTAAGACCGCTTTATTTAGGTTCCTGTATGCTAGATAACAGTATTTGACACTGTGTGTTGTTTTAATTAAAATTCCAGCCGACTTATATGTGTTTTATTTGACTTTATGGAGTCAAATTTTGAGTTTTATTCTCTGTACTTGTTCTTGCCTTTGTGAAGAAGAAAACCCATCAAAGAACAAATATATTCCAGCCTTTGATTCTTCATTTTGTTTACTGAGTTGTTGATTAAAGGTATGTTTTATTGTTCTTGGTTAGTTCTTGATAACTCTTGATGGGTTCTTGATTGAAATTGCTAATCTTTGATTTTTAGGGTTCAAGATTATGTGGGTTTATGCCCAATCCGAATTTGATTCATGTTCCTGCAAGTTTTTGATGTTCTATGTTCTGATTTCGAGTTTTATACATGAGTAAAATCTGTGTTTGTGGATTAAAGCTCAAGAACACCATTAATGGAGATTTTGAGTTCAAATTGAGAATTAGGATTTATGATTTGATGATTAGAAATGTGTTTTGTTGTTCCTTATATGTTAGTTGATGTTGTTTGCATGTTTGGAAGTGTTATTGTTCGATTTAGCTACCTGGAAATAGAGTTTCATGTGAGTTTTGGCTGCTGGTGCGAACAAACAGAAACTGCAGTTTGCTGTGCGTGAATTTCCGCGGCGCGGAGGCTAGGGGTGGCCGCGGCGCGAGATTTCCCTGCACAGCTCTGCAAGTTCTGTTTTGCTTCGTGTTTTCTTGTACGCTGTTATATGCTGCTAGTACCTATTACATACATGATTATAGGATATATATATATATATATATATATATATATATATATATATGAATGGTTTTTGATGAGGAAACATGTGTAGAAAGATTTGAATTAATTATGCTTAATTCATGATAAAAGGCTACTTTAATTTTATGAATTGGACTTAATTGACTCGTGTCCGTGTTTTATTGATTGATACATGTTCCATATGATATATGAAGCATTCCTAACTGGTGTTTGATATATGTTAAGTTGATTTGATACATGTTAGGTATAACGGTAAGTTTTGACCCGTTTGTGTAGCTACTTGAATTATTGAATTAATTGAGATTAGATTCACTAATTCGTTTGTATTGTGTTCTCAGGGAATCCGAAGCCTCAGTGAAATTAGACAACTGAGCTTGGTGTGTTGGAGAACACAGGTGAGTGACTTTAATTCATCGGTGGTTTTAGTTGTAACTGTTATGGTTACTTGAATTTTATACGATTAATCATGCGATAGATTGTTTAGTCTGATGTGATTACTTGACTGGGTATTTGATGATTATTGAAATTGTGTCCAAGATATGAGTATCAAGGTATGAATTTGTGCTCATGATATTTGTGGCAGAGGTCAGCTAAGCGTGGTTTTGGGCTGGGTCAGTTGTTTCTGGTTAGGCAGTTTTAGATCATCTGTTGCATTTGTTGTAGAAGAGGGGGTTTAACTGTGCCAGTTAGCAGATGGCTATCGGTAGATCATTGCTATGGCCAGCATTGGTCGTAGGCTCGGCAGAGCCGCCGGTCCTTTGATATTTGAGATAAACTGTTCTTGTGATCGTTGTGGTTCTACTTTAATTGCTTGTGGCTTGATTTCCATTCACTTAGCTTTGTGCTAATTCCCCACCCTAACTCTCTGTTTCAGGTTTTGAGAGCACGGTTTGTTGCAGCTTTTGAGTACAGGGAAAGTTTGACTGTAGCTCTGATATTTTGGGTTTTAGAATGATGAGCCATACTTTATGAAATGTTTTGTAACACTAAAGGAAGTACTGTATGTTTGTATAGTGTTGGTTTTAACTTTTGATGTTATTTCCTTTTTAGTTTTATGACGTATTACTTCCGCTGTGATTTAAAAAAAAATATGGCTTGTATTTTTGCGGTGTTACAATTTTGGTATCAGAGCCTTGGTTTGGCATGCGAGCACGGTTAGAGTGTTCAATTCCCAAATCTTGGCTCGAGGTTGGTCAAACATTTCCTGTGGGGGAATTAGAGTGTTTGGATTTGTTGTGTGTGTTGTGGTTAGTGTGTATGTACTAACGGTTGTCTAATAAGTTTGGAGGTGATGTGATTGTAACAGATATGGCAAGTCAAGAGATCCCAACCGAGATTCCTGTGACCCTTGCTCAGGCTGGAACTTCTACAACTCTAGGTTTAGAGAATCTAGTAATAGTTAACACCTCGGGTAAAGAAATAGATACAACTCAGAATGATTATATATTTCAACTTGAAAGTGAACTACAGGAGCTTCGAGAAACAGTTCACAACTTTGAGCAGCAGAGGTTGACACAGAATTCTCAAACACCGATTCCAACAGTAGCTGTTGCTACAGTGTCAACAACTCCACCACTTTCAGTACCATTTTCTGTTCCATATTCTACGGTTGCTTCACAGGGTACACAACAACCGATTATCTATCAATTTGTTGCACCAGGAGCTTACCCCTACCCAGGATTTGGTCAACATAATAAATATAGGCAATTCATGGATTGTAAACCCTCAGAGTATTACGGTAGCACGGACCCCAATAAAACTTTGAATTGGTTGAGGGAGATTACCAAGGCCTTGGATACTTCTGAATGCGAGGAGAATGTGCGAGTGTTATTTGCTACTCAAAGATTTAGAGGATATGCCATGGTATGGTGGGATTCGATTACAGGTCATTTTACAAAGCAGCATATGAGTAGTATTACTTGGGAGCAATTTGAGGGAAAGGTTTGTGAGAAATACTGTGGATCTTTTGAGATGGAATGAATCAAGAAGGAGTTCATGGATTTGCAGATGACCGATAATATGTCTGTGGATGAATTGATTAGGCAATTCAATGAGAAGTTACGATTTACACAGTAGTGGGTTCCGGACGAAGCTTTACGAGTTCAGCATTTTGTGAGAGCTTTGCATCCAGATTACAGGAGTGCTACCAGGTGGGCTAGCACTTTATCTCAAGCCTTTACCCTAGCTAAGTCAGCCGAGGGTGATGCTCAAGCCAAGGAGAAGTTGAATAAAGATAGAATTTCTCAACAGAAATCCCGGTTTGATTATTTTAATACCCAACATTGGCAGGGAACTCAAGGAGGTCAGGGAAGTCAACGTCAAGGACAGGGTCAGAGTCAGAGCAGTCAGAATCGTAGGCCTACATCTGGTGGGTCTACTCAGAGAGACCCGTGGTGTAATAAATGTAAGTCTTTTCATCATGGACTTTGTACCCTACAGACAGCAAGATGTATTCGTTGTGGTCAGTTTGGGCATGAATTGAAGAATTGTAGATTCCCGAGGAGTGTTTGTTGGAACTGTCAAAAGGATGGGCACAGAGCAGGTGAGTGCCGTGTGGGTAAGAAATCGTGGACTGGGTTGGTATCAGGATCGGTTGTGGGATCTTCGTCCGCTTCAAGACAGAAAAGGAAGAACCTTCCGTCAGCTGAGGGTAGAGCATTCCGGATGTCAGTAGATGATGCTGCTGCTACTGATGATGTCATCACGGGTATGTTTCTCATAAATTCTATACCTGCACGTGTGTTATTTGATTCTGGTGCCAATCGTTCATTTATTTCTGTGGCATTCTGTGATAAATTGAAATTGCCTAATTCAAATGTTGCTGCTCCATTAGAAGTAGAGATAGCTGATGGTAAAACAGTTCCAGTCACAACGGCTGTGTCTGGGGCTGAAATTGATATTGATGGTACATGCTTTCCTGTTTCTTTTCTGTTAATGCCTATAGTTGGTTTCGATGCTGTTGTGGGTATGGATTGGTTGAGTCAGAACCGAGCTGTTATTAAATGCCATAGAAAATTGATTTCATTTCCTTTACCCGATGAGTCACACGTAGTGGCTAGCGGGGAGTGGGTTAGACCTGCTTTTCCTATTATCTCGTATATGAAGGCTAGAAAATCTCTGGCCAAAGGGTGTGAATCCTACCTTGCTCATGTGGTTGATGTAAAAAAGGAGAAACAGATTGTTCCTGTTATCCGGGTGGTTTCGGAATACCCGGAAGTGTTTCCCGATGAATTACTTGGGTTGCCTCCGGTTCGTGAGGTAGAATATAGGATTGATTTGATTCCAGGTTCGAGCCCAGTGGCTAAAGCTCCTTATAGGTTAGCTCCTTCTGAAATCCGTGAGATGATGACACAGGTTCAGGATTTGTTAGACAGGGGTTTTATTCGTCCTAGTTCTTCTCCGTGGGGTGCACCGGTTTTATTTGTGAAAAAGAAATATGGTACTTTGCGTATTAAAAATAAATACCATTTACCCAGAATTGATGATTTGTTTGATCAGCTGCAGGGTGCTTCTTATTTTTCTAAAATTGATCTGCGCTCGGGTTATTATCAGGTACGTGTTTCTGATGCTGATATTCCTAAAACCGCGTTCCGTACGGTCATTATGATTTTTTAGTTATGCCTTTCGGTTTAACTAACGCCCCTGCTGTATTTATGGATTTAATGAACCGGATCTGTCGGCCGTTTTTGGATAAATTCGTGATTGTATTTATCGATGACATCTTGGTTTATTCTAAAACTGAGTCTGAGCACGAGCTTCATTTGAGGCAAGTTTTAGAAACTTTAAAACGGGAGCACCTTTTTGCAAAATTTTCTAAATGTGAATTCTGGATGCGGGAGGTTCAATTTTTGGGGCATGTTATCTGTAAAGATGGGGTTAAAGTCGATCCGGCTAAAGTTGAAGCGGTTATGAACTGGAATGCTCCTAAATCACCATCTGAGATTAAAAGTTTTCTGGGATTGGCGGGTTATTATCGCAGATTTATTAAACATTTTTCGAAAATTGCGAGTCCTATAACGAAATTAACCCGTAAAGATGTGTCATTTAAGTGGAATGATGAACAGGAGACAACTTTTCAGACGTTGAAACAACTATTATGTCAGGCTCCTATTCTTGCACTACCTGATGGTTCTGATGAATTTGTAGTGTAATGCGACGCTTCCTTTGCAGGTTTGGGTTGTGTTTTAATGCAGCATGATCGGGTTATTGCTTATGCTTCACGGCAACTGAAACCACACGAGAAGAATTATCCAACCCATGACTTAGAACTTGCAGCTGTAGTCTTTGCGTTGAAACTGTGGAGGCATTACTTATACGGTACGAAATGTGTTATTTGTACTGATCATAAGAGTCTGCAGTATGTATTTTCCCAGAAAGAACTTAATATGCGGCAGAGACGGTGGTTAGAACTCATTAAAGACTATGATTGTGAGATTCGATATCACCCGGGGAAAGCAAATGTTGTAGCAGATGCTTTGAGCCGCAAGGGAGCTGGTGACAGTATCCGATTTATGCGAGTTGAGATCGTTTCTGACTTAGTGGATAGACTTAAGTCTGCTCAGTTAGAGGCTTTAAAAGATGAAAATCTGAAGTTATAGATTATGATGAAGAGAAAAGATGATTTGATTGATGATTCGCGCATATTAAAGACTTATCAGTCTCGTGTTTGGGTACCATTGCTTGGGGAGCTTCGGGGTTTAATTTTGGCAGAGGCTCACAAGTCAAGATTGTCTGTTCATCCTGGTAGCACTAAAATGTACAACGATCTTAAAGTGCTGTATTGGTGGCCTACGATGAAGACGGATGTTGCAAAGTTTGTGGAAACGTGGCATATTTGTGCTCAGGTCAAAGCAGAGCACCAGAAACCTTACGGGTCTTTGAAACAGTTGGAGATACCAGAGTGGAAATGGGAGCACATCACGATGGATTTTGTATCCAAACTTCCATGTACTCAGCAGAAACATGATAAAATTTGGGTGATTGTTGACCGTTTGACGAAGAGTGCTCACTTTCTTACCACCAGCGAGACAACTTCACTCAGCAGATTAGCTCAGTTGTACATCGATGAGATTGTATCACGGCACGGTATTCCTTTTTCTATTGTTTCTGATCGAGATCCCAGATTTGTTTCTAACTTTTGGAGGAGTTTACATCATGCATTGGGGACGCGTGTTAATTTGAGTACATCTTATCATCCTCAGACAGACGGTCAGACTGAGCGTACTATTCAGACACTTGAGGATATGCTACGTGCCTGTATGTTAGAATATGGTGGGTCTTGGGATTCACATTTGCCTTTGATTGAATTTGCGTACAATAACTCTTATCACTCGAGTATCGGTATGCCACCTTATGAGATGTTAAACGGTCGTCGCTGCCGTACTCCTGCTTGTTGGTTAGAGGCAGGTGAAAAATAGTTTGCGGGTCCCGATATTGTTCAGATGACAGCTGAGAAAGTTGCTATTGCTCGGGAAAAATTGAAAGCTGCCAGAGACAGACAAAAGATGTACGCGGATCCACGTCGCCGACCAGTTACGTTTGTTGAAGGTGAGTTGGTTTATCTGAAAGTTTCTCCATGGAAAGGGGTTATTCGCTTTGGGAAACGCGGGAAACTAGCTCCACGATACATTGGTCCGTTTCGTATACGACAGATAGGCAACTACCAGACTGTTACTCTTGATCTTCCACCGGAGTTAGCGGGTATTCATGATACTTTTAATGTCTGTTACTTACGTAAATGTAACGTTGAGGATGAAAGTCAGATTCTCCCAGTACATGATCTGAAAGTTGATTCGAAAAAGCGATTAATAGAAGAACCCGTTGAGATAGTTGATCGTAAAACAACGAAGCTTCGTAGAAAAGAGATTCCTATGGTTTTGATTAAATGGAAGCATAGCTTGGGTTCAAATTTGACATGGGAGACTGAGGCAGACATGAGGAACCGCTACCCTAATCTATTTGAGCGCGATAAGATTCCGGGGACGGAATCTTCTTTAGGGGGAGAGATTTGTAACACCCGCGTTTAGGGCCTGACCGTTTAGGGCCTGACCGTTTCGTGGCGGTGGTAAGTGTTTATTTAATTGTTTATATTTATATATTTGATTGTTTATAATTATTTGCTATTTATTTATATATTTATTTGATGATTACTTGGTATTTAATTGGACCGCGAGATAAGAGGTAAAAATATTAGTTTAATATTTTTATATGATACTGGTACCATTAAATTCGTTTTTATACGAGGGTCCCGAATAATACCTCGTTGTATGTTTATTAATTGTTTAAGACCGCTTTATTTAGGTTCCTGTATGCTAGATAACAGTATTTGACACTGTGTGTTGTTTTAATTAAAATTCCAGCCGACTTATATGTGTTTTATTTGACTTTATGGAGTCAAATTTTGAGTTTTATTCTCTGTACTTGTTCTTGCCTTTGTGAAGAAGAAAACCCATCAAAGAACAAACATATTCCAGCCTTTGATTCTTTATTTTGTTTACTGAGTTGTTGATTAAAGGTATGTTTTATTGTTCTTGGTTAGTTCTTGATAACTCTTGATGGGTTCTTGATTGAAATTGCTAATATTTGATTTTTAGGGTTCAAGATTATGTGGGTTTATGCCTAATCCAAATTTGATTCATGTTCCTGCAAGTTTTTGATGTTCTATGTTCTGATTTCGAGTTTTATACATGAGTAAAATCTGTGTTTGTGGATTAAAGCTCAAGAACACCATTAATGGAGATTTTGAGTTCAAATTGAGAATTAGGATTTATGATTTGATGATTAGAAATGTGTTTTGTTGTTCCTTATATGTTAGTTGATGTTGTTTGAATGTTTGGAAGTGTTATTGTTCGATTTAGCTACCTGGAAATCGAGTTTCATGTGAGTTTTGGCTGCTGGTGCGAATAAACAGAAACTGCAGTTTGCTGTGCGTGAATTTCCGCGGCGCGGAGGCTAGGGGTGGCCGCGGCGCGAGATTTCCCTACACAGCTCTACAAGTTTTGTTTTGCTTCGTGTTTTCTTGTACGCTGTTATATGCTGCTAGTACCTATTACATACATGATTATAGGATATATATATATATATATATATATATATATATATATTTATATATATATATATATATATATATATATATATATATGAATGGTTTTTGATGAGGAAACATGTGTAGAAAGATTTGAATTAATTATGCTTAATTCATGATAAAAGGCTACTTTAATTTTATGAATTGGACTTAATTGACTCGTGTCCGTGTTTTATTGATTGATAAATGTTCCATATGATATATGAAGCATTCCTAACTGGTGTTTGATATATGTTAAGTTGATTTGATACATGTTAGGTATAACGGTAAGTTTTGACCCGTTTGTGTAGCTACTTGAATTATTGAATTAATTGAGATTAGATTCACTAATTCGTTTGTATTGTGTTCTCAGGGAATCCGAAGCCTCAGTGAAATTAGACAACTGAGCTTGGTGTGTTGGAGAACACAGGTGAGTGAACTTTAATTCATCGGTGGTTTTAGTTGTAACTGTTATGGTTACTTGAATTTTATACGATTAATCATGCGATAGACTGTTTAGTCTGATGTTATTACTTGACTGTGTATTTGATGATTATTGAAATTGTGTCCAAGATATGAGTATCAAGGTATGAATTTGTGCTCATGATATTTGTGGCAGAGGTCAGCTAAGCGTGGTTTTGGGCTGGGCCAGTTGCTTCTGATAGGCAGTTTTAGATCATCTGTTGCATTTGTTGTAGAAGTGGGGGTTTAACTGTGCCAGTTAGCAGATGACTATCGATAGATCATTGCTATGGCCAACATTGGTCGTAGGCTCGGCAGAGCCGCCGGTCCTTTGATATTTAAGATAAACTGTTCTTGTGATCGTTGTGGTTCTGCTTTAATTGCTTGTGGCTTGATTTCCATTCACTTAACTTTGTGCTAATTCCCCACCCTAACTCTCTGTTTCAGGTTTTGAGAGCACGGTTTATTGCAGCTTTTGAGTACAGGGAAAGTTTGACCGTAGCTCTGATATTTTGGGTTTTAGAATGATGAGCCATACTTTATGAAATGTTTTGTAATACTAAAGAAAGTACTGTATGTTTGTACAGTGTTGGTTTTAACTTTTGATGTTATTTCCTTTTTAGTTTTATGACGTATTACTTCCGCTGTGATTTATAAAAAAAAATATGGCTTGTATTTATGCGGTGTTACAACATGTATACGTATAAAAAGTATATATTTCTAAAGCCTAATATTTTATACTTATAAACAAAGTTGGTTGCTATTAAAAAGCATCTTATCTATAAACAATTGAAGGCGTAAAACTTTTTTTTTTTTGTCAACATAAGTAACGAAACCAATATTTAATTAAAAAGCTTGAATCTTAGGAATTAGTTTTTAATTTTTTATTAGTTTAGTTTGACCTTTAAAAGTCAAAATCAAATTTTCAATTTCAAATAAATGAATAATCAAAATTGTATAATTTTTTAAATGAAGGGTTGAGATTGTTCAATAGACTTTAGTTCAATTAGTCTTTTATATATATTAGAAGATTATACGTAAATTGAATTGCTAAGAATACGTTTATTTGAATATCGCCCAGTGCAACGCACGGGTATGATATACATTGTTTTATACAATTCTGACATATTGTAAAAATACCCAAAAAAGAAAAAAAAAAGAAAATTCTTTCTTCAAAATCCACTCCAAATCCTTCATTTTTCCTGCAAAACCTCGTTTCTTCATCTCAACAACCACCGATAACCACCGCCATCAGCCAGTCTCTAGCAGTGCAACAATCTGCACCATCCATCGTGCTATAGTAAGCTCCGATTCTTCTTCCCTTACAGTTAATCCATTCTCTCTTTCTATTTTCAGTACTGCAAAACCTAGATCTAGACGTACGTCTCAAAATCCCAAATTCAATCTTTAACCGATGGGGAAAAACGAATTCCTCACTCCAAAAGCGATCGCCAATAGAATCAAAGCTAAAGGTCTACAAAAACTCCGATGGTATTGTCAGATGTGTCAAAAACAATGCCGTGATGAAAACGGATTCAAATGTCATTGTATGAGTGAAGGCCACCAACGTCAGATGGAAGTTTTTGGTCAAAACCCTAATCGAGTTGTTGATGGTTACTCTGAAGAATTCGAATCGATGTTCCTTGAGCATATGAAACGTAGCCATAGGTTTAGTCGAATTGCTGCCACCGTGGTTTATAATGAGTATATTGCAGATAGGCATCATGTTCATATGAATTCAACTCAATGGGCTACTTTGACTGAGTTTGTCAAGTATTTGGGGAAAACAGGCAAGTGTAAGGTTGAAGAGACCCCAAAAGGATGGTTTATTACATATATCGATAGAGATTCGGAGACCCTTTTTAAAGAAAAGATGAAAAACAAGAGGGCTAAAGCCGATATTGTTGATGAAGAAAAGCAAGAGAGGGAGATTAGGAAGCAAATTGAACGGGCTGAACAATTAGGGGTGAATGGGGTTGATAAAAGTTTAGTGAATGAAGAAGCAAAGCTGCTGTTGAGGTCTGATAATGGTGGTGAGAAGAAGGTTAAGCTCAGTATCGGATCCTTAACGAAAAATTTGGCTAAAGAGAAAGGGGAAGCAAGTTCAACATTTGTTTTTGATGAAGTTGATATTGTTGGTAAGGTGGAGAAAGACAAAAAGAGAAACATTGGTGGTGGGTCGGCGTTGGATGAATTGATTAGAGAGGAAGAGAAGGCGAAAGAAAGGAGCAACCGGAAAGATTATTGGTTGTGTGAGGGGATTATTGTGAAGGTAATGAGCAAAAATCTGTCTGATAAAGGTTACTATAAGCAAAAAGGTGTGGTTCGTAAGGTAATTGATAAGTATGTAGGAGAAATTGAGATGCTTGACAGTAAGCATAAGTTGAGGGTGGATCAAGAAGAGCTGGAAACGGTTATTCCTCAAATAGGTGGACTTGTGAGGATTGTAAATGGTGCTTATCGTGGATCAAATGCTAGATTGTTGTCTGTTAACACTGAGAAGTTTTGTGCAAAAGTGCAGATTGAGAAGGGTATATATGATGGGAGAGTTATCCAGGCGATTGAATATGAAGACATATGCAAAGTTGTTCAGTGAAGTCTGTGATGACATTATGATCTCTGGCAGGTAAGTTATAGTAAGATCATCTGATCTCACAGCAAAATAGAGCTTTTTATTATTGTAATAAAGATTTTAAGAATTGTTGTTTAACATCTGCTAAAGTTACACATGCAAAAGTTACAATTCCATCAAGTATTAGTAGTCTATGGTGTAGCACTAGCTGGGCTCGAATGTTGAGTTATATACTTTTATGTAACAATATGCTTTTGTTTTGAAAGCTATTAACACTTCTTTGAGAGTGCATCTTTTAATATGCCACACTTTTTGACCAGTGTTGCTGCTTAGTAAAAATACTTCAAGCAGCCTGAAGATTTCTATCGTAGTCACCTTTCTTCTGTGATGGTTGTCAAAATATTGCACAGCTAAACAATAATCATCAAAATACCATCTGAAAACCATAGTTAAGGGTTTGTTGGTTGCTACAGTGTTTCATTAAGATAATTTTTCAACCTAAATCTGATTTAGGCTAAGAAATTGAATTAATCCGCATTCAAATTTGTTTTAAACAATTGTGATGATTCCGCCTGTTGTGTTCCTTTGCTTTTAGCCTGTTAAGTGACTTTAATTCAATTGTAATTAGCTGTTAGTTTTCTGTTACAGTTTGTTTCTTGGTTAGGTGCCAGTGCCTAAACTAGTCCTATAAGTAGTGAAGGCTATCATTTGTAAAACAGCTGATTCATTTTTTCATCAATAAAATTCTCTCAATTCCTAACAAATTGGTATCAGAGCGTGGTTTCGATTACACGCTCTTGAAGGTTAAGTACTTTCGATCGACTGATTGTTTTAGTAATCTTGATCGATCAAATTGGGTTATTCAATCTTTGCGATTCTGATGGTAAGTGTCTAATCGATACACGAAACCTCGATTGGGGACTTGCGACTGCTATAGGGGTGGTCGATTTTGAAATACGACACAATTTTTTGTGAGCCGATCGTGGTGTGCGACTGGAGGGGTCAACAGCAATCTCACTGGGATCGATTGAGGCTAAAATTGAAGGGTATTCAACGCAAGGTGGAGTCGACATTAATAATTGAAATTGAAGGGCATCGATTTAAGGTGGAGTGACCTGCAATTGATGATCGATTAGTGATTTGCGACTGAAAATAGGCAGTCGAGTGATTCTGGGGAACAAAATTTGCAGTCGACTAAATCAGGGGGTAAGAATCAACTGTCAATTGTTTACAGTTCAATGTTCTAATAGTCAATTGAAGTATTGACAAAGGAATTGGTGGTCAATTGAAGTAAAGAAACCATCAATTGGTAATTGTTGGATTGTTTCAAGTGGAAGGCCACTAAAAGAATTGTTAGAACAAGGGTGTTCGTTTTCTGGGTACAAACAATTCAAGAAAAGTAACAATGCCTTCACAGATGATCGAGATTGACAAGTTCACGGGAAAGAACAATTTCAGTTTATGGCGTATTAAGATGAGAGCTCTTCTGAAACAGCAAGGGATTTGGGTTCCTTTGTCTGGAGAAAGACCTGAAGGCGGCATGACTGATGCTGAATTTAATCAACAAGATGAAAAGGCTCATTCAACCATTCTGTTTTCCTTGTCTGACGAAGTGATATACGAGGTGGCTGATGAAGAGACAACAGCTTCTCTATGGTTGAAATTGGAGTCTCTTTACATGAGAAAGTCATTAACTAACAAGTTGCTATTGAAACAACGCTTGTTCTCACTGCGTATGAAGGAAGGAATGGCTTTGAAGGAGCATCTTGATGAGATGAACTCCATTCTTATGGATTTAAAGAATGTGGATGTCAAAGTTGAGGATGAAGATGCTGCTCTTGTGTTGTTGGTTTCGCTGCCTTCATCATACGAGAATTTTGTCAATTCTTTTGTTATTGGTAGGGACACAATCACGTTGGAAGAAGTCAGATCCAGTTTACATTCGATAGAGCTTCGTCATAAGGCTTCTGGGAATGGTAATGGGTCGGAAATTCAGTCAAGTGGATCAGTTGTTGATGGTGATAGAGGTAGAGAAAGAAGTCGCTCAGAAAAGGGAAAAGGAAAATGGAGAGGGAAAGGTCGGTCAAAGTCCAAGGGTAGAGGATCAAAGGTGAATCCCAACGATGTGTGTCATCATTGTAACGAGAAAGGTCATTGGAAAAAATGAGTGTCCGAAACGAAAAAATAAAGTAACCGCTGCTGTTGCAAAGGATGACTCAGATTCAGAATCTGATTTGGTGCTCTCTGTAGCAGATTGTCAAAGTGTTGCTGAGTTGAAAAGTCAGAAGGATGAATGGATCTTGGACTCGGGGTGTTCTTATCATATGACGCCAAACAGGGCTGGTTTGGTACTTACGAAAATATTTCAGCAGGAAGTGTGTTAATGGGGGATGACACAGCATGTGGAGTTGTTGGAATTGGGTCGGTAAGTATCAAGATGTATGATGGAACAGTGAGAACCTTGACCGATTTCCGTCACGTACCAAAATTGAGGAAGAGCCTGATTTCTTAGGGAAACCTTGGACTCCAAAGGATTCAAGTATAATGGTGGAGATGGCTTAAGGTTACTAAGGGTGCATTAGTGGTCATGAAAGGCATCAAGAAGAGTACGTTGTACGTTTTAGAAGGAAAAACTATTGTTAGGTCGGCTGCCACAGCCTCAAAATCTGACAAAACAGAGTCAGATTTAACTCGTTTATGGCACATGAGGCTGGGGCATGTTAGTGAAAAGGGTATGATAATTCTTAGCAAAGAGGGACTTCTTGGAGGTCATAAAGTGGCTGAGTTAGGCTTTTGTGAACATTGCATATTTGGATTATCTTCATGCAGATTGTTGGGGTCCTTCGCAAGTTCCTTCACTTGGTGGTGGTAGATACTTGTCAATTATAGACGACTACTCGAGAATGACATGGGTGTTTATAATGAAACATAAGAGTGAATCGTTTGAGAAGTTCAAGCGATGGAAAGTTCTCATTGAAAACCAAGTTGGCAAGAAGATTAAACGGTTACGAACAGATAATGGTTTGGAATTTTGTTCGGGTGAGTTTGATAAGTTTTGTAAGAATGAAGGAATTGCTAGACATCATACTGTTCGGTACACTCCACAGCAGAATGGAGTGGCCGAAAGAATGAATAAAACGCTGCTGGAAAGGGTTCGTTGTTTGCTGTCAAATGCGGGGCTGAATAGAAGTTTTTGGGCAGAAGCTTTGAACACAGTTTGCTACTTAGTGAATAGAAGTCCTGCAACAACAATTGAGTGTAAAACTCCAATTGAAATCTGGTCCGGAAAGCCGGCTGATTACTTGGGTCTAAGGGTGTTTGGTTGTCCTTCATATTATCATGTAAGTGAAGGTAAATTGGAGCCAAGGTCTAAGAAAGGGCTGTTTATGGGCTATGGTGATGGGGTGAAGGGTTATAGAATTTGGTCACCTCCTGAAAGGAAGGTAATTCTCAGTCGAGATGTAATTTTTGATGAAAGTTTTATGCTTCATGGTGTGGAAAAACAATCAGGTTCAGCAATTAATAGAGGCCAAGAGGAGGTTGAATCTGAACAAGTGGAGTTTGAAGTAATTAGTTCAGATGAAGATGTGGAAAAGGCTACTGGATAGCCTAATATTTCACCTCAAAGTGTGCCGGTTGAGTCACAAAACATGCATCAGCCCTCGGAGTTTCGATCAATAGCTTTAGACAAGCCACGAAGACAAGTTAGTAGACCCATTCGGTATGGTTTTGATGATATAGTAGCCTATGAGTTACAAGTTGTTGAAGAGATGGAGTTTTGTGAACTAGCAAGTTACAAAAAGGCAATAACATCCAAGGAAGGTGATGTGTGGATAGCATCTATGGGTGAGGAGATGGAGTCCCTTCATAAAAATAGAACTTGGGAGTTAGTTAAATTGCCTCAAGGCAGAAAAGTAGTGACCTGTAAGTGGATTTTCAAGCGAAAAACGGGGCTGCCAGGAGCTGAAAGTGTAAGATATAAAGCTCGTTTGGTGGCTAGGGGCTATAGTCAAGAGCAAGGAGTCGATTATCATGAAATATTTTCACGGGTGGTGCGTCATACGTCTATTCTTGTGCTGTTAGCTTTGGTTGCACAGCAGAACTTGGAGTTAGAACAGTTAGACGTTAAAACAACCTTCTTACATGGGGGATCTCGAAGAGGAGATCTATATGGGTCAACCTGAAGGGTTTGTTGCTCGAGGTAAAGAAGATTATGTGTGCAAGCTGAAAAAATCGCTTTATGGACTAAAGCAATCACCACGGCAGTGGTATAAGCGATTTGATAGTTTTATGGTGAATAACGGGTTTAATCGAAGTCCATATGATTGCTGCATTTATCACAAGAGAGTTGCTGATCGATCGTACATTTATTTGCTCTTTTATGTGGACGATATGTTGGTAGCAGCTCGTGATATGAAGGAAGTTAAGAAGCTGAAAACACTTCTTAATTTTGAGTTTGATATGAAAGATTTAGAGGCTGCCCAAAAGATCTTAGGCATGGAGATTGTACGAGATAGAATTAATGGTAAGCTTTTCTTGTGACAGAAAAGTTACATTCGGAAAGTTCTTGCTCGATTTAAAATGAGTTCAGCAAAATCGTTAAGTACGCCTTCATCAGCTAATTTCAGATTGTCAGCTGATTTAGCACCTCAAACAGAGGCTGAGGTAAAATATATGAATAAAGTTCCTTATTCTAGTGCAGTGGGGAGCTTAATGTATGCTATGGTTTGCACTAGGCCTCACATAGCGCATGCAGTCAGCGTTGTTTTGCGTTACATGGCTAATCCGGGAAAGGAGCATTGGGTTGCTGTTAAGCGTATATTCCGTTACCTTAGAGGTACAGCTGATGTGGGTCTGATTTATGGTGGTAAAGGAGAGTGTTGTGTGGCTGGTTATTCAGATTCAGATTATGCATCTGATCTGGACTCTCGAAGGTCTTTAACCGGTTATGTTTCCACGGTTGGAGAAGAAGTGGTAAGTTGGAAAGCAACTTTACTGGCTTCAGTTGCTTTGTCTACAACTGAAGCGGAGTATATGGCTCTAACTGAAGCTGCTAAAGAAGGTATTTGGCTAAAAGGTTTACTTGGGGATCTTGGTTTTCATCAAGATCAGGCTGTTGTGTTTTGTGACAGCATGAGTGCCATCTGTCTTGCTAAAGATCAGGTGCATCATGAGAGAACGAAGCACATAGATGTGCGCTACCATTTCATTCGGTCTAAAAGAAGAGTTAAAGTGAAGAAAGTGAAGACTGAAGATAACCCAGCTGATGCTCTTACTAAGCCTATTGCTTTGAACAAGTTTAGGCACTGTTTAGATCTTCTAAACATTGACAATTGGAGGTAGAGTTTGGTGTTGTACTTTAGTAGAATTAAAGTCAAGGTGGAGATTTGTTAAGCGACTTTCATTCAATTGTAATTAGCTTTTAGCTGTTAGTTTTCTGTTACAGTTTGTTTCTTGGTTAGGTGCCTAAACTAGTCCTATAAGTAGTGAAGGCCATCATTTGTAAAACAACTGATTCATTTTTTCATCAATAAAATTCTCTCAATTCCTAACATAGCCTTTTATTTATTATATGCCAGTGAAAAAAGTTTGATTTTTTGCTTATATATTTACTTTTGTTTAATGTACATAGATAGTATTGGATCTCTTAGATTGAAGTGATGAGCTTTTACCTAATAGCTGAAATAAGTATCAGTTTATTATTAGATTAATCCACCTGACTCGCCTTTCTTCTGATGTCTATCATCTATCATCAGTTTAACTTTGTTCTAATGTACCTCGAGCACGATAATGCATGCATTTACACACATATTTATAGAAGTTTGCGTATGCATACAGAATGTGAGGTTTCTTGCTAATTTCATAATTAAGGAGCAAGTTTAAATAAAATCGTTATATTGTTTTGAGTTGTGTTCAATAAAGTCCATATAAAAAACATAGTACTAAAATTTTTAATATTCAATCACATGTGATTCAGTATACAATCACATGTGATTGTAAAAGCATTATACATGTTAATTAAGAAAATGTCGCTCCGTCCAAAATTTTAATGTTCAATTTAAACCATTGATAGGGCTGATCCAAAGGCTAAATTTAGTTCCTTAGGACTATGAAAAAAGTATAGACTATATTGAACATTTCTCATATTGTTTTAGATAAATCTTTATTGCATATTGAAATTACTATTTAACTTTTTATGCTTTCATGTATGCGTTGTTGTAGACGAAAATCAGCGCCAGAGCCTGAAGGAAGACTGCTAGAGAGATACAGATAGTGCCATTCACATCTAGTGGAACCAAACAATTCGTTTATAGCATGATGTTGGCGAAGATTATGCGTATGAAGTTTGTGATCACGAGTTGGTCCTTGTTAAAATCGCTTTGTTTGGTCTCTATGCACATGTAAGTTTCTGTATCCTGTGAGAATGATTCAACTTTCTAGTTCTAGTTAAATACACTTGAATTTATAGGTAGCAAATGGTCTGGTCGGGCGGTTTGGGTAGCGGGTCAAAATGTCAAGATATGCATCATTTTTGTTTGGGTCGGGTCGACTTGAAATGCTTTTGTCCAAAATTTTCTTATAATTTTTTTAATAAATATGTAATGTGTTTAAAATTTTGTAGAATTAAAATTATACCTTTATATCAATTTACAAACAGAAGTGGCAAATTCTCATGAGTAATTGAGAGACATTTTAGTAACTTTACTATAAAACATGCGATTTTAGGTTGTGATTGGTGACACAAATAAGATATTTTTATAAGATTAAAATAGTTAATGGGTTTATAGGTCTGATTATATTATCTTGAAACCTTCAAGGGTTCAATAATTTTAATTTGATTCATGCCTAATTGTGATTTGTATCCTTAAAGCTATGTTACAAATTAATAAAGCATATGTTTTACTTGGATGAATCAATTTTATAAACTTTTCCGGCCTTCAACATTTATGAATTGCACTCTTGGCCCCGAACATGATATTCATTCTCTTTTTAGAATTTACAAATTCAGTTCCATTTTTGACCGAATTGAGCGAATTGTTTTGTATTGTTTTCTTTTGACCTGTTTGACATGTTTTTTCTGTCTATTTTTAAAAATACCTTATAGAGACAAAACATAACGCCAACACATTCATTCGTAAGTAAATAGGTAGAAATTGCGTTTTGAGGTGGAAATTTTTTCCACTGAACACCATCAAGATGAAATAAACTTAAATAAATGGTTGGTATGCATCTAAAGAATTTAAACTGCAATTTGATAAAGCAGGGTGTGAAGATTAATTAAGAAAACAAGTATGTGTGAAGAAGTTACAAGTGAAGGTGAAAGTGTAAACCTTGATCATGAGGGTGATGTTGGTTAGAGTGGTGGTAACCGTCACACTTGATTACTTCTACCATACCGCCACATTAGCTATTTTTTCTTACCACTTAACTTATCACTTAACTCCATAGTGGTCACTTATCAACACTCTCACGACCTGTCCATTACCAAACAACCAATCAAAATTTTAAAAATTATGAGAAACAATTTAAAAAAAAAACAAAAAACACTAGCTGGGCCAACGTTGTTGCAACACATGCCCCCTATTTGTGTTAAAGTTTTCACCTGCAGGTGATAACCACACTCCACACAGATATGGCGTGGAAAATTATTCTTCTACGTAGCAAACGTCCCCACCCCACCACTCATTTGGGAAACCGTATACTCTTATACTAGTTTTGAAGTGAACGGAAGTTAGACCTTTTGATGTAATGAAAATGCAAATGTTGTACTAGCTTTGAGTTTAGGGGGTGTTTGAAATGCAAATGTTTTAGAATGAAATTGAAATGCCAAATATATTTGAATGTTGTTGAAATACAAAATGCACATTTAGTAGGAGTCTTAATTGCATTCAATTCACATTTTGGTTGAAGCTAATAAGACAAATTCATTAATTGCTCTAAACTTTCATCTTTGATGAGTTTTATAATCTTTCAATGCGTGTTTGGGTCATGCAATGAGTAATCGCGAGCATCTTTTAACGCGTGTTTTGATCATGCAATGAGTAATTGCGAGCATTCTTTTCGCTATCTTGAAACTCATCAATATGCAAGACAATATGGATTTAGAATGGTTTCATTATCACCATAATCAATATCCACATTGCTTCTTTAACAAATTTTTGCGGAGCGATACTTCTTTATCCAAAAACAAATAAATAAACATACATCTTATTTTCTTTCGTATTTTCGGTATGAAAACGATCACCATCCTCATTCTTATTTTTATTTTCAGTATCAACATGATCACCACCCTCATTCTCATTTTCAGGTTCACTATCACTATCTACATTAATTCTCAATATCGAAAGATAAATATGTATCGTGATGATAAATATACAAATTCAGCACCAATTAATCTTTCATATCACATCTAACTATATTTATAAAATCTTTATTAGAACTCAAACCCCTCAACCTAGTTCTAATATCCATTAAGTAACTAATATCTTACTTTTATAATTGTTTGAAATCAAGTATATAGTAATTAACATGATACATAGTACAAACCAGTTTCATAGGACCCGTGCGTTGCAGCGGCTTCTATGTTAAACTAAATATAGTAACATTTAAACATAAATAATTAAAATAAAGTATATAAAAAACTAAACAAATACATTCAATTTAAAAAAACACATTTTTCGCTAAGAAAATTTATATTTCCTCTTATTATATCCTCTTACTTTTATCCTTCTACCTACTAAGTTGTAACATTATTTCCTCATTTCCTCTCTTGATTATGACACTTGTCTAGCTGGTATTGAAACTAAAGTCTAAAAATAAATATTTGAAATATAAAAATCTAAACAAATACATTCGATTTAAAAAAAATACATTTTCCGAAAAGAAAAATTATATTTTATCCTATTATATCCTCTTACTTTATCCTCCTACACACTAAGTTGATACATGTTAAATCTACTAATTCTTTTTCCTCATCTTCTCTCTAGATTATGACACTTGTCTTGATCATATGAGTAAGATAATAAGCAAAAAAATGTAGTACTTAGTTAAAAATTTAAAAGTTTTAAGATCTAACTGCTTTATAATATACTATAAATAATCATATTTAAGCCAAACTTTACATGTAAAAAAGAGTATAAATAATATACAAAATTATTTGAATTAATATAATAAGTCCTCATTGAAATCTAAAAAAAAACAATTAATGGAAGAAAAAAAGCAGCGCAAGTGAAAATATCCAAGATACAAAGAATTAATATAGTAGGTCCTCATTTGAATCTAAAAAAAGCTACGCAAGTGAATATCCAAAAGGTTGAACACCATTATGAAGAATCGAACACATGACCTTCTCTAGACTAAAAAGGAAGGCACCAACCACTGAGCCAAATGGGTATGTGTTAAATTTTTTAGCCAACAAACTATATATCTATTTATTTGGAAAATTACTGTTAATTAAACAGTAACTCTTCCTGATAAATGTTATTTATTATAATGCCTACTATTGTAGGTTGATGTCATTTGATATTAATTTACCGTCAAAATATCCTAACACTTACCTTCTCGAGGGAAATCGGAGCTGTGTGATAAACATTAACCGCATACATGATGATCACACTACAATTTTCCTTCCTCGTATTCGATACAATTGTAATAACACCACAAGCGACAAACTAGTCCTTCAATTTAGATAAATTGCCTATTACAACATTCTTTTTGTGCTTATGCATTAGTATTTTAACAAGTTAAAGGCTTGTTTTTCATGTGTTTAGTGTTTAGTGTATGTCGAATATACAATTTAATATGACACAATATATACCAGTAATGCCAAATGGGTCTTCATATCATCAAGTTTTGACACGTCACATTTTAACCGGTAACTTAAACATTAATTTATAGGTTTTTTTAATGAAAAAAAAGCTAGACATTACCTTTATTAGCAA
This sequence comes from Pulicaria dysenterica, assembly GCA_947179395.2. Taxonomy (NCBI): domain Eukaryota; kingdom Viridiplantae; phylum Streptophyta; class Magnoliopsida; order Asterales; family Asteraceae; genus Pulicaria; species Pulicaria dysenterica. The sequence goes on from OX359296.1 coordinate 15,309,418, forward strand.
AAATCATGGATTATAAATTGAGTATATGATATATGCTTCTAGTAGCATCTATTTTAAGTATTTTTATAATCACAAACAATTTAAATAAAAAGTATATCAGTTATTTTATTATTTATTTATTTAATTATTTATAAGCATAAAAATAACTATCATAAATGATTTTAGGTTTACAAATCTTTTATGTTGTATATTTATTTTATAGTCTAATAAAGTTTATTATTTAATTTTGTTGATCTTAAATATTTCGCTCCCATCACCGCCACTATTTCTCCCCCGCCAAACACAAAACTAAAACTCAGATGATTTGCAGGGCCATTGCAAGGCGTGATCGGAACTTCTTTCTCAATTTGATCAGCAACGCCGCCACACAATCCCATCTCCGGCAAACTCATGCCCAAATCATCCTCAACGGCCTAAAATCCGACTTAGCTACCATCACAAAGCTTATTCAAAAGCTCTCCGATTTAGGCTCCATCTCCGACGCAACCCTCATCTGTTCCACTTTTCCAAACCCTGATCTTTTTCTATACAATGTCATTATTCGAGGATTCTCTCGCAACAATCACCATTCAAATTCGCTGTCCATCTATCGCCATTTGCGCAAAAACACTGCACTTATGCCAGATAGTTTTACTTACGCGTTTGTTATATCCGCCGCATCAAAAATGCTTTGCTATAAAGTAGGGTTCTGCCTTCACGGGCAGGCGATTGTTGGTGGGTCTGAGTTGGATGTGTTTGTTGGGTCTGCTATTGTCGATATGTATTTGAATTTTGGTAAGGTGGGGTATGCTTACAAGGTGTTTGATAAAATTCCTGAACCAGATACTGTTTTGTGTAATACTATGATATCAGGGTCAGTTAAGAATGGGTGCTTTGACGAATCAATATCGATCTTTAAAGATATGATTTTGAGAGGAACCCGATTTGATTCCACTACTTTTGCAGCTGTTCTCACGGCTGCTGCTGAATTGCAGGAGTTGAAAGTGGGAATGTCGATCGAGGGTTTGTCGATTAAGCTTGGATTTCATTGGCATGTTCATGTTCTTACAGGTTTTATATCATTGTATGCAAAATGTGGGGATATGTCAACAGCAAAATGTTTGTTTGAGCAGATTGAAAACCCGGATATAATAGCTTATAATGCCATGATTTCTGGGTTCAGTTGTAACCAAGAGATGGAATACGCTGTTGATCTTTTTAAAGAATTGCTTCTTTTGCAACAGAGAGTCAATTCAAGTACTATAGTTGGTTTGCTTCCTGTGTTTTATCCCTTTGGTCATTTGATTCTTACAAGTACAATACATAGTTTTTGTATAAAAGCAGGTTTAATTTCAAAAACTTCAATTGCAACTGCGTTAATAACGGTCTATAGTCGACTTAATGAGATCAATTCAGCAAGAAAGCTATTCGATGAATCCCCAGAGAAGCGCCTGGCAGCATGGAATGCTATGATTTCTGGTTATGCTCAAAATGGAGTAACTGATGAGGCTATTACACTCTTCCAAGAAATGCAAAATTTCAAGATACCCCCAAATCCTACAACAGTTACTAGTATTCTGTCAGCATGTGCTCAACTTGGTGCTCTAAGTTTAGGAAAATGGGTCCATGATTTGGCTAGCAAGGAGAACTTTGAGTCCAATGTTTACGTCTCAACTGCTTTAATCGATATGTATGCCAAATGTGGGAGCATAGATGAAGCTCGTCATGTATTCGACACCATGACACAGAAGAACCCGGTGACATGGAACGCCATGATCTCTGGCTATGGTCTCCATGGGCATGCACACGAAGCCCTCAAGATTTTTAATGAAATGGTTGATTCGAAAATACCCTTAAGTGGGGTTAGTTTCGTTTCTGTTTTATATGCTTGTAGTCACGCGGGATTTGTAGAACAAGGAGAGGAGATTTTCTACAAAATGGTTCAAGATTACGGGTTTGAACCATTACCTGAGCATTACGCGTGTATGGTTGACCTTTTTGGTCGAGCAGGAGAATTACAGAAGGCGTTGACTTTTATCAATAAAATGCCCATTGAACCAGGTCCTGCTATATGGGGTGCGCTGCTTAGTGCTTGCAAGACACACAAGAACAGCGATTTAGCACGATTAGCATCTGATAAATTATTTGAATTAGATCCTGAAAATGTCGGGTATCATGTGTTACTCTCCAACATATACACTGCTGACAAGAATTATCATGAGGCTGCTTCAGTTAGACAGGTGGTCAAGAATCAAAATCTTGTAAAAACTCCTGGATGCACTTTAATAGAAATCAATAAGATCCCACATGTATTCACTTCAGGACAACAATCTCACGAACAAACAGAAGCCATTTATGCAATGTTGGAGAAATTGATGGGGAAGATGAGGGAAGCTGGATATCAAACCGATACTGTGACAGCATTGCATGATGTCGAAGAAGAAGAAAAGGAATTGATGGTTAATGTTCATAGTGAGAAGTTAGCGATTGCTTTTGGACTTATGAACACGGAAACAGGAAGTGAAATCAGGATTATAAAAAACCTTAGAGTTTGCATAGACTGTCATAACTTTACTAAATTCATTTCCAAGATTACTGAAAGAGTTATAGTTGTTAGAGATGCCAACAGGTTTCATCATTTCAAAGATGGTCAATGTTCTTGTGGAGATTATTGGTGAAAGTATAGTCTTCGCAGGCTCATGGGTATAATGAAAGATCATGTCTTATCAAAATGGTTTCATGTTTTAGCAGTTTCCCAGAGAAATCGAGCTGTGATCTAATGTAGGAGGCCTAACCGGTTCTATGGTCGTTTCCTATGGTCCTCCTGGCAATCCGAGATGTTGGCTCAACTAGGATTGAACTCGTGTCTCATTTGAGATGCTCCAAGCATCCCACCACCAGGCCGTCTTCGAAAGATCATGTATTTTCTCATTTCATAGAGCGTCTCCCTCCATAGATTAAGGTGATTTTTTTTAATGGTACCTTACATCACACAGTTTTCTTGAACTATGTGTCTAGTTAAACGTTTATGGTTTCATATCAAGGAGGGAGTATATCTATTTCGGCATTCTCATAACGTGTATCAGGGGCGGACCTAAGATTTTTATTGACCGGTTGCACCATATAATGGCGAAATAAAATTAAATAAAATTGAGAGCGTTGTTTGGGTTTTTTCCCGGGTTTCCAGTTAATCTAGTCGGACTAAGGAGGTTTGGGTTGTTGTTCTGGTATTTTAGAGCTAAAATTTAAAACAAAACACAATTTATATAAAGCCATATTAACTAAAATACTATTTTTAAGGTAAACTAAAGTATTTTAAAGATATAAATTGAATATTGAACTATATCTTATCATTTTTTTTAAAAAAAAAAGTTATTTTCTCTTTGATAAAAACACTGGTGGCACCCTATAATTTGAATGGTGGCACTAGCTCGAAAACGTTGAAATTTTACACTGCGTCTATAAATTGACCGGTGTCCCGTGCCACCGCTAACTAACACTAAGGTCCGCCGATGGTATCAAGTATATCGTAGAAAGCTTGGTGAAAATTTTAATCTAACTAATCTTTCTTGCATGGTCTCCATGTCTTTTATGTATATTTATTAGGTAAGTTGTGTTTGGTAACAAGGATAACATGCTAAGGACCAAGTTACCTTTTGACTAATGGTCAATGATAACTGGAGTTAACCCAAAGGACCAAAAGTGAAACAACATGTCAACCATAAGGAGCACCAGTGTAATTTTCTATCTTAAAGGACTAATTGTGAAAATCACCTAAAACCATAGGGACGATCTATGTAATTAACTCTTTAATCTTTTTGTTGAAATGGGACTGTTGAGCTTCTTAATCCATCACTCGTGTTTTGCCTATCTTTCTTGCTTTTATATTAATCTGTCTTAAATCATGCATGGTCTGGCTTGACATATAATTAAACAAAAGTCTTAGGATAGTAATCTTAGGAGTGTTTGGTTCGCTGGAATTCAATGGAATGAAATTAATTGAGTTCCTCCAGATGTTGAATTCTAACGAATTTGTCATTGTAGATTCTTTGAATGTTTGAGTTTCATTTCTTAGGTCCCGTTTGGTTCGTAGGGATTGAATTCTTAAGAATTGAGATACCGTATCATGTTTGTTGAACAATGGCTATTGAATAACAACGTTAGACCTTGCAACACCAAATAAACATGTCAAATCCACGCTCATGCGAGGAAAATGTTTCGGACATTGTTGTTGTTCTATTGTAGACCGGCCTTACCATACAGATTTATAATTTCTCCATGGCCAATGCACACAATCAGTACTTTCACGCATTCCAGGAAACTCATAAACATCTTCATGAAACATTGGATGTCATCATAAGTCGGATTTCTCAAGCACTCACTTGAATGTAGATTAATTATAAACTTAAACAAAAATTATGTAGAAATTCTCTCTATATTACTCATTGAATTAATGAAGCAGTAAAGATGAAGCTTGAGTTTCTTAACCCACCCTAATTTTATAGATTCCAAACCCATCTTAGTTATAATTTAGAAAAATAATCTCCTCATTAAAATAAGATGAAGACGCAGAAGACAAAGGTGACATTTTTAAGAAAATGAACAAAAATTAATGTAGCTTAAAACACATATCCCCTGATTTCTTATGCAGATCTTTAGCCATTTTTATAGGGTCTTATCTTCAAGAGTTAATTACAAAATTGGTTCTTTATGTATACTTCTTTTTTCACTTTTAGTCATATTTTCTAAAAAGTTGTAAATTTAGTCTTTTAAAAGAGAATTTTGCACACTTTTAGTTCTTTTCCTAAACGGACGTTAACTTTGACTGTTAGTCAAATGACAATTTGGTTTTTTAACTCTTTATTCATGTTACCAAACATTGTTACTCTCACTTCTTTCTTTATGTTTTTGTTTTTATATAACTTTTTAATTGCATTTACTTACATTAAATGACCTAATTTTTTGATATTTTGCAGTTTTTATTTTCTTGTATTCTTATGGTATATCTTTATCATCTTCAAGAATTAATCAATTAACCCCTAAATCTTTACAACAAGTATATCCAAACAAAACATGTTCATGATCTTGTTCTTTAAAACCCTCAAATCTTTACAACAAAATATTCTTGTTCTGGTTCTTTCAAACCAAAATATTTACAACAAAATTCAAATGAGAAAACTAAAAAATTTAACCCCCGACTATTTTCCCCACCAAATTCAAATGAGAAAACTAAACAAATTATCATCATATGGAAAAGAAATCAGTGGTGGTGGTGACTGAACAAGAAACCCGCGGCGGTGGTGACAGAACAAGAAATCAGCGACGGCGTTCAGCGGTGTGGGGACAGCAAGAAACCAGCGGCAGCGGTGCTTGAACTTGTGTAGCGACTGAGTGACAGATCTGGTGGCAGAGTGACAGATCTGGTGGCGGAGGTAGCGGTCGTATGGTGATGGTAAAGGTGTAGATCGAAGAGAGATGTGACGTAGTGGTTGTGCGGTGGTGGTGACGGTGTAGATAGAAAATAGAGAGTGTGTGTGGGGGGGGGGGGGTGATGGTCGTGCCGTGATGATGACGGTGGTGGCCGTACGACGACGGTAAACCGCGGTGGTGGCCAGCGGTGAGGGAGCAGTGGTGGCTATGGGTGTTATTTCTTCATGTTATAAGGCTATTACGGCGTGGAAGTCAAAATTTCCCACACCAACTTTGTGTGGTTGTTGGTTGGAGGTGGTGTTTACCACACTAAAGTAGCTGTGTGATTTTTATTTTTGTGGGCCACATTGTTTTTTTTTCTTATTATTTTAATTTTTAATTTGTTGGTGGGTATTTTGTGGGTCCCAAAAATTGGTGTGATAGAATGTAATCACTACAAGGTTGAGTGGTGTGTTGAGTGATGAGAAAAAAAACTGACGTGGCAATGTGGTGGAAGTGATAGAGGGTGACCATACCGTTCACTCTAAGAGAGAGAGAGAGAGAGAGAGAATTTGAAGAAATATGAGGTGTGAGTGAGATTTATTGATAAGTGAAACATGGGTGTTTGGTAACTAGATAAAAAGCAATGGGTGTTTGGAAGGAATTATAATAGGCAATATGTGTTTGTTAACAAGTATAATGTTGGAAATTAAAAGACCAAAGTACCCCTTCACTAACAATCAAAGGTAACGTCTGTTTAGGAAAAGGACTAAAAGTGTGTAACATTCTCATTTAAAGGACTAAATCTGCAACATTTAAAAAAAGGACTAAAAATGAAAAAATAGGTATACAAAAAGGATCAAATTCGTAATTAACTCTATCTTTAAAACTATACATTTGGTTAAAATTATGTGTGGTTAAAAAATTATGAAGGATTGTGTTCAGCTTTAGACACTCGCTCTATGGTATCATCATCTCACTTTTTTGTAAGCCTTTGGGTTTGTGGACATTGTGTATACATTTTCTTTTCTACTTGTATGTATAATATGAAAACCAAGTATATCAATGCCCTAAACAATATTATACTTTAGATAAGACAACCAAAAATAAGAAAATGTAAGAAGCAAATTATCACTTATAAGAAGTAAACTTGAAATCTTAATAAAACACATTTAAAAATGTGGATAACATTGAACGTCACCAAGATATAATGTGGTTCGGTCGTCAGGGTCACAACCTATATTCACGGAAGAACCAGAGACTTCTTTATTAACTTAAAGTGTTTACAAAATGTCATCCTAAAACACATATATTAAATAAAACCTAGCTACAATATTTATAAATACAAACTATAAACACTCGTTATCTAAATTAGCCGCCGGTAAAGACTTAACTTGCAAGATACATCTTGGATTCCAATTTAATGCTATATCAACTTGATCGCATGCTACACGCATAGAGAACAAACACCCCCAAGCCCCTCAAGCTATTATGCACCAATTTGATTCTTCCATGCAATTAATCTTTTGTTCCATGCCATTAATTAAACAATAATTCAAAGAGGGCAATAATTTTCATGTCGAACTCTTTGTTTAATTATATTCTACTTTCAATATTGTAACTTTAAGTTTAAGTCACACTTAATAATTTTCTACTTGACTTGAATTCTCTTCGCCTATCAAACAAGATTACCAAAGAATTATCTCTTTCCTACCAATCACCCCAAAGTGACTACCTCCTCGTACAAGCCACAAAGTCCGAACCCCGTCACACGATTTTCCGGAGATCAACTCCATCCGTGATGTCTTAACTTCGTCCAATCAATTTCCCGGATCCAAGGACAGTACATGCAAACCTTCTAACATCACATTGCCTCTGATAAAGGGTATCACATAACTTTTTCCCACACACCAGCAGCCTTTGTTTATTCACCTCCCCGTACAACACCTCATTAGTCAACCACAACAAAACCACACCGTATGCTTTTGCTAGAACATCTCTTGCCATTCTCCCTCATATCTCTTGGAAACTTGTCTCTCCTTCTAACGCTTCCACGTAACCCAAACCAGAAGAGCCCTCATCCAGCAAAACTGCAAAACATGCTTATGTCGAGATCTTCAGTCAACAATACGCGAGCCAAGAGAACCTAACTCTCATACCACTTATAAGGATTGCATCACCACCTAGTAAGGATCCATCTTAAAACCCTAACAAGAACACATTAGAAGATGTGGATAACATAGAACGTGTTAGTCTTGATTTGTTTACATTCCATCAGCGCTGAAGTATTCGAAGAAGATTTCAGCAGAAGACTTTAACTGAAGATTTGTCTCGTCTTAAATAACGATCATCTGAAGGGCTGAAAGTTTCATCTCTGAAACTTTCAGTTTACTGAAGTTAGTCTTAAGCAAATGGCCCCCTCAGTGACGTCATCAACTGTCACTTTCAAGACAGTTTTGCATGAGGAAATCTGTTGCTAATCAATTCACTAGATTGTGACGTTTGTCACCTATTCAACGGCTATGATTTATTAGGGAAATGTATATATACTCTTCTCTTAGTCGAGAAGAGTGTGCTAACGATTACTGTATGTTCAGTAAGCAATAGCTAAAGTCTGTCTACTTTCTCTCAAGTCTGTACTTGTTTTTCATTGAATTTAAGAAGTTTGTTCTTCTTAAATTCTCGTCTGTAAAGTTTGTTATATCAATATTAACAATCTTTGACATCTCTTTCTGTTCTTATAATTACTATTTCCGCACTTAATTGTTATTTAAGTTAGTAATATTCACTATTTGGGAACAACAATTGGTATCAGAGCAGGTTCAAATTCTTCTATAATTTGTGATCTGCCGAGATGTCTAAAGTTGATTATAATGATAATGGGTCTTCTGGTAAACCACCAAAGTTTTCCTCTGAAAATTTCTCTAGCTGGAAGGGAAGAATGCTTCTCTATGTTGAAAACTTGGATACTATGTCTCTGTCTGTCCTAGAAAATGGTCCTATCATTCCAAAGACCATTTCGCTTATTAGTGAAGAAGGTGATCCACTGGAATCTCTTCCTAAACCAAGGAACCAATGGACTGAAGAAGATAGGAGACAGGTAAACTTGGATGCTAAGATTCGAAATAATATTGCTATCTCACTTCCAAATGATATCTATCATACTATTTCTAATCTGAAAACTGCAAAAGATATGTGGGAAGCCTTGTGTATAGCTTACGAAGGAACTGAAGAGGTGAAGGAGAACAAGAGAACGAATGTCATCAGGAAGTATGAAAGTTTTTGTGCTAAAGAATCTGAAACTCTTACTGAAGTTTATACTAGGTTTACTTGTTTGCTGAATGATATGCTGGAAGCTGGTGTTCAGCGAGAGAAGATTCAGATTCTCAACAGGTTCCTAGATGCTCTTCCCAGTGAATGGGACACTATGTGTCTTGTTCTCAGGACCAACAACAAGCTGAAGAAGTTGGATATGAGAAAGCTGTATGGTATTCTTCTGAATGATGAGCAAACTAGAGCTCAGAAACTGGAGCTGAAGAGATCAGCTAAGAAGAGCTTAGCTCTTGTAGCAGAAACTGAGGTACCAGCTCATCAATTCTCTGATGATTCTGACACTGAAACTGAAACTGACTGGGTAGCTGGAGATGAAGAAGGTCATCCAGAGTTCAAGGTTGAACGCGCTTTTATAATGAAGAACTTCAACAAGTTCCTAAAGTTCAAGGCTAAAACCAATGCTCAAGGTTCAGGTAGCTTCAAATCCACCACTGATAAATCTAAGCAGGAATGCTACAAATGTGGCAAGCTTGGTCACTTCGCTGCAAACTGCTTTGTCAAATCTTCCTCCAAGAGTTATCCTTCAAAGGCTGACAAGTACAAATCAAAGTACAAGGCACTGAAGCTGAAAAGTCAAGAATCATCTGAAAAGAAGAAAGAGAAGGCAATGATCGCTGGAGAACTGAATTGGACTGACTCGGAAACATCCGATGATGATCAAGAGTCTGAACAAGCTCTGTTTGCTGAAGAATTCTCAGGGTGTGCTCAGCCCTACATGTGTTTGATGGCAGCTGAAAGCCAGTTCAAGAAAGATCTAGCTACTGCTGAAAGGTTGAGTTCAGCTGAGGGTTGGAATTCCTCTATGATGTACAAGGTATCAAACTTTCAGAATTATGAGTCTAATGAGAAAAATGATATGTTTGCTTATTTAGTATCCGATTTAATTTCTGCGCATAATGAACAAATCATAGTCAAGAAAATCCTTTCAGATCAACAAAATCTGATTCAGAAAACTGAAACTGAAAATGACTCTCTTGTTCAAGAGTCCCTTGCATTGAAATGCCATCTAAAGTTGTTAACAAATGAAATAAAAATGGCTAAAGCAGAGCTATCTTTAACAAACGATAAACTCAAAGATTGTCAGTCCATAATTGATCTCTGGCTCAGTCCTAATAAACTTGCTTTTGAGAGTATCAATCATCAAATGATCATTCAGAGAGAAAGAGTTGGGTTAGGAAAAATCAAAGAAGCTGCCTCATTTAGCAAAAAATGTAAAAATGTTGATGAAATGTTTTTCAGTGAGTTCACTCGTGAAAACATAGGAAACTCAAATATGCTATATAAAAGATTTACTAAGGCAGCCAGTGATGTTCCTGAGTTCAATGAGGAAACTAATTCTGAAATCAGAAACATACAGTTGCCTTCCGATAGCTTGGTTGAAAATCAGAATTATTTTCATCCCACTGAATCCTTACTCAACATGATCACTGAATCTGAATTGATTACTTCAGCTGAATCTGAACCCATAACTTCCATCAAAACTGAATCCACTTCAGTTCACAACATCACTGAACCTCTGACAGCTGAAGCTTCATCTGGATCTAATCATTCAAAACATAGTCAGAAGCTCAAAATATAAAAAACACAAAGTGTTCAGTATGAAAAGCCAAAATCAAAAGGGTTGAGCAAATTTCGAAAATTTGAATCAACTCTGAAGATTATGATGAATCAGTTAAAAGAATTAACTAGATCTAATTCTCAAAAGGATAATACCAAACAGCAAAAGGATTCCAAATCCACACGTAAATGCTATAAATGTGGTATTAGAGGTCATGAAGCTAAAACATGTGATTCTCCTGTCGCTACCTGTAGCATTTCTTCTGAGCCCATCAGCAGGTGGGTTCACAAATTGGTTTAACCTTTTGTTAAATTATACAGGGAGGTCAAGGAAACAATACCTGGTACCTTGACAGTGGATGTTCTCGACATATGACTGGATGTAAATCGCTACTGACAAAAGTTACGCCAGCTGATGGTCCACAAGTTTTATTTGGTGGAGGTAAATGTGGAAAAACAGATGCCTATGGTCAATTGAAGAAAGGTGTTATTCACATTAAGAATATTGCTCATGTTACCGGACTTGAGCACAATCTGATTAGTATAAGTCAGATGTGTGATGCTGACTATTCTGTTCTTTTCAAGAAATACAAGTGTTCTATCAGAAATAAAGAAGGCACTGAAGTCCTTCAAGCCAAAAGAATAGATAACATGTATGTTCTCGATTTCAATTCAGTCTCGTCTCCTTCAGATGTATGCTTTTTATCACAGTCAGTCAAAGAACTACATTGGTTGTGGCACAAAAGGTTGTCACATCTAAATTTCAAAAACCTGAGTAGATTGGCACAAGATCAACTTGCCAAAGGATTGCCTAAGATTAGCTATGTGAAAGACAAGGTGTGTCATGCTTGCGAAAAGGGGAAGCAAAAGAAGTCAGTTTACAAATCAAAGCACTGTGATCAGATCAATCAAGCATTTCAGTTGCTTCACATGGATCTCTTTGGACCCGTCAGCACTCCAAGCCTCAGTGGAAAGAAATATACTCTAGTAATTGTGGATGAATATACACGTTTCACTTGGGTATTTTTCCTATCTAAAAAAAGTGAAACAGCTGAGATCATTATTAGCTTCATCACAAGAATTAATCGTCAGTACGATGTTCATATCAAACAGCTGAGAAGTGATCATGGTACTGAATTTCGAAATAGAACCCTTGAGGATTTCTGCGAAGAAAATGGGATCGTTCAGAATTTCTCAGCCGCCTACACCCCTCAACAAAATGGAGTTGCTGAAAGGAAGAATCGCACTCTAATTGAAGCTGCACGAACCATGCTTGCTGAAGCAAAGATTTCATTACGTTTCTGGGCTGAAGCTATCAATACAGCATGTTACACACAGAACAGATCATTGGTAGTTAAAAGGCACTTGAAAACACCTTATGAACTACTGCACAACAAGATTCCAAATATTGGTCATTTGAGAATCTTTGGTTGTACATGCTTTATTCTGAACAGTAAGGATCGCCCAAGTAAGTTTGCTCCCAAGGCTGATGAAGGAATATTTCTTGGGTATTCCAACATTTCCAAGGCATACAGAGTGTTTAATTTCAAAAGTAATACTATCTTTGAAACAATGGATGTCACATTTGATGAATTAGATCTTCAGTCAAGACACTCAGATCAAAACACTGAAATTTCAGATAACTGGGATGAGTTGCTTTCCTCTCCCTTTGAAGACACTTCAGCTGATCTGCCACCAGAAACAGCTTGCGATGATTGTGATGAAAATGGCATACCTCCTACTACTCCCATTCCCATTTCAGTTGATACATCCTGTAAAACACCAATTCCTGCACCCTTTAATCCTGACATACCACTGATTGATTTTGACTCCCAGTCTCCATCCTCAACTGAAGTTCTCTCTGATCCCTTTATCGAAATAAATTCCTCCTTTGCTGACTCTCCAACTGAACCATTTCAAGTTGCAAAACCCATACCTCCTAACACCAAATGGACTAACGCTCATCCTATTGATCAAGTGATTGGAGATCTAAATGATGGGGTTCGCACTCGAGGTTCAGCAACACCCGGGTTTTGTATGTTTGCTGACTTCATTTCTCAAATTGAACCAAAGAAAGTGAATGATGCTTTAAAAGATTCACATTGGGTATCAGCAATGCAAGAGGAACTGAATGAGTTTAAAAGGAATAAAGTATGGAATCTCGTACCACCCCCATCGAATCAGTCAGTGATAGGAACCAAATGGGTCTTCAGAAACAAGAAAGATGAATCAGGGGTTGTCATTCGGAACAAAGCAAGATTAGTTGCCAAGGGATATTGTCAAGAAGAAGGAATTGATTATGATGAGACATTTGCTCCCGTTGCACGAATGGAAGCAATTCGCATATTTCTTGCTTTTGCTGCTCATAAAGGTTTCAAAGTTTTTCAAATGGATGTCAAATGTGCTTTTCTCAATGGAGAACTGAAAGAAGAGGTATACGTTCAGCAACCACCTGGTTTCGAGAATCCAAAATATCCAAATCATGTCTACAAGCTAGACAAAGGATTGTATGGATTGAAACAAGCACCTCGAGCCTGGTATGATACTCTTTCAGCATATCTTCTTAAAAAGGGATTCAAACGAGGTACAATCGATAAAACTCTCTTTCTTGGTCGAGAAAAAGGTGATTTGCTTCTTGTTCAAATATATGTTGATGACATAATTTTTGGGTCTACTAATGAAAATTTGTGTAAAGCATTTGAAAGAATCATGACCAAAAAGTTTCAAATGAGTATGATGGGAGAGCTAACTTACTTTTTGGGACTTCAGATTAAGCAAACTGAAACCGGTATTTTTATTAATCAAGGAAAGTATATTTCTGACTTACTGAAGAAGTACAACTTCACTGAATGTTCAGTTATGAAAACTCCCATAGCTCCCAAAACCAAGTTAACTGCTGATCTTGATGGAAAAGCAGTTGACTTGCCTACTTTTCGTGGGATGATTGGTTCTTTGCTTTATTTAACTGCTAGTAGACCTGACATTATGTTTTCTACATGTTTATGTGCACGATTTCAAGCAAATCCAAAAGAGTCCCATATGTCTGCTGTATCCAGGATATTCAGGTATCTGAAAGGTACTCCTCATCTGGGTCTTTGGTATCCCAGATACTCAGGTTTTGATCTAATGGGATTTTCAGATTCAGACTATGCAGGTTGTCATTTGGACCGAAAAAGTACCACTGGTGGATGTCAGTTGCTTGGACATAAACTCGTAAGTTGGCAAAGCAAGAAACAGAACTCAATTTCTCTATCTACTGCTGAAGCTGAATATATTTCAGCAGGAAGTTGCTGTGCACAAATTCTGTGGATTCAGCATCAGCTTGCTGATTATGGTGTTTTACTTGCAAAAACTCCCATCTACTGTGACAACACCAGTGCCATAGCCATTTCAAACAATCCTGTGCTTCATATGCGAACAAAACACATCGATGTTCGTCATCACTTCATCAGAGATCACATTGCTAACAATGATATTGAACTATATTTTGTTCCAACTGAACATCAGTTAGCTGATATATTCACCAAGGCTCTGGATGAAGCACGCTTCAATTATCTTGTTTCTGAACTTGGCATGCTGAATCTTTGAGCAACTGAAATTTTCAACTGCAACGTGGTCCACTAAAACCTGCTTGACTGAACTGTGTAAACTGAAACCTGTTCTACTGACATCTCAACTAAAACTCTTTGGCTGACAGGTAAGTTTTCTTTTACTTTATGTTAATAATATATTGCTTGGATTTATGACTTTTTGTTAACTCAATTTATCTTTATTTGGGGTAGCATTTATTACAGCCGTCATTTCATGTTCAGTTTTTATCTCAAATAATGATTACTTCTTCTCTTTATTTACCTTTACTTATCACCTAGATAATCTCATTCTTCTCATCTTTCATCCTCTTCCCTCCATTTCTTCCTCTCATTACTGTTGCTACTTTCTTCATGGATCTCACCTTTGTAATCATCAACCATCCATTCATGTACACCATCACCATCAGGATTAATAATATAGGGCTTGGAGCATCAGTCCAAATCGCCGTAAATCTTCTTGATTAATCAACTGGGGCGATCATCTTTTGGCATGGACACAAGATTCTTTTGGCTATTTGCTTTTGATCATTTTTAATATGCTCCATTGTAACTATGTTGTCTGCATTTCTCATTAATGGAAAATAGTCTTATGATATGTTCTGTGCTTTTCTTTACTATCTTATCTTTATGCCTAGTTCATAATTTTTACTTTACTAAGTCAATGTAATTCTTAGTTATTTTCACTTAATATTGTTCTCTGAAATACCCTGATTAACAGCCTTTCAGTTTGCATATATTAAATGATAATAAATAAAAATTATAAACATCTGCAATTTCCTTCGGTTATTTTTTTTAACTATGGTTAGTTTACGGTTTCATCTAACGGTTGGATATCAATCACATAAGGTTTTTTTATTTTTTTTATTTTTTTTGAAATCACCGTCTCATTCTCTATTCTCCGCTCATCACTTCTTTCTCTAAAAACCTATATAACGCTACATCATCTTCTTCAATCTTTTCTTTACTGTTTTCCTTCTCCTTCGACACGCTTTTCCTTTCTCTAATCATGTCTCGCCCAGCAACCATGTGTGTTCATCTTCCAGAATCAGTTGTACCAATCATCTCAAATGCTGATATTGTTTTCAAATCGAACAATATTTCTGTATCGCTCACTCCTGTTACTTCCAAATCAAAATTCTTCCATCTTCTCAACTTTCTTCGTCATTGCCCCATCAACTATGCGTTAACCACCCAACTCGACATGTTTGAGGAACATCTGTGTGAATTTTGGATGACCGCTACTGTTCTCGATGAGACCGCTACAAACCCAAAAATATCTTTCACCCTCCTGAACGGCAAGCAAAAATGTCGTGTTGACAAGTATTTTCTTGCTGAAGCTCTTCATCTTCCAACTGATGATAAGTCTCCCTGTGAACCTTTCTCCAAATCAGCAAAGGAAATTATCAATGAATATCTGAAGATTCCTGCTACTTCATATATAAAAGGCAAAACCCTAGTTCGAAATAAACTCCCATCCGTGTGGTGTAGTTTCTTCAGTATTCTTTCCTTTTGTATGACTGCAAAAACAGGAGGAATGGATCAAGTGGCTGACAACGTGCTGAGTTTAGGTCATGCTTTGATGTATGACACAAAAGTTGATTATGCTGCTTTTGTCTTCAACCTTCTTCTTACTCAAGTCAGAATGAAGAAGAGACATTCTCATATTCCTTTTCCTCGATTTCTTTCGCTGATATTTCGACAACTGATCCGACGATCTCATTATTATTCAGCTAAGCATTCAGTTGAGTTGTCTTCTCTTCCTCACTCTGTATGGTCCAGCACTGACTTGACTGATCCCATACCACTTACTGCCATCATGATGGACTATGCAAGGATGACAGACACTCCTGCTGATTCAGTTCGTCGGTCTCCTTCTGCTGAACAACCTGAACAACCTGACCAACCTTCAGATTCAGAGGCCACTGCACAGCCCGCTCCTAAGAAAAAGAGGCATCTAATCAAACTGTCTTCTTTAACAAAAAGACATTCTGATGACAATCCTGCTGCTGCTTCCAAGAAACTGAAGCGTAAAACTCCTCCTTCTCCTGACTCAACCACTAAGCAACAACAAACAACAAAAGCTAAGACTGTCCTTCCTGATCCACTACCCACTGTAAGTCTTCTCCCCTCTACTAACTCTCTTACTACCAATGACGAGTGTAAATCACCCTCACACTCTAAGGCTCTCAAAACCAGTGATGTTAAGACCACTACTGTCACAGTTTCAGAATTACCAACTGAAACTACAGTTCAGCCAAAATCCCTTGATGGTTCAGTAGTCCGAACTGATCCTATGGATTTAACCCATACAGATGATCTCTCAGCACTTAAACCATCTGAGTCTGATGTATTCACTCTCCATGATGATTCAGCTAAACCATCTGACTCTGAGAGACCTTTGACTCATGATGTTTCAGATAACCCTGAAATTGAAGTTATTCCTTCCTCTACCATCTTGGCCTCTGATGGTTCAGCTAATCCACCTGAACCTATGGCTATTTCTATTGCTCATGAAGATGTAGTTACACACAAAGCTACTACTGAATCAAAGCCCATTGTAGCCCCTGATGATTCATTAAACCCGAATGTTTCTATGGCTATACCTACCCCACCTCCACAAATTTCTTTTAAAAAGTTAAATAAAACGAACAGGGTTTCATTTGTGATCCTGCTTCTGGTTTTGAGTATTCTGTCAATCTTCTTCCTCCCACTTCCAATCAATCTCATCTAGATAAACTGATGGCTTATGGGCAGGATATTTCCACTGACCTTAATGCTCAGTTTCCTTCTCTTCAACAAACACTTTTTGCCAAATCAGTAACTGATCCTCTCGACAGTTCAGAAAACTCTGAAACCTCTTATTCCTCCACTGAACAAGACTTTCTAGCTGATTCAACCACTCCGTTGTCTCCTCCCATCATTCGTTCACCCACTGAGATTGATGATGACTCAATGTCTGTTCTTGATGCCTACTCAAAACTTGATGATTCCATTCGTCTTCTTCACAGTCAAGTTACAAAAGAGTTTCATCGGTTTCACATTCAGCACATGTCAAATGTCAACTTTGCTGACGAAATTAAAATTCTTACTGCACTTTTAATCGATTACATCTGTACATTAAACAAAGAATTTCAGTTTCACAATCAACTCCGGGTCACTCTCTTTAAACAACTCCGTGATTATATTGCTAATGGCAATAAACGTTACGAGGAAGTGTTATCTAAGCTTTCAGCCTCTCAATCATCTTTATCTGAGTCTCTTTCAAAGTTTCAACTCACTTTTCTCAAAACATTCACTGACAATATCTCGCAACTCCGCGATTCTCTAAACGCTTATCCTTCTAAACGCTATCTTCAGTCCTATCACAAAAAGGTAGTTCTGAAAGATATGCAGCGTATGATGGTCGCCACACTGAACAAACACATTGTTCCACGATTGGAAAGAATAGAAGCTGCTACAGTCTCTTCCTCAGCTTCTAAGGGGGAGAAAATTTTGAAATCTTCAGTTGTGGCTAGAACCATAAAAGCTCAGATCAAGAAAAGGAAAGCAGAGTCACTACGAGATAAAGAAGAAATTCGTCAGCTGAAACAAACAATTAAAGAGTATTCTGTGTTTAGAGATGAAACTGAAAAAGAACAGAGAGAATTGAATAGATGGTTTGAAGAATCTCTTAGTGAACCCGGGGATGAAGGTAATGCTAAAATCTCTGAAAGATCTTCTCCTGAACGTGACTTTAATATGTTAATTCAATCTCATCCTCAAAAAGTCACTCAACCTGAGACAGCCTTGATTATACATCCTAATGCTCCTCATACTACAGAAAGTTCAGTGTCTGCATCTGAAACAATGATAAATGTTGATATTCCTAGTCCTAGGGATCTAACATCAAACACTCTGAATCCAACAATCCTAGATCAGATTCCGCTGATAATCTCCAAAACTGATTTTCCTTCAGTTATCAGTGAGAAAGCTAGTTCACCTATCAGGAATCCTGATAAAGGTAAAGGTATTGCAGATGAAACTGAAGTAGTAAAGCCTAAAGTAATCAACACTGAAAAACTGTTGTTTGATAGCATGAAGGCAATTAAAAATCAGGTGTCCAACATAGGGGGAGATAAGGTCACTGAAGAAGATGAAGCTGCTGCACTTGGGTTAACCTTGGAAGATTACAGAATGTCAAAGGAGATAGCTAAAGAGACTGACAGATTACAACGTCTTTCTGAAGCTGAAGCAAAGAAGACAGCTGAACTTGAAGCTGGTCAACAAAAGACTAAGAAGAAAATGTCTCCTCAATCTCTTCAGCTTGATGTTGAAAAAGAAATTGAAGAGGAAAGAATAAAAAAAGAGAAAGCCAAGCTAATGAGAGAACGAAAAGAAAAGGAATGGTTTGAAACCAGAATGAACAGAGCTGACCCTGATCCAATCACAAAAGTTAGGGTTACCAAAGAAAAAGGTGAAAATATAGTTGAGATCTCGAGAAATAAAAATTTCCTCAAGGTTCAGTATGTCTCCGAGGTCAACCTTACAAAATTCAGTCTGTCTGAATGAGTTGAAATTGGGAAGTGTCTGAACCGACTGAAACTAACGGAACTGGTTAGGTCAGTTAAGAAGAGGCTTTCTTATCTACAAGAATCGTATGATCTTCTGAAGAAACGTTATCAACCTTCTGAAGATATCATTGAAAATCAAGATAAGGTTCAACCTTTAAAGAAGAGAGGAAGAAGGTATTCTAAGAGATCTGAAGAAGAGATTGTTAAGCTTATGGCCGTAGGTGTTCTTCCAAATTGCAGAAATATGGATTGTTCTCTCCCTTCAGGTTTCGTATTCAATGACAAACAAGTTCTTGACAATCTTAGAGGATTTTTCTTCAAGGATGCTTATGACAGACCAAGTTTTCAGAGGGTGTCTGAACTTGAAAATGCTGATTGGATGCATCTGAAGGCAATATCATCCTACTTTAATTCAAGGGATCCTGAAACTGCTGATATTCGCCTGAAGATTGTACAACTATTTGAAGCCAAAAAGCCTAGAGATCCTGAAACTGAAATATGGGAAGAAAAAGCCAAAGTCATGGAAGGCACTCAAGCACACAAGCCATCAAGAAGCTCTTGATTTCTCTATGAACTTTATTTTCTTGTATTTCTTTTCTCTTGTAAAACTAAAAAATTCAAAAACATTGGAAAATGAAAAGAATCCAAAAATATTCAGTCTGGATCATGTACATATGAGTTCTTTTATGTATATAGCTCTATTTGTTTATTCTAAGTAAATAATGATGGTCTATAAACAAATAGGGGGAGATTGTTAGTCTTGATTTGTTTACATTCCATCAGCGCTGAAGTATTCGAAGAAGATTTCAGCAGAAGACTTTAACTGAAGATTTGTCTCGTCTTAAATAACGATCATCTGAAGGGCTGAAAGTTTCATCTCTGAAACTTTCAGTTTACTGAAGTTAGTCTTCAGCAAATGGTCCCCTCAGTGACGTCATCAACTGTCACTTTCAAGACAGTTTTGCATGAGGAAATCTGTTGCTAATCAATTCACTAGATTGTGACGTTTGTCACCTATTCAACGGCTATGATTTATTAGGGAAATGTATATATACTCTTCTCTTAGTCGAGAAGAGTGTGCTAACGATTACTGTATGTTCAGTAAGCAATAGCTAAAGTCTGTCTACTTTCTCTCAAGTCTGTACTTGTTTTTCATTGAATTTAAGAAGTTTGTTCTTCTTAAATTCTCGTCTGTAAAGTTTGTTATATCAATATTAACAATCTTTGACATCTCTTTCTGTTCTTATAATTACTATTTCCGCACTTAATTGTTATTTAAGTTAGTAATATTCACTATTTGGGAACAACAGAACGATAAACAAAACACAAAACTATAATGTGGTTTAGTCGTCAAGGTCACAACCTACGTCCAAAAACCAAAAACTTTTTTATTAACCAAAATTGTTTACAAAATATCACCTTAAATACTTAGGAGGCGTTTGGTTCGCGGTAATTCCTGAGATTGTCTGGGAATGGGTTTTGAAATCCTGATGAATCCCATGTTTGTTTGGAAAAAAGACAAGGGAATTAAAATGATAGGATTTATGTAAAATCTCATCAAATCCTTTAGATAAAGCATTTCATAAATCCTTCCATACCCCATGTTATTTTAAAATCCTTTAAACATTGGATTCTCCAATTTACCATTATACCCATAACCTAAACCTAGACACATTACGTTTTACATCTGCAGCCCCCACCCCCATTCTCGATCGATAATACGCAAACACCTCTACCCCCATTCCTCTCGTCGTCTCCTGTAACAAACGACCGCCGCCTCCTCTCCGGCGACCGGCGCACTCAGTCGCCTCCTCTCCGGCGACCTCTGCTCTCAGTCGTTTCCTCTCTAGCAACTGGCGACTCTGCCTCCTTTCGATTTTTATCAAAACATCAAGGTAATGTTTCTTTTCCTTAACTCAAAATTTCTTTTCCCTGTGTTTTCTTGCCTCATCCTCTTGATTATACCATGTATTCTTTCGATTTATGTATCATTTATGTGTTGAAGTTGATTTATACATTGTTCTTGAAATTGAAGCTGGAATATTTTGTTCTTGAAGATGAAATAATGTGTTATTGAAGCTGAAATATATGTATTGTTCATTTATATATTGTTGTTGAGGCTGAAATATTTTGTTCTTGAAGGTATTGTGTTATTTGATTTATATATTGTTGTTGAAACTGAAATATGTGTTATTGAAGCTGAAATATATGTTGTTGAAACTGAAATCTCGTGTTCTTGAAGCTGAAAATCTGAAATTGATGTGTTCTTGAACTAATTTATATATTCCAACATTTATGTGTTCTTGATTCTTGGTATTTGGTAGATCAAAGTTGCAAGTCATGGCTCGACTTAGTTTAAATACACGCAATCGTAAAGAAAGAAGAATGGAAGAGTATTTGGAGTCATGTTATGTAGTTGTGATTGTCGTAGTGTTCTTTCTTTTATCGAGTTGGATGTTAATGGTTAGAAGAAAGAAGTATAAACCAGAATTCAAAATACTTCGTCAAAGGTTGATCGGTACCCGATATTGCATAGATTGGTCTATGAGAGAGATACGATGGCCATATCGCAAATTAGGATGAATCGAAGGTGTTTTACAAAGTTATGTGACATGTTAGAAACATTAGGAGGGTTATGAGCAAATAGAAATATGAGTATTGACGAACAAGTTGCCATGTTTCTTCACATTATTGCTCATAATGTGAAGAATAGAGTCATAAAGAGCCGTTTTCATCGTTCGGGTGAAACAATTAGTAGACATTTTACTCGTGTTTGTAATGCGGTTTTACGATTACATTCACATTTGCTTAAAATACCGGAACCCGTTCCCGAAGACTCTACCGATCCGAGATGGAAGTGGTTTAAGGTATATATATATATATATATATATATATATATATATATATATATATATATATATATATATATATATATATATATATATATATATATATATATATATATTTCAACATTTTTTTTTACTTTTTGGTAATTAAAATAACAAACTTTTATATCGGTTTAGAATTGGTTAGGAGCTTTAGATGGGACATACATAAAGTGGCTTAGTACCATTGGAAGACAAGCCTAGATATAGAACAAGAAAGAATGAAATTGCGACAAATGTGTTAGGAGTGTGTTCTCAAGATATGCAGTTTATTTATGTACAATCTGGATGGGAGGGATCAGCAGCGGATGGTAGAGTGCTTCGAGATGCTATTCTTAGACCTCATGGGTTGAAAGTTCCAAGGTCGGGTATGTATCATTAATGTATTAATATAGGTTATTACTTGGTTGATCGTCTATTAATTATTATGAATCGATATAGGTTATTACTTGGTCAATGAGGGATATACAAATGGAGAAGGTTTCCTAGCTCCTTATAGGAATCAAAGATATCATTTAAATGATTGGCGTGACGGACACCGACCTGAAACCGCCAAAGAGTTATTCAATATGAAACATTCTTCCGCAAGAAATGTTATAGAACGATGTTTTGGAATCTTGAAGGCAAGATGGGATATCTTAAGAGACAACTCGTATTATCTAATAAAGTTAAAAAATAAGATCATAATGGCATGTTGTCTTCTCCACAACTATATAAGACAAGAAATGCCAATTGATCCATTAGATAATGATTCTGCATTGGATGAAGGAACCGCTGACGTTAGGTTGAAGACGTGGATAATATAAATTCTATTGGTACTTCAAACTAGTGGACTATGTTGTAATAGTACTTGAACTTTTTTGAATTATGTCTTGTTGTAATAGTACTTTAACTTGATTGCATTATGTGTTGTAATGTTACTTGAACTTGATTGCATTATGTGTTGTTGTAATGTTACTTGAACTTGTTTGAATTATGTATTGTTTTAATGATACTTGTTTGAAGTAGGTATGTCAAGCCAACTTCGAAATTATCGTCCGTGGACAAATGATTAGGAAGCAAAGCTTGTAGAGGCTTTGGTCAACATGGTGTGAATAATGGTGCATTTAAAACGAACAATGGCTTTAAATCGGGCTATTTACAATATTTGGAACAAGTTTTAAGGATATCACAACCAACTTCGGGTTTGTTGGCTAAACCTCATATTGAATCAAAAATAAAAATCATGAGAAAAGATTAGCAAATTGTGCATGACATGGTTCATGGGTCAAATACTAGTGGATTTGGTTTCGACCCTGTTACCAATTGTGTGGTTGCTGAACCTGATGTTTGGGATGCATATCTCAAGGTAAATAATTTAATAATCATAATTATATTATTATTTATTATTAATCGTGTTATTTGAAATAGGTGCATAAAGGAGCTAAAAAGTGGAAAAACAAGTCGTTTCCTTATTTTGAAGACTTGTGTACCGTATTTGGAAAAGACTGGGCTCAAGGAAATGAAGCTCGAGATTTTTTAGAAATGGAAGAGGAGGTTGAGAAATAACAAACTCAACAATTGGATGATGATGATGATGAATTTGAAGTGGAATCTAGTCAAGTTCCACCAAGTCATTCAAAGTCCTTATGTTTGTCATTTTGTATTGTTGGATTCCGAACATAAAACCGATAAACCGAATGGTTTTGGTTTTGGTGGGTGGGCAATGACATTGAAGAAGGGGAAATTGGACGGCTTGCGGATATGAAAAAATTAAGGGTTGAGAGAGATAACACCAAGATTTTATATGCAACAAGAAGTGACATCAACGGCAAGTAAAGGTAAGAAAAGGAAAAGCCAAGTAGACCCTATGCTTGAGGCATTTCAAAATGCCGTTACCTTTCTTGGAGAGGATATCGAAAAAATGTCTAACAAAATGAGTAAGGGAGTTGAACGAGAGGACTTTGACAAGAAGCGTTCCATGATAACATCTGAAATTTCAAAGATGTAATCCTTGACTAGGATTGTGAAATTCAAAGCATGTGAAAGATACGAGATGATGTTGAAAAGGTAAAATTATTTTTGGACTTGGACGATGCGGATAAGGAGCACTATATCAAATATATCTTAGAGCAATGAGTGTCGTGAGGTAATTTAGATATGAATTATTTTGGAACTATGTTTTGTTGACACGAAACAATTATGTCAAAAGTCTTATATAGACTTTTTGGAACTATGTTTTCTTGGCATAACAATTATGTCAAGTATGTTTATGTTTTGAGACTATTTTTGTGTTGATTGTTCTAAATTTAAGTAGTTTTTTAGTGTTGATTGTTCTATATTTAATTGGTTATTATTTATTTGTCAATTAATTGATTAAACAAAAAAAACTGTTTAAAATATAACTGAAGGGCAATTCTGTCATTTGTCACAGAAACAATCCAAATCTTGTGATTTAATTACAAAAAAAACAGGATTTCAGGAATGCATATCCTGACAGATTTTGTCAACCAAACGCAGGACTGGATTCACAATCCTGTCAAATGCAAATCTTGCGAAATACAATCCTTTGATAGAATGCAAATCCCATAAAAAAATCCGCGAACTAAATGACCCCTTAGTTTGTAAATACAAACTAAAGACCCTACCTATCTAAATTCGCCGCCGCTAAAAGACAACTTGCAAGGTACTGAGGTACATCTTGGATTCCAATTTAATGCACCACGTCATGGAGTAAGAATCCTCCATGTGGACCCTACTAAAATGAAATCACATATTGCTCCATCAATTTGATCCCATGCTACACCTAGAGAACCAACTTGCTTTATATTCATATCGAGCTTCCGATAAAATTAAAGTCTAGTTTCAACATCTAATATCATGTCATATCTAACAAAAAAATTACTTAAATGGCCTTTCAACTTGTTTACATGTCTAAAAAGACTCCTTAGATGGTTAACCGACAACCGGTTAACCGATAAATTTGGTTTGATGATATGATGAACCTAAACCTAAACCGAAAATGTCGGTTAATCAGTAATCGGTTATCGGTTTAACGGTTCAGTTATACTGTTAACCAACTAACCTGTTTTTAATAACACGCAATCTAATAATCTATGCATGATATAGAAATTAATTTTGCAATATAACATGTACATTAACATTTCTTAATAGGCTTTAATTTTAATTCAAGTTAATAAATTAGTGACATTAAAAAAATACAACATTACTATGCTATATATTACAAGATAAACAACTTATTCTATATATGTGCACACAAACACACACACACACACACACACACACACACACACACACACATATATATATATATACACAAAAGTTCATGCGAGAACCGTTGTTAGCGCGAGAACCGCGAGAACCAATCTAAGCCGTCCAATTCCCCCTCCTTCAATGTCATTGCCCACCCATGAATTACTCACATGCACCCTGCCACACCCTATCCCTCCACGCTCTCAATCCATGATACTTCACATATCCAAGGAACGACTGAGATTGGTTCTCGCAGTTCTCGCACTAACAATGGTTCTCGCATGAACCCTCCCCTATATATATATATATATATATATATATATTCGGTTTTCGGTAACCTTCCATCACTAAAATCAAGAACCGTAACTAAACCGAAGAACCAAAAAACTTCCCGGTTCGGTTAACCAAACCGAAGTTTTTTTATAATATCGGTTTGGTTAACCTGAAATTCGGTACAGTTCTCCTGTTTTTCGGTTTTAGATATTTTGAACACCCCTATTTATTACCTCAACTAGAATAAATGCCCGTATGATACACGAGTTGGTTTAAAATATAATAAATATTAATATTAATAAAAAAGTATTACATAATAAAACGAGAATTAAATGAGAACTTTAAAAATGACGACATACGACATCAATACTCTAACCAACGTTGGAAATATCGACGCGAATATGAGGGTAGACTTGATGGCAGAAACATAGTATCATGATACTAAGAGACGTGACTGTATTTCTCATATAAGTCATCAATCATTATTGAAATAAAGTTAAACGTTATTGATTATAATTAAAAAGGAATAAAAATGTTTATAAAATATTCTAGAATAATAAAACTAAGAATTTGGTTAAAGATGATATTTTGAAATATTATAAAGGGTAAATATGATATTTGTAAATTAAGGTGGATAAATACGATCTTGTATGATTTAATGAGGGCATATATGAAATTATTTCTAATAAGTTTGACTCTAAAAAGTCAAAATTGATTTTTTGATCTTAAGTGAATTAATGGTCAATATTTAATATTTTTTTAATGAATAGTTTAGATCGTTTAATAAATTATCAAATTAGTCTTTTATTTATTTTAAAAGATGTTAATACAGCATACCATCATTTCATTTCCCCTAAGGCCTAACGTAGTGGAACATCCGAAGGGCTTTGGGTGACTTTCGGGTGCCTCGGCTTCGGTCGGGAACACCGCTACGCCTCCCCTTAGACCCAACTCACCCGATCGATCCTCTTCCTTATTTTTGTTTTGTTGTGTAAGAAAGAGTAAGAAGAGGAAAAACGTTGGGTTGTTTAAGTTATGTTATGCTTGGTTTTCGGGTAAGAGAGAGAAAAGGAAAAAAAATAACGTTAATGTGACATTTGGATAAAAGAAAGGGGAAAGATTTATGTTACTCATGGTCTAATAAAAGCAATACTAGTTTCAAATATTGAACTATATTATATCATTAAAAAAACCATTTTTTTTAAGATTTTGGTGGCATCAAAAAATTATTGGTAGCATCCAAAAATTTGATTGCTGATACCGACTCAAAAAAGTTATAATTTTTCATATCTTCTGCAAAACGGGGCCAGTGCCACCACCCGACCACACTTAGGTCCGCCTGTGTGTTCCATGCCATTTAATTAACCAATAATTTAAATTCACGTCCAGTTTCCTATTTAATTAAATTTAGTTTTAATATTATATCACTAATTTCAAGTAACATTTTGACAAAAAATAACATAAGTTGCCTTATAACTTGTTTACATGTCCAAAAACACTCCTTTATTAACTCACATGTTAATAAAGCCTATCATCATTGCAATTTTCTTAAGGTCTAACGTCGCGGTACATTCGTAGGGCTTTGGGTGACTTTCAGGTGCCTCGGGTTCGGTCGGGAACACCGATACGACCCCCTCTTTGGATCCAACTCACCCGATCGATCCCCTTCCTTTTTTTGTTATGTGAGAGAGTAAGAATAAGAAAAATATTGAGTTGTTGGGTTATGGCTTAGGTTTCAGGTAAGAGAGAGAAAATGAAAATAATGATATGACGCTGATGTGAAAATTGGATAAAAGAGTGAGGAAAGATTTATGTTACTCATGGTCTAATAAAAACCATACTCGTTTCAAATATTGAACTATATATTATAAATTTAAAAAAAAATCATTTTTTAAAGTTTTGGTGGCATCACAAAATCATTGGTAGCACTCAAAATAATGATTGGTGACACCGACTCAAAAAAGTTTAAATTTTCTATATCTTCTGTAAAACGGGGCCCGTGTCACCACTGAACCACACTTAGGTCCGCCTCGGTGTTCCATGCCATTTAATTAACCAATAATTCACATTCATGTCCAGCTTCCTGTTTAATTAAATTTAGTTTCAATATTGTATCACTAATTTCAAGTAACATTTTAATAGAAAATTACATAAATTGCCTTTTGATATAGCATTTATTAGATATATATTTTGCGCGATATCCACGTGTTTTTAACCGATGCGAAATAATTTGAAAAGGTACTTTTTATCTTTATTTATCATTTTTAGGTTAAAAAGGCAAAGGTTGAAGTTAAATGGAGCTAAAACGAGGAAAAATCAAGAAAATAAAAAAATTAGTGAAAAAACTTCTGGACGCGGCGCGTGTAGATGCTAGACGCGACGCGTCCAGCGGATAAAGCCAAGAATTCAAATTTCAAATCTATCGTGGAGGACGGAATACATGGCGAGATCGCGACGCGGCGCGATCCCGCAGATTGGCTCATCTATAAATTTGGTTCATTCTTATCGGTTTGGCATCATCTATCCTAAATCTAACGAACTTAAAACACCACTCCAACCCTGAAGACGTACCAGTGGCGATCCAGAAAGCTTGGAGCATAACTGGGAGGATTGGAGGCTTAATTGAAGATCAATGCTTGGAATCTTTCATATTTTACTATTTATTCCTTCCATATCGACATGTTCTTGTGTTGTTCATGATTTCCAGAGCTTATTTATGAACATGCTAGGCTAAGTTTTCTTTTTTTATTAATTAAAGTTGATTGATTTATGGAATTTGGGTACTTCTAATCATATAATTATTAAGTTTTGCTTAATCAATGATTAATACTTGTTTTAGAATCTATTTTTGGGTTGTTTACAATATAAGTTTTTATAAATTTTAGAATCAATCTATATGTCGAACTTGAATCTTGATTATATAGGATCAATGGGTATTTATGACTATTGGCTGACTAATCGTAGGGTTAAACAACTAAGATTAAAACTTGAATGTGTATGTTTTGTTTATGAAATGAACTTTAAAGAGAATCAAACATAATTGACTAATTGTACTTTTTTAATTAATCTTTTGACCATAAAGGTTGTTAATTGTTATAATTATAGGGTTAGATAATTGGATCAAGAGTCTAATCACTTTAGAAATAAATATTTGATAATTAGAATCCATTGTCCATGATTTCTTGAATTTAATTGACTTGAAAAAGGGCGAAATCGAATCTAGGGAAGGAAGTCTTCATTTATAAATTTAATCCAATCAAGTTTATTGTTTTTTGCTTTCTTTGCATTGTTTAAGGTGTTATTTAGGGTTGTTAGTGGTAAAGTTGATTTGAAAGTGCAAAAATTACAAATTCCCCTTTATTTGCTTTTTAGTAGCTTTTAATTAGTTTAATATTGATTAGTAGAGTTATATTCAAAATCATACTCGTTCCCTTTGTGTTCAACACCCGTACTTATTTTCTATATTATAATACGATTAAGTTCTCTTTCCTATTTGTGTGTAGTCGTACAAAATTTGTGTTGTAGTCGTACAAAATAATTCGAATTTTATAAATTTAAAACTGGTACGCTATACGCACATCACCTTTCAACTTGTTTACATGTCCAAAAACATCCCTTTATTACCTCACATGTTGATAAAGCCTATCATCATTGCATTTTCCTTAAGGTCTAACGTAGTGGTACATCCGTAGGGCTTCGTGACTTTCGGGTGCCTCGGGTTTGGTCCGGAACACCGATACGCCTCTGGACACACCTCACCCGATCGATCCCCTTACTTTTTTTGTTTTGTTGTGTAAAAGAGAGTAAGAAGAGGAAAAATATTGGATTGTTTGGATTATGTTATACTTGGGTTTCGGGTAATGTGACATTTGGATAAAAGAGAGGGGAAAGATATGTGTTACCCATGGTCTAATAAAAACCATACTCGTTCTAAATCTTGAACTATATCTTATCATTTATTTAAATTAATTTTTTTTAGCATTTGTTGGCATTAAAAAACCACAAGTAACACCCAAAAATTTAACGTGTAACACTGACTCAAAGAAGTTAAAAGTTTCCTCAAAACGACCCAGTGCCACCACCGGACCTCACTTGGATCCGCCTTTGTGTTTCATGCCATTTAATTAACTAATAATTTACATCACGTCCAACTTTCTATTTAATAAAATTTAGTTTCAATATTGTATCACTAATTTCAAATAACACTTTGATAGGAAATTACATAAATTTTCTTTCAACTTGTTCACATACCAAAAAACACTCCTTTATTACGCACATGTTAATCAAGCCTATCATCATTTCATTTACCCTAATAAAATCCATACTCGCTTCATTGTAGTTCTAATCAAACACAAGAGGATACAATAAATTCCATAAATTCATAACATTGTTATAAATACTAATTCCAAAACCCAAAAATCTAATTTTAGACACCGTGATTGCAATGACACTCATCTTGGTGCTACAATTATAAGCATTTTGCATGTTATACAAATTTTATTATATATATGATGCCAAAATACTGTGAAAAAGTATGTAAAATGTGTGAAAAAATCACTTGACTGTGTAATTTTATTATTAGAATTATATAGATAGAATTATGTGAAATAGACGTACTTGACAGATCAAGTACAAAAGGTACAAGCCTTTGATAAGATTAGAGTCAAATGCTTACATACAGTTGGATGCTTACAAAGATATATTATGCAGATCGTACGAGCCTAACATAATTATTAGAAACAATAATAAGATGAAGAGCGAATCCTTATTTACTTTCTTTTTGGTGAGTCCGATTAAGGCTGCATAGACGCCATCATAGCTTGAATATAGAAAGGAGATTGAACTTCGTGATTGAAGGAATTGATATGTGTATCGTATTTACTTATTTTCACAGTTTATTATAGCATAAATAATTGCGCGAATTTCTCCCTTTTATTTATTGTAGCCTATATCGGGTAGGAGCCCTAACATGGTCATTATAAACAAGAATAAGATGAAGAATGTGTAAGGATCAGAATGCCACATTGTAACCATCGAACTTGAAACCTTAATAAAAACTCGTTAAAAGACTGCGGATAACAAAACAAGATAA
The DNA here is from genome assembly GCA_947179395.2 of Pulicaria dysenterica. Classification (NCBI taxonomy): domain Eukaryota; kingdom Viridiplantae; phylum Streptophyta; class Magnoliopsida; order Asterales; family Asteraceae; genus Pulicaria; species Pulicaria dysenterica. Next base: position 15,339,338 of record OX359296.1, read on the forward strand.
ACACAACACCAAGATATAACATGATTTAGTCAGAGTCACGACCTACATCCACGGAAAGAAATAGAGACTTCTTTATTGTAACCAAACTGTTTACATAGATGTCACCCCAAAAGTGCATATGTTAAATAAAATCTACCTACTATATCTATAGATACAAACTAGAAATCATAATCTAATTTCACTAAACAATGATAAGCTCCAAAATTTAAAATTTCAGTTGAATTATATCTACCAAATCGGCAACCATGTCTCTAATCAATTTATTCATACATAATTTATAAATTCATGCCATATGGATTAAGATTTAATTAACAAATAATTAAATCCGACAGTTTACGTATACGTCGAGCTTCCCGTCTGTGATTTCACCGAGACGAACTCCATCACGTAATTTCACCGGAGACGAACTCCATCTGTGTTGTCTCGACTTTGTCTGATAATTTTTTTCCGGCTCCAAGGAAAATACATGCAAACCTTTTGACATATGGAGGAACAGACACTTCTTCTGATAAAGCCGATTTTTCTCAGAGACCGACAACCGTTGTTTGATCCTCCTCTCTCTACAACACCTCATCAGTCAAACACCGCAAAACCTGCTTTTTCCAAAACGTCTCTTTCCATTCTCCCCTATATCATCTCGAGATTTATCTTCTCTTTCTAATGTCGCCGCGTAACCTTGCTGAACCAAAAGATCCCTCGTCCAGCAAAACCGCAAAACTTGCTTTTGCATGAGATCTTCAATTAACAATACGCGAGCAAGTTGTCATGCCCTTGTTTCTTTAAAAAGTGTACAACAAGGAATTAACAATAATACTGTATTTTTTCAGGGCAACGACCGGCACACGTAATATAAAGCAGTTTTCTTTCGATGTTGCACAAAACTCTTTAGCATGTCCAATGGAAGCCTGGTCTACCAAATAGTCTAAAAAGAATTAACAACGAAAAGGAATGAGCTAGAAAGGCTGGTGAGTAACTCTAAAAAATACTCATATGATAATGATCAACATGTAAATGTACTCATATTAAATTATGCCACTCAAGCCTCTCTTTTGCGAATTAGACAACCCTTTTGCCACTCAGGCAATCACTGTCGCCATTCACGCATCTCTTGTGCCACTCAGACAATCTCATTCACCACTTAGGCATCCGGGAAAAACACCGACGGGGTGAATTGTTTGATCAAATAAACATCACGTATACATATATTGTATTTAGCCATTTTCGCTTCAACATCATCTTTTATACATACATATTCATATTCCGTCATTACATTGATAAACTATAATATCATATATTCGACATTCTGATTCTAACACTCGTCATACATTAATGTCGCAACGTAAGCATATATATATATATATATATATATATATATATATATATATATATATATATATATATATATATATATATCTCACTTATTTACTATTCTATACATTTATTTTTTCATTCCACTTATCTCTTTTTAAGAATATATATATACATACTATTACTCTTATATTGAATACTCTGATATGTAGCTGACAGAGATACTACTCTTCCCCGTTACTCACGCGTACTCATAACGCATAGTAATGTGTAATTATGATATATAACACTGTAATGACGCATTATCTTTAATTATATAATCATATATGTCAACATCACTTATTTAAACTCTCGTATACTTGTTACATTTGTGAATAACACAACACTAGTCATAATTACACGATAAGATGTAGGATTAACCCATAAATATTAATCCCAACCCTTATCTCTTTTTATTTATCTAGTTTTCACTTATTATTTAATCTTTTATATTCATCTCTTGTTATTTATCTAGTCTCGCATCTCACATATACTATTTTATCCGTCTCTATTAATTTCTCATGTACAACTTTGTACCATTACCAATTAATTATTAGTAACACTTTGGGTACCAACTAAATAATAGCAATCATACAATATATCTCATTCTAGTATTTATATGTATACAATTATAAATAACTAATATCTCTAAGTACCAAGTTAAGGTACTCACTTGAGCTAATCTATCACGATCCTGAAGTTCATTGAATGTCATAGTTTGGACACCCCAAGCTGAGGAAACTAATCACTCAGCCTAAGTCAAGCACTCAGCTTGAATTGAGCACTCAGCTTGAGATTGAAACTCAGCTTGAGTAGAGCACACAGCTCAGGCTCAATGACACTTAGTCATTACTATTTGAAACTTACTCAAACTTACATTTTTAACTACACTGAGTAGTTAATGTATATTTGGAACTTACCAAACATGTGAACCAATCACACAGCTTGAGTTAAGCACATAGCTCAAACTCAATGACACTTAGTCATTTATGTTTGAGACTGACTCAAACTATATATCTTAACTACACTGAGCAGTTAAAATATGTTTGGAACTCACCAAACGTGTGAACTCATCATTCAGCTTGACAGGTTATTCAGTTTATGAAAACTTATTTATAAACTGTGCACTCAGCTTAAGACACTTAGTCTTTGTCAAACTGAAAACTCAGATTCTAGACACTTAGCTAGAGGTTGAGCATAACCAATTCACTTAGCAGATACATAAACCTCTTTTCATCAAGGGGTTTAGTAAAGATATCTGCTAATTGGTCATCCGCGGAGATAAACTTAATGTCAACTTTACCTTTTTCCACGATGTCCCTGATGAAGTAATGTCTAATTTCAATGTGCTTGGTTCTTGAGTGGAATACTGGATTGTAAGTTATGGCTATAGCACTTTGGTTATCACAAAATATAGGAGTTTTCTTGAAACTCATACCAAAGTCTTGAAGCTGATGCTGCATCCATAGGATTTGAGCACAACAGCTTCCTGCTGCTACATATTCAGCTTCAGCAGTTGAAGTAGCCACTGAGTTCTGTTTCTTACTAGTCCAGCTTACTAATTTCCCTCCAAGCATTTGACATCCTCCAGTAGTTGATTTTCTGTCTAACTTGCACCCAACATAGTCAGCATCTGAAAAACCAACTAACTCAAATCCAGAGTCCTTTGGATACCAAAGACCTAGATTTGGTGTACCTTTAAGGTACCTAAAGATCCTTTTCACAGCTTGAAGATGTGATTCCTTAGGATCTGCCTGATATCTTGCACAAACACATGTAGCAAACATGATATCAGATCTACTAGCTGTCAAATAGAGTAATGAACCTATCATTCCTCTATAGGTAGACTGACACACAGACTTACCATCTGAGTCTTTACTCAGCTTGACAGCTGGTGACATGGATGTTTTCATGGTTGAACTAGAATCGAAACCATATTTCTTTATCAAATCAAGAACATACTTGCTTTGATTGATGAATATTCCATCAGGTTTTTGTTGAATTTGTAAACCTAGGAAGTATGTCATCTCACCCATCATGCTCATCTTGTACTTTTGTGACATTATCTTGGAGAACCATTCACAAAGAGATTCATTTGTAGAACCAAAGATAATGTCATCCACATAGATTTGTACAAGAATCACCTGTCCTTTACTCTTTTTAATAAAGAGTGTTTTATCTATACTACCTCTGGTGAAATTCATTGATAGTAGATAGTTGGACAGTGTATCATACCAAGCTCTTGGAGCTTGTTTAAGACCATACAAAGGCTTGTCTAACTTATAGACATGATGTTGAAACTTTGAACTAACAAAGCCAGGAGGTTGTTTCACATAGACTTCCTCCTGAAGTTTTCCATTTAGGAAAGCACCATTCACATCCATTTGATAGACTTTGAAGTCTTTATATGCTGCATAGGCCAGGAACAGCCTTATGGCTTCAATTCTAGCAATAGGGACAAAGGTCTCATCATAATCGATTCCATCTTCTTGCTTATACCCTTGTGCTAGAAGCCTGGCTTTGTTCCTAACTATCACTCCATCCTTGTCCATTTTGTTTCTATAGACTCACTTGGTGCCTATAATTGAATGATATTTGGTGGCAGGGACAAGGTTCCAGACCTGATTTCTCTCAAACTCATTTAATTCCTCTTGCATAGCTTTTATCCAATCCTCATCCTCTAAAGCTTCTTCAGTCTTCTTTGGTTCCATTTGGGATTGGAAACCAAAGTGAGCAGCGTAGTTAGCTGTAGCCTTAGATCTGGTCATAACCCTCTCTTGGACATTTCCAATGATTTGATCTTGAGGATGATCTTTGAGGAATTTTAATGTTGTAGTTAGAGAGTCTGGTTCTGGGTCTGAGTGATGTTGAGAACTCTGAGGTGAACACATATCCTCAGTCTCAATAGCAGCATTGTCAAAAAACTGATGATCACTGAGATCTTCAGTCTGAGTGACTTCAGCTCCAAAAGGATTAACGAACTCATCATCTTTCTCAGCTTGAGAGTCCCTTAGAGCTTGTGATGATTTCTTTGATGGACACATGTCATCATCACTATCATCTCCCATGACATACATAGGATTTGACATATTGATTTCCTCAGGCTTTTCAAGCTCACTCAGACTAACCAAGTCAGCTTGTCTATTCTCAGCTTGATCAAGACTGTCTTCATCAAATGAGACATGAATTGATTCTTCTATAGCCTTTCTCCAAGTGTTATATACTCTGTATGATTTGGAGATTGAGGAATAACCAATGAATATTCCAGGATCAGCTTTGGGTTCCAACTTATGGAGCTGATCTCTTTGATTTAGCACATATCATTTTGAACCAAAGACATGGAAATAACCTATATTGGGATTTCTAGATTTATACATATCATATGAAGTTTTGCCATGTCTTTTGACAATGATTGACCTATTTTGGGTATAATAGGTTGTACTGACAGCTTCATCCCAAAAATAAAGTTTCAATCCTGCCTTACATAGCATTGTTCTAGCAGCCTCAATTAAGGTTCTATTTCTCCTCTTAGCAACTCCATTTTGTTGCGGAGTTCTGACAGATGTGAAATTTTGCAATATTCCCTTTTGTTCACAGAAGCTTTCAAGGGTTGAGTTTCTGAACTCAGTCCCATGATCACTTCTGAGTTGCTTTACAGACAAACCTTTCTGCAACTCTTCCTGTTTCATAAAACTTATTATCTCCAGGGCAACCTCACTTTTGGCTTTTAGGAACATTACCCTGATAAATCGTGAGAACTCATCTACTATCACCAGTGTGTACTTCTTGCCACTTAGGCTTGGAGTACTTATGGGTCCAAACAGATCCATATGCAACATATGCAGTGGGTCTGTTATTGAAATATTTTGCTTTGATTTAAAGGACTCTTTATGGTGTTTCCCTTGTTCACAAGCTGAACACAATTTGTCCTTGACAAATGTGATTTTTGGTAATCCAGAGACTAACTCTTTATTGGATAGCATATTTATATTTTTAAAATTTAAATGTGATAATCGTTTATGCCACAACCAACTCAGCTTAGGAACAGATTGGGAATACAAGCAGGTTTCAGTATAGGGATCAGCAGAATTAAGATCAAGTAGATATACATATCTTTCTATTTTAGCTATTAATACAGGCTTTCCCTTAGCATTATATATTGTTCCTGCTTTCTTCCTAAAAGTAACAATGTTGTCTTCATCAACAATTGGTTGATACTAATCAGATTGTGCTTAAGATCCTTGACATATGCAACCTTCTAGAAAGTAACTTTTCCAGCATATATCTTCCCATAGCCTTTAGTTCTTCCATAGGAATTGTCTCCAAATGTTACTTTAGGACCTTCGTCTTCCTGGAAATCACTAAAAAGTCCTTTCCACCCGGTCATGTGCCTTGAACATCCACTTCCAAGTACCATTTACTTGAACCCTGCACATGATATAAAAACTAAACACATTAGTTTTGTTTGGGAAACCACTTCTTGGTGGGTTCATTTGAGGAGCACTTAGCATGTCCATCTTGTTGAACTGACTGTTCAGCTTGAGCAGGAGCTGAGTCCTGTGTAGGCTGATCAACCTGTTCTAGTTCAGGCCTTAAGATTTCAACATCACAGTCCTTAGCCTCATGACCTCCACTTCTGCACTTGTAGCATCTCCTTCTAATAATGATTACAGGAGGTAGAGTGTCCAATAATCCTTGTGAGAACTTGCTCTCAGTCTTAGGATTATATGTAGTGGATAACTTTTTAACTTTCTTTGCAAGTTGATTCACTTGATGCTCACTGACTTTGGACTTACCTTTGTCAGATCTTTGTTTGTTATTCTTTTGATTAGAAGCTTGACCAACAAACTTCTTTTCCATGACCTTGGACTTACCTTTGTCATGCTTACTGGACTCACCAGTTTCAACAAGTATGGACTTACCACTGTTGATCTTCTTGGACTTACCAAGATCCACAACTTTGGACTTACCATTGTTGTGATTTGACCTCTGACTTACAGTGGTCTTCCTATTCTTGTAACTTCTCTCCGAGCCAGATAGAGAATGTTGTCTTTTGAAAGGATTTGGATTAAGCTTTTCTATGTCTGAAGTTCTTTGAAAAGGTTGAGTGCCTAATCTGTCCAGCACATACTTACCATGCTGTTTGGATGTTGAGCACTCATTTTCATGATCTTTCGCCTTTACAAACATATTGTATTTAAGGTTTTGATCATGTTTCTTCTCTGAGGCTGACTTTTGAGACTCAATCAGTTGTCTATCCTCCTCAGAGTCTGTACTTGCTATCTCATCATCAGCTACATAAGATGCAGTTTGATAGTCGCCTCCAAGTACAACTTGTACCTGTTTAGGAATTTGTTGGTTTATGCACTTTTCATTAAGCTTTGATGACTTACACCAAGACTCAGTGACCTTTTGAAGTTGGTCAGCTTTGACTTTAGCTTCCTGAAGTTCTTCACTTAGAAGTTTATTAATGTGTCTTGGACATTCAAGATCACATTGTGCTTTCTTACCAACATCAATGAGAGATTGATTTTCCTTAATCTCATTCTTTAGTTTAGCTATCTCAGCTTTGAGGTCCTTTTGAGACTTAAGGATGGTCTTGAAATCATTTAACAAATAATCGAAGGCAGGACCTTTTTCTTCATCGGTGTAAGAGTTGAAATTACTAACCTTGAACATGGAAGCAGGATCCCAATCACTAAGCTTGCTGTTTTCCTCAGCTTTCTTCATGTCAGCTTCAAAAGTTGACTCGGACAAACCATAATTAACTTCGTCAATTTCAAACTCTTCATCTTCTTGAGCCATTAGACATATATCATCATCTGAGGTAGATGATTCAGTATCCCAGGTTTCAACATATAATCCTTTTGCACTGGGTTTGTCTTCTGCCTTTCCTTTCTTGAGCTGAGTATATTTCTTCTTGTATTTGTCAGCTCTATAAGCATTCTTATCAGCAACTGATGCTGATTCTTCCTTTTTTAATCCGCACTCAGCAGCAATGTGTTCCTTCTTCTGACAGTTGAAGCACACAGCCTTCTTGGGATAAAAGGAACTCTTCCCTTTGCCCTTGTCAGATCTTCCTCTTCCCCGTTGACCTCTTCTCAAACGTCTGGCTAACATGGCCATCTGCTCAGTGATAGTCTGAACATCATTAGTATCACCTGAGTCTGAGTCTGAGTCTGAGTGGTTAGCTTGAGATTCTGACTCAGTCTCAGATTCAACAACTAATGCCTTGGAACTTTTCTTCTTCTTCTGTGTAACTAATGCAATATCTGCTTTATCCAAGGACTCCTTAAGTTGTTGTTGAGAAGTTCTCTTGTGCTCTGTGACTTGTTTATGGTTGAGTAAGAACCCATAGATGGAGTGTAGGTTGTACACATGCAGTGTTCCTCCAGCCCTCAGTGCTGTGGTTACTTCATTGAACGTTTCTGGTAACACATCCAGAAACTTCAGCACAAGTTCAGCTTTGTCTTTCTTCACCCCCACACTTAGTAGGTCATTTATCAAGCAGTGAAACCTTGTGAACAAATCAGGCAATGTTTCATTCTTCTTTGAAAAGAAGTTTTCGTAGGATCTATTCAGATGACTCTTCTTTTGCTGCTTGACCAGATCAGTGCCCTCATATGTAATGCTTAATGTATCCCAGATCTCTTTTGCACTTTGACACCCAGTCACTGTATGCAAGATCTCGTTGGTCAGGGAATTTGCCAGAACACTCTTTGCCTTATCATCCAGATTGAACAGTTTCCAGTCTTCATCTGTCCAGGATGCAACAGGCTTTCTTACTTCTTTTTCACTTCTGTCTATTTTATCAGCGGACGTATCACTGACAACAACAGAAATCTTGGGGATAATTGGTCCTTTGGTAATGACATCTTGAGGAAAGTTTGAAGAATTGTTGCTTGTAGGCATCTTGAACTTTCTCAGAATCTTGAACTTTCAACGTATGAACTTGTTCAACCTACTCTGATACCAGTTGTTGGTCCCTTGGTGAGAATAACAACAAGCAACAGATGTGTAGAGGGGGGGGGGGTTGAATACACTTTATGCGGAAATTGAACAAATCAAAATAAAGTGTTACACATAGTAAATCAAACGACAATCGAATGCTTTGCTTTTCATTAATAAGAAGATGATACAGACTTTATCAAGTAAGCAACTCTTGATATGTAAACACCTAATATAAATATCTCAATCTTTCAAACTTAGCTATCTATAATCAACTTATGATTATAGATATTGGACAACTCTGTAAACAGGATTTGATCACCGATTGAAAACTTACCAATCTCACAACTAATGTGAGTATTTGAACACACGAATAACTTGGGAATTTGTGAATATCTTGATTACGTTGAACTGACAAACATTGATTCAAGAATTGTAACACATACGGTTGAGGTGAGGTATTTGGCTCTGCAACACTTAGTCGTAATCATCGTTATAGTCGTACCTCTAAACTTATCAGGATGATAAGTATTTATAATCCTGTTCCTACGGTTCCTAACAAACTGGACTAATCCTAATATGCTAACTAACTACCGGATAACTCGGAATCTTGAATCTTGAATCTTCAATCTTGATATCGAAGTCTTCTTATCCTTCCCGTAGATATAGAGAGTTAAAAATGATAAATTTAAAACATATTTAAATTTCTTTAGACTGACTTCTTACTTGGACTGAGTTACTCAGCTTGAAACTTATCAAGCTGAGTTCTTCGAGGACAAACTCGAAAACCAACATGAACTAACACGTATATTAATAAACTCATCCTTAGAAGTCCTAAGAATTAGCTAGAACTTATTTAGCAACTCTATTCAGCTGACTCAGTATATACGCTGAGTCACTCAGCTTGAAACACATCAGGCTGAAAGCTCAATATATATCTTAGGTGACATACACAGCTTATCACACATAGTGATAATCTTACTAAGATATAGTCTAAACTGATCGAACATATGCTCAGATTATATTTAGCTTATACTCGGTCTGACACACTATACGTTCTCAGTCTGACTAAGCTTCATAATTCTGTTTAAGTTGTATTTAGAACATATCTACAAACTTAACTTTGTCTCATCAAATCTTAACTGATGAGATCATTTTCCCAACAGTCGTCATACGTGGATTGTATCTCCGCCTTCATCACATCTAGCAATTTATCAAACATACTGCCTGACATAGCGTCTGTCCAGCTGGTTGTCATACATGGATTGTATCTCTGCCTTCATCACATCTAGCAATTTATGAAACATACTACCTCACATAGCCTCCATGTCGGATGTAGGTTCCTGAAGATCCTCTTCTTCCTGACCTATGAGAAATCCGAGATATCTATCCGGCTCAGTCCGAATCCTACTGGACCTGCGAAGGTCTTGTGTTTTCACTTCCTCCTCAACCACTGACTCGGGTTGGGACTCGATGATCCTTTGTTGAGTTACTGGTTCCACAAACGGTAGAGGTGTATCTTGTTCCTCTTTAATTTCTTGAAAATCTATTTCTTTTGTAGTTGTTTCTAGACTTAAAAACTTATCTTCCAGAAAACTCCCTATCCGAGCAAGAATGACTTTGTTCTTATCTGGGTTATAGAAATAGTACCCTAAGGTCTCCTTAGGATAGCTCACAAAGATACATTTATCTGATTTGGGTTTGAGTTTAACCGAGAATGGTTGTTTAATGAACACGTCACAACCCCAAATCTTCATGAAAGACAATTTGGGCTTCTTACCCGTCCAAAGCTCGAACGGTGTCTTGCCATCCTCCACTGACTTTGATGGAACTCGGTTTAGCGTGAAAGTATCCGTCTCGAGTGTGTGTCCCCAAAACGACATTGGTAACGTTGTTTGATTTATCATTGACCGAACCATGTCAAGCAAGGTTCTATTCCTCCTTTCTGACACACCATTCCAATGTGGCATATACAGAGGTGTAAGTTGTGAAACAATTCCACATTCTTTTAGATGATCATCAAACTTCCAACTCAGATATTGACCACCTCGACCAGATTGAAGCAGCTTGATCTTCTTGTCCAGCTGGTTCTGTACTTCATTCTGAAACTGTTTGAAGAATTCAAAACTTTTAGACTTGTGTCTCATAAGATACACATATCCAAACATATTGAAGTCGTCAATAAAGGTAATGAAGTACCGCTATCCTCCTATGGCTTCCTGACTGAAAGGACCACACACATCTGCGTGTACTATCCCTAGTAGTTCCTTTGACCTTTCATTCAAACTGTTGAAAGCCTTCTTTGTCATCTTGACGAGTAAACAAGACTTACAATTATCTATTGATTCTAGATAAAATGACCCTAGAACTCCATCATGGTGGAGTCGTTCTATACATTTCTTGTTAATATGTCCAAGCCGACAATGTGAAAGGTAAGTTTGGTTCAAAAGATCTTTTGACCTCTTACTTATATGATATATTTCCTTGTCATCTTGTAGATTTAATGTATATAGACCATTTTATGAACTTAAAATAAATTATTCTTAAAGCACAAAATTGTTTTTCCTACCGACTGGTCGGTAAATCATACGAGATTACATTCTTGATTTATTAAGGAACACAGTAACAAGTCTCTAGTTCTATAATTAATCCTGAAGGTAGCTTGAGACTATATGTTCCTACAGCTTCAGCACCAATCGTGGAGCCTTCGCCAACACGTATATCCATATCGCCCCTCCTTGGTTTCCTACTCCTCTTGAATCCTTGCTAGTGATTGCATATTGTAATGACCACATCCGGTATCGAGTACCCATTATTCAAAAAAGGTAACTAAGCAATTTATCATAAAGATACATGTATCATTGGGTGAGCCAATGTCCAGCAACTCAATGTCGAGTGAGTGCTCGCATAAATCCTTGCTGCGGCAAACTGGGCAACAAATATCTCCTAGCTCATCAATCCAATCATCTTCCTCCATTGATTCAACATCTGTTATACCAAGGATGTTAGGTTGAATTTTGTCACATGTACACATTAGAAACTCGTGTATACCAACAATAGTTAGTTCCTGTCCTCCAAGTTCACTCATTACCTTTGCGTGGTAGTGATCTGTCAGAGTCCCGACCAATAACATCAAGTTCTTGTTTACAGACTTATGACTCCAAGATAATTAAGCAATCGAATAGCCTTCTCATATTAATGAGATGATCACTCACTGACCGGTGTTCTTTCATCTTCTGTGAATAAATTTCCCTCATCAGCAAAAAAAACGTCCATATCGCCTCTGAACCGCTCCTTTAAATCTTGCACGACCTCAAAAGATGACTTACTTTTGAGCTTGCCCGAGAAATCGGATGTTGTGGAGAGTATCAGAATTGACATGACATCAGATTCATCACTCTCTATCCGGGGAAGAGTAATCGGGCCGTGCTAGAGGTAGCCTATCAACTGTGTATAGCTTCCCCTATGCCTTTAGGATATTCCTAAAGTGCAACTTCCAAATTGCATGGTTTGAACCTGAAAACTTCCACTTACCCATGATGAGATTAAGAGACTCCTTAGGTGTATAAAACGGAATAATAGATAATAACGAAACGTACAGAAAAAGAAAGAGAACTGATTCAGTAATTAATTCCTCTTAAATAAATCATAACCCTCAAATAATTTTATTTTAGACTAGGATCCATATTTCACACGTGCCGGCGCACGGTTTGGGCACGACAACACCGACCCCGTTTTATTTCTGGTGGGTATTAAACCATACCGATCGTATTTAAACCAAAATACAACTCCTAGATCTTTGAGACATCGAATGAAACACAATTAGTGCATATTTAGTCCTCGTAAATGCAGTTTGGCCCCGTCACATCAGGGAATCACCAAAATTAATCTCACCACCTAAGACAGGGTGAACTCTGGCCCGTCACATCAGGGAATCACAAAGTCTTTTACCCTCACCCCATATCGGTTTGAACCCAGTGTGCACGGTTTAGGCACGACAACACAGCAAAGGTACCGGTAGAAGAAAGGTGTACCAGTAGATGGGTAGCATTATTAGTCTAAGATTGTAAAAGTCCTTGTGTGTTTTAAAAACTTTTGCCAGTTTTTAGTTTTACAAAACTTTGTAAATTTTTTTCCCGTTTAAGTGAAAAACTTTTCAAATTAAAATGTAGTTTTAATTTATCACCTGTAGTTTTAATTTATCACGAGTGGGGGGAGATGTTATTTATCACCTGTAGTTTTAAGGATCCCTGTTGAGCTCCAGAGTCTTTCGGTCAGTCGCTGCTCATTCCCCTGTGATGTGTGCTATAATAGGCAACATTGACTGCTTCATATACGATGACAGGCGGCACTTGTATATACTTGGGCCTTGTGCGGCTATTGTTTGGGTCGTTCGGGTTGGGTGGTGTATAAGGGGATATTGGTAGTGAGCCTGGTGATGAGGGGTGGCTAAACTATGGTTGGTGTTATAAGGGGGTGCTTTGACGTGCATTCGGTGTATGGAGGTGCTGAGGAAAGGAGGGTGTTGTAAGGAGACCTTCCCCATATTACTTTTTGAGCCTTAGACTCTATTTTACTGTTGATATTTGTGGACGGTGTTCTAATATGGTAGTAAATATGAGAGGGGGGAGTTGTTGAACTATCCGTAGACTTAAGGAACCCTATTGAGCCTCAGACTCTTTTGGTCAGTTGTTGCTTATTCCCCAGCCTATGTGATACAAGAGGCAACACTGGTTGCTTCACAGATGACCTTTTACTGGATAAGATACATGATGGATCGGATTTATTGGAGTTCGTGGAATGACGATATGCTCCTTTAAAAGAGGAGGTGGAAGACCGAGCTCAATCTGCATAGTGTGTTCCCATTCCATAACAATGGAGGAGAACTATGATGGATACACGATTCCGGGTATATGCTGCACTGAGCTTTTAGGGCCGTTCGATGTTGCTATGTTGATCGATCTGATGCTTCTACGACGATGTCATGTTGACGCTTATGGGCACTGTTTGACATTGGGGTGTTGTACCTGTGAGGAACTGTGTGATCTACGTTGCATAATGAGGGGTTGACGTAATGATATAACTTGAGCGTGTTTTGTGTTATGTGTGTATTCCGATGTAATTCTATGAGATAACGATAAGGCATATATGTAATTGAACATGTAATTTTGTTGAATGAAATTCCTTTGGTTGTTCAAAAAAAAATGTAGTTTTAATATTTACGTGCACAATCTAAATTAACAATATCACAACAACGCAATAATAAATTAATAGATAAGCCAACCCTTTACCAATACTTGTGATTGATTGACTAATCAAGTACCGGATGGTCAAAATCCTAAGTGGATCACACAACATACATGACATGGATCTTTGACGCTCTCACTGACTCCAGCATCCATAACGGTCTTCTTTTACCATCTTGCTCCTTGTAGTGCTTCTTGTTTCCGAAAAATTAAATTTCAAAATATCAAACTAACATGTACAATTTTAGAAAAATCTATTACAAAAGATTTATAGGCACGCACGCCCTATTACAAAAAATCTAGTGCCCTATTACGTTTACGTCGTGCTTCCTATTAATTAGAATCTAATTTCAATCGTACCTTTAATTTTAAGTCAAACCTAATACAACGAATCCTTGTGTACTTTCTTTTTTGTGAGTCTGATTAAGGCTTTATAGAGGTCATCAGAGCTTGAATATGGAAAGGAGACTGTACTCCGTGATTGAAAGTATTGATATGTGCATTTTATTACTTATTTTCATAGTTTATTTTAGCATAATTAATTGTTTATATTTTAAATCATCTTGCGAATTTCTCCCCTTTTATTTATTTTAGTTTATATCAGGTACTTTCTAGTCTTTGTGTTTAATTTCTTATTTTTAGAAGACTATTACAGAACGGGTGTTGATGAGGAGTCACTTGAGAGCATCATAGATTGTGTGGAACATTTTGGGCTTCAAGGCTTGTGCTTAACATTTGGATTAAGGAGTATGAGAAGATCATGTGTAGATGATTGGCCTTAAAATTATAGGTTTTATGCTCACAAATGCAGGTCTAGTAGCTCGAGGAAGAAGGAGACAATAGACATTTGGGTATCTTTGATATGGACTTGTGCATGCTAAATCAAACATCTCAAGTTGCCACGCAGTCCACATGGGGATTTACATTGTGTTTCACGCGGTTCGGCACGAGACCTCCAGACAGGCTTTTGTCTTTTGCTTTTGACTGCTATTTGAGGAGAAAAGGAGGGTTTTCTACATGTAACAGACCATCACATCTAGGAGCAAAGGGAGATGCGATTTTTAGGAGAAAATGAGGGTTTTCTACGCTTAACAGGCAACAAAGGGAGATGCGATTTTTAAGGTTTTCTTGATGAATCTTGAATATGTTTTTCATTCATTTCACTTGTTTGATGTTTGGTACAATTTTCCTCTTCTCTTTTGTTCTAATCATGTGTGGTTAAGTTTCTATTTTGTTGACATTGATGAATCAATTAACTTCTATCAAAACTTTCAAAGGTTTTATGAACTTTTCTATGATTCCTTGAGATGTGATAGGCACATGAGAAGGGATCATAATAATCAATTGAGAAAGGACAGTAATGCAAAATCTGCCTTTTAATTATCGTTGATTTGCTTATGTGATTCTACTTTAAATTCTAACAACATAAATATATTTCACACCAAGAATGTTATAAAAGTACCTATATATATTTAATAGGTTAAAAGTTTAATTTAATTTGGATTTTAGAAATAGAAACTCGCCATTTCAAGCAGATTCTTAGAAAATTACCATTTTAAGCAGTCTTTGCCCATTTTAATCCAGAATCACCAAATAAAAAATAACCAACAAGATCGCATCACATGGCTGCAAAGTCACCAATTCTCGTTGGTGGTTGGTTTTTGTAGTGCAAAATCACCAATTCTTCTAAAATCGCCCTTTTATTGGATTGAATAATGAAGGCTAAATGGGGTAAAAATAGCCAACCAGACTATATATCTCATATCATATTTCTCTCTCTCTCTCTCTCTCTCTATATATATATATAGACAAAAGTTCATGCGAGAACCGTTGTTAGCGCGAGAACCGCGAGAACCAATCTAAGCCGTCCAATTCTCCCTCCTTCAAAGTCATTGCCCACCCATGAATTTCTCACATGCACCCTACCACACTCTATCCCTCCACGCTCACCATCCATGAAACTTCTCATATCCAAGGATTGGCTGAGATTGGTTCTCGCGGTTCTCGCACTAACAACGGTTCTCGCATTAACCTTCCCCTATATATATATATATATATATATATATATATATATATATATATATATATATATATATGGGAGGTTTTATGCGAAAAGCTTCTTATTTGCGAAAAGTGCGAGAAGCAATTTCATCTATTGATTTGATTTTAATCTTATGGTCCACATTAATGATAATTACTATTTTTATCTAATTCAAAACGGTATATTAGTAAACAGTATTTTTCTCTCTTTTTAAATTAATTTTTTCTCTCTCCGATTAACTATTTTCCAGATTTATGGAATTTACTTTTTACTATTAATATGGTGTTCAACACTGCATGCAACTTAAGATTTATAAAATTTTCATTATGAATATTGTGTTCATTATACATTTTTATTTTTATTGTTTAATTAGGTGTTCGATAATGAACACAGTCAAACTATATTGGTTTTAAGATAAATTTATAACATTCAATACTGAATACATCCAATAATACACTGGTATGATAATGAAATTTAAAATATTCAATACAGAACATTACCAATTTTCTCTAGTTATTCACCCTAAATCATGTTTGTTTAGTAGTTAACAAAAAATCAAATACTATATAATTTATAATATACAACCCAAAAAAACAAATGAAAAAAAATAAAATAATCAAATACTTTATAATAATAATAAAACAGAACCCAACTAGATTCAAAATCCATCCTTCATGTATGTATATCAACAGTAAAGATCAAGAACCTAACATAGATTCAACAGTGGAGACCACAAACCCAACTTAATATATTATTAAAATCACACAAAACAGCAAAAAAGAAAAAGAAAATGGTGATCTAACACTGAAATAAAGGTGTTCAACGGTGGTGAATGAGGAGGCTGTGGTGGTGGGCAGCTATGGTGGTGGGGGTCGACCACTTTAACCCACTATTGAATAGAAGATGAAACATGTAAAATCGATTATTCGTGGCTTCAGATCTGCAAAGATTGGGTTTTTACCAGTGTTTTTTTGTTCATGGCGTGATCCGTCGGTGGAGGTTCTCGGCGATGGTGATGTTGTAGAAAGGGGAAGGGCAGCGGAGACCAAGATCTGTTCATGGCTTTCGTATTTGGTGCAGCGGAGATGGTAGGCAGCGGCAGTGGCGGGGGTAGGGAGCGGCATCGACATCGACGGTGGTAGGATCAAAAAATTAGGGTTTCCACTTTTTATTTGTTGGCAGATGAAGGTTGCGGCGGCAAGAACTCAGGTAGGTGGGGAAGAACTGAATGGATGTCGATGATGGTGGACCGTATGGAGGTCGATGGTGGTGGACCGTATGGAGGTCGACGTCGGTTTGGGAGATGGAGGTGGGGATCGTAAGAGAGAGAGAGAGAGAGAGAGAGAGAGAGAGAGAGAGTGTGTGTGTGTGTGTGTGTGAGAGAGAGAGAGAGAGAGGAATATATGAGAGAGTCTGAGAGAGAATATGATGCATAGATGAAGGAAGAGAAATGGTTTTTAAATATTTTTAAATTAAATTAATTTTATTTATAAGGAAAAGGTCTAATTTGTCCTTTTGATTTAATTTAAATATCCTTAGATAACATTTTATTTACAAAAAAGCCATATTTGATCTTAGGCTCTTAGCCCTTGATTATATGATCTGATTGCTGTAAATACTTTTTGTACATTTCGCAAATAAGCTACTTTTCGCATTAACCTTTACCTATATTATATATATATATATATATATATATATATATAAAGGGGAGGGTTCATGCGAGAACCGTTGTTAGTGCGAGAACCGCGAGAACAAATCTCAGCCGTTCCTTGGATATGGGAAGTATCATGGATGGCGAGCGTGGAGGGATGGGGTGTGGCAGGGTGCATGTGAGGAATTCATGGGTGAGCAATGACATTGAAGGAGGGGGAATTGGACGGCTTAGATTGGTTCTCGCGGTTCTCGCGCTAACAACGGTTCTCGCATGAACTTTTGTCTATTTATATATATATATATATATATATATATATATATATATATATATATATATATATATATATATATATATATATATATTACTTAGATTTACTTACACCTAAATAAATATAACCAAACTAATTAGGTTTGTATGTTTTTTAATATTAATTATAGGGTAAACTACATCAAAATACAACTAAATTTAGTTAAGCTATCATTATATACAATGAATTTTTTTTTACAAAATTAATATCACGAACTTACTTTAAAGCAGTTTGCCCTTATTTATATGCTAGTGTTGTAAATTATGACCATAATAATATAAATTTAATAAAAAATTTATATTAATTATATCTTAGTATTGTAAATTATGACCCTAATAGCATTAATTTAATAAAGTTTTATATAAATTGTATGCTAGTCTTGTAAATTATGACCATAATAATATAATTTAACATTGTTTTTATAATAATTATATTAGTATTATAAGTTATGACCATTATAATATAAGATTAATAAAGTTTTTATATTAATATATGCTAGTCTTATAAATTATGACCATAGTAATATAATTTAACAAAGTTTTTATATTAGTTATATGCTAGTGTTATAATTTATGACCATATAAGATAAATTTAATAAAGTTCTTATATAAATTATATGCTAGTGTTGTAAATTATGAGCATAATAATATAACTTAATAAAGTTTTTATATTAAATATATGCTAGTCTTGTAAATTATAATCATAATAATATAAAAGCAATAAAGTTTTTATATTAGTTATATGCTAGTCTTGTAAATTATGACCATTATAACATAATTTAACAAAATTTTAAATTACTTATATGCTAGTGTTATAAGTTATGACCATAATAATATAAATTTAATACCGTCACTCAAATTTCTCTCTCAAATTTTAAAGATAAAGTGTTTTGAAAAATTGAAAAGATTGGTTTTATGGAGGAGTATGAAGAGAGGATGTAAATCAACTTATATTTATAAATTTTAATAACTAACATTTATCAGGAGGGTTTACTGTTCAATGAACAGTAACCTTCCTTTAGCCCAGTGGATAGGACGTTCCATTTTCTTGAAGAAGGTTCCGTGTTCGACTCTACATGTTAGTGTTAGCCTTTTGCTTCCGCGTTCTTTTTTTCCCTTCCATAAAGTGGGTTTTATTATTAATAATTTATATGAATGCTGATTACTTCCGCATTCCTTTTTTCCTTTCGTAAATTGGGTTTTATTATTAGATTTATTTATATGAATACTTATTAACTTCCACGTTCCTTTTTTCCTTCCATAAAGGTTTTATTATTAGATTTATATGAATACTTATTATATTAATTCACATAATTTAGTATGTTATTTATATTTATTACTATGTAATGTTTGGTTTATATATAATTATATATTTATAACCATCTTATTTTTATTTGTATTTCGATATCGATTTTATAATAACATGTCACTTTCTTATTGAGATTATATATATATATATATATATATATATATATATATATTACTAAATCTTCTTGCTCATTACAATTTTTGAACGACAAAGTTAGTTGTTAGTAAGTTAGTAACACCAAGTTAGAATTAAACACCATTGCCATAGTTTGAACCTCCTATAAGGCTTTGCCTCCCCCTCACTCTTAACCACTAGGCTAAGAAATCATTGGTATATAATTTTAGACTTTATGAATTGGTTTGGGAATTTGCTCATATATAATAAAATGTCTCGAGTTCATTGCTTTCTTGCCACAATATACCTTCCCCCTAGCCTCTATTTTAATTCTCATTTGTATATTTATAAATATTTTAATAAAACAATTAGTTATATATATTATTTATTTATTTCATATAGTTTTTAATATATAATGTTTGGTATAAATATAAATATATCTTAGCGAACATTTTATTTTTGCTAGCTTTTCAATATTAGAATAGTTCTATTAAAGTTCTCTTATTTTCTTTGTTAAACATTTCTCTATTGTATAGATAAATAATATTAAATGGTCATAATATTGTCGATTTAGATCTAAATCAAACAGCACCTTACAATCCTACATATTTAAGTATTTTGCTACTCTATTTTAAATCTTTACGTTTAGATGTTACTTACTATACCTTCCCCCTAGCCTCTATTTTAATTCTCATTTGTATATTTATAAATATTTTAATAAAACAATTAGTTATATATATTATTTATTTATTTCATATAGTTTTTAATATGTAATGTTTGGTATAAATATAAATATATCTTAGCGAACATTTTATTTTTGCTAGCTTTTCAATATTAGAATAGTTCTATTAAAGTTCTCTTATTTTCTTTGTTAAACATTTCTCTATTGTGTAGATAAATAATATTAAATAGTCATAATATTGTCGATTTAGTTCTAAATCAAATAGCACCTTACAATCCTACATATTTAAGTATTTTGCTACTTTATTTTAAATCTTTACGTTTAGATGTTACTTACTATATTTAGTTCAACATAGAAGCCGTTGCAACGAGCGGGACTTATACAACTAGTTTAGTACTATTTTTGAAAATTGAATACTATTAGTCATTTGATTTGATGGTTATAATAAAGGACTAATTGTGTACGATAAAAAAACAATTAAATAGTGTGTGATTTTCTAAAATAAATGACTAAGTTTGTAATTTTTTTGCTTAAATGACCAAATATGAAATAACCGTAATTTAAATAGACCAAGTGTGTAATTCACTCTTAAATTTAATTAAAACTAGATTTACGGAAAAATATATAATCAAGTAA
Source organism: Pulicaria dysenterica (assembly GCA_947179395.2). Lineage (NCBI taxonomy): Eukaryota > Viridiplantae > Streptophyta > Magnoliopsida > Asterales > Asteraceae > Pulicaria > Pulicaria dysenterica. Next base: position 15,359,621 of record OX359296.1, read on the forward strand.
AGTAATATTTATAACATTGCGAGTTATTGATATCATTGAAGAAGCACCCGTGGGAAATGTGAGGATTCGTGAAGAGAGTTGTGGGCAAGGCCAATGTTATCAAAATCGCGATCCTGATCGTAGGATCATACGATCCTACCAAGTAAAAATGTGTCGGATCGTACTTAGGACTGTAAAGAGGTAGGATCGTACTAAAGATCGTAAGATCGTAGGATTGCTATACGATCTTACGATCCCACGATCCCATTTTTTTTTTTTTTAGATTTTTTTATTATTACTATTATTTTGCATTTTTTGATTATTACTATATTTTATTTTATTATTTTTAAAAATTTTAAGTGGTCAACCTTGTGTTAGAAACAATTGTTCGGAGTTTACTACTTTATACACATGTCACATTTGTCATTTTTCTTTTGTTATAACAAATAGATGTTTACGAGAATAAGATTTTTTTATGAAATAAAAAATTAATGTTGTACACAAAAGCTTTAGATTTATTGATTATTGTTAAGAGTCGCATATTAAATGTTATTAAAATATGTAAACCAACAAATTGCGGTGAGTTATTAATTTGTTATCTATGCTCTTAATATTTAAAATTTGGACGATTTGATGTATGTTATTTTTAAATTTAATGTTTCATTCTCTTATAAAAATATTATATAATTGGTTTTTGATAATAATTATAGCTTATAAAAAAACTAAAAAAAATTAGTGATTTGTGGTAGGATCTTAAGATCTCGATCTCGATCTCAATTTTACGATCCGATCATTGAAAGACAAAAACGATCCTAGCTAAGATCTCGATCTTGATAACCTTGGTCAAGGTGTTCCATGTGTGGTATTTCGCGAGCTAGGGAGGACGATACGTAAAAGAGCTCGGAATGGGGGCGGGGTGGGTGGGGTTGCCAAAATCTTGCCTTCATCACATGGTTGGCCATACCACCGTGCCATGAAGGAAATCATGGGTTGAACTGTCCTCTGAGGTGAGTTGTTTGTGGGGTCCATTACAATTTTTCTTTTGAAAGTAATATCTTCTTACTCTCTCTTCTTTATTGTTATTTTTAACTGATGAATCTGGTATTTCAGTGAATAATAAAATTTGAAGTGATCATCATAAAATTAAACGTGAAAAAAAAGCTAACATGATGGTTTAATGTAATTACTCTATCATTCTAAAGAAGGAAGATTGTAATTTTTAAATTTTTTATTATTCTCTAAATTGATTGTTGGCTATATTTAGTTTTCTTTATTCGAATTGCTGAGTAATTCAACAAGCCTACTATTTGTATTCACACATTCATATTCCATTTCATGTTCACATTCTTTGCTTTTATTCTAAACGAGTTGGCTACTCCCGCGCGTTGCTGCGGAGCAAAAAACTAAACATTCAAATACATATGTTTAGAGTAGAAAGAGAAAATTTTAAATCTTGTATCTCTCTTTATGAAAATGAAGTTATTGACATGCGCCAGTTATTTTGCTTGTGGATTTGAATTAAATGTTGTTTATGACAAAATTTTCATTTAAAAATGAGCCCGTTACAAATACATGTTTGTATTTATACCAAAATTATATTTTAAAAGTTAAAAATAAAAAAAGACATGTAAAATAATTATTTATATACAATAATAATAAATAAAAAAACTAACACGAAAAGAGACTGTGCTCTTAATAAAAATTAAAAATAGCCACGTGTAGACAATGAATTTTGAACACTGAACCATCTACTTTGTAGTTAAAGCCAATTGCTATCGCGCCAAACTAACTTAGTGTCATTAGATTGTGACTTTAGATATATTATAAGAAACAGGTTACTCGCGCTACGCAGCGAGATAGAATTATTATTTCGGTTACTTTGAATATTTATTATATACTTCATCTTTTTTTATTAAAAGGTATCGGAATTTTAATTATAACTTTTTCCATCACTTACGTTAATATTGTTGGGAAGATGATCTCATCAGTTGAGATTTGATGAGACAAAGTTAAGATTGTTAGATGTGTTCTAGATATAACTTAAACAGAATTATGAGGTTTGATCAGACTGAACACTTATAGTGTTTCAGACTGAGCATAAGCTAAATATAAGCTGAGCATATGTTCGATCAGCTTATACTATATCTTAGTAGGATTATCACTAAGTGTGATAAGCTGTGTATGTCACCTAAGATATATTGAGCTTTCAGCTTGATGTGTTTCAAGCTGAGTGACTCAGCGTATATACTGGGTCAGCTCAACAGAGTTGCTAAATAAGTTCTAGCTAACTCTTAGGACTTCTAAGGATGAGTTTATTAATATACGTGTTAGTTCATGTAGGTTTTCGAGTTTGTTCTCGAAGAACTTAGCTTGATGAGTTTCAAGCTGAGTAACTCAGTCCGAGCAAGAAGTCAGCTTAAAGAAAATTTAAATATGTTTTAAATTTATCTTTTTAACTCTCTATATCTACGGGAAGGATAAGAAGACTCCAGAATCAATATTGAAGATTGAAGACTCAAGATAAAAAGATTCAAGATTCAAGATTCTGAGTTATCCGGTAGTTAGTTAGCAAATTATGATTAGTCCAGTTTGTTAGGAACCGTAGGAACAGGATTATAAATACTTATCATCCTGATAAGTTTTGTGGTACGACTACAACGACGATTACGACTAAGTGTTGCAGAGCCAAATACCTCACGTCAACAGTATGTGTTACGATTCTTGAATCACTTTTTTTCAGTTCAACGTGATCAAAATATTCACAGATTGCCAAGCTATTCGTGTGTTCGAATACTCACATTAGTTGTGAGATTGGTAAGTTTTCAATCTGTGACCAAATCCTGTTTAGAGAGTCGTACAATATCTATAATCATAAGTTGATTATAGATAGCAAAGTTTGAAAGATTGAAAGATTTATATTAGGTATTTTAACAATAAATATCTATTTATTATTTCCATCTTTCTTGATAATTAATTAACTATTAATTATCTATTTTATACAACTATTAACTATTAATCACCTCCAATATTTGTACGCTTGACAAATATCTATAAATACTTGGTCACACAACTTGTGTTGTTATTCTCTACATGAACAATCCATCAAGTATTTATAATAGCGTTAGTATCTCCCTGATGTGGCTCCACCGCATCAAGTAGCTACGGAGTAATTTTGATATAGCAAAACTTGTATATCATGGATGAATAAATATGTTAAAAGTATAGAGATATTTAAAAGATTATATAAAACCTCCTATTTCCATCACGCGGAAATGTTTAATACATAATCATAAAGTTTAAATCTCAATCCATACAGTTTTAATTAAATACTGAAAAACTAGGTGCTAGGTCTCATGTACTGCATTCCTATGGAACTAGCATGTCTCTCATGCTTTTCTCTTGCTAGCGCATTGGTCAACGGATCAACAACGTTGTCATCTGTTGGTATCTTGCATATCCTCACATCTCCCCTTCCGATGATCTCTCGGATGATGTGATACTTTCTAAGTACGTGCCTGGTCCGCTGGTGATCTCTTGGTTCTTTCGCTTGCGCCAAAGCTCCCATGTTTGTTGGTCCCTTGGTGAGAATAACAACAAGCAACAGATGTGTAGAAGGGGGGTTGAATACACTTTCTGCGGAAATTGAACAAATCTAAACAAAGTGTTACACATAGTAAATCAAACCACAATTGAATGCTTTGCTTTTCATTAATAAGAAGATGATTACAGACTCTATCAAGTAAGCAACTCTTGATATGTAAACACCTAATATAAATCTCTCAATCTTTCAAACTTAGCTATCTATAATCAACTTATGATTATAGATACTGAACGACTCTCTAAACAGGATTTAATCACAGATTGAAAACTTACAAATCTCACAATTAATGTGAGTATTCGAACACACGAATAGCTTGGCAATCTGTGAATATCTTGATCACGTTGAACTGACAAACAGTGATTCAAGAATCGTAACACATACGGTTGAGGTGAGGTGTTTGGCTCTGTAGTCGTTTCTGAGTCGTACCTCAAAACTTATCAGTATGATAAGTATTTATAATCCTGTTCCTACGGTTCCTAACAAACTGGACTAATCCTAATTTGCTAACTAACTACCGGATAACTCGAAATCTTGAATCTTGAATCTTCTTATCTTGAGTCTTCAATCTTCAATCTTGATTCTGGAGTCTTCTTATCCTTCCCGTAAATATAGAGAGTTAAAATGATAAATTTAAAACATATTTAAATTTTCTTTAAGCTGACTTCTTGCTCGGACTGAGTTACTCAGCTTGAAACTCATTAAGCTGAGTTATTCGAGAACAAACTCGAAAACAAATATGAACTAACATGTATAATAGTTAACTCATCCTTAGAAGTCCTAAGAGTTATCTAAAACTTATTTAACAACTCTGTTGAGCTGACTCAGTATATACGCCGAGTCACTCAGCTTGAAACACATCAAGCTGAAAGCTCAATATATCTTAGGTGACATACACAACTTATCTCACATAGTGATACTTTTACTAAGATATAGTATAAGCTGATCGAACATATGCTCAGCTTATATTCAGCTTATGCTCAGTCTGAAACACTATAAGTCTTCAGTCTGATCAAGCCTCATAATTCTGTTTAAGTTATATCTAGAACATATCTGACAAACTTAACTTTGTCTCATCAAATCTCCACTGAGTTGGTTCTGCAACTCTTCATGTTTGATAAAACTTATTATCTCCAGGGCAGCCTCACTTTTGGCTTTTAGGAATATTACCCAGGTGAATCGTGAGAACTCATCTACTATCACCAGTGTGTACTTCTTGCCACTTAGGCTTGGAGTACTTATGGGTCCAAACAGATCCATATGCAACATATGCAGTGGGTCTATTATTGAAATTTTTTTCTTTGATTTAAAGAACCCTTTATGGTGTTTCCCTTGTTCACAAGTTGAACACAATTTGTCATTGACAAATGTGATTTTTGGTAATCCAGAGACTAACTCTTTATTGGATAGCATATTTATATATTTGAAATTTAAATGTGATAATCGTTTATGCCACAACCAACTCAGCTTAGGAACATATTGGGAATACAAGCGGGTTTCAGTATAGAGATGAGTAGAGTTAAGATCAAGTAGATAAACATCTATTTCTCTTTTAGCTATTAATACAGGCTTTCCCTTAGCATTATATATTGTTCCTGCTTTCTTCCTAAAAATAACAATGTTGTCTTCATCACACAATTGGCTAATACTAATCAGATTGTGCTTAAGACCCTTGACATATGCAACCTTCTGGAAAGTAACTTTGCCAACATGCATCTTCACATAGCCTTTAGTTCTTCCATAGGAATTGTCTCCAAATGTTACTTTAGGACCTTCGTCTTCCTGGAAATTACTAAGAAGTCCTTTCTACCCGGTCATGTGCCTTGAGCATTCACTATCCAAGTACCATTTACTTGAAACCTACAAATGATATAAAAACTAAACACATTAGTTTTGTTTGGGAACCCACTTTTTTGTGGGTTCAGATGAGGAGCACTTAGCATCTTCATCTTGTTGAACTGACTGTTCAGCTTGAGCAGGAGCTGAGTCCTGTGTAGACTGATTAGCCTATTCTTGTTCAGGCCTTGAAATTTCAACATCACAGTCCTTAGCCTCATGACCTCTACTTCTGCACTTGTATCATCTCCTTCTTCCAATGATTACAGGAGGTAGAGTGTCCAATAATCCTTGTGAGAACTTGCTCTCAGTCTTAGGATTATATGTAGTGGATAACTTTTCAACTTTCTTTGCAAGTTGATTTACTTGATGCTCACTGACTTTGGACTTACCTTTGTCAGATCTTTGTTTGTTATCCTTTTGATTAGAAGCTTGACCAGAAAACTTCTTTTCCATGACCTTGGACTTACCTTTGTCATTCTTACTGGACTTACCAGTTTCAACAGGTTAGGACTTACCACTGTTGATCTTCTTGGACTTACCAAGATCCACAACTTTGGATTTACCATTGTTGTGATTCGACCTCTGACTTACAGTGGTCTTCCTATTCTTGTAACTTCTCTCCTAGCCAGATAGAGAATGTTGTCATTTGAAAGGATTTGGATTAAGCCTTTCTATGACTGAAGTTCTTTGAATAGGCTGAGTGCCTAATTTGTCCAACACAGACTTACCATGCTGTTTGGATGTTGAGCACTCATTTCCATGATCTTTAGCCTTTACAAACATATTGTATTTAAGGTTTTGACCATGTTTTCTTCTTTGAGGATGACTTCTGAGACTCAATCAGTTGTCTATCCTCCTCAGAGTCTGTACTTGATATCTCATCATCAGCTACATAAGCTATAGTTTGATAGTCACCTCCAAGTACAGCTTGTACCTGTTTAGGAATTTTTTGGTTTATGAACTTTTCAGCAAGCTTTGATGACTTACACTAAGACTCAGTGACCTTTTGAAGTTGGTCAGCTTTGACTTTAGCTTCCTGAAGTTCTTCACTTAGAAGTTTATTAATGTGTCTTGGACATTCAAGATCACATTGTGCTTTCTTACCAACATCAATGAGAGATTTATTTTCCTTAATCTCATTCTTTAGTTTAGCTATCTCATCTTTGAGGTCCTTTTGAGACTTAAGGATGGTCTTGAAATCATTTAACAAATAATCAAAGGCAAGACCTTTTCTTTATCGGTGCAAGAGTTGAAATTACTAACCTTGTACATGGAACCAGGATCCTAATCACTAAGCTTGCTGTTTTCCTCAGCTTCCTTCATGTCAACTTCAAAAGTTGACTCGGACAAACCATAATCAACTTCATCAATTTCAAACTCTTCATCTTCTTGAGCCATTAGACATACATCATCATCTGAGGTAGATGATTCAGTATCACAGGTTTCAACATATAATCCTTTTGCACTGGGTTTGTCTTCTGGCTTTCCTTTCTTGAGCTGAGTATATTTCTTCTTGTATTTATCAGCTCTGTAAGCATTCTTATCAGCAACTGATGCTGATTCTTCTTTATTTAATCTGCACTCAGCAGCAATGTGTCCCTTCTTCTGACAATTGAAGCACACAGCCTTCTTGGGATCAAAGGAACTCTTCCCTTTGCCCCTGTCAGATCTTCCTCTTCCCCGTTGAGCTCTTCTAAAACATCTGGCTAGCATGGCCATCTACTCAGTGATAGTCTGAACATCATCAGTATCACCTGAGTCTGAGTCTGAGTGGTCAGCTTGAGATTCTGACTCAGTCTCAGATTAAACAACTAGTGCCTTGGAACTTTTCTTTTTCTTCTGTGCAACTAATGCAATCTCTGCTTTATCCAAGGACTCCTTAATTTGTTGTTGAGAAGTACTCTTGTGCTCTGTGATCTGTTCATGGTTGAGCAAGAACCCATAAATGGACTGTAGAGTGTTCCTCCAGCCCTCAGTGTTGTGGTTACTTCATTGAACCTTTCTGGTAACACATCCAGAAACTTCAGCACAAGTTCAGCCTCATCTTTCTTCACACCTACACTTAGCAGGTCATTTATCAGGCAGTGAAACCTTGTGAACAAATCAGGCAAGATTTTATTCTTCTTCGAAAATAAGTTTTCATAGGATCTGTTCAGATGACTCTTCTTTTGCTGCTTGACCAGATCAGTGCCCTCATATGTAATACTTAATGTATTCTAGATCTCTTTCGCAGTTTGACACCCAGTCACAGTATACAAGATCTCGTTGGTCAGGGCATTTGCCGGAACACTCTTTGCCTTATCATCCAAAGAATGTAGTTTCCAATCTTCTTCAGTCCAGGATGCAATAGGCTTTATCATATCCTTTTCAGATCTGCCAGGAGACGAATCACTGACAGTTGCTGGAATCTTGGGGATTATCAGTCCTTTTGTGATAACATCGTATATACGATTGTCAATAGACTTGAGGAATAGCATGGCTCTGAATTTCCACATAGGATAATCAGATCCATCAAAGATGGGACAACCCTTGGCAGACATCTCAGAAAAGTTTGAAGAATTGTTGCTTATAGAAATCTTGAACTTTCTCATAATCATGAACTTTTCAACGTATGAACTTGTTCAAACTGCTCTGATACCAGTTCTTGGTCCCTTGGTGAGAATAACAACAAGCAACAGATGTGTAGAAGGGGGGTTGAATACACTTTCTGCGGAAATTGAACAAATCAAAACAAAGTATTACACATAGTAAATCAAACCACAATTTAATGCTTTGCTTTTCATTAATAAGAAGATGATTACAGACTCTATCAAGTAAGCAACTCTTGATATGTAAACACCTAATATAAATCTTTCAATCTTTCAAACTTAGCTATCTATAATCAAGTTATGATTATAGATACTGAACGACTCTCTAAACAGGATTTAATCACAGATTGAAAACTTACCAATCTCACAACTAATGTGAGTATTCGAACACACGAATAGCTTGGCAATCTGTGAATATCTTGATCACGTTGAACTGACAAACATTGATTCAAGAATCGTAACACATACGGTTGAGGTGATGTGTTTGGCTCTGTAGTCATTTCTGAGTCGTACCTCAAAACTTATCAGGATGATAAGTATTTATAATCATGTTCCTACGGTTCCTAACAAACCGGACTAATCCTAATTTGCTAACTAACTACCGGATAACTCAGAATCTTGAATCTTGAATCTTCTTATCTTGAGTCTTCAATCTTCAATCTTGATTCTAGAGTCATCTTATCCTTCCCGTAGATATAGAGAGTTAAAAAGATAAATTTAAAACATATTTAAATTTTCTTTAAGCTGACTTCTTGCTCGGACTGAGTTACTCAGCTTGAAACTCATTAAGTTGAGTTCTTCGAGAACAAACTCAAAAACAAACATGAACTAACATGTATAATAGTTAACTCATCCTTAGAAGTCCTAAGAGTTATCTAAAACTTATTTAGCAACTCTGTTGAGCTGACTCAGTATATACGCTGAGTCACTCAGCTTGAAACACATCAAGCTGAAAGCTCAATATATCTTAGGTGACATACACAGCTTATCACATATAGTGATAATTTTACTAAGATATAGTATAAGCTGATTGAACATATGCTCAGCTTATATTCAGCTTATGCTCAGTCTGAAACACTATAAGTGTTCAGTCTGATCAAACCTCATAATTCTTTTTAAGTTATATCTAGGACATATCTGACAAACTTAACTCTGTCTCATCAAATCTCAACTGATGAGATCATCTTCCCAACAATGTAATCACGAAATATATCATCGGTCTAGAGATACTAGCAACAACTCTTAGATACGAGATAAAATTCCACAGCCAAACCGCTTCCTTTGCCGCATCATTTGCCGCAATGTACTCAGCCTTTGTAGTTGAATCTGCTATAGTATGTTGCTTCTGGCTTTTCTAAGATACCGATCCACTGTTTAGGGTAAAAACAAACCCTGACTGCGACTTAAAGTCATCTCTGTCTGTCTGGAAGCTCACATCACACTGATTTCATCCGTGCTTCCATCAAATACCAAGAACATATCCTTTGTCCTTCTCAAATACTTGAAAATGTTCTTGACAGCCACCCAATGGGGTTTACCCGGATTTTGCTGATATCTACTCGTAAGGCTTATGGAGTAAGCAACATCGGGCCTAGTACATAGCATGGCATACATAATTGAAGAAAAAGGGACCGATTTCATCCTCTTCTACTCTTCTGGAGAAGTAGGGTATTGAGCCTTGCTCAATGGTATACCAGATCTCATAGGAATGAACCTTTCTTGGAATCTTCCATCTTAAAGCGTTTCAACACTTTATCAATGTATGTACTTTGACTAAGTCCTATCAACCGCCTAGATATATCTCTATAGATCTTAATACCAAGTATGTATGAGGCTTCTCCTAGGTCCTTCATCTTGAAACTTTTACCTAACCTGGATTTTACTCCTTGTAATGTTGGTACATCGTTTTCTATGACAGTATGTCATCAACATACAGGACCAGGAAGATTGCTACGCTCCTACTGAACTTCGTGTAAACACAGGACTCGAACTCGCTTTTTGTAAAACCAAACTCCTTGATGCGCTCATCAAAGTGAAAGTTCCAGCTTCTAGATGTTTGCTTTAATCCATAAATGGATTTTAGCAACTTGCATACTTTACATGGATTCTTGGAATCCTCAAAACCATCCGGTTGTGCCATATACACATCCTCTGTCAGTTTCACGTTAAGGAAAGCGGTTTTGACATTCATTTGCCATATCTCATAATTGAAGTATGCAGATATGGCCATAAGAATCCTAATAGACTTAAGCATGGCTACTTGCAAAAAAGTTTCATCTGTAGCGATTTACACGGTACTGTAGGGAAAATAATCTCATCAGTAAAGATTTGATGAGACAAAGTTAAGTTTGTAAGATGTGTTCTAAAGATAACTTAAACAGAATTATGAGGCTTGATCAGACTGAACACTTATAGTGTTTCAGACTGAGCGTAAGCTGAATATAAGTTGAGCATATGTTCGATCAGCTTAGACTATATCTTAGTAAGATTATCAATGTGTTTGATAAGCTGTGTATGTCACCTAAGGTATAGGTTGAGTATTCAGCCTGATGTGTTTCAAGCTGAGTGACTCAACATATATACTAAGTCAGCTCAACAGAGTTGCTAAATAAGTTCTAGCTAACTCGTAGGACTTCTAAGGATGAGTTAATCATTATGCATGTTAGTTCATGTTTGTTTCCGGGTTTGTTCTCGAAGAACTCATCTTGATGAGTTTCAAGCTGAGTAACCCAGTCCGAGCAAAAAGTCAGTTTAAGAGAATTTAAATATGTTTTAAATTTATCTTTTAACTCTCTACAAGTACGGGAAGGATAAGAAGACTCCAGAATCAAGATTGAATATTGAAGACTCAAGATAAGAAGATTCAAGATTCAAGATTCCGGTTTATCCGTTAGTTAGTTAGCAAATTAGGATTAGTTCTAGTTTGTTAAGATCCGTAGGAACAGGATTATAAATACTTATCATCCTGATAAGTTTAGAGGTAAGACTGCTATTCAACGAGTTACAGAGCCATAACCCAGTTCACCTCAATATTGATCGTATGTGTTACGAATCTTGATTCACCGTTTGTCAGTGATCAAGATACTCACAGATTGCCAAGTTATTCGTGTGTTCGAATAGTCACATTAGTTGTGAAATTGGTAAGTTTTCAATATGTGATTAAATCATGTTTAAGAGAGTCGTCCGGTATCTATAATCATAAGTTGATTATAGATAGCAAAGTTTGAAAGATTGAATGATTTATATTAGGTGTTTACATATCAAGAGTTTCTTACTTGATAGAGTATGTAATCATCTTCTTATAAATGAAAAGCAAAGCATTCGATTGTAGTTTGATTTACTATGTGTAACACTTTATTTTGATTTGTTCAATTTCCGCAGAAAGTGTATTCAACCCCCCTTCTACACATCTGTTGCTTGTTGTTATTCTCACCAAGGGACCAACATGTACAAACATGCACAACAGAATAAAAACAATACTTGTAAATCCCGTTCCCGGGATCCCAACTGGATCAGGTTGGGAAACAATACCAGAATCATAAAACAGATATATCATGCAACATACATGTTTAAAATCAGTTATTTCTAAGAGATAAAGAATATACCCTGAAACTGCTGAAGGGGGATACACAACTACTGCACCCTTGAACTGGCTGCTAGATCGCCAAAACAAACAATAAACTATGTGTGTTAGTTCACCGGAAAAAACCAGCCGGTTTTTCCCTATAGTCGCCGACGAGAAACAACCCGCCACAAAGGGGGTGTTCTCGGGTTCGTGCCGCAAACTACGGCCTGACTGCAGCCGTACGCTGCCCTGCGCCGCCGCCTTGTCCACCGGTAACCACCACCGGAAAAACGAGGAACCACCATCAGGTGGTGGTGTTCGGCCGAAGTCGGGATCGAGAGAGAGAAAGAGAGGGAGAGCCTTTAGGGTGTTTTGTTAATAATGATGATTAATTAGAAATCTAGGGTTAATCTCATTTAAATAGTAATTTAAATGGATTAAGCCCATGGACCTTAAGCCTGCTCCGTTTGATCAAAAACTTTGATCATCTAGACAAAACAACCCCTCTAGTTCAGTTAATATTAATTAATCAACTATTAATTAATATTTTTCCAACCAAACTCTATTTATTAAATATTTAGCTAATATTTAATATTCACTTTTTTCAATAATAAATATCTATTTATTATTTCTCTCTTTCTTATAATTAAACAACTGTTAATTATAATCCTTACACACAATGTATTGCTTCCTGGTTCATTATTTGGGTGTGCAGCTGTGTGACCCTTTGGTGACTGATAGTGTCCATGGATGTGATGACACGTGTACACTATCCCTGCACACAATCCTTTTAGACTCCCACTTGTGCACGATAGTTACACTCCCTTGTCGACACTTAAGTTAACCATGACTATAAGTTCTCTTATTTTCAGAGATTCTGCAATAACCTACTTGGATTACCCGGCTTTTCCTTTCACATCACGATATCCCGTAATGTGGATTTCAGACATGGAGCACGTGATCTATTCTGAAAATCTAGATTATGTTTCTTGACTTTTGATTTCGACTAACTACAGTTACGGAGTTACCAAATGATGTCCATCATTCTAACCGAGCACGGCCACGCATTTCATTTAGTCTCAACCGTCAAGGGGCCATGGAATATCTCCTCTCCACAACAGAATGTTCAAATCCCATCTTGACTGCTTGCATTTGAGCATACGTCTTCCACTGCACCCAGATTCGCCCGTTATTCCTACCCAGTTACGGCGTAGCGTTAGAACGTTAGAAGTCCTTGCGCCCCAAACCAAACATCTCAGGTCTAAGGACAACCAATCAGCTAACTCATGTCGTTGGCACCATGAAGTTAGACTGATGCGAATCACCTCCAATATTTGTACCCCTGACAAATATCTATAAATACTTGATCACATATCCAAACATATTAAAGTCGTCAATAAAGGTAATGAAGTACCGATATCCTCCCCTGGCTTCTTGATTGAAAGGACCACACACATTTGTGTGTATAATTCCTAGCAGTTCCTTTGACCTTTTATTCAAGCTGTCAAAAGGTTTCTTTGTCATCTTGCCGGACAAACAAGATTCGCAATTGTCAATTAATTCAAGATCAAATGACCCTAGAACTCCATCTCCATGAAGTTTCTCTATGCGCTTCTTATTTCCTTGTCATCTTCTAGATTTATTAAGTATAAACCATTTTGTGAACTTGCTTTAAAATAGAATAAATCATCTTTAAATCACAAAATTGATTTCCCAACCGACTGATAGTTAAAAGCACTGTCTATTGATAAATCGTACGAGATTACATTTTTAATCAATCTAGGAACATAAAAGAAATTCTCTAGTTCTATGATTAATCCTGAAGGTAGCATGAGACAATAGGTTCCTACAGCTTCAACACCAACGATGGATCCTTCGCCTACCCGTAGGTCCATGTCCTCCTTCCTTAGTTTTCTACTTCTCTTGAATCCCTACAAGTGATTGCAAATGTGATAACCACATCCGGTATCGAGTACCCATGATTCAAATGAAGTAACTAAGCAATCTATCATAAAGATACCTGACTCTTCGGTAGTACCAACATCCAGCTGATCAATGTCGACTGAGTGCTCGCAAATATCCTTGCTACCGCAAACTGGGCAACAAACTTCTAGTAGCTCATCAATCCAGTTTTCTTCCTCCATTGACTCAACTACTATTGCATCAAAGGGGTCCGGGTGCACCTGATCATCTATGCACATTAAGAACTCGTGCATACCAACTACTGTTGTATCTGGTTCACCAAACTTGTCCACCACCTCTGCCTGATAGCGGTCAGTTAAGGAACCGACCAAGAGCGTCAAGCAATCAAAAAGCTTTCTCATATTAATGAGATGATTACTCAATAACTGGCCTTCTTTCATCCCCTGTGAAAGAATGTCCTTCATGAGCAGAAAGTGTCCACATCGCTCACTGTTTTTGAAGCGCTCCTTTACGTCTTGCACGACCTCAAATACCGACTTATTCTTGATTTCATCCGAAAACTCAGACTCTGTGGAGAGTATCAGAATTGATATGACGTCAGATTCATCAGATAGATACTTGTAGTATGTATCATACTCTTCATCCTGATCAGAATAGTCAGGTCGTGCCAGAGGAGGTTTGTCTATTGTGTACTGCCTTCCACGTGCCCTTAGGATGTTCCTAAAGTGCAACTTCCAAACCATAAAGTTTGGACCTGAAAGCTTCCACTTGCTCATGATAAGGCTAAGAGACTCCTCTTGTATGTAAAATGGTATAACAGATAATATCAACATCTACAGTAAATAGCAAGAAATAAATATTTCAGTATTATAATTCCTCTAAAATAATTTATAACCCTCTAAATATATATATTTTATAATAGGATCCATATTTCACACGTGCCGGTGCACGGTTTGGGCACGACAACACCAACCTCGTGCTATTTCTGGTGGGTATAAACCATACCGATCATGTTTTAAACCAAAACACGACTCCTATATCTTTGAGACATCGAATGAAACAACAATTCGTACATATTTAGTCCTCCTAAGTGCACTTTGGGCCCGTCACATCAGGAAATCACCAAAATAGACCTCACCATCTAAGACGGGGTGAACTCTGTCCTGTCACATCAGGGAATCGCAAAGTCTTTCACCCCCTCCCCACATCGGTTTGAACCCGGTGTGCACGGTTTGGGCACGACAACACACCAAGCTACCGGTAGCAGGAAAGGAGTACCATTAGATGGGTAACACTACTGGTCTAAGATTTTGAAAAGGGTTAATTTGTTTCAAAACATATTGCCAGTTTTAACCGTTTTACAAAACTTGTAAAACTATCACCTTTATAAGTGAAAAAACTTTTCATCTTAAAAATATCCTTTATATATATGTATATGGTTTTAATGACGAGCGTGCACTATATAATAATTAATTAAACACAACAACGCAATTAATAATAGCAATAATCATAATCCAACACACATAACGCCTTTTGACCATCACTGGTACTTAATTAAAATTAAGTACCCCTGTGGTCAAACCGTAAGTGGATCATAAACAACACACATGGCATGAACTTGATGTTGATGCTCCAGTGGCTCCAGCATCCATGGCATCCTCTCTCTCCTCGCTTGATCCTTGTCTTGATTGGCTCCAGTATTACATTTACAAATATCAAACTAACCTATTACAATTTTGATAAACTAGTTATCTATTACATAATAATTCGAAGGCACACATGCCCGCTAAAACTAGTAATTTTACAAAATTGAATAGGGGTTGTAAGTGGCACACAGACCTCCCCACAGCAGATAAATATAAATGTAAAACCAACCACAAACAATAAAATAAACAACCACAAGATGATCCACTAGGTTTTAGGCGTTTGGCTTAAAAGTAATAAACAACCAATTACGTACGAAAAATTAAATAATAATAATACATGCATTATAAACCATCATACACATATATAATTCCGGGTAGATTTAAACTTGAATCTTCAACACCAAAGCACAGACTGGGTTTGTGTTAATCCTCAACATTCAACCTGGACCTAAAACTGGGCCTAAAACTGGGCCTTTTTGTTAAATATCTCAAACCGAACAAAAACAAAAATACCACAAGGTTAACGTCAATATTATTAAATATAGAATAACAAAGCTAGAAACTTGATTTAAAAATCCAAGAACTTTGAACTTTTAATAACCACAAGTTTCACACACAATTTATACATATATAAATAAAGCATGTAAATTGGAAACTTTAATTGGTTAAAAGTCAAAACTTTAACCTTTTGCCAAGTACCAAGTTTCTCACATAATATATGTATAAATATATAACAGATAATGTGGAAACTTTAGTTGGTTAAAAGTCATAAACCTTGACCTTTGACCAAATACCAAGTTTCACACAGTTAATATATAAATATTAAACTGGAAACTTTTAATGATAAAAAGAAGAGAACTTGATGTTTAAACCAAAATCAAAGTTTCACACAAATATATAAAATATATATTTAATCAGCAGAACTGGAAAATTAATAAGGTAACAAATCAGAAACTTGATCCTAACCACAGTACTAATTTTCGCACATATGTATATGATATAAATATGATCAACTTGTTCCCCACCGAGCCTAGAAGAAGGCTCTGGTACCACTGCAGGGATTTACAGGGTACAATAAAGCACAACAGAAAATAAACTTGCAAATCCCCTTCCCAGGATCCCAACTGGATCATGTGGGGAAGCAGAACAATATTCATAAAACCAGATATATCATGAAACATATATGCCTTATATGAGTCATTATCTAAGAGATAGAAAATATACTTTGAAACTGCTGAAGGGGGATACACAGCTACTGCACCCGTGAACTGGCTGCTAGACCGCCAATACTGAACAATATGCTATTGTGTATAACACGACCCGCAAAAGGGGTCGGCCTCGGGATTTGCGCTGCTAAGCTGCAGGGCGCCGCCACTAGGCCGACGTGCGCCGCCGGGTGTGTCCGCCGGTTAGCCGCCACGGGAAACCGAGAGACCACCGTGGAGGTGGGGTCGGCCGACGGTAGAGAGAGAGAAGGGAGAGACTTTGTGTGTTTTGTAGGTTATTAGGTTTTTCTTGTTATCGTTAGGTTTAAACTAAGGTTTAAATAAGGCTGGCAATTTGGGTCGGCTTCGTGTTATTGGGTTCGTGTCGTTAGGGTTCGGTTCAGTTTCGTGTCGACCTAATTTCGACCCTTTTATTTTCGTGTCGGGTTCGAGTCGTGTCACTTTTTTTCGTGTCGGGTTCGGGTCGTGTTTCGTGTCAACCCATTTCGGTCTAAAGTTTTTTTTTTACTTTCGATTATGGTTTTCGAATACGGGTTTCGGGTACGGTTTTCGATTATGGGTTTCAAATAAGGTTTTCGATTACGGTTTTCGATTACGGTTTTCAAATTCGGTTTTCAAGTACGGTTTTCGTCATAAAATTTTTGAATTCTTTGTCTATTTCCAATTTTCTCTACTAACTAGTGATTAAAATATCGAATATCAATACAATTTAATAGCTTTAATACAAAAGTGGTAACTAGTGAACAAACCATGAACTAATTAAAATAACCTAAAGGAAATTATCAAATTTAAAAAAGTAAGTCATTTTTCTTCTTTACCGTTGTATTCTTAGAAGGAATATCGGGTTTGGTGGGTTCCAAAAGGTCTTGATTTAAATCATCATTACTATGATATTGTTTAGGTCTAAATCTTACCAAGTTGACAAACGTCAAAGTACCAAAAGTCTAAAACAATATAGTTAAAATAACAAATAGCAAAATGATGTAATATTGTTTAGGTTTAAATCTTTTATTGCTTATTTAAGTTTTTATCTTTTCAAGGTTTTGTATTTTTGTTTATTGAATTTTATTGCCTAAGATGTCATTCCCTCATTTGAATTCACAATCTTCTTTTTAAAATTTTAATTTTAAGCGTTAAAGAAAAGTTTATACTTTTTAGTTTGACCCTTATACGGGTCACTTTCGGGTTGTCGGGTTGACCCTAAACCAACCCATTTATTTTCGTGTCAACTTCGTGTTGACCTAGTTTTGACCCATTTCGGGTTCGTGTCGGGTTCGTGTCACTTTTTTCGTGTTAGGTTCGGGTCGTGTTTCGTGTCGGGTTAGGAATTACCAGCCTTAGGTTTAAACCTACTTATATAGATAACCCTTTGGGCTTAAGCCCTTGGACCCTAAAGCCCGGTCTATGATCAATAACTTTGATCCTTTACAAAACAAACCCTCCTAGTTCAGTTAAAATTAATTAATCAACTGTTAATTAATATTTTCCAACCAAACTTAATATATGAAATATTTAACTACTATTTAATATTCCCTTTTTCTTAACAATAAATATCTATTTATTATTTCCCTCTTTCTTGATAATTAATTAACTATTAGTTATCTATTTTATACACATCGAATTATTCCTGGTTCATTAGTTGGGTGTGTAACTGTGTGACCCTTTAGTGACTCATAATGTCCATGGATGTGACGACACGTGTACACTATCCCTGCACACAATCTATCAGTGATGTACCGCTTTGCCAACCCTTCTAGTTAGGGATGGAAACGGGGCGGATAGTTTTCCGCCATCCCTACTTCTAGTTGTATTACTTCCAAAATTAGTAATATTTATTCATGAGAAAAAAAAACGCAACTACCAAGATTGGAACCCGGGTCATGTGAGTTAGCATCATTGTGCTTTGCCATTCCGCAAGATGATCAATATGTTGATTCTTACAGCTACTAAACATATAATAAGGTATAAAAATTTGGAGTCAGGTTTCATTACTTCTGCTAATTGTTATTATATATAACGAGACATAAGAAAACTCAAAAATAAGGATAAATTTTTATTGATGTATTATTAACATAGTTCGTGAGATTATATAATGATTCTTGAGATGATTAATTAATTCAGAGAAAAGTATAAAAACAAAACTAATTTGTCCCTGATTTATAACATACTCGCTTCATATTTTATATCTTATTTGTAATATAATTATTTAGTTATCTACAGATGAAGAAATACTTCATATAATAGAATGACTCTTCCAATATTTATAATAAACTTGATTCGTACTTTGTCTCACATTTGTAATAACATATTTATAGATAAAAGATTACTTACACAATAGAATATTCAATATTGTACAATTGAACATTATCTATATCGTATCGTGTGAGGATAAATAAAATACAACTCATCACATACTTGTGTATTGAAAATGTAGCATAGGCTTCATACTTATTTTTTGGCAAAGCCATCTTTACTCACGTACTTCGACACCAACCATCATTTATTTTATTATTATTTGTTACTTGATGATTCAGATTAAATATTTTTTGCTACTACGATTTAGAAAAATATATTTATAAAAAACAATCATATAAAGATAAAATTTAAATCAAATATAGATAAAAATAAGATAATCATAAAAGTATTCATATTTACAAAGAAGATTATTTGTTAAAAATTATATTAGAAAAATTAATAACAGATAAAAGTAATTATATTAATATAATAATAATAAAACATAAAATTTAGTAGGCAACTGTAGAACCAACTCACTGACTAAAAATTAAAATTGAAAAAAGATTATTGGAACATGCAACCTTTTGTATAAAAACCTACATTCCTACCATTTAGTCAGAGGCATTACAATGCAATTTTATTTGACAACTTACTATAAATATAGTATTTTTTATGGTGAAAAAACAGCTACGTAAAAAGCATCACAATGACCATCATCTTCGCTAGAAGTCCAAGAATATTATAAATATTAATAAATTCTAGTAAGGTGCTAGATACCGTGATTATAATAAAACTAGAAGAAAATTGTAGGGTTACAACACCACATAGACCATATTAAATCCTTACATTTGACTCTAAATTTCATCCAAGTTAAGGTCACTTGTATTTCATTCGCAATTAATGATGCCAAGAATCTCTTTCGCTAAACACCAAATTATTATGAGTCTTCCATACATACCATAGCAAACAACCCATTGATGCTTCATAGAGTTTCATTTTCTTTTTTGCTTGGCAACTATCGAGACTGTAGAAAATCAAGGAAAAAGTGTTACCTCACATTTACATTTACATGTTTAATCATTCATAGCCAAACCTAGCTATTTTACCCTTAGACGAGAATAAAAGAGGTGATCAACAGTTTCATCTTCATTACTACATAACGGGCACCTCATTGATTGAATTACAATTCCTCTTAAATTCAAATTTGATCCGGTGGGAATTCATTTCAGGATTAAAGGCCAAACAAAGCAACTGACTCGAGAGGCAACCATTTATTCTAAAAACAATTAGTCATGTTCAAATTCATGGACGAAAACAGATTTTCGACAATTCTTCTGAACAATTTGAATATGAATGAAAAATGCCACTTGTATCTCCTTCCTATCTACATTCATCCTCATTATTAGATAGTGAAACATGTGAGAGCAAGTTTCCCTGCGCAACTATTTAATTAGACAGCCTCAATGTATCTAGAGCATTTCACCATGCCCAATTGCAAATAGTGTACCGTTGAAAGCTTGATCCATAACATGTCACCATCTCAATATTAATGAGACACTAGCGTGACCGACTAACCATTTGAGGGGGACGTGATCTATAGTTGCTATTAAAACTTAGTGATAATATTATAAGAAAATATTATTATGAAAGAAATGCTATTTTTTAATTATTTATGCAATTTATATTTGTGTAATGTAGTTTCTTTGTTTAACTAATAATTTTATAAATATCATATATACTTTTCTTAAGCTTTCATAATATCTAATTTGCCCAACTTAACTTATAAATATCATATGTACCCTTTTTAACGCCGTTCTCGCAATAAAAATGGTTCTCAAATAGACTTTTTAATACACACACACACACACACACACACACACACACACACACACATATATATATATATATATATATATATATATATATATATATATATATATATATATATATATATATATATATATATATGAGCAAAAGTTTAAACGAGAACTGTTTTTAACGCCATTAATGACTCATTAATAGGGTATTTTGGTAATTTTTATATTTACCCAACCGTGAATTGCATCCGGGTGAGCCGTTGTTGATTTTCCCGAAATAACCCTAATTAATACGTAATTAATGAGCATTAATAAGTCATTAATGAAGCATTAATGAGTCTTTAATAAATCATTAATGAGTCATTAATGAAGCATTAATGAGTCACCAAAAAATCTTAGCCATTGATTAATATTAATTAAGTGTTAAGATTGGTTCTCGCAGTTCTCGTACAAAAAACAGTTATCGTTTAAACGGTCCCATATGCATACATACACACACACACACACACACACACACACACACACACACATATATATATATATATATATATATATATATATATATATATGGGAAAATTCATGCGAAAACTTTCTTATTTGCCAAAAATACGTGAAGCAATCTCAGCCATTTATTAGATTATGATCTTGTGGTTCACATTAGTCTTTGTTAATATTTTTATTTAATTCAAAAGGGTAATTAAGTAAATTAAAAAAAATTCTATCTCCTCTTTCTAACTAATTTTCTCTTTTTTTTCTATATTTTCTCTCTTATAAATTTGATTTTTTTCCATTTTATAAATAAATAATCACTATTTAATAATTCAAAAATCAACTATTGACTTAAACCAGCAAACATACTAAAAATTAATTCTTTTAGAAATTCAATAATGAATAAACAAAAATCTTTTTCTGGAAAATATTTTACTATTCATTGATGAATAAGAATATATAACAAACTACATATTATTGCATTATATCAAAATCTTAAAGCTGCAATTAAACAAGACTACAACGATCTGTTAGCTAAATGTTATCTTCACAAATTTTGAAATAAATCTACACAAGCGTGAACAAGACTACATATCTTTTTTTCACCAAGCATTCATTAATAAACAACATAAAAATTCAAATAACTCTAAGAATAATTAGAGTGTTCATTCCTGAACAAGACTATTTAAATACTACATAACATTGAACAAGACTAAAATGAAAACAATCTTGAACACCACAGTAACAAAAACCTAGTTTAACTAACAATGTTCATTCAAGAAAAAAATATTCATCACTGAATACAAAGAGAAAAAAACCGGGATGAATATTTTGGGTGAAACCTATTCTAAGGGTACTTACTAATGGCCGGCCACAAAGATCAATTAATCTTTGTCGGTGGCGGTGGCAGCAGAGAGCATCGGCGAAGATGGCAGACACAGTGATGCAGGCGATTGGGATGTGTAGCGACTGGGTTGCGTCGGCGAAGGTGGCAGAGAGCGGTGGCGAAGGCAATCACTAAACCCTAGCCGCCGCATTGTGTTGTGAAGTGGCTGTGTTGCGTCGGCGAAGGTGGCAGAGAGGCCGGCGAAGGCGGCAGAGACAACGCTCAAGGCGACTGTTTATGGAGCGGATGTGTTGCGTCGGCGAAGGTGGCAGAGAGCGGCGGCGAAGGCGACTGTGCTATGCAACGTCTGTGTTGCTTCGGCGAATGTGGCAAAGCGCAGCGGCTATGTTGAGCAGCGGCCGCCGTTCTTTGAGGGGGCGGTCATGGTGCAGGTTGAGATCGCCTGAGATAGAGAGAGTAAAGAAGATGGGAGGTAACATAGATTTAGGTTTTAAGTGTGGGTATCGTATTATACAAGAGAGAGAAAGGGTCTTGACATATTAAACGTAAGAGACAAGAGGAAGGAGAGAGAAGATATATAAATTTTCTATAATATCCGTTATTATTTTAATTTACTACCATTTAATTTTCTTATATATATATAGGATCAACAAGTCCTAATCTCAGCCATTAGATTCATCAAATCAATGGTCAAGATCTATAATGACATTATTGTAATTAAGTAAATAATTATAAGATTTAATTCTAGAATAAAGGGTATTATGGTTAAAGCCTTTTTTAAATTTTTTTTTTTTACCCTTTAGATCTTTAAATGACAATAACTATTTAATTTTCTTCAATTTGAGCAAAAAAATTATACTCATCTTCTCATTTTTTAATCCTCTTTCAAACAAGACCACTTTTCCTATAATTCTGAAAATAAAATTCGACAAAAATGATGAAAATGACGAAATTTATCATTTTCGGACCTGCTGTTACGTGATATATAAGGGGCAGCCGAAAATGACAAATTTTGTCATTTTCATCATTTTCGTGCCCCTTATATATCACGTAACAGCAAGTCCAAAAAATGATAAATTTCGTCATTTTCATCATTTTCGTCACCTGCTATTACATGATATATAAGGGGCACGAAAATGATTAAAATGACGAAATCGGGACCTGCTGTTACGTGATATATAAGGGGCACGAAAATGATGAAAATGACGAAATTTATCATTTTTGTCACCTGCTGTTTACTGATATACAAGGGGCACAAAAATGATGAAAATGATGAAACTTATCATTTTCGGGACCTGTTGTCACGTGATATATAAGAGGCAGACGAAAATGATAAATTTTGTCATTTTCATCATTTTCGTGCCCCTTGTATATCACGTAACAGCAGGTGACGAAAATGATAAATTTCGTCATTTTCATCATTTTTGGGACCTGCTGTTTACGTGATATATAAGGGGACACGAATATAATGAAAATGACGAAATTTATCATTATTGTAAAAAAAATTCAGAAATATAGGAAGAGTGGTCTCGTTTGAAAGAGGATTAAAAGATTAGTAGATTGGTATAATTTTTTTGCTCAAATTCAAAAAATTGAAATAGTTATGGTCATTTAAAGATTTAAGTGGTAAAAAAATATATAAAAAAGAAATGGAATTTGATATGGCTGGAAGAATGGTTAGGCGCGTGACTTTTGTAACAATTCCTATTTTGCCCTTTTAGATGAATAAATGAGATTAAACCATTGAGGTCTTTGTTTAAGGAGGGGTCTTTGTTGAACCCTAACCCTATATATATATATATACATATATATATATATGTGTGTGTATATATTTATATGTATATATATATATATATATATATATATATATGGAAGGCTCAAACGAGAACTGTTTTTCGTACGAGAACAAGGAGAACTAATCTTAGCCCTTGATTAAAATTAATTAATAGCTATGAGTTTTTAGCGGCTCATTAATGCTTCATTAATTACTTATCAATTGCTCATTAATGACACCTTAATGAGGGTTATATCAAGAAAATCATTAAGGTGTCATTAATGAGCAATTGATTTGAGATAAATATTTAAATGAACAAAATACCCGGACGTAAATTAATGACGGATCACCCGGACGTAATTCACGGTTGGGTAAATATTTAAATGAACAAAATACCCCTCTTAATATATATATATATATATATATATATATATATATATATATATATATATATATATATATATATATGGTTCATTTGAGAACCGATTTTAGTGTGAGTACCGCGAGAACCAATCTTAGCTGTTGATTTGATAAGTGTAATTCATGGATGTTGAGCATGAAGATATCAAGTTTGGGATGGTGCATGTGATGAATTCATGGGTGGGTGATGGCATTTGAAAAAGGGGGAATTTGATGGCTCAGATTGGTTCTCGCGATTCTCGTATTAAAAATGATTTTAAAATGACCTTTTGTGTGTGTGTGTCTATATATATATATATATATATATATATATATATATATATATATATATCTTGTGCATCCAACCAGGACTTACCCTCCTAAATCCACTGCCACATCACCATCCACATCATTTCTCACCTCCAACCCTTTCTAACTCTCGACCCCCACATCCAACCCTCTACAACCCTCTATCTTTTCCATTTTTTCTTTTTTATGTTTTTTGAACTGTTATTAATTAACATGAATAAATTGCAAGATAATATAATTATAAAATATTATAATTTATAAATTAAACAAACATTTCACAATACATAAATAAAAAAATAGAAGTACATAAATTAAAAAAAGTAAAAGTACATAAATTAAAAAAAGTAGAAGTACATAAATTAAGAAAGCTACTCGTCGTGCGTTGAAAGCCGATTAATGTGCTCGATTAAATCCTATCGAATGTTGTGATGTGTTTCCATGTTTCGGACTTCTCGAATGTTAGCGTCAAATTGTTGTTCGTTAATCTCTACATCTTCTTCCTCGTTCGCTTGATTAAGGTTTTCGTCGAATGGACAAATCACGTGGCCTTCGTCTTCCAAAATCATATTGTGTAATATGATACAAGCGTACATTACTCTGCGTATTTTGTTAGGGTGCCACAATCTTGCCGGGCTTTGTATCTCGTGCCACCATTGTTTAAGCACACCAAATGCCCGTTCCACATCTTTCCTACCCGATTCTTGCGCCGCACTAAACCTTATCCGTCTTTGATCTATAGGGGTTTTGAATGTTTTGACAAAAGTAGCCCATTCAGGGTATATCCCATCTGCAAGATAGTATCCATGTTTGTATTGTACGTTATTAACTTGAAACGGGCATTGCGGTGCTCTCCCGCTATATGTGTCGTTAAATAACGGCGACTGATTTAGCACATTGATATCGTTTTTGGAACCGGCCAACCCGAAGAACGCATGCCAAATCCAAAGATCATGTGATGCAACTTCCTTTAAGATAATAGTCGGGTGTTGATGATCACCTCTCATGTACTGCCCTCGCCATGCGTTTGGGCAGTTGTCCCAGTCCCAATGCATGCAATCTATGCTTCCTAACATGTCGGGAAACCCGTGCCTATCCTCATGTGCGGCGTATAAATGTTGATAGAGAGAGATGATACATTTGTAGAAGTTTTGTACGCATAGTCGTGCGGTTGATGCCTTCATCTTCAGGTATTCGTCAAATCCGTCAGCGGTTATCCCGTACGCCATTTGTCAAATACTCGTTTGCTCATACGGAAACGTTTCCTAAAGTGCTCGTCATTGTAGTTGCAGTTATCGGCAAAATATCTGCAACAAGTAGGTCATGTTAAGCTTCACGGCTCTAATTTGATCCGGTCCCCGCTGCCTCGTTATTGGACGCGGTATTTCTTCCTCATTCTCATCTGCATCCGCAACAAGCCTAGCCCTAGTCATAGCCCCCGTGAATATTGCACGAAACAAGTTACGACTTATTTCACGATATGCGGTGATACGACCTCCATCGGAAGCTGATGAAGATGAAGAATCCGAAAAATCATGATGCAATATCTTCAGAGAATTCCGTGCCTGAGACAGAGAACTGCTTCAAGACACATACAGTCGCTTCTGTAGACTGTTGAACGAAATGAGAAACCATGGTGTTACTAGATCTGACCTAGACATCAATGTCAACTGGATCAATGCTCTAGGTACGGAATGGCAGGAACATGTGTGACTATACAAACTTGGGAACTGCAATCTAAAAGCAGTATCTCACCACTCCATCTATGAAGACCTGAACCAGTTTCAGGATGAAGTTCTGTCAAAGGCACATGTCAAGGTTTCTTCAGATTCAATTGCCCTTGTTGCAGAAAGAAAACCCCGTGAGCATACCAGGGTCAACAAAGGCAAACAGATAGTTACTGAAGCCGAAAACTCGGATGAAGACTCTGATCCCTATGATATGGAGGCAGTCATGAAAGCCATGTCTCCATCTCAAGGGCTTATCAGGGAGGCTTCGGGAAGACCAACAACAGGTAGAGGTTACTTCCGGGTCTAGGAGGAAGGAGGGTTTCACTGATGAAAGGTAGAGGACCGAGAAACCTGAGGAGACTCCAGATGAAGAAAAAAAATGCTATAACTGCGGTAGGATCGGTCACTTCATCAAAGACTGCCGAAAACCTAAAACCAAAGATATGGAGTACTACCAAACAAAGGTTAGGCTGATGAGGAAAAAGGCTAGCAGGAGAGCCATGCTGGTGGAGGAAGACCACTTTCTGAGTGACACAGAAAATTCAGATGAAGATGACACTACCCAGGATCACTTTTGTATGATGGCTCTGGAAGTAGGTTCCTTAGATGAGAGTGAAGATGATAAAGTAGAGGTTGATGCCGAATTTCAAGATGCTCAGAATGAGGATGAGTACAACCGCGGAAAGGTCAGTATTGAACATGCTCAAACCTTAGTTGATCACATTGAAAGACAAAACAGGAAAATCACTAAGTTAGAATCTAAAATAAAAAACGCATCACGATCTGACGTAGATGAAATTTAACAGATATTAACTACTAAGGAAAATGAACTAATCACTTTAAGAAACGAAAATGAAGTCATTTTTCACAACCTGAAAGCAGCCAAAGTATCAGCTGAAGAAGATTTTAAATTCCTGCAAAAGGAGAGAGGTCAACTATACTCAAAGATAAAAGGTTTAGAAGATCTCTTGATCAAACGAGACCAAACCGCACAAACCATTTTCTAAATGAACCTAAAGACGAAAAATTTACAGAATGGACATACGAAGGTCGAGGTTTTGTTAATCCACACCTTAGCGATAATATTACGGCCAAACAACTGTATAAGTTTGATTTAATGAATAGCAAGAATGGTTTTTGTTGGCCAAGCCAAAGAACTAGAGGAAGAAGAGTTCAAAAGACGCACCTCAAACAAGGCTTCTACTTCATATAACTATGACAAATTAAATAGATCATATGAAACCACTGAATTTGTGCCACTTATTTCAAATGACTATTTTCGTAGTTACACCCCATCAGAAATAGAATCAATGCCAAACTTCTCTGAATCTCAACAAAAACCGCGTGTGTATATTCCTCACATGGAATTACAATGCCGAGTTGAATTGGTTGTAACTGAACTTTTCAATAAATCAATCGACTATGAGTTAGAAACAAAGATTTTAATGGATCATATCGGCAAAAATGAATCTGTAAGCTTTCGTCTATCAAACTCCGCTGCAACAAACACGTCTGATGTAAACACCCACCACGTGCACACAAACGAGTGCTTTTTAGAATTTGATTCCATCTCCACCAAAATCAATGAAAAGTTCAAATTGTTAATCGGTCTAAACCACGAACTAACAACTGATCTAGCCATTTCTGAAGAAACATGCAAAGCATATATAGAGGAGTGTATAAATCTTGAAAATGAACTTTTTAAACTTAAATCAAAACTCAATTTTGTTGAGAATGAGTTTTTTAAAGCGCACACACCCGAATTAACTACTTTAAAAGGAAAGGCTAAGATTAGTAAAACAAGCGTGACCGATTCACCAAGCACATCCCAATCTCTCCAGTCAAAAGCACCACGAACCACTCAACATACGAAACTCCACGAACAATATACCAAAGATGATATGTTAGCATGTTCTTCCTCTGACATATGTATACATCTAGGTACAAGCATGAAGGGGGTGAAGAAGCAGACGTTGGGCTGGAGAAAGAAGAAGAAGAGTGAAGAGAAGGATGAAAGAGGAAGCCAAGAAGAAAATTTAGTTTACCCTGCTAATTTTTCTAATCAAACAAATTTAAAATTCTGTAATGATTTGACTGTGTTGATTGTTAAGTTTGTTAAAGCGCGTGTTAATTCTGTTAAAACTGAGATGTTTTGCATGAGTGATGGTTGTATGGAAGGACATTGTTCCTATCACTGTGTGTATGACCAAGATCGCAAAAATCACGGAGTTAAACCAGATCGAACGTATATACCATTTGAATCACTGCATACTCAAACTTCCTTCATCAACAAAAAGGGTCACAAGATAACCTATTGGCGAAAGAAAAGCTCAAACAGAGCTCGATTCCAATCAAGTGACACATTTTCGTCACACGTGCATAAATCGCCATCTCGGCTTTCCAATTATCAAAAGACAAATAATATTTTTCCAAATAATTAGACCCCAAGCCATCGATACCATAATAATTGGAACCACGCCAATGAAAAATCCGTGAGGAACCATACTCAGACGAAAGAGGAAGCTCCAACCAAGCTTATTCAAACTCCTCCACGGCAGATCACACCAAACTATCCCGTGAAACCTAAAACCCAACAGTCAATTCCTATTCCCTCCGTCACATGGGATGGGAAAATAGGACCAAAGCCTGAAGGATTTGACTTCATACAGGACGACCTATCTCTCCCACTAGGCTTCACACCCATAGTCATCGAGACTCCAGAGGAGGCACCTACACCTGTCAAATCCAAAATGTCTCAACTAAAGTCACCTACCCGACCTCCACCTATCAAACAAATACAGGTTCCCGTTGTCACAACATTAGAACCAGTTATAGATGACAATATAGAATCTGTTACTTGTGCTAACTTGCAAGGACCCAACACCAACTGGGTACCTAAACTTATATTGTTTTCCATGTGCAGGCTGCTAGCAGATGGTACATGAACTCCGGGTGCAGAAAGCATATGATCGGGGAGAAGGGTCTTCTCACGAACTTTGTCCCAAAGTACCCGGGGAATGTTCGGCTTGGAAATGACCAAGTAGCACCAATAATGGGAACCGGCGATATTATAAAAGAAAATATAAAAATAAGAAATGTCTAATATGTGGAAGGATTGGGTCACAATCTGTTTAGCAATGGGAAATTTTGTGACAAAGGTTTAGAAGTTAATTTCAAAGCCAAGACTTGCTCTGTTAGAACAGAAAACGGTGACGAAATACTGAGTGGAATTAGAAAATCTAATTTGTATACAATAGATATTGACCATATAAACACCAAACACTTAGTATGCTTGCTGTCCAAAGCCTCATCAGAACTCACCTGGATGTGGCACCGCAAATTATCTCACCCGAACTTTAAAATTATCAACAAACTTGTTCAATGTGACTTAGTTCGTGGCATTCCAAGATTAAAGTTCGAGAAGAAACATCCATGTGAACACAGTGAGAAAGGAAAAATGAAAAGAACAACACACAAAGTAAAACAAGTGTCTAGTTGTACTGTACCTCTCCAGCTATTACATATGGATCTGTGTGGTCCGATGCGGGTACAATCTAGAAATGGGAAGAAGTATATCTTGATGATAGTTGACGAATATTCAAGATATACTTGGGTCAAGTTCTTGAGAACGAAAGATGAAACTCCATCAATCATCACCGCATTTCTCAAGCAAGTGCAAAATCAATTTCGTGAAAAAGTTGGTTGTTGGGAAAATGATCTCATCAGTTCAGATTTGATGAGACAAAGTTAAGTTTGTAAGATGTGTTCTACGTATAACTTAAACAGAACTATGAAGCTTAGTCAGACCGAACACTTATAGTGTTTCAGACTGAGTATAAGCTGAATGTAAACTGAGCATATGTTCGACCAGTTTATATTATACCTTAGTTAGATTATTAATGTGTTTGATAATATGTGTATGTCACATAAGGTATATATCGAGTATTCAGCTTGATGTGTTTCAAGCTGGGTGACTCGGCTCAAAAGCAGAGTCAGCTCGACAGAGTTACTAAATATGTTTTATTTAACTCTTTGGACTTCTAAGGATGAGTTAACAATTATACATGTTAGTTCATGTTTGAATTCGGGTTTGTTCTCGAAGAACTCAGCTTGATGAGTTTCAAGCTGAGTAACTCAGCCTGACTAAAGAAGTCAGTCTAAGAGAATTTAAATGTGTTTTAAATTCTGTTTTAACTCTCTATATTTACGGCGCGGATAAGAAGACTCCAGAATCAAGATTGAAGATTGAAGACTCAAAACAAGAAGATTCAATATTCAAGATTCCGAGTTATCCGATAGTTAGTTAGCAAATAAGGATTAGTCCAGTTTGTTTGGAACCGTAGCAACAGGATTATAAATACTTATCTCCTGATAAGTTTAGATGTACGATTCTGATAAAAATTACAGAGCCAAAACCTCACCTCACCGTATGTGTTACGATTCTTAAATCATTGTTTGTAAGTTCAACGTGATCAAGACACTCACAGATTGCCAGATCATTCGTGTGTTCGAATTGTCACATCAGTTGTGATATTGGTAAGTAATCATTAGTTGATTCAATCTGTGAAAAATCCTGTTTAGAGAGTCGTCAATATCTATAATCATAAGTTGATTATAGATAGCTAAGTTTGAGGGATTGAAAGATTTATATTAGGTGATTATATATCAAGAGTTGCTTACTTGATAGTTACTGTAATCATCTTCTTATTCAAAGCATTGTAATCATCTTCATATTAATAAAAGCATTCGACTGGTTGTGGTTTGATTTACTTTGTGTAACACTTTTGTTTGATTTGTTCAATTTCCGCAGAAAGTGTATTTAACCCCCCTTCTACACACTGTTGCTTGTTGTTATTCTCACCAAGGGACCAACAACTGGTATCAGAGCAGACTGAACGATTTCATTAGTTGATGAGTCTGACTATCAAGCAACAATTCATCAAGCAACAATTCATCAAACTTTCCACAGATGTCTGCCAAAGGCTATCCCATATTTGATGAGTCTGACTATCCTATGTGGAAGTTCAGAGCCATGCTGTTCCTCAAGTCCATTGACAACCGTATGTCGGATGTTGTCACAAAAGGACCTATAATCCCTAAGATTCCTGCTACTGTCAGTGATACGTCTCCTGGCAGATCTGAAAAGGAAACAAGAAAGCCTATTGCATCTTGGACTGATGAAGATTGGAAACTCTTCAATCTGGATGATAAGGCATAAAGTGTTCTGGCAAATGCCCTGACCAACGAAATCTTGCGCACTGTGACTGGGTGTCAAACTGCAAAAGATATTTGGGACACACTGAGTGTTACTTATGAGGGCACGGATCTGTTCAAACAACATAAGAGAAGTCATTTGAATAGATCTTATGTAAACTTCTTTTCAAAGAAGAATGAAACCTTATCAGATTTGTTCACAAGGTTTCACTGCTTGATAAATGACCTACTAAGTGTGGGTGTAAAGAAAGATGATGCTGAACTTGTGCTGAAATTTCTGGATGTATTACCAGAGAGGTTTAACGATGTAACTACAACACTGAGCGCTGGAGGAACACTGCACGTGTATAACCTACAGTCCATTTATGGGTTCTTGCTAAATCATGAACATATCACTGAACACAAGAGAACTTCTCAACAACAACTCAAAGAGTCTTTGGATAAGAATGAAGTTGCATTGGTTCACACCATTATGGAGAAGGTCCGGTGTATGCTTCCAAACTCCAAATTGCCAAAGTCCTTTTGGGCGGAGGCTGCTTCTACTGCTTGTTATGTTATCAACCGTTCACCATCACGAGCCATTGAAAAGAAAACTCCGTTTGAGTTATGGTCCGGTAAACCTGCCGATTATACAGGTTTGAAACCATTTGGTTGTCCAGCCTATGCACGTGTTGACAAAGGGAAGTTAGAACTGAGGGCGATAAAGTGTGTATTTCTTGGGTACAATCCAGCGGTAAAAGGTTACAAACTATAGAGTTCTGAGTTTCAAAAGGTTATTATCTCGAGGGATGTTACTTTTGACAAGACCACTATGATTCAACGAGTAAATGACTCTTCTATCAATATGGAGGGATCATCTGATGCAAGTAAGGAGAAGGCTCATGTAGAGGTGGAGCTACCTACCTCATCTACTACTATTCCATATACAGTTGAGCATCAACAACCTTCCTCGACTAATGAGCCTGCTATTGGTGAAGATTCAACGCCTTCACAACCACAGGCTACTACTCCTAGCATTGCAAGAGATAGGCCGAGAAGACAAATTGTACCTCCAAAGAGGTATGCTCAATCTGATTTTGTTGCATATGCCCTTACTGTTGCTGAAGACATTGAGTCTGTGTTGGAGCCTGTGAATTATGATGAGGCTATCAAGTCTGAAGACTCGAGTGATTGGATGATTGTTATGCATAATGAGATGGAATCTTTGCAGAAAAATGTCACTTGGGTTTTAGTTCCCGCTCCGAAAGGGAAAAACCAATTAAATGCAAGTGGGTCTACAAGCTCAAGGAACCTATTAACCCAGATGAGAAACCAAGGTATAAAGATCGGTTAGTAGCTAAAGGTTATAGTCAGATTCCAGGTATTGATTACACTAATTTATATTCTCCCGTGGTCAAACACACTTCTATTCGTGCATTATTGGGTTTAGTTGCTTCTAATGATTATGAGTTAGAGCAACTTGATGTTACTACAACTTTCTTAAATGGTGAGCTTGAGGAAGAGATATTTATGCAACAACCTGAGGGTTTTGTAGTTCCTAGCAAGGAGGACTATGTGTACATAAAAAGAAGAAAAGTTCCAAGACACTGGTTGTTGAATCTGAGACTGAGTCAGAATGTCAAGCTGACCACTCAGACTCAGACTCAAGTGATACTGATGAT
This sequence comes from Pulicaria dysenterica, assembly GCA_947179395.2. NCBI lineage: Eukaryota > Viridiplantae > Streptophyta > Magnoliopsida > Asterales > Asteraceae > Pulicaria > Pulicaria dysenterica. The sequence continues at coordinate 15,392,457 of OX359296.1, forward strand.
GTTCAGAATATCACTGAGCAAATGGAAATGTTAGCCAGACGTTTGAGAAGAGCTCAAAGGGGAAGAGGAAGATCTGACAGGGGCAAAGGAAAGAGTTCTTTTGATCCCAAGAATGCTGTGTGCTTCAACTGTCAGAAGAAGGGACACATTGCTGCTGAGTGCAGATTAAAGAAGGTAGAATCAACATCAGTTGTTGATAAGAATGCTTACAGAGCTGATAAATACAAGAAGAAATACACTCAGCTCAAGAAAGGAAAGCCTGAAGACAAACCCAGTGCAAAAGGACTAATTGCTGAAACCTGGGATACAGAATCATCTACCTCAGATGATGATGTATGTCTGATGGTTCAAGAATATTAAGAGTTGGAAATAGATGAGGTTGATTATGGTTTGTCCGAGTCAACTTTTGAAGCTGACATGAAGGAAGCTGAGGAAAACAACAAGCTTAGTGACTGGGATCCTGCTTCCATGTATAAGGTCAGTAATTTCAACTCTTATACTGATGAGGAAAAGGGTCTTGCTTTTGATTATATGCTGAATGATTTCAAGACCGTCCTTAAGTCTCAAAATGACCTCAAAGATGAGATAACTAAACTCAAGAATGAGATTAAGGAAAATAAGTCTCTCATTGATGTTGGTAAGAAAGCACAATGTGATCTTGAATGTCAAAGACACATTAATAAACTTCTAAGTGAAGAACTTCAGGAAGCTAAAGACAAAGCTGACCAACTTCAAAAGGTCACTGAGTCTTGGTGTAAGTCATCAAAGCTTGCTGAAAAGTGCATAAACCAACAGATACCTAAACAGGTGAAGGCTGTACTTGGAGGTGACTATCAAACAGCAGCTTATGTAGCTGATGATGAGATAGCAAGTACAGATTCTGAGGAAGATAGACAACTAATTAAGTCTCAAAAGTCAGCCTTAGAGAAAAGACATGATCCAATCTTGAAATACAATATGTTTGTAAAGGCTAAAGATCATGGAGAAGAGTGCTCAACATCCAAACAACATGGTAAGTCTGTGCTGGACAGATTAATCACTCAGCCTATTCAAAGAACTTCAGTCATAGAAAGGCTTAATCCAAATCCTTTCAAAAGAAAACATTCTCTATCTGGCTCGGAGAGAAGTTACAAGAATAGGAAGACCACCGTAAGTCAGAGGTCAAAGTACAACAATGGTAAGTCCAAAGTTGTAGATCTTGGTAAGTCCAAGAAGATCAACAGTGGTAAGTCCAAACCTGTTGAAACTGGTGAGTCCAGTAGCCATGGCAAAGGTAAGTCCAAAGTCATGGAGAAGAAGGTTGTTAGTCAATCTTCTCAGGATAACAAACAGAGACCTGACAAAGGTAAGTCCAAAGTCAGTGAGCACCAGGTGAATCAGCTTGCAAAGAAAGTTGAGAAGTTATCCACCACATACAATCCTAAAACTGAGAGTAAGTTCTCACAAGGATTGATAGACACTCTACCTCCTATCATCATTGGAAGAAGGAGATGCTACAAGTGCAGAAGTAGAGGTCATGAGGCTAAGGACTGTGATGAAGAAATCTCAAGGCCTGAACAAGAACAAGTTGATCAGCCTACACAGGACTTAGCTCCTGCTCAAGCTGAACAGTCAGTTCAACAAGATGGAGATGCTAAGTGCTCCTCATCTAAACCCACCAAGAAGTGGGTTCCCAAACAAAACTAATGTGTTTAGTTTTCATATCATGTGCAGGGTTCAAGTAAATGGTACTTGGATAGTGGATGCTCAAGGCACATGACTGGGTGGAAAGGATTTCTTAGTGATTTCCAAGAAGATGAAGGTCCTAAAGTAACATTTGGAGACAACTCACATGGAAGAACTAAAGGCTATGGAAAGATGAAAGATGGCAAAGTTACATTCCAGAGAGTTTCCTATGTCAAAGGTCTCAAACACAATCTGATTAGTATCAGTGAATTGTGTGATGAAGATAATATTGTTACTTTTAGTCTCTGGATTACCAAATATCACATTTGTCAAAGACAAATTGTGCTCAGCCTGTGAACAAGGGAAACACCATAAAGGGTCTTTTAAGTCAAAGCAAAATTTTTCAATAATAGACCCACTGCATATGTTGCATATGGATCTGTTTGGACCCATAAGTACTCCAAGCCTGAGTGGCAAGAAGTACACACTGGTGATAGTAGATGAGTTCTCACGATTCACCTGGGTAATATTTCTTAAAGCCAAAAGTGAGGCTGCCCTGAAGATAATCAGTTTTATCAAACAGGAAGAGTTGCAAAAAGGTTTGTCTGTAAAGCAACTAAGAAGTGATTATGGGACTGAGTTCAGGAACTCTACCCTTGAAAGCTTCTGTGAACAAAACGGAATATTACAAAATTCCTCATCTGTTAGAACTCCACAACAAAATGGAGTTGCTGAAAGGAAAATAGAACCTTAATTGAGGCTGCTAGAACAATGATGTGTGAGGCAGGATTGAAACTCTATTTTTGGGATGAAGCTGTTAGTACAGCCTGCTATACCCAGAATAGGTCAATCACTGTCAAAAGACATGGAAAGACATCTTATGAGATGTATAAGTCTAGAAAGCCCAATATAGGTTACTTCCATATCTTTGGTTCAAAATGTTATGTGCTAAATCAAAGAGATCAGCTCCATACGTTGGAACCTAAAGCTGATCTTGAATATTCGTTGGTTATTCCTCAATCTCCAAGTCTTATAGAATATATAATACAAGGAGAAAGGCCATAGAAGAATCAATTCATGTCTCTTTCGATGAAGACTGTTTTGATCAAGCTGATAAGAGTCAAGTTGTCTTGGTTAGTCTGAGTGAGCTTGAAAGGCCTAAGGAAACCAACTTATCAAATCCTATGTATGGCATAGGAGATGATAGTGATGATGATGTGTGTTCATCAAAGAAATCATCACAAACTCCAAGGGATTCTCAAGCTGAGAAGGATGATGAGTTCGTCAACCCCTTTGGAGCTGAAGTCACTCAGACTGAGAATCTCAGTGATCATCAGTTTGTTGACAATGCTGTTGTTGAGACTGAGGATGTGTGTTCACCTCAGAGTTCTCAACATCACTCAAATTCAGAACCAGACTCTCGAACTACAACATTTAAATTCCTCAAAGATCATCCTCAAGATCAAATTATTGGAAGTGTCCAAGAAAAGGTCATGACCAGATCCAAGGCTACAGCTAATTACGCTGCACACTTTGGCTTCCTATCTCAAATGGAACCAAAGAAGACTGAAGAAGCCTTAGAGGATGAGGATTGGATTAAAGCTATGCAAAAGGAATTAAATGAGTCTGAGAGAAATAAGGTCTGGAATCTTGTCCCTGCCCCCAAAGATCATCCAATTATAGGCACTAAGTGGGTCTATAGAAATAAAATGGACAAGGATGAAGTGATAGTTAGGAACAAAGCCAGGCTGGTAGCACAAGGGTATAAGCAAGAGGAAGGAATTGATTATGATGAGACCTTTGCCCCTGTTGCTAGAATTGAAGCCATAAGGATGTTCCTGGCTTATGCAGCATATAAAGACTTCAAAGTCTATCAAATGGATGTGAAGAGTGCTTTCCTAAATGGAAAACTTCAGGAGGAAGTCTATGTGAAACAACCTCCTGGCTTTGTAAGTTCAAAGTTTCCACATCATGTCTATAAGTTGGACAAGGCTTTGTATGGTCTTAAACAAGCTCCAAGAGCTTGGTATGATATACTGTCCACTTATCTACTATCAATGGATTTCTCTAGAGGTAGTATAGATAAGACATTCTTTATTAAAAAGAGTAAAGGACATGTGATTCTTGTACAAATCTATGTGGATGACTTTATCTTTGGTTCTACGAATGAATCTCTGTGTGAGTGGTTCTCCAAGATAATGTCACAGAAGTACAAGATGAGTATGATGGGTGAGATGACTTATTTCCTAGGCCTACAAATTCAACAAAAGCCTGATGGAATATTCATCAATCAAAGTAAGCATGTTCTTGATTTGATAAAGAAATATGGTTTTGATTCAAGTTCAACCATGAAAACACCCATGTCACCAGCTGTCAAGCTGAGTAAAGACGCAGATGGAAAGTTTGTGTGTCAGTCTACCTATAGAGGAATGATAGGTTCATTACTTTATTTGACAGCTAGTAGACCTGATATTATGTTTGCTACATGTGTTTGTGCAAGATATCAGACAGATCCTAAAGAATCACATCTTCAAGCTGTGAAAAGGATCTTTAGGTACCTTAAAGGTACACCAAATCTAGGTCTTTGGTATCCAAAAGACTCTGGATTTGAGTTAGTTGGTTTTTCAGATGCTGACTATGCTGGGTGCAAGTTAGACAGAAAATCAACTACTGGAGGATGTCAAATGCTTGGAGGGAAGTTAGTCAGCTGGACTAGTAAGAAACAGAACTCAGTGGCTACTTCAACTGCTGAAGCTGAATACGTAAGTCCAAAGTTATTGAAACTAAAGAACACAACAATGGTAAGTCCAAAGTTATTGAAACTAAAGAACACAACAATGGTAAGTGCAAAGTTGTTGAAACTGGTAAGTCCAGAAAACATGACATAGGTAAGTCCAAAGTCAATGAAAAGAAGTTTGTTGGTCAAACTTCTGATCAAAAAGATAATAAACCTAAACATGACAAAGGTAAGCCCAAATTCAATGAGCATCAGGTGAATCAGCTTGCAAAGAAAGTTGAGAAATTATCCACAACCTATAATCCTAAAACTGAGAGCAAAGTCTCAAAAGGATTATTGGATAATCTACCTCCTATAGTCATTGGTAGCTTGAAGGAAGTGCTACAAGTATGGAGGTAGAGGACAGGAGGCCAAGCACTGTGATAGTGAAATCTTAAGCCCTGAAAAGGAACAAGCTGATCAGCTTACACAGGACTCAACATCTGCTCAAGCTGACCAGTCAGTTCCACAAGATGAAACGGCTAAGTGCTTATCATCTGAACCTACTACAAAGTGGATTCCCAAACAAAATTAATAGGTTTAGTTTTCTTTTCATGTGCAAGGTTCAAGTAAATGGTACTTGGACAGTGGATGCTCAAGGCACATGACAGGGTGGAAAGGACTTCTAAGTGAATTCCAGGAAGATGAAGGTCCTAAAGTAATATTTGGTGATAACTCCCATGGAAGAACTAAAGGATATGGAAAGATGCATGCTGGCAACGTGACTTTCCAGAAGGTTGCATATGTTAAAGGTCTTAAACACAATCTGATAAGTATCAGTCAATTGTGTGATGAAGACAATGTTGTTACTTTTAGGAAGAAAACAGGAACAATATACAATGCAAAGGGTAAGCCTGTGCTAATAGCAAAGAGAGTAAGAGATGTGTATCTACTTGATCTCAACTCTGCTGATCCTAATACTGAAACCTGCTTATATTCCCAATCTGTTCCCAAGCTGAGCTGGCTGTGGCATAAAAGGTTGTCACATTTAAATTTCAAGAATATAAATATGATATCCAACAAAGAGTTAGTCTCTGGATTGCCAAAAATCACATTTGTCAAAGACAAATTGTGCTCAGCTTGTGAGCAAGGGAAACATTACAAAGGGTCATTCAAGTCAAAGAAAATTTTTTCAATAACAGACCTATTGCATATGTTGCATATGGATCTGTTTGGACACATAAGTACTCCAAGCCTAGGTGGCAAGAAGTACACCCTGGTAATAGTAGATGAGTTCTCTAGATTCACCTGGGTAATATTCCTTAAAGCCAAAAGTGAAGCTGCCCTGGAGATAATAAGTTTTATCAAACAGGAAGAGTCAAAAAGGTAAGTCTGTTAAGCAACTCAGAAGTGATCATGGGACTGAGTTTAGAAACTCAAACCTAGAAGGCTTTTGTGAACAAAAAGGAATATTACAAAATTTCTCCTCAGTGAGAACTCCTTAACAAAATGGAGTTGCTGAAAGGGGAAATAGAACCTTAATTGAGGCTGCTAGAACAATGCTGTGTGAGGCTCCATAAGTTGGAACCTAAAGTTGATCTTGGAATTTTTGTTGGTTATTGCTCAATGTCCAAGTCTTACAGAGTGTATAACTCAAGGAGAAAGGCTATAGAAGAATCAATTCATATCTCATTTGATGAAGATAGTATTGATCAAGCTGGGAAAAGTCAAGCTGACTCAGTCAGTCTGAGTGAGCTTGAAAAGCCTGAGGAAACCAAGATGTCAAATCCTATGTATGTCATAGATGATGACAGTGATGATGATGTATGTACATCTAATAGATCATCACAAACTAGAAGGACTCTCAAGCTGAGAAAGATGATGAGTTTATTAATCCTTTTGGAAAGGATACTACTCAGACTGAAGATCTTGGTGATCAACAGTTTGATGACAATGCTGTAATTGAGACTGAGGAAGTAAGTTCACCTCAGAGTCCTCAATATCACTCAAGTCCAGAACCACAATCTCCTACTACAACATTTAAGTTCCTCAAAGATCATTCTCAAGATCAAGTGATTGGTAATGTTCAAGAAAGAGTAAGTACCAGATCTAAGACAACAACAAACTATGCTGCTTACTTTGGTTTTCTATCTCAAATGGAACCAAAGAAGACTGAAGAAGCCTTAGAGGATGAGGACTGGATTGAAGCTATGCAAGAGGAATTAAATGAGTTTGAGAGAAACAAGGTATGGAGTCTTGTCCCAGCCCCCAAAGATCATACAATTATAGGCACTAAGTGGGTCTATAGAAACAAAATAGACAAGGATGGAGTGATTGTTAGGAACAAAGCCAAGCTGGTAGGACAAGGGTACAGACAAGAAAAAGGAATAGATTATGATGAGACATTTGCCCCTGTTGCTAAAATTGAAGCCATTAGGCTATTTTTAGCTTATGCAGCATATCAAGACTTCAAAGTCTATCAAATGGATGTGAAAAGTGCTTTCCTAAATGGAAAACTTCAGGAGGAAGTCTATGAGAAACAACCTCCTGGATTTGTCAGTTTAAAGTATCCACATCATGTCTATAAGTTAGACAAGGCTTTGTATGGTCTTAAACAAGCTCCAAGAGCTTGGTATGATACGCTGTCCAAATATCTACTATCAATGGACTTTACCATAGGTAGTATTGAGAAGACACTCTTCATCAAAAAGAGTAAAGGATAAGTGATTCTTGTACAGATCTATGTTGATTACATTATCTTTGGATCTACAAATGAATCTCTATGTGAATGGTTCTCCAAAGTTATGTCAAAAACGTACAAGATGAGTATGATGGGTGAGATGACATTTTTCCTAGGCTTGCAGATTCAACAAAAGCCTGATGGAATATTCATTAATCAAAGAAAGTATGTTTTTCATTTGATAAAGAAATATGGTTTTGATTCTAGTTCAACCATGAAAACACCCATGTCATTAGCTGTCAAGCTGAGCAAGGACTCAGATGGAAAGTCTGTATGTCAGTCTACCTATAGAGGAATGATAGGTTCATTACTCTATTTGACAGCTAGTAGACCTGATATCAAGTTTGCTACATGTGTTTGTGCAAGATATCAGGCGGATCCTAAGGAATCACATCTTCAATCTGTGAAAAGGATCTTTAGGTACCTTAAAGGTACACCAAATCTAGGTCTTTGATATCCAAAGGACTCTGGATTTGAGTTAGTTGGATTTTCAGATGCTGATTATGCTGGGTGCAAATTGGACAGAAAATCTACAACTGGAGGATGTCAAATGCTTGGAGGGAAGTTAGTAAGCTGGACTAGTAAGAAACAGAATTCAGTGGCTACTTCAACCGCTGAAGTTGAGTATGTTGCTGCAGGAAGCTGTTATGCTCAAATCCTGTGGATGCAACATCAGCTTCAAGACTTTGGTATGAATTTCTGGAAAACTCCTATTTTCCGTGATAACCAAAGTTCAATAGCCATCACATATAATCCAGTCTTCCACTTAAGAACAAAGCATATAGAGATTAGACATCACATCATAAGAGACATCGTTGAAAAAGGTAACGTTGACATAAATTTTATCTCCACAGATGATCAATTAGCAGATATCTTTACCAAACCTCTTGATGAGAAAAGGTTTTCCTATCTGCTAAGTAAATTGGGTATGCTCAACCCCTTGATAAGTTTCTAAAACTGAGTTTCAGCTTGACAAAGACTACGTGTCTTAAGCTGAGCGTACAGTTTATAGATATGTATTCATAAATTGTTCACTTGGTCAAGCTTAGTAATAAGTTCACACGTTTGGTCTGTTCCAAACATGTTTTAACTACTAAGTGTGGTTAAAATATCGATTTGAGTTAGTCTCAAATAAAAATGACTAAGTGTCATTGATTCTGAGCTGTGTGCTCCACTCAAGCTAAGTGTCAATCTCAAGCTGAGTGCTCAAATCAAGCTGAGTGCTTGACTCACGCTGAGTGATAAGTTTACTCAGCTTGGTATGTCGAAACCATGTTTTAATTACTATGTGTTATTAATTCATGAGTCATTATATTTGAGTCAGTCTTAAATCACGTTTTATACAGATTACGTACTTGTGTAATACAACAGTGTAAATAATATTTTTGTAAGTCAAGAATGTTATTTTACAAACTTATCCGTTGGGATATGATGTGTTTCATCTTGATTACTGTTACATCTATCTGTAAGTTCGTTAGAGTAACGGATAAATAGGGATTTCCAATGGTAACTTTTCTCTCTCCTCAAAAAGGTATATATATCGTTTGTAACCGAAATTCAGACATTTACGCTTACTAAACTTCTGACATACTCACTATACCTTCTACAAACATCCTTTGCTAAGTGCAATCCATCGTTCAATCGAACTTGAAACCCTAATCGCTCAGTGCGAATTCTGTATTTACTCAGTGTGAATTGAAATTAGTCTATGATGGATGGAATCATTCTCAATCTAAGTGATAGAATGATACGAGGTGCCGCTTTCAAGAACAACGGAGTGTCGTTGGTTAAAATCAACAATCAACGAGCTTGCCTAGCCATCCCTGAGCGTAAGAGGAACAAGGGTTATGAGGCGTGGGTGGATTACATCCGCAAATGCCCACTGGCATTCATCTTTACTGGAGCACCAATTCATATTGTTCCTCAGCATCTACTGGAGTTCTGGTACACATGTGTCGGTGACCAGAACAGAGGCGAAATCAGAGGCACCGTGCTGAACAGGGAGAGAACAGTAGTCCTCACAGTTCTAAGGCAACAACAAGTTCTTCAACTCCCTCAAAATGATGTGTTCAAGCCTTCTGTGACAAGGCAGGTGGCAAGGTCAGTCCTACCCAGATTGGGTTACCCACAAACTGAGGGTGTAGTTAAAAAGGCCACATTTCCAACCGGATGGGGATTTATGGTGTCCACAGTGATCCGTTCACTTGGAACCAAGGTTGGAGTACTGGACCATGTCAATGAGTTCGAGATGCATCTGCTCTACAACATTTACTTTGCACATAATCTGGATTATGCACTGGTTATCTTCAACGAGCTCAAGGTCCAAGTGATGAAGACTACAAGGGATTTTCATGTGCCTTTTATAAGGTACCTGTACTTAGCATTTAAAGCTGAGCTAGGGACTGAACTGTATGAAACTTGTCAGGATATGTTCCTTACACCAGCACTCAGCTCCAAGATTTTTAACAACATCTTTCCAGAGCAAGAAGGCCTAAGTGAGCCTTGCAATGGATAGCTGAGAGAGCTTCATCTGAAAGTGGAGCTGAGGAGTCTACTCAAGGGGGAGCAGCTCAAGCTGACCCAGAGGTTCAAGCTGAGCACTCTGCTCAAGCTGAGCCAGCAAATATTGAAGTTGCACCAGGTATGACTTCTCCACTTTCTTCTTCTTCTTACTTTTCTTGATCTTCATTTGGAGATAAGACTGTGGTAAGCCCAACCCAGTCTAACCGATCTCCTCCACCTTCTTTCCATCATAAAATCCACTCTGAAGCTAACCTTGGTGTGCCCACTACTACCAAGGAAAACATTCAAACCTATATTCACAAAACTATCAAAGGTGGTGCCACAATTAAAGGTACCACTGGAGCTGAAATCACATTGATTCCTCCACTGGCAGGAGTTGAGGGGGAGACACCTACTCTTCAGATGCCAACCTCAAGACTTATTCAAACCCAACAGCCTAACATGGGTGTTGTGACTACTCAGCCCACACTTATTGGAGCCATGGGAGAGCCCATTACTGTGCCTGAGCAGACACACTCAGCTAACATTGAAGATCTGACCAATCCCCCGGGTCAACTACCCCCCACTCACCAAATAAGCCAACCACCTACCCAGACTCATCACATTTTGAGCCCAATTACTTCTCTTCACTTCTCGCACTCTCCTGCACGACCTATCAATGATTCTCTGGTGCACATGACTTTGAGGATATACACCAACCCTTCGATGATGAACCCAAACACACTCCTAAGGCTCTTGACTCTTTCACTTCAGAGGAACAACATTTTGAGTTCAACTGCAGGAGTAAGTCTCCTCAGGATGACACTGCCTCCTCATGTATTCAAGAGCTAAAGACATACATTGCCGCTCAGTTTGGTTTGTTCCACCTCAAGCAAAAGAAGCACAAACGCCAAATCTATCAGAGGCATGAAAAACTGACTAATGATGTCAAAGAAATTGCCTCTGCAGTTGCTGCTCTACAACAAAGACAGACTTCGAACCCTATTGATGATGACAAAAAAGGGGAAAAGGTTCAAGCTGAAGCTGATGCTGAGTTAGTTCAAGCTGAGGCTGAGGATTTGCTAGTGCTAGCCAAAGAAGCAGAGAGGCAAGCTCAGATTGAGGGGGAGTTAGAGTTAGAGAAAGAGGAACCTGCAGCTAAAAGACGAAAAGTGGTAGAATCTGAATCTGAAGCTGACAGTGTCTCCGAAACTGAGGAAGAGAAAGCTACGAGGCTAATGATTGAAATGCTCGAGCAAGAGGAAGCTGATGAGCTTGGGATATCTATTGCTGAGCTGAAAAGAGAAAAGAAAAGGAAGTAAGGGACCAAGAAAGAGAAAAGGAAAGAAAAGCTTTAGCTAAAGCTGAAGCTGACTATTCTGGTCCGAGGCCTGATCCAATCCCGTATACAGAAGCAGACATCCAGGAATGCTACTTCAGAAGAAGCACCAGCAAGGAAATCAAGAGCATGACTCTGAGTAGAGTAAACAGTGGGAATGGACCTGAGGTATGTTCACAGGATGGGCTACATTGAGTGGAAAAGAATAATTATGATGCTTAAGAAATTCAAAAAGAGTCCGATCAAGCAAGAGATTACAACTGAAGTCTCCAAGCTGATTTCTAGAGCTGAGGAGCTGAGATGTGTTCCAGTTCCTAGTCTGCAATGTGAGAACTTATTTAAGATACCTGAAGGTGTTACATTCAAAGAGAACCAAGTTATTGACACACCAGTTCAGGGATTCATGTTTAAGGATCAGGCAGGCAATCCTAGCTTCATTAAGCTTTCAGAGATATGTTACATGAAGGCTAAGGATGCCTTAAATATAAGGAGTTGCTGTGGTGATGAAAGTGCAAATCATTTTGTGAGATATAAGCTGAATAAGATCATCTGTATGCAACAAAAGGAACTCAGGGGAGATGCAGAAGCTGAAACGGTGTTAGAAGATATCAACAGAGAAATTATACTTTGGGAAGTTTCGCATCCAGAGTTCAAGAGATAACTTTTGTAATAGATTAGTTCTATTTGTAATTATTAGATTAGTTCTAATAACTTGTAAGCACTAAGTGTGCATGATCTAAGTGATCACATTTTTGTATTCTAATATGTTCAATTTAATGAATACAAGTATTAGTTTGATATGTTCAACTGTTTATGATATGTTCATATTTATTAGTCTGATGAGTTCAGCTTGAATGAACAATTTTATTAGTTAGTGTTCATTAACATGTTTGGTTGGTATGTTCAACTTATAATTGATAAGTTCAATTAAAATTGATAAGTTCAATTAATATTTGATTAGTTCAAAAATTAAAATCTTAGTAAGTTTAAGATTTGAAACATAATTATGTTTAACAAACTTAAGAACTGTTTGATGGTTTTTTCATGATCAAATAGGGGGAGTTTGTTGGTCAAATGATCTCATCAGTTAAGATTTGATGAGACAAAGTTAAGTTTGTAAGATATGTTCTAAATACAACTTAAACAGAATTATGAAGCTTGATCAGACTGAGCACTTATAGTGTTTCAGACTGAGCATAAGCTGAGTATAAGCTGAGCATATAGTTGATTAGCTTAGACTATATCTTAGTCAGTTTATCAATATGTTTGATAAGCTGTGTGTGTCACCTAAGGTATAGATTGAGTATTCAGCTTGATGCGTTTCGAGCTGAATGAATCAGCTTCTAGACTGAGTCAGCTCAACAGAGTTGCTAAGTAAGTTCTAGCTAACTTTTATGACTTCTAAGGATGAGTTAGTCATTATATATGTCAGTACATGTTTGATATTGAGTTTGTTCTCGAAGGACTCAGCTTGATGAGTTTTAATCTAAGGGTCTCAGCCTGACTAAAGAAGTCAGTTTAAGAGAATTTAAATTCCTTTTACTCTCTACATCTACGGCATGGATAAGAAGACTCCAGAATCAAGATTGAAGATTGAAGACTCAAGATAGAAGATTCAAGATTCAAGATTTCGGGTTATCCGTTAGTTTGTTAGCAGATTAGGATAAGTTCCAGTTTGTTAGGATCCGTAGGAATAGGCTTATAAATACTTATCTCCTGATAAGTTTAGAGGTACCTGACCTCACATAATCTCACCTCAACCTAACCATCGTATGTGTTACGAGTCTTGATACACTGTTTGTAAGTTCAACGTGATCAAGAAATTCACAGATTGCCAACATATTTCGTGTGTTCGATCTTCACGTTTGTTGTGAAGTTGGTAAGTATTCAATCTGTGAATAAATCCTGTTTAGAGAGTCAATAATCATAAGTTGATTATTGATAGCAAAGTTTGAGAGATTGAGAGATTTGATTTACATTAGATGTTTACATATCAAGTGTTGCTTACTTGATAGTCATTGTAATCATCTACTTATTAATGAAAGCATTCGATTTCATGTGGTTTGATTTGTGTAACACTTTTTATTGATTTGTTCAATTTTCCGCAGAAAGTGTATTCAACCCCCCTTCTACACATTACTTGCTTTGGTACTCTCACCAAGGGACCAACACTTATCTTGTGCAAGAGGGGTACTCCAAAGGAAGGAATGACATGACTCTGTTTACAAAGAAGATAGGAGATGACTATCTATTAGTCCAGATCTACGTTGATGATATTATCTTTGGCTCTACCAACCAGTCTTTTAGTCTTGAGTTTTCTAAAACCATGATGAGCAATTTTGAAATGAGCATGATGAGGGAGATGAATTTCTTCCTTGGATTGCAAGTAAAACAGATTTCCAATGGCATTTTCATAAACCAGTTAAAATATATCAAGGATTTATTAAGAAAATATGAAATGACCAACAGCTCGACCATGTCAACCCCAATGTCTTCAAAAACCAAGTTGTCTGCTGATCTTAATGGAAAGGTAGTAGACTTGAAAACTTATAGGGGTATGATTGGTTCTCTACTATATCTGATTGCTAGTAGTCCAGATATAATGTTTTCTACTTGTCTGTGTGCCCGCTTTCAAGCCAATCGCAAAGAATCACATCTCCAAGCTGTCAAAAGAATCCTGAAATACTTGAAGGGAACACCAGACCTTGGGTTATGGTATCCCCGAGATTCGTCATTTGAACTAGTTGCGTACTCCGACTCAGATTATGCCGGGTGTATGATTAACAGAAAAAGCACATCTGGTGGTGCACACTTCTTGGGTGACCAACTTATCTGTTGGAATTCAAAGAAACAGAATTGCGTGTCCACCTCCATTGCAGAAGCTGAATTCGTAGCTGCTGCTAGCTGTTGTTCACAGAGTCTGTGCATGAGAACCCAGCTCAAGGATTTTGGTCAGAAATATTCTAAAATTCCCTTATTGTGTGATTCTCAAAGTGCAATAGCCATCTCGTGCAATCCGGTACATCACTCTAAAACCAAGCACATCGACATCAGGATCATTTCTTGAAAGATAATGTGGAAAAAGGATTAATCGAATTACAATATGTAAACACCGATAATCAGCTTGCTGACATATTCACCAAACCGTTAGATGAATCTCGGTTCAACTACTTGGTGTCTAAGTTGGGAATGCTAAATCTGAAAATGTAATTCACTACTTAATCCGCCTTTAATTTTTCAGTTCTTGTTTTCCACATTTTTTTCAAACGATATTACGGGTGGTTGTGTTACGTGTGAAAGGAATAAAGAAGCTCGGTTCTTAGGGATCGTTGTTGTCATAAGACTACACAAAAATTCAAAATTTGACAACTCTCTGCTCGCTCACATCAATGAAACACGCATTATTCGAGGGGCAGTTTGTTGTAATTTTGCCAGTTTACAAGTGTACACGAAATATTAATATGCATGCGTGTAGTGGGAGAAAATCAGACAAAATATAATTTTATGTCTCGCTCAAAATGCTATGTTCGAGGGGGAGTTTGTTTAATATTGTCTTGATTGTCGTTATTCAGTTTTCAAAACCCAAAAACATTGAAAAATCGAAAATCCAAAAACAATACAAAATCAAAATCCAAATATATTTTTATTTTTCAAATCTTATTTTCCAGTTCAAGAAGGTATTCAACCTTAGCTTCATTATGATACCTTCTTGCTGTCTTGTTGATCTTTCGATTGATCATCTTTCATTTCCTATATTTCATCCCATATCATTCTAGAATCCTTCCATTATTTGATTCATACTTTCTAGAATCTTCATTCAAGTGTCACTTACACTTATTGTCATATTTATAATGTGATCAAAAACACTATAAGTAAGGGAGTGTAGGTTTTTTATACTCTTATGGTCAATCCAGAACCAGAAGGACCTACCCCAGGAGCTCACCATATACTAGAGAGAGATAGTAAGGGTTACCTACTAGTTTATCTAAGTGAGCAGAATCAGTTGTCTTGGGATACTGATTGGTGTGCAGAGAGAAAATGAAAAAGAGAGGGATGGAACAGGAGATGGGGGTGCATATGATTAACAAATAACTTTGAGCTTTCTGACAGTCAAATCATTCTAAAATTCTAAGATACATCAGTTCATGATTGTTTGTTATTTGATTGATCAAATTGTTCTTGACAATCACATTCAACAAATTCCTTACTAAAAATCATTCTTGTTGAAAATCACATTGATTGCCCATAACATTGATCACAAGTGTCAAAATGCATCCAACACACGATACATGAAATATCATTTTGGAAAGAGAGTTCTTGGAAAGAGAGTTCGAGGAAGAACTTGAAAAATAGTTAGAGAGCTGAGTGTGAGAGATGAAGGGTTTTGAACCTGACCAAACCACCATATGACTCAAACTGGTCAATCCTGGGTTTGATTCTACTGGTTCAATCCTAAAAGCGGAACTGGATTGAACACAACCCTCTAAACCCCAAAAGGGTTAGGATCTTTAAAACTAACATTGATCAACATAGTTTCTTACAAACAATCCATAGATAAGGTTACAAGATTATACCTGAACAAACTTGGGATTGCTAAAGTAGTCCACCACTACTGCACCTCCGATTGAACTGGCTGCTAGACCGCTCCTGGATCGCCAAGCTTTCAACACTCAAAGTCGAGAGTGGGTGTGTGTGAGTTCTTGCGTCGACCTCCAAAACCGAGAGACACCTCCTTGGTGTTCTTCGATTTCGACAAAAGAGAGAGAGCCGAGAGGGATGCGAGATCGAGAGAGAGAACCGAGATCGAGAGTTAGAGAGAGAGTTTTGGTGGCTAGGTTTAATCCCTTGTGTCACTTATCTTTATCCTTAAGCCTTTAAGGATATATTTATAAGGATTAGATTGGACCTAAGCCCGTTTAATTAAAATCCCACTGATTTTAATTAAACTTTCATCTCTTCTCACTTTTACCCCCTGGACTTTGCTAGTTAATTAATTAACTATTAATTAACTGGTCCTGTTAAATATTAAAACTTAATATTTAATTCACTTTAAATAATAAATAACTATTTATTATTTATTTCCTTTCTAATAATTAATACAAACTGATTAATTATTTATTTCTCTCTTTTCAATAATTAATACTACTGATTAATTATTTACTTTTCTCTTTAATAATTAATCCAACTGATTAATTATTTCAACACAGACTTATGGTGAAATCCAACTGTTCTAAATTGGGTGTGTAGCAGTGTGACCCTTTAGTCTCTTATAACATTGGATACAATGTGCCCATTAATTATCTCTGCACATAATCTAACAGACTCCCACTTGTGCAAGATAAGTAATAGTTACTGCATATTGTTAGCCTAAGGAGGTCCCTAGCCAGACACTTAGGATGACCAGGTTATAAGAACTCTTATACCCCAAAGCGACTTGTGATAAAACTTCATAAGCAACCTGCTTAGAAGTGACCTGTTATAAACTAACTGTTTATAAACTAAACTATCATAAACTCCCTGTTCATGAATGGGTACGTTTTATATATACAAACTTGCATATATATAGGTTTGTCCCTTGCAGCGCGATATTTCAATTTTGAGCATGAGCATGGAAAAAGGTCAACTCAGATACTCAAAAATTTGTTCATGACATACTTGATTTCAAAACTGTGTGATAAACGACAAAGAACAGATCAGTTCGTTTGGGCACGGCCGTGCACTTACCAGTTTCTCTAATCAGTCAAGGGGCCCGGAAATATCTCTCCTAAAAAAAAGAGGTGCAATTACCATCTTGCATATTTGCATTTGGCAACACGGCTCCCACTGAATCTAGACACGCCCCTTATGACCACCCTGTTACGGCGTGGCGTTAGAACGCGCTAAGAAGACAACAGTTACCGCATCCCAAACTAAATACCTCAGGCTTGAGGATAACCTATGTGATAAATACTTTTGACACGAATCCACGAAGTATTTTTCACGGTGGGTCAATCCAATATTCGTAACCCTAACGAATATCCGTAAATTTTAGTCCGCAAAAACGATCGTAGCTATATTCGATAAACCATCGAATCTATCCCAAAATTACGATGACTTTACAACCCTATCGAGGTTCCCACCAAGATAAGTAGTCACGGATAGTGTTTCGAATAAACCTAGTTTATTCTTGGATAAACCAAAACATACAAAATTGTGAAGAACAATGAAACTAATTTCTACACCCTTCCATATTCCACCCTGGAATAAAGATGCATAATTTCTACCATTTCACTGACTCGATTTACGGTGTCTATCTGAATTACTCATTATTGTACCTTTGTAACTTATCACGGATTACAAAGAAAAATAATATGATCATAAACCTTAAAACACAAGACTAGTACCATGAAGTACTCTTTCTTGGTTTTGCTAGAAATCGTTCTTGCAACCTAAGAACAATTCTAGACTTACTTATTACAATAAATTCCTTAAACTTGGAGAAAACTGGAAAATAACTCCTTAGTTTCTGATTTTATAAAATAACCTTCCTGTAATTAAAACTGTAATTATATTTGTAGATGTATTAAATCTTACTAGATTTGTCCATTTGAAACGATAAAACTTTCTTACACCTGCTTGTAAGAACCTTGAACTAATCTAATATCACTACTAAGAATGTTAAAGAACATCCTATTTTATCATTTCTAACGTTAACCAACCAACAACATTTAATTAAGCTGACTTACTGAACTTATGAGCATAATTTTTGTTTAAGTCATAACTTGACTCAAAAACTTGCAATGATATCTTTATCGAGTACCTTTCAATAAATCATGCATTCCTCGGATTAGTTCTTTCTCAAAAACTTACTATTTTAGATAGCTTCTAAAAACATCCGATAATTACATACTCTAGAAGTTCAAACTTGTATTTATTACACTGGTTAAAAAAAACTTTTATTAACTTTGATAAATACATTAGTTAAATGTTCCCACTATCTTTTATGAAAAAGTGCATTACTTTAAAACATTCCTTTAGGCTTTAGTCAATCCTTGACTACCATGCCTAAAACTTTTGTTCCAAACACATGTTTTAAAACTTAGTTTTTGCAAGAAATTCGTTTTATGAAACCAAGAACTTGGATCATCAAACTTGCCATGAGTGTAAAACACTTGTGAGGGCACTTTAAATTTCTTTCCAAAACATTTAGTATAAAACTCCCTTGATTACCATAATCATTTTTATACTTCCTTAAATGTTTTATAAAAAACTATTTTCACTTAGAAATAATAACTATCATTTCTATTTAGTTCAAGACTTTGAACATTCACTTTTCATAAATAACTTAAACACTTGTTAAATTAGAAAAACTATCTAATTTTATAAACAATACTTGTTTATTTAAGCGTTTGAAAAAGTGGAGCCAGCATTTATATAACTACAACAAATCATAGCATAAGATTATTATGAATCACCAATCATGTCAAGACTTGACTTATTGGTATCTTTTAGTCACAACTGGACTAATCCTGATTCATAAAATAAGAACACGTGCACGGATATATAACTAAATAATTAAATTTCCATAAACTAAAAAGTATTCATAAACCAACAATATAAAAATTGTTCAAATAAACTTTAAGAGTTTAATAAACTAGGAAATGTAAATATTAATAATATCCGCATGCTGCATGTGTGATCTCCTCATGCTGGGCCGTATCACTTTCCATCCCCTCTTGCAATAAACGATTGCAAGACGTTAGAATACTCGTAAAAAACTTTTACAAGTGGAAAGTGACAAAGAAGCTAATCACGCAATACCTGAGGAGCCAGACTTGCCTCCTGCCTCGTGACCTTTCGGACGATCTTGTTTCCAATGTCCGGCCTCGCAGCACCTGAAGCACCGATTCTCGGTCCTTGCCTTGTTTGGCTTCGGCTTCTTGCCCTTGTTGTCGTTATTAACCCTGGGTGCACTCTGGCTGGGCTGGGCCTTGCCCTTTCCCTTTCCATTGCGCCCCTTCCTCTTCTTACGTCCACCATGTCCCACCATAAGAATGTCCTTAGACTTGGTCCCAATACTCTGCTCAGCTATCTTGAGCATGGAGTGCAACTCAGCCACGGATTTCTCCATGTTGTTCATGTTGTAGTTGATTATAAAAGGCTTATAGTCATCTGACAACGAGTTGAGTATCGTATCCGTTGCTAGCTGCAACGGTACTAGGTGCCCAAGTCTCTCTAGGTGGTCCATGTAACCTTTCATTTTCATGACATGGTCACTGACCGAGGTCCCCTTAGCCATCTTGCACGAGTTAAATGCCCTAGTGGCATCATAACGCTCCGTGCGGGCTTGCTCCTGGAACATGTCCCTCAGCTGGCGGATCATGTCATAGGCAGGAGTTTCCATCATGCTTGATTGCAACTCTGGACTCATAGTTGCAAGCATGAGGCAGCTAACATCCAAGGCGTCATTGGAGCGCTTCTGAAAAGCCTCCCTGACCTCTGCCCTGGCATTGCTGGCAGGGGGATTTCCTAGAGGTTGTTCTAAAACATGCCACTTTCTCTCGTGCCTCAGCACGATCCGGAGATTTCTCTCCCATGTGAGAAAGTTGGACCCGGTGAGCTTATCCTTCTCAAGGATAGAGCGGAGAGAGAGGATATTAGTACTAGTAACGTTGGTTGCCATCTGCAAATTAAAACCTTGGTTTTATTAGTAATTGCAAATAAACGTTCTAATTATATATCATCAAACCCATAAATAATATATATTAGACCTATGACCCATATTTCACATACTTGACGCAAGGTTTGGGCACTTCCCGCCAAGTCATGCTATTTCTGGTAGGTAACACCCTGTACCAATCGTACCTAACTGATACGACTCCTAGAACCTCGTAGAGCACTTAGACCCAGTCTAGTATGTTTAACTCTACTCTAGTGCTTTTTGGGCCGGGACTCCCGATTATCACCAAAATAGATCGCACCATCTAAGACAACATGAATTCTGGCCGGGACTCCCGATTATCGCAGAATCTTTCATGCCCTTTCCCGCAATGGTTTGAGCCCGGATGCCCAAGGTTTGGGCACTTCCGACACCCGAGTACCGTTTAACAGTCAAGGTATACTATTAGGTGGGTAGCACACTGATCTAAGATTTTTCTTAGGTTTTAATTAAGTTCAATAAAAAACTTAATTTTTCAGTTTTTGAAAAACCATTTTAAAACTAACTGTTTTAAAAATACGATTTATATGTGTACCTGAACTAGGTGCACAAAACGGCTTTTATAAGTTCCAAACTTATAACTTTGACAAAACTATAAATTTTAAAAATTTAATTAATACGACTACCAGACTGAAGTCATATCCCAGTGTGTCATAATTCGTGGTTTTTCACTGTCTAATAACAACCTGTTATTAAACCCCTTTTTTATTTACCATCACATACATATCATATGCAAATATGAAAAACAGTAAATAAAATCACAACCACGCAGATAATAAGAATAAGCATATAAATCCCTATAGTTTTGCCAACTAATCCTAAGGTCAAACCTAAGGATGAAAATGACTTGGATTCGCCTTTCTTGATGTGTTGCTCCCACTAGCCTTGACACCTCCTCTAAGCGTCCGTGCCTCGCGTGAGAAAACCATTTTCTTGATCACCTTCTTCGAGTCCAACTTGGTTGAGGGATTAAACTATCACTAGTCTATTACAAATACAATATTGAATGGGGTTGTAAGTGGCACGCAGGCCTCCCCAAACCAGTACAAATTTATAAATAGAAAAGGGATTGTAATTGGCACGCAAGCCTTCCCAAAAACAAAAATAAAAGAAGAATAAGAAAAACGAGTCCTAAGTCGGCAAAACTATAGTTATACAACCACACAATTATATATAAGCATTATATATATAAAAGTCAACCACGCAGTTATAACATATAAACAAAAACTGTGCTGTTAAGCACACAACCTGATTTGTTTAAACTATTCTCATTTATCCTTTTGATTAATACCTATTAACCAAAAACGAGAATTATGATCTTCTAATTTATTTGACCAAACTAGTTTTTCAACAAGAATTAAAAAACTTGATCTTATTCAAAACTTGAATGAAATCCTTATATCGGATTTTATTACTAGTTATCCAATAACTTAAAACCGACAACCTTTGGTCAATTAAATAATTATCTTGTTTAATTCTCCATCTTATTATATAAACTTTATCCTTTTAGAATTTATTTATTTAAAAATGACTTAAACTAGCCATAATAAATAAATATCTAAAATATATATTTTAACTAAGCTAATTAAAATACATAATACTAGTTTATATAATACCTTTATTAATTTTATAACTTAAAATTAATAATCATTTCGTATTAATTCGGAAAAACTATCTTGGGCCAACTTCTTCTGGGCCGAGTAGCCCTTGAGCCGAGAACCCCTTTGGGCCGAGAACCCCTTGGGCCGAGAACCCCTTGGGCCGCAGACCATCTTGGGTCGAAATCCCTTGGGCCGAGAACCCCTTGGGCCGCAGACCATCTTGGGTCGAAACCCCTTGGGCCGTGGTTTACTGGGCTTAGCGCCGCTAAACCCTCTTAGCACCGCTAAATCCCTTTTAGCGCCGCTAACGGTCACGGTGATGCTTTCGGTTCGCGTTTTCCCGATTAATAAAAATATTTAAATCCTTCTTAACCTATTAAAACTTACTGTTTTAATATCCTGATTAAAAACTGGATTTAATTTCAAAAACCAAAAACTATTAATTATTAATATCAACAAAACTTGTTTTATTAATAATTAATTATCCTAAAACTTGATTTCAACATTTTTAAATAAAAGTTCAAAACTGGTTAAAGTCTAGTTTTAGAAAAAAAGTTTATCCTTTTTAACCATTTAAACACAAACCTGGTTTAAACCTAACTGGTTAAAATCAAACCTTTTATGAACTGGATAAAAACAGAAAACTTGTTTTTATCCCTTATGGTTTTCGAAAAACAGAGGAGAAGAAACAAGATGAAGTAGAAGATCATACAACTTAAACGAATCAAAAACTGGATTAACTAGGTTTAATTAATTAAAACAAACTGTTTAATTTATCTTAATCCAAAACTTGTTCTTATCCAAAAATCACAATCTTTTTTAACCGTTTAAAGCAACTGTTTAAACTTTCTGATTAATAGGATTAAATTTCTTAAAACTGGATAACAGAAACAAACTGTTTTGTTGTCCTTGGTGATTTTCGAAAAATGTCTAGAGCAAATAGGTGATCAAGAATCAAACCTTAATCCTAGAAACAAATAAAAACTAAAAACTATGGATCATAGAGCCGAGGCTCTGATACCACTGAAGGGTTTTGAACCTGACCAAACCACCATATGACTCAAACTGGTCAATCCTGGGTTTGATTCTTCTGGTTCAATCCTAAAAGCGGAACTGGATTGAACACAACTCTCTAAACCCCAAAAGGGTTAGGATCTTTAAAACTTACATTGATCAACATAGTTTCTTACAAACAATCCATAGATAAGGTTACAAGATTATACCTGAACAAACTTGGGATTGCTAAAGTAGTCCACCACTACTGCACCTCCGATTGAACTGGCTGCTAGACCGCTCCTGGATCACCAAGCTTGCAACACTCAAAGTCGAGAGTGTATGTGTGTGACTTATCACATAGGTTATTCGTTAGGGTTTAAGGATATATTTATAAGGATTAGATTGGACCTAAGCCCGTTTAATTAAAAGCCCACTGGTTTTAATTAAACTTTCATCTCTTCTCACTTTTACCCCCTGGACTTTGCTAGTTAATTAATTAACTATTAATTAACTGGTCATGTTAAATATTAAAACTTAATATTTAATTCCATTTAAATAATAAATAACTATTTATTATTTATTTCCTTTCTAATAATTAGTACAAACTGATTAATTATTTATTTCTCTCTTTTCAATAATTAATACTACTGATTAATTATTTACTTTTCTCTTTAATAATTAATCCAACTGATTAATTATTTCAACACAGACTTATGGTGAAATCCAACTGTTCTGAATTGGGTGTGTAGCAGTGTGACCCTTTAGTCTCTTATAACATTGGATACAATGTGCCCATTAAATATCTCTGCACATAATCTAACAAGAGAAAGGATCAAAAGAAAAGAAATATCATCACTAAATAATGTCAATCTGGGTAGCCATATCTACTACTAGTTTATACTAGTATTGAAATAGACATCATGGACCTAGTGATGCAATGCACTTACCCTACGCAGCTACTCAATTATCTCTTAAAAGATAATTGCTTCAACTTCACACGGAGATTTATCTCATACACTATTGACATCTCACTTGGAGATTGTTGATATTGAAAATAAAAGGGCAACTGCTCCGGTCCCCGACTTCTTTCGTGTACTTATTGAGTCTAGAACTAATTGCAATAATATTCTCTTCTAGGACACTTATGGAATCAATTGCCTGTTTTTATAACAGTGCCATAACATCTTGAGGAATATCATACGATATTTACGGTGACAGATAGAAATCCTACCAGTGCTAACATCAAGCCAACACTGAACGTAGGTCACTAAGTTTATTTAAACTGATGTGTTAAAGGGAAATATATGAGATCCCGGTGTTACAAAGGATGTGTCAATTGTCATATATTTTTTATATACTCATGTGTAAAGGTATGCCGAAAACCACTATATGCAAAACCGTTAATACAACCAAAGGTTTCTTACCTTAGGGTACAGGTGCGAATTTAAGGAGATTTACGAGGTTGTCATTGTATGCCTTAAAGATCAAGCTCTCATCAACAAATTGAAGATACCTCAAGATGAGAATACTTTCTAAAGACATCACATATCTATTCCCATAAAGCTTCAAAAGAATGTAGAAAGAAAAAGAATATCTGCACAATCAAAATGGGAGATTGATAAAGATGTAACAAAATTCAACAAGAGAGATGAACACTCACAATGCTACAAAAGGGGGAGATTGTTAGGATTTATTTATGTTTGTAGGCCTTGTGTAACTATCTTAATTATATTGTTGTTATTCTATTAGTTAGTTTAGTTCATCTTGTGTAAGGGCTAAGCCCATTAGGAATTAATTGTCTAGTCCATATACATGGATCAAACTAGTCCAAGTTAGTTAGTTTAGTTAGTCCATACCACAAGCCCAAAGGCTTTGAGGCCCACAAGCCTCCATGTACTTAAACCTTGCAAACCTAGTTTGCAAGGCAACCTTTGCCATTTCAATTGTTTCTCTAGGAGATTTGCTCTCCATATTCAAGCAAAGTGTTCTTTGTGTTCTTGAGTGTTCATCTTCTTCATAGCATTATTCATACATTGTTCATTCAAGTTTCACCATGCTACTCATCTTTATCACATCTTGTGACTTTCATCGTTGTTCTGGCCGGCGATGTCGACGAAGGCAGTAGAGGTCGGCGGCGATTTTGTAAACAGGGGGGAGACCTAGGGCTAAGTATTGACGGAGAGAATTTTGAGGGATAAAAATGGAAGGGATTTATGTTTAATAACTATTATTTCTCTCTCCATATCCCACCACTCCCATGTTCCCTATCATAGAATTTTCTCTCTCTCAATCGTTTAGATGATACGGCTCACTTCCCAAACCAAAACCCTAATCGCCATTATCATCCTCCGCCTCCACGAGATTCATCTCCACCGCTTCACCTGCAAAATCATCCACCGCAAACCCTAAAGCCGTCATATCGTTGCGCCGCTTCATCCCGTCGAATGCATAAATCGACCGGATACATCCAGCGTTCCGCCGGTTACTTTTCAGTCGCTCACCCCCTGCAACAGCCATGTATCCATCATCCTCCACCGCCGTTTATACGTATATCTCTACCAATTGTGCATCTACTATGTACCAGATCTAGTGGAGTTACCGTCGCCGTCATTGAAAGCATCTGATTGTGCATATGCTTTGTACCAGATCTAATGGCGTCGCAGTCGCCGGCGAGCACTGCTGATCCTTCGTTAAAAGCTTTCTACCGTTTTCAAGAAAACCTAATCGATTGTGGTTCACATGCGCCTGTGAAGTTGCCGCCGACCACCAGCGCAGAAGTCGTCGTCGTAAAGTAGCCGAGCATCACCGCCACGAATATTTGTGCATCACCGCCACGAATATTTGTGCATCAAAGGTATTCGATTGTGTAGTCGCCGACCATCGCCGACCATCTACTGTTTCTACATTATCTACTATTCTTCTGTTTTTTGTGCATCTGTTATGTTAATTTACTGGCCCATTGTGATTGATGAATCAACCAGATTCTAGATTCACTGTGCATCTTTTTTTGTTTTTTTAATGATTTTATAATTATCATCTGTTTTGTGTTTATCAATCGCTGATTCCAGATGCACTGTCGCCGTTTGGTGCACCATCGATGACTTGATTATTTACTTCATCAATAGCTTTTTGAATCAAAAATATGTTGTTGATATGGTTGACGTAGGGCAGGTTGGATGAAGTTCTGAATCAATTTTAGTTAAAATTTTGAATTTTGAGAAATGTAATATGTTGAAAATTCAGACGTGGATGTAAGAAATTGGTTAAATGACTATTATACCCTTTACTGTATTTTTTTTAATTAATACAAAATGAATAAAACCAATTTTATAGAAGCGGTTATTGGAAAATGAATAGCTGAGATGTAAATTAAGATGTAAATTATTTTAAGATGTAAATTATTGTAAGATGTGTAAAAGTGATTGTGGGTCATTGGATTTCATCAAAAGTCAAAAAAATAAGTCAAATCTTATTAACTAATAACAGTCAATTAAATTCTGTTTACGGGTATATCAGGAAATGAAAAACATTTGACACCTACTAAAATTAATTTAGCTCCTAAATTTACGCTAGATCCTAAAAATTCAGTTTGTTCTATATTTTAAAAAATGATGAATAAACTAGATTTAAGTGACACACGGCTAGTATTTATTTACAAAATTTTATTACAGCTAGCATTCATCAAAAAAAAGTTGATGAACTACCTATCAAAAAAACTTGGTTCCTAAATCACTCATAAATTCAAACTTTCACAGATTGTTATTGACACTTGTGTTCGATGAACATTACTAGAAAAAGAGTAAAGCTCAACAGATATACATTAAAAATACATAAACAAGCAACACCGTTTTCACCACTTTTCAAGTTTTTGTCATTAGATCAAGTATGTTTCCAATTAAAAATTTTACTCATTTACATGCCGTTTTTTAGTTCGTTTTCAATGATTAACAACAACCAATTTATAATTCAGCAAGTTACACCAATTTATCTAGCAAATCACAGGAGTTTAAAACTGATACACAAGCCTTGGTCATTGCTAAAATATAATTATGCATAAACAATTGATGAACAAAGAGAATGTGATAAACAATCCCAAGCTAAAACGATGTAAACTAAAATTATATAAGAGTGAAAAGATTTTAGATTTAATGAAAAAGATGACATGATAGAAGAATATTGTAGAAATATATAAACAAAAACCATGTGATTCACATAGTGGAGGAAATATCTGTTTATTTAAAAAATAATTCAATACTTCAATTTGATTGAAAAAATGCAGAACTTCACGAACAAGAAATTGATATTTTTTGAACATCAAACATACATGTCCTTATTTTAAAATCCAGATCCTGATGCACAATTAACGACTGTTGGTACACAAACAACCCAACGTAGATAACTCTTCAAATCGAAACCATTTAAGATAAAAAACTGAACCAGGTACATAGGATTCAGATATGATGCGGTGGCCATGGGTAGATGCGGCGAAGGTGGTGATTGGTTGGGTCAGTAGTTGAGATGACTACGAGTCTCTGAAAATTGATGAACGATTTTATGTGAAAGATCTTCATCGGTGCTTTGTACAAGTCAATGAACAAAGGTAGAACGATTATGTGTCGGTGTCTTTGATGAATATAGTCGGGACTTGGGCAACATTGATGCTGGTCTCTTTGAGTAAAGGCCTAAAGGGATCGGCCACAGTCATATTTTGTAGACGTTGATGAGTAAAGGGGCTAAACGGAGAAGCCGGAAGGCGGCGGCGATGTAGGTGGTTTTAGAGGTGAGTCGTGAATATATCGACGATTAGGGTTACAGAGAATGGAGTCTTAGAAAGAAAGGAAGTCTGGTGAGAGATTACAATGAGAGAGAATGTGGAGATGCCATAAATTAAGGACAATTTACTTAATTACTGATTAATTGATATTATATAATACCTATTTTACCCTTTTGTAAATAATGCCATGTGTCACTTCTATAATCACTCTTAGGCTATCCGTTATACTCCCTCTTTCCCCTTTTCTTACCCACTGCCACATTAGCGCCACATCATTTTTTCTTACTTTCCATTTCCCTTACCCACTACACCCGTTATACTCCCCATTTTTTCTTTTCCTTTCCTTTTCACTTAAAAAAAAAGAAAAAAAACTAAAATCTGATTGGTAGATTTGGGGGTGTGGGGGTGTAGAGGTAGGGGGTGGGTTTGTTTCAGCGAGTTCCGGAACTCGGAGTCCCTCGGTACCCGGCGAGTACTAACCACCCGAGGTGGTGTTCCCCGCCTTACTCGCACCAACCCGCGGCCACACTCGCCCAGCGAGTAGTGCCATAACGGGCAGCCTTACCCATCTTACATTTTTTTACATCTTATTTGATCTTAATCATATATATATATATATATATATATATATATATATATATATATATATATATATATACTAGTTTAATATACCCGTGTATACACACGGGTTATACATAAGTATTTATGAAAAAGTGTTTTGATTAAATATATGATTGTTTTGTACTAATGAAATAATAAACCGATCAACATAGAAAAGTAATTGATGACAACTTTAGAATAATGTAAAATTTATTTACGATACGATTTGTAAAACAAATAAAATCAATCCAAGCAGGGTTCATGACATAGATAATTTTTTTTAAAATTTAGAACAACATTTATATATGCTAAATTTATATTTAACTTAGATATAACCTTATCTCATATAAATTTAAAATAGAGCTTCAATTTTGACTATTTAAAATCAAAATTGAGTTTTTAATTTTAACCTAAATGAATTACTAAGATTTAGTTCCGATTAAATGAAAGACTAAGATCTTCTAATTAATTTAATGATAATTAGTTTTTAATATATATTAGATTTGATATATAGATATTCAAAATATATGTTATTATATCTTAAATTGTGCTCCCGGAAATAATGCAATCTTTTTTTATGCTCCCCGAAACAAAATGCAATTTATATGTGTATTATATTTTTATGTGTTGTTGAAAATTTACAATCTACATGAAAGTACGTTTCCGGCTCAATTTGAAGGTGCAACGTTTTGACTTTTTATTATTGATTTGAAAAAAGCTTATCTTTATCATAATTCATAATCAAATTAGTTTAACTCTGAAAAGTCAAAATTAAAATGCTAGAATTAAAAGAATGAACGGCTAAGATTAAATTATTTATTAAATGAAGGGTCAAGATTATCTAATAATTTTTTTCCAATTAGTCTTTTATATATATTAGAAGATATATATATATATATATAGTTTAGAGATCATTTGCGAACGGCTAAACCGTTCGCACGGTGCGAACACCAAATTTTCAAACTCTTGGTCAACTTAGGTAGGCTGGGCGCATATATGTATATATTATATATATGTTTATATTGTATATTATATAGTATATTATATATTTTATATTATTATTATTATTATTATTATTATTATTATTATTATTATTATTATTATTATTATTATGTGTGTAAGATGAGATGCAGTTATTTATATAAGATGCAGTGATTTTATATTAGATAGTTTTATGTTAGATGCAGTGATTTTT
Source organism: Pulicaria dysenterica (assembly GCA_947179395.2). Lineage (NCBI taxonomy): Eukaryota > Viridiplantae > Streptophyta > Magnoliopsida > Asterales > Asteraceae > Pulicaria > Pulicaria dysenterica. The sequence goes on from OX359296.1 coordinate 15,421,283, forward strand.
AGACAAGATGCATTGGTTCTTAAATAATAATCTATCGATTAATTCACGCATGGTGGACTAGTTTAAAGAGAACTCCATGTTTTTTTTATAAGATGTAATGATTTAAGGTTAGAGGCGGTGATTTATAGACAAGATGCAGTGTTCCTATACTAGATGCAGTGTTTCTACCGTTGCGCACTGTTTCTATTGGATCCTTACCCTATATATATATATATATATATATATACATATATATATATATATATATATATACATATATATATATATATATATATATACATATATATATATATATATATATATATATATATAGTGAAGAGATCAAATACGAACGCTAACAATTGCGAACGATTTGCGAACGGCATCTTTCAAGAATTACAACATGTTTTTGAAGTGTTGGTCAATAATTGCGGTTGATATTTCTCAATATGTACATTAATTTTTTTTATCTTTTTTCTTTTCTTTTAAATTTAGGATGTATTTGTTTTTGAAATGTGAATTTTTATACGTTGATTTTTAGATCCAGTGATTTTTTTTTTGAACGCAATGCAGTGATTTTTTTAGCTATTAAGATACAATATTTTTATGTAATATGTAATGATTTTTTAAATAAAAACCATTAAGAACTTCAACTAAAATGAAATAATTTTTAATAGAACTATGCTTTTATAAATATAATGATTCTAAGTTAAATGCAGTGATTTCGTTATTTTACAAAAATGGTGCATCTGATGCAATATTTTCTAGATGCGCTACCCTGCATCTAATTTTTCTTCTATAAAACATATTGATTTAATAAAATTATCATATTGAAAGGCAAATCATATTTTACAATTGTCAAGCTATTGTTATTCAAGTTTTATGCACTAAATTTATTATAGATGCAGTGTTTCTACTATACTAGATGCAGTATTTCTATCGTTACTCATTTTAAACTATATTTATTATTATTATTATTATTATTATTATTATTGTTGTTGTTGTTGTTGTTATAAAGATTAAATACAATGTTTTTAGACAATATGTAGTTAATTTAAACCATTGAATCCATAACCAATATAAATTAGTTTTAAGAGGACTTTATGTTCTTTTAGACGAAATATAGTTTTAAACCATTAAAATTTTAAAATAGGTGCATCCAGCTTAAAATCACTACATCTCCTTAATAAAACATAGATTTTCTTTGTAACTACTCATTTACAAGATTAGATGCAGCAGTAAAACCACTACGTATAGTATAATATTGTTGCATCTTGCAAACAATACATCTAATATACAACTATATAATAATAAATTAATAATAATAATAATAATAATAATAATAATAATAATAATAATAATAATAATAATAATAATAATAATATTAATAATAATAATAAAATAATCCACCGCCACATATGTCTAATCTACAACCACAATCGATTAATATATCAATATGTATATAATACATTGAACAAATAAATCCACCGCCTAAGCCTACTGAATTTAAGCGCCACCGTGATGTTCGCACGTTCGCAATTATAAAAACGTTCGCAAGGGATCCTCTCCCTATATATATATATATATATATATATATATAGAGAGGCAGGATCAAATGAGAACACCTTTTATTTGGAGAACGGTGAGAACAATTTATAACCCTTGAATTATCTTAATTTAATGGTTGATATTAAATTGGTGTAATTAAGGAATGTTGAATTTTAATTATTTGGTTTAATTAAGTAAGGGATATAAACTCAACATACCTTAATTAAACCAAATGATTGGCCTAAAAGTGTTCTCACCGTTCTCTAAATAAAACGTGTTCTCACAGGATCCCTCCTCTATATATATATATATGGGAGGGTTCCATTGAGAACTGATTTTAATGTGAGAACCGCGAGAACCAATATATATATATATATATATATATATATATATATATATATATATATATATATATAGGGGAGGGTTCCATTGAGAACTGATTTTAATGTGAGAACCGCGAGAACCAATCTTAGTCATTGATTAGATAAGTGGACTTCATGGATGGAGAGCCTGGGGGATCAAGTGTGGCAGGGTGTATGTGAGGAATTCATGGGTGGGCAATGACATTGAAAGAGGGGGAATTGAATGGCTCAGATTGGTTCTCGCGATTCTCGCAATAAAAATGGTTCTCAATTGAACTTCTTCATATATATATATATATATATATATATATATATAAAGAAATTGAATCAATAAAGAACCATGTGTTAAACAAAGAACCTAAATAACCAATCTGGACCTTTGGATCATCAAAATCAATAAATGAGATTGATCGGTGGCAAAACTGTAATTATTATGTATTAATTTGGGAAGGATATGGCAAAAATGTAATTATCCACACCCAAACCCACGATTTAAAAAAAAAAAACCACCAAAAACTTTAAATTGCCATAACTTTTTAAGTTTTGTGAATTTAATCAAAAAAATTATACCATTCTTTTAGTTTTTTAATCCTCTTTCAAACAAGATCACTCTTCCTATACTTTTTTTTAAAAAATTTGAAAATGAATTTTTTTTTTGCATTTTGGCAGCTGCGCAGGAAAAACATATTTTTTTTTGCATTTTGGCAGCTCGTCGCTAATGAGCTGAATGTCGTCGCTAATGAGCTGAATGTCGTCGCAAAAGGTTCGTCTCAGATCAGAAATCAGCGACGATCAAGTTTTTTTTTTGCGTTTTTCGTTTTTGCATTTTGTATGTTTATACGATTTATGTTCTACATTCTGCATGTTTTTTGCATTCTGCATTTTGCATGTTTTTTGCATTTTGCATGTTTTTTGCATTTTGTATTCTTCATGTTTTAGGCTTTAGGCTTAAATTACCCAGCTCAAAATGCAAACTACGGATTTTGCATTTAGGCTTGAATTACCCAGCTCAAAATGCAAACTACGGATTTTGCATTTTGGGCTTGAATGAACCCAGCTCAAAATGCAAACTACGGATTTTGCATTTTTGGCTTGAATGAACCCAGCTCAAAATGCAAACTACGGATTTTGCATTTTGAGTTTGAATGAACCCAACTCAAAATGCAAACTTTGCATTTCAAAAAAAAAAAAGTTTCAGAAATATATCAAGTCCGGTCTTGTTTGAAAGAGGACGAAAAACTGAATTTAACGGTATATTTTTATGTTAAAATTGTTAAGAACGAACGAGTTATGATCATTTAAAGTAAATGGGGGTTTTTTCTTTAAGTTTGTTGATGGGTTTTGCTTGGGGTGCTGTAGGCGCCGATGAGTTTCTTTTTTTTTTAATTTCCTTTTTTGCCCCTAAACAATGTGTCACATGTCATCATCAGGGAGGTTCTTTAGGTTCTTTGTTTAACCACACCTTATATATAAAAAAATATATATATATATATGGGAGGGTTCCATTGAGAAACGATTTCAGTGCGAGAACCAATCTTAGCCGTTGATTTGATAAGTGGAATTCATGGATGGAGAGCGTGGGGATCAAGTGTGGCAGGGTGTATGTGAGGAATTCATGGGTGGACAATGACATTGAAAGAGGGAGAATTAGACGGTTGGGATTGGTTCTCGCGGTTCTCGCACTAAAAATGGTTTTCAATAAAACTTCTTCATATATATATATATTTCCCGTTGGAGCTCGGAAGCCGAGCACACCCGCCTTGGGGCGATGGTATGCTGGCTCGGGTTTAGGCAACCAGCCCTCACCAGCCTTCTCGATGCGCATGGTGTAAGAATCAAGTTGACTTGTTATTATACCCGCTTATCCCGTGTACTATTCGTTATACCCAATAAATCAGAATTCAGAAGCCCACGTTTTTTTATATTACAAACGCATTTAAAGTTGGAACTTGTCTAACCAAGCAAGTACACCTGGATATACATGTATATATACATGTATATATACATGCATCACATACACGTACTCTCCATTCCCCTCTGTTATACATTCAATGGAGGCTACTGGTAAGATCCCTCCGCCATCACTCGCCTTACCATGGATTACACGCGTTCTTCTTTCCATCCTCACCACCGCCACTGACGCAACTTGCCGGAAAAACGGCACCATCAACCGTATGCCTCATAGCCTTGTCGATTTCCGCACCTCACCGACGTCAAAATCTGTTAACGGCGTCACATCACACGACGTCGTTGTTGATCCAGCTCGTAAACTCTGGTTCAGAGTCTACGTGCCCACAAAACACGCCGCTGAAGAAGATCTACCAGTGATCGTGTTTTTTCACGGTGGCGCATTCGTCTTTCTCGCCCCTGACGTCTTCGTTTACGACGCCGTGTGCCGCCGGTTGGCAAAAACTGTTCGAGCAATTGTTGTTTCCGTTGACTACCGGCTTGCACCGGAGCACCGGTATCCAGCCCAACACCAGGATTGCTTCGATGTGCTCAAGTTTCTTGACGATGAAGAAAATAGGTCTAAGTCCTTACCGGCGAACGCGAATCTGTTGCGTTGCTTCCTTGTGGGAGATAGCGCCGGCGGAAACTTAGCTCATCATGTTACTCAAAGAGCCTGTGAATTCAAATTCCGAAAACTCAAGGTATGTCGATCAATAATCATCTAGACATAACACCAGAAGTCCCCGCGATTTCATGCAATTTTTTTTTTCAAACAACTTATAACAAGACTACCTAACCCCAAAATCCCTCCTACATACCGGAAATAGGACGCTGTTACGAAATTTTAGTGGTGTTGTGGCTTTAGTCATTAATATCTTCACCAACCTTCTAACAATTTGAAGAAAATATATGAAAAAACTATAAAATTTTGGTAGTGTTGTTCCGGTAGTCCTTAATAACTTCTTTCAACATCCCATCTCGGTACACCATGTGCATCCAACCCTCTCTTACCTTCTCAAATCTATTGTCACATCAGATTCCACATCATCCCTATCTCTAACCATCTCTTACTCTCAAATCCTCACTTCCAACCGATACTACCCTCCTAATATTTTATTATAAAAATTAATAAAATACGAGAGAGAAGAAGAGAGAGATAGAGAGAGAAATAAAAGAAAAAAAATAAAAAAAATGTGTGTGTGTGTGTGTGTTGCACGGGTCTCCCAACCCGTTCTCTCTCCTACCCTCTCCAACCCTTGAGGTTGATTATGGTGTTTCAGCAAGAGTTCCCTCAACCCTCTCCAACCCATTTATTTTGATACGCTTAGTCTAATAACATTATCAAATTTGTCAACTTAGCGTTATATCATCTTCTACTCTTAGAACTCCATCTAACTAACAAAGAACTACTCAACTTACTTGGGTCGGGTACCAAGTTGACATTTCGTTGTTATCAAGACATTGCGGACGGTGGTAAAGATCGGTACCGAGTCCAAAACCACTCTCAATGACAAGAATGTGTAACATGTGAGAATGTCTATTTAAAACAGAGGATGATACACATCTGTTGGAAATAGATGTAAAAAGATCTGCAAAGCTCTTTTCTGATTGCAAAAACAAACAGTCTGTTTTTTAAATGTCTCCAGACATCAGGGAAAACAGATCTGTTTTGAAAAAACAAACAACACCTTAGTGATTTCATAGTACTGGTTCATTTGAAGAGTATGTGTCTATGACTATAATAATAAAAATAATAACAATAACAATAGAAATAAAGATAATAATAATAATAATATTTATGATAATAATAATAATGATAATAATAAGATTAATAACAATAATGAATTATTTTAAAATAACAAGAAAATTTGAAGGCATTTTATATGGCTGACTTTCCTTCTTTGTCAGAGATTTTTGATAGAAAATACAAACTCGACAGAATCACAACACATGTGATTTACAACCAGCGATGCAGAAATCAAAACCACACGAACACTGTTACTTGAACGAGAGATCTGAGCATACGAAGCAGAATACAAATGAACATAGAACTCAGTTATACATAGAATCTATCTGACCGTATACATCACAAAACTATCCAGACCTAAAGACATAAAAACCTAAAACAGATTGCTAACTGGAAGTACAAAACGTGACCCAAGAACTGAACAAAACAAGCTTGACTCAAGAAGAGAAGTATATACGGAACTAAAAATGTATCACACAAGACATGTAAATACGACTCAAACATAAGGCAGCTAAGGGGAGAACCCGGATCACATCCGCACTAGGTGTGCACCCGACCCGGGTCTCAACCCGGTCTCAAGCCCTCCTCCTTCAAAGCCCAACTCTTAACCTTCTATTCTTCCTTCACGAGACCAGCAACCACAGCAGCCCAATTCTATTCTTCTCAGGCCCAACAACAAACTTACCTACACAAAACCAAACTAACTCAGAAAAATAAACACTACTTAATAAATAAAAATATATCCAATGTTGGTCTTGGAGAATATCATAAATCCAACACCTCCCCCCCCCCTCAAGACCAACAAGGAAATTAATGTAACTCTTGAAAGGGATTATTAAGACCCATTCAAGAGCACAGAACATCAAGTTGTATTGAAGGTAATGACTTAGTAAACACATCTGCAACCTGTTCTGCAGATGGAACCTTAACAACCTTTACCACACCTTTAGCAACCTTATCTCTCACCAAATGCATATCTGTTTCAAAATGCTTAGTTTTTTCATGAAAGATAGGATTATGAACCAATTTAATAGCAGACTCATTGTCACAGTAAACTGCAACAGGACTCAAATTTTTTATACCCAAATCAGAAAGTAATTTCAATATCCAAATGACTTCACAAGTAACAGAGCCAAGGGCTCTATACTCAGACTCAGTAGAAGAACGAGAAACAGTATCCTGTTTCTTGCTTTTCCAAGCCACCATACTTTTTTCCCAAAAAAACACAATATCCTGTAACAGATCTTCTAGTGACAAGGCATTAAGCCCAATCTGCATCAGAAAAAGCAGTCATACGATCTATACCACCTCTTACTACATTTACACCTCTACCAGGATTATTCTTTAAGTATCGCAGAACCCTTAAAGCAATAGCAAGATGTGACCTCCTTGGACTATGCATAAACTGACTTAGAGTTTGCACATTGTAAGAAATATCAGGTCTCGTCATAGTTAAATAAATAAGCTTCCCAATAAGCTTCTGAAATTCAGTAATATTTTTAAGTAACACATCTCTATCATCAACACCTTGACTAGTAATTAAAACATTAGGATCCAAAGGTGTTTTTACAGGTTTACACGCAAGCATACCAAATTCATGAAGCAATTCTAAACAATATTTTCTCTGAGTAAGACAAACACCAACAGAACAGGAGTATCGATTACCTCAATTCCCAGAAAAAACTTCAATTTACCAAGATCTTTTTTCAAAAATTTAGATTTCAAAAACAATTTCACTTTCTCAATTTCACTTAAACTATTCCCTGTTAGGAAAATGTCATCAACATAAACAAGTAAAAAAACAGAAACACTATCCTTTTCTTTAGTAAACAGAGAATAATCATTAACACTTTGAATAAACCCAAACTCAAACAAAGCAGAACATAATTTCTCATTCCACTTTCTAGGAGCTTGCTTAAACCCATAAAGAGACATTTTCAACCTACAAACATCAGTGCTATTCTCATTACGGTCACCTTCAGGCAATACCATATACACTTCTTCATCCAACTCTCCATACAAAAAAGTGTTATTAATATCGAGCTGATACAAACCCCAATTGTTATTAACAGCAACAGAAATAACAACTCTAACAGTAACCATCTTAGCCACAGGAGAAAAAGTCTCCTCATAATCTATGCCTTCTTTCTGACCTTTAGCTATAACCTAGCTTTGTATCTCTCTATTTCACCATTAGCCCTATACTTGATCTTATACACCCACCTATAACCTATAGGCTATCTGTTAATAGGTAAAGAGGTTATTTCCCAAGTCTGATTCCTAAATAAGGCCTCCATCTCATCATTCATGGCCTTAAATCAATTCGGATCAGAAGCAACCTCACTATAGGTTCTAGGTTCAAAGGATTTATCAAGACTAGATACAAAACACAAATTCTCAGAATTAAGATACGAATAATTTATTGACTTCTCAATAGCATACTTATGTTTCCCTTCCACAAGGAAGTCGTTAAACCTAGCAGGCATTCTTGACTCTCTTATAGGCCTAGCAGATCTAAGAACACTATCACTGGACAAATTCTCATTACCAGGAGTAGTTCCCTCAGAATTAACAGGAGTAGTGGGACTACCAACCTGAGACTGAGGAGTAAGTACCACCACACCCTGGTCATCCATAGAGTGCTCTGCACAAACACCCTCAATCTGGTGGCCATCACCAGCACTACTCACATATTGTCGTTCAAGTAATGAATCAGACCTAACATAATTTTCATCATTGGGAACAAAATGAGGAGCCTCAGAAACCAAAACCATATTATTTTTATCAAAAAAATTACAACAATCTTTAAGTGACTCGGACTCATCACTGAGACCAGCGGATCTCATCTTAAAGGGAAATATTTCTTCATAAAATTTCACATCCCTGGAAAAGAAAACAATACCTGAATCAAAACTAAGAAGTTTGTACCCTTTTTTCTCATTTGAATAACCTAACAAGACAGTTTTCTCAGCTCTAAACTCTAACTTGTCATTATTGTTTAATCTAGTAGAATAACACAAACAACCAAACACTCTCAGATTTTCAAATTTAGGAGAATACTTATATACTTTTTCAAAAGGAGTGACACCATTTAAAACAGCAGTTGGGGTTCTATTTATTAAGAACACCGCAGTTAAAACTGCTTCACCCCAAAACCTCAAAGGAAGACCAGATTGAATCAATAAGGACCTAGTAACATTCAAAATATTCCTATGTTTTCTCTCCACAACACCATTCTGTTGTAGAGTATAAACACAACTAGTTTGATGTAAAATACCTTTTTTCTTTAAAAAATTCTCTCATGTTGTGATTCAAAAATTTTGTTCCATTATCAGACCTAACAACTTTGACTTTAGTTTTAAAATGTGTAAACAGAATATTATAAAAAACCTTAAACCAATGGAACACTTCATCCTTAGATTTCAAAAGATAAACTCACACAACTCTAGTAAAATCATCCACAACAGTTAAGAAATATTTATATCCATCATAAGTAGTTTTCCTATAAGGTCCCCACACATCAAGATGGATAAGATCACCTAACCTGAAAATTTTATGATCGCTAACAGGAAAGAAATTCCTAGTTTGTTTGGACCTATGACATACATCAAAAGGTAAACTAGGTTCATTTCCCAACTTAAGCTTGTTCTTGACACAAAACAAAGCTTGATCCGAAGGATGACCAAGCCTGCAATGCCAAAAAAACTTAGAAGCATGACAGATAACACTAGATCTTTCAGACAAACACTTACACTTAGGAACACTCTCAAGATAGTAGAGTCCTCCCATTTCATTACCAGTCTCCACAGTCTCCCTGGACTGAGAATCCTGAATGTTACAAGAATACTCATGAAAAACAACCTTACACTTACTATCCTTACACAGCTTATGGACCGACAAGAAATTTACATTAAAGTGAGGCACAACAAACACATCAAACAATGTCACATTGTTTGACAAATTCATATTTCCTATCTTATTGATTTTAGCAGAAGAACCATTAGGGTGACCAACCCTTAAATCTAAATCAGACACATCAACAAGATCCACAAGGTTTGATTCAGTTCTAGCCATATGTTGGTTAACACCTGAATCAACAACCCCTTTCTTATTCCCCGAATCATGACAAACATCAACATTACTAGAACGACACATACCCGCCATATTAGCAGTGACAGCTTCTACTCCAGAATTAGCGTTGATCAAGGCAAAAAACTTAGCATATTATTCACCAGCGAGGAAAAATTTATCATTGTCAGAACTCTTAGTAGAATCAGAATTATCCGATAGAGCAGAAGTAGAAGCACTTTTAGCAAAGGATCTATTGTTGCCTTGAGACTCAGCCTTACTTTGAACATCATTCTCATTTCTAAACTTGAAATCCTTTGGAATTTGGATACCCAATGAGTTTAAAACATCTCTCTATAGTATGACCTTTAATACCACAATGTTTACACTACATATTATCAAAAGAGGAACTGCCATAACCAGAATTAAAGTTTTTTCCTCTGTTATTTCATTAGGAACTTTGAATTTACTTGCAAAAGCAGTTGGTTGAGACACAAATTGCTAGAACTAGAGGTTAAGGAACCACCCTTTTGAAGTGATTCATTTCTAGATATGATTGAAAAAGCAGTTCTAACAGATGGCAAAAGGTTCCATAAGAAGAATATGACTTTTAACTTGATTATACCCATTATCCAAACCATTTAAAAATTGCATCAATTTCATAAGTTTAGAGTTATTTTTAAGACTAGTACTAGCCTCACAAGTACACTCAGTTAAGTTGGTAAGGGAATCAAACTCCTTCCATAAGGAATCAAGTTTAGAAAAATATTCAGAAACAGTTACACCATTCTGAGCTAGTGCATTTATTCTTTGATGAATATTAAAAAATAACTGACACATCAGATTTCTGATAAGTCTCCGTTAGCTCATCGCAAATCTCAGAGGCAATTTCAGAACAAACATGATTAGAGTAAATAGACTCAGAAATTGAACGAAGAATCCAAGAACAAACAATAGCATTTACTCGCTCCCATTTACCATAATTTTTTTCATCTTTTTTATCAGGAATCGTATAAGAGCCGTCAACAAAGCAAAGTTTATTTCTACCCTTTAGGGCTCTTATCATAGAACTTTTTCAAACCCTAAAATTATCTGATCCAGTCAACTTAATACTAACAATAGAAACCCCGTACTGTCAAAAGGTTGGAGATATAACGGATCATCTAAATTCACTGTATCCTTAAACCCAGATCTTTTAGAACTAGTATCTTTAAGACTAGACATACTGAATCAACAAGCAACAGATAGTATACAAATCACCAACAACAAAAAATAGCAAATTAACGGATTACATCAACAGATCAAATCACAAAAAATAGTATCAGCTAACTAACAGATTACATCAACCGATTATATCAACACATACAAGAAGCAAGAACAATATACGAATCAAAAAAACAAAATCAGTGAATTCTCATATTAAAGTAGAACCATAAACACACAGATTCTATTAACAAGAAGGGAGGAAGAAGACTTACAGTTCGGGTTGATATGAGTAAGAACTACAAACCTGTTTCCTTCGATCTCTCAAATTCACAGCAACTAAATCAGGAAATCAGAAACATTCGGAAGCACAACAGCCTTAGGATCTTCACCCAAACAAATCAACAAATCCAATACAAATGTTAGGGTTTATGCGAACCCCAATTAATGAAGATCGAACTATATTCAGTCTCACAAAAAATCCAATACGAAAATTAGGGTTTATACGAACCCCCAGTTGATGAAGATAGACTGATATTCAGTATTACATGAATCAAACAAAACAAGACATGTAAATACGACTCAAACATAAGGAACTAAGCAAAACAAGCCTGACTCAAGAAGAGAAGTATATACGGAACTAAAAGTACTTATCACACAAGAGATGTAAATATGACTCAAACATAAGGCAGCTAAGGGGAGAACCCGGATCACATCCGTACTAGGTGCGCATCCGACCCGGGTCTCAATCCGGTCTCAAGCCCGCCTCCTTCAAAGCCCATTCTTCAAAGCCCAACTCTTAACCTTCTATTCTTCCTTCACGAGCCCAATAACCACAGCAGCCCAATTCTATTCTTCTCAGGCCCAACAACAAACTTACCTAAACAAAACCAAACTAATTCAGTTAAATAAACACTACTTAATAAATAAAAATGTATCCAATGTTGGTCTTGGAGAATATCATAAATCTAACAATTTTTATGCAAGCAATCTCTATTAATCTATAGATAGGGATGACTCTCTTACCTACATACTCCGTTTTATGAGATTTGATATAATTGTTGTTTATAATAATACATATGATGTGTGTCAAAGGGTATTTGGCCTATCTGAATCAATGTGTGTTTAAGATGTCACTCTTAATATGTGATTCAACTTTTTCTAAGAAAGTATGCTTAGATTAGAACTAGCATCGTATGCGCAATAGTGCTGCGATAAGTATTTCAGTATTTACAAGATGTCACAAAAAAGTTTTCTTCACTCAGATGTCCGCTTCTATCACTATTTCTTTTATTTGCATTAACTATTTTATTAATTTTAAAATTAAATTCTAAAATAATTAAAATAAGAAAAAAAATTATATATATGAAATAAGAAAGAGAAGAATTTGGAAATTAAGTTTATGTGTGTGGATAATCGTACGTGTTTGTGTGAGAGTTAGTGGAATTGTATATTTAAATGAATAAAAGTTAAAGTAAAGTAATAAAGAAAGTGAATTAGTTAAAGATTGATTGTATGAAATCATTTTAAATAAAATAAAATTTGAAGATAAAATGTTAAATCATTTATATATAATGGTATAGGTATATGTTTACCGTTCAAAAGCAATATATATGCTACTATATTTAATAAGATAATTTAATGGCCGGTGTGCAAATCACCTTTATATATTATCAACTTTTTCACTATACGACCAAATTATGCTACGTTCTAATTAAGTATAACAGTCAAACAAAAAGTGGAAATTTTAGTTTTTAAAAATGATAGTTATAATTTTTGTTTTATAATCAACTTTTTATATTTTTCATGCTATTAATATTTGTTACTTGTTATGTACTTAAAACAATATATTCAAATAATTTCCACCGTAAAAAATCATTTGAATTTAGAAAATAATAATGGTTCGTATTTTATGGATAAGTAGGAAATGACATCGTAGTCTGAACATAATACTTCCGTAATTCCGTTTATGTATTTATATGTACTATCTTATAAAACATTTAATATCTTTCTCTTAAAATTTTTAAGACTGCTTAATTTTAATTAGTACATGTTTTAGGCAAATAATACAAACTCTTAAAGTAATAGCTCAATCAATTATCTCTTTAATTATCTCAACTAATTATAGTAATTGTTTTTAACAACTCATTAAACATGACACTAACAATTTAATTAATCTAATTCTGGTTAAATTACTCACATAAACAAAATTTCTAAAACTAGATTATTTTCTCCCTAATTAGTTAATAATTACATATTTGTTTCTTAGTATTAGTTTTCAAAAAAATTATATTAAAAGTCAATAAAAGAGTTGATGAAAAAAGAGAAATACAGATTGTAAAAATAGAAAACGGATATGTCGATGAGAAAATAGTAGATGACACCACATTCCGCGAGTACCATACATTTACATTTTTTAAATCAAACATGTTATCTGACACAAACTATTCGTCTCCGCCGCATTGCACGAGCATAATGCTAATATATTAATATTAGCATGGTATCCGTGTAATGTGGGGATAAGAAATAATTTGTATTTAACATGTCTGTTTTGAATAGTCACTTTTATTTTCTTTATTTTTTTTCATTTCTCATATTTTTATAGTTCTCTGTCAACTCTTTTATAGCTTCTAAAATAAATTTTGAAAACAATAAAATAAGAAAAAAAATCTCTACTTATAAAATAGGATAGAAAGCATGAAAATATAGGGTGTAAAAATTAAGATAATAAAGTAAAATTGTGGATAATTTTCTATTTTGTTTTGATTATACGAGCTAATTTAAAAATGTTTGTATATTCTGGTTATATGTTATTCAGGTTTATGAGTTTTACTTCTACCTATTTTTTGATAATTAAGTTTAAATATTTATTATATTATAAAATATTTATAATGGAAGGTTTGGTTATAAATATATTTTTTTAATAATTAAGTAAATTTGAATTGACTTGATTTTTTTTATTAATATGGAAGGTTTACTTATTGAAATGGAATATAAGAATCTTATTAACTCTATTTAATAGTTACTTTATTTAATAGTTTCCATTTAGTTTATATGAGGGTAATTTAGTAACTTCAAATGACTTAAAATTTAAGAGTTTAAACAAAATACTTAAATGATTTATAATATAACTAGCATAGTACCCGCGCAATGCGGCAGCTAGAAATAAAGTACTGGATAACATGTCCGTTTTTTAAAAAGTAAGCCTATTTTATTCATGCATTATGATAAATCGAATAATTTTCATTTAGAGTATATCCATTTTCTTTCTTCCCCTTTTTTATATCATTTATTTTCTTTTCTTTATAATCGATCTTTTACAGTTTTTTAAAATTAATAATAAGCAACAAAAAGAATATTAAATATACTGTAAATTAAACGCTTTGTTTTAATTACACGAGTTATTCCAAAAATCCAGAAATGTTCATAAATTTAGGTTACATGTTATAAGGTTTATTATTTTTAGCTATATGTATTTTTTAATACTTAAATTAGAATATGTGTTATTTGATAGAATATTCAAACTATTATTTATATAAAGTTCATTTTTATTTTGTATTTAATATCATATATGTTGAAAATTATTTTACATTAACTTGACTTTTTTAAACATTGTATATTATGGAAGGTTTAATTATAGAAATGGTATTTAAGAACATAATTAACTTCATATAATGGTTTCCTTATAGGTTTTAAGTAAGGGGTAAATTAGTAATTTTAAATGAGTTAAAAATTAAGAGATTAAGACAATGGTCTAAATGCTTTATATAATAGTATAGATATAGATATATACTAACATAGTACCAGCCGCAATGCGGCGACGACAAAAAATTCTTACTTGATAACATGTCCTTTTTCGATAAAGTTGGGGTACCATATTCGCACTATGATGATGTTGAATAGTTTTCATACGCAACATCTATATTTTTTCTGCTTTTTAATTTTTTTATTGCTTTAACTATTTATTAATTTTTATTTAATTTGTTATAATATCTTATAAGTTACAAATTAATTTGTGTTGACTTGACTTTTTAAAAAATTATTTATTATGGAATGTTTAGTTATTATAATGGTAATTAAAAATATAATTAAGTCAATTTAGTTGTTTCCTTTTAGATTTAAATTAGGGGTACTAGTAATTTCATCTTACTTAATTTTTAAGAATTTAAGCAAAAGTATTTAATGTTATATAATATAGTGCTAGATATGAGTTAGTTAAGACCTAAAAGTAAACTATAACTGATAGTTTCGGTGATGTTTAATTGAAACTTATCGGTTTTGGGGTGGTTAATCGTTTAATGGTGTGGTTATTGTTTAACAGGGCGGTTAACCATGAGGAAGTTAGACATTAAAAATAAACTTGGTAAAATGAACAAAAATTTAATATAAGAAATGAACAAAACTTGGCATAAAAATAAATATAAAAACTTCATGTGAAACGAAAATAAATAAATACGAGACGATATATATATATATATATATATATATATATATATATATATATATATATATAATATAATGGAGAATGATTATAAAACTTAAAAATAAATCCAAATCTCCAAAAACTCTAAAACATGACACTCTAAAAGTATATTTTTTTGATTTTTTGCATAAAATAATCCTTAATATGGTTTCATATTTGTATAGATTAAAAATAAAAAAAATTAAAAGATATATACTTTATCTGGCAATTCGGTTAATAATGAGGCGGTTTTTGTGATTAACCGTAATCGAATCGCTCCTATCAGCTAAACAAAATTTTATATAAAGACTTGAACCTATAATAATAATAATAATAATAATAATAATAATAATAATTGAAACATGTCTATTGTGTTTTTTAGTTTTTTATATACAATAGGGTGACTTATATACAATAGGGTGATGTATAAATGTTTATGGGTATGTATTTAACGGGTAGGGATATTGTAAAAAGAGAATTAAGGTACAAATAGTAAGAAAAAATCATAGCCATCCATCTGTCCCTAAAAAAATGGTTTTTTTAATTTTCTATTAATTATAAAAAATTCAAAAAAAGGCATAATCGACCTTTTAAAAAAACAGTTTCCTGATATTTAGGGGCAAATTTAGAAATACGTTTCCCCATACACTGCTACATCGATCCATTAGAAATTGTGCATCAACAGAAATTGTGCATCAACAGATTCACAAATAACTATAAACATCTGATGAACACAAATCACAAAAAAAGATAAACCATTTTCTTACGTTCACCATTTGGATTTTCATCATAATTCATTAGATACAAAAATGTCATAATTCAAAATCCCACTAAAATTTGGTGCACAAATACATCTGACTGATTACATCGACTACTGAAAAAGATCAAAAAAAAAGATGCACAATAATCATCGAATGATGCAAAGAATTTGATGAATAGTATTCATAAGAAAAAAGATTCACAGTACAACAAACCATGGAGGGCAAAAACCTTCATCCATGGAGGTAAAACAAACCATGGACCTTCAAACCTTCTAGAACCACAAAAACAGATTACAACACCAAAAACCTTTAAGAACCGCACCTTCAAGTATTATTGTGCATATCTGATGATGATCTTGTAACAATCAGCGATGGCGGTGGTCACAGGCGTTGATGCACAACCACAGAAACCGTTAATCGATGCGGTGGTCACCGGCGTTGATACACCACAGAAACCCTAAATCGACCGGCGAAAGGTCAAGTGCGAACGGAACAGAAGGCGAAACAACCCGCGACGGGATGCGCAAAGCAGCTGTTGTGACGGCGACTTCAAGCAAGATTATGGAGGCGACAGGGAGCGAAGGCGTTCGAGGAGGTCAGCGACGAGAGTAGTTTCAGATGTACAAACAGGGGTCGAAGCCCTAATCTATGGCGGCGGATATCAGGGATCGATGAAAATCAGGGATCAATTTGTATGTATGGCGAAGCGACGGCGTAGAGCAGCGCCTCTCAAAAACCGACGGCGATGGATATACAGCATCCTTATCGCGATGATGATGCAGCGTATGATGGATATACAAAATCCATATCACGATAATGGCTGGAGGATGAACACGGTAGCAACGATGCATGATCGTAGGATGGCGATTAGGGTTTTCTGTGGGAGAGGCGATTAGGGTTTCATACGGGAGAGGAGACGGGATTTAATGGGGTGGGGGATGTACCGATTTAACTATGTACGTGGGTGAGAGAAAATTTTTATTTTTTTGAAAACTTCCTAATTTACCCTTTTGTTAATTTTTTATAGTTATGCCACGTGTCAAACCCTTGTTTCTGCTTACTTTTTTTTACCCTAAAACTCTTTTTATTTGATCTTGATTCTGTATTTAACGATGCGATTGGACGAAAACTGACATAACGCTATAAATGAGTACTCGATTAATAAATTGCTACTACCCAATAACACAAGCAAGTATCGTGGTAAATTTGAGTATTTGACTATATTCTTACTTTGCATATAATAATTCTATTAATAGTATATTTGTTTTATATAATGCTTCTGTCTTATAAATATGCCCTTCCTTATATACTGGTTATAATATATGATATGTACTGTATCTAGCATCGTGAATAATTTTGGTACTATTATAACAGTTTTACTAGTTAATTCTTTTTAGTGTTAAATTTGTAAATTAAACTATAAATAAGTTAATGTTGAAACTTGACATATTGTTAATTTAGTATGTTTTGATTTATATTTATGTCAAAAATACTAAGGTTAATATTAAAATATTGTTTGTTGAGTAAATTTTAAAGTTTTAATATTAGTTTATGAAAATATACCCAAGTTAACTTTTACTATCTATATAGCCACCTTAAAAAGTAACATTTAATATCTATCTATATTTGAAAAACAAACATTAGGTATATTGTAAGTTGTTATAGAAGGTTGGAACATGTCATTACAGATAATTGAAAACATAATAAATATTATTTTAATAATAATAATAATAATAATAATAATAATAATAATAATAATAATAATAATAATAATAATAATAATAATAATAATAATTGAAAACATGTTTATTGTGTGTTTTTTTTGGCTTTTTATGTACAATAGGATGGGGTATAAATGTATAGTGTTACGAGTATGTGTTTAACGATGTGATTAGAAGAAAACTTACATAACAATATAAATGAGTATTCGACTAATAAATTGCTACTACCCAATAACACAATCAAGTGGCATGGCAAATTTGGCTATACTTACTTTGCATATAATAATTCTATTAGTAATATATTTTTTTATATAATGCTTCTGTTTTATAAATATGATTTTCCTTAAATACCGGTTATAATTCCTCATATGCACCTAGCATCGTGAAAATTTTTGGTACTGTTTTAACGGATTTACTAGTCAAATCTTATTAGTGTTAAATTTGTAAATCAAGTTGTAAATTTGTTAATGTTGAAACTTGAAATATTGTTAATTTGGTATCTTTGATTTAGATTTATGTCATAAACAAAAAGGTTTATATTAAAATATTGTTTGTTGGGTAAATTATAAAGTTTTTGATTTAGTTTATTAAAATATATATCAAAGTTAACTTTTACAATTATATATATATATATATATATATATATATATATATATATATATATATATATATATATAGGGGAGGGTTCCATTGAGAACCGATTTTAGTGCGAGAACCAATCTTAGCCGTTGATTTGATAATTGGAATTCATGGATGGAGAGCGTGGGGGAATCAAGTGTGGCAGGGTGTATGTGAGGAATTCATGGGTGGGCAATGACATTGAAAGAGGGGGAATTGGACGGCTCAGATTGGTTCTCGCGGTTCCCGCACTAAAAATGGTTCTCAATGGAACTTCTTCCTATATATATATATATATATATATATATATATATATATATATATGGGAGGGTTCAAACGAGAACAGTTTTTCATACGAGAACTACGGGAACCAATCTTAGCCGTTGTTTGATAAAGTGGAACTCATGGATGTGGAGCGTGAGGGGATCAAGTGTGGCAGAGTGCATATGATGAATTCATGGGTGGATAATGACATAGAAGGAGGGGGAATTGGACGGCTCATATTGGTTCTCGCGGTTCTCGTACGAAAAACAGTTCTCGTTTGAACTTTTGTTTATAAATATATTTGAAAAACTAACATTAGGTATATAGTAAACTATTATAGAAGGTTGGAAAATGACATTTGCTTAAAGATAATTGAAAACAGAATACATATTATTTTAATAATAATAATAATAATACTAACACCTCTGCTATTTTCATGTGATTCAAAGGTTAGGGTTTAAAGGTTTTGTCAAATCAATTAAGAGGTTAAAATAAAAATACTCCCCTCGATCTTCATCTCATTCAAGGTTTTGTGAAAAGGATTCAAAGAAATTGATTTTAGATTGTGGGCTTCAAATCTGTCCGACTAGATGGGTTTGAAGGTACCTGATGTCCGACTATATGGGTTTGAAGGTAGGTTTTAGATCTGTTACGCGTTATTCCTTGTTTGATTAGAGTAAGTTTCGAATTAAGTTACACCATCTTCATCTTAATCTTTTGTTTGATCTAAATTACGGTTCATGTAGGATTTGTACGTTTTGATTTGGTTTTCAATTCCAGATCTTTTTATCGCATTTATGGTGCATGTAGCGTTTAAGTTCTAGTTCTTCAATTCCGGATTCAGTTTGGTTTGCAATTCCTAATTTAATGTATTCTTGGATTTCAATTTGCTATTTCAGGTTAATCACGTTATTATGTTCTTCATTTGTGGGTTTAAGTTATAATTCTTTAAACATGAACGAATAACACATTGAATGTTCTTCAAAAATATTGATAGGACAATAATTGGTTATGTGGAAATATATTTGGTATTTAAAATAACAAAAACTTAATTTAATTACCTATTACTTACCAAATAGATAACTAAGTTTGTAAATTGGTAGTTTTTGAATATTCGATAAATTAATTGATAGTTCTTATGTATACACAATAAAAAAAAGATGACAACTTTGATTACTAAACTAAGTTTTCACCGGAGGAAATATGAGTTTTTTTTTATTAATGACGGGAGGGTAGTGGTTGCATGTGTAGTCGACCCCAAAGGCCCAACCATGTATGACATCATTCAAAATAGTTATTTAAGTTTTCATGTGACATATATGGGACTTGTCTTATGTTTGAAGGTGATTGGAATGGTGGCAATTCAACCATTCTTTGGCGGAGAAGAGCGGGTCGACTCTGAGACCCGACTCGAAGGAACACCAATAGTTTCTCAAAAACGAACAGATTGGATGTGGAGGGCATTTTTGCCACAAGGTGAAGAGTTCGATCGAGACCATCCAATAATCAATGTTAGCGGCCCTAATGCGGTAGACATATCAAAAATAGAATTCCCGCCAACGATGGTGGTGATTGCCGGATTTGACGCTTTACATGACTGGCAAAAACGGTACTACGAGTGGATGAAGACAGCCGGGAAAGAAGTGTATTTGTTTGAATACCCGAACATGTGCCATGCTTTTTACATTTTCCCGGAATTGCCTGAATCCACACAACTTTTTGATCAGGTGAAAGAGTTCATTTGGAATGTATCAAGTAACGTTAGCACTTAATAATTGTAACTTGGATGTATAATATCTCCTACTTTCATGCATTAAAACTTGTACCAAGTGAATATTAAATGTTATAAATATTATCAATTTACATTTTCATGGTACACGACCCATCTATATGTGACACAGCTATTCTACATGGTGTACACAGACAATGCCATGTGAGTGTATAGTCTAACCCTACACTACCCTTGTTGATGTTACACATAATCCAACACATATGTGGTCTTTAATACTCTCGATTCAAGGCTTAAAGCGGTGGGCGGAGGTTTCTCCAGATCTGAAGCAGAAGCCGTTTGAGGCGGTGGTTTCTAATACTCTTGATTTAGAGTGTTTGATCTTCTTGTGGTTTCGTGTGTTCACGAACCATTTGTGATTTTGTATTTATGTATTTCTTTTAATTTTTGGTGTAAATTGATTCATGATTCTGGTACAATAGATTCTTGTTAATCATTTGTATCCGGGTAAAATCTTCTATCGATCAATGATTCTGTCATTTTGTGTGTGCGACGCTGGTGACGATGGTGGATGTGCGACGGTGGTGTAACGATGGGGATGAAGGAGATGATGAGGTTTGAGTACTGCCTTTTTAATTGTTAGTAATGTGTAATTATGAAAGATGAGAGAGAAAGAGATAAGGGGGTTTGATTACTAAATTATGGACGGTAGTGGTTGTGACCTATATGGGGTGGAGAGGGTGGTTGTGGTGTCTTGAGGAGTCTAGAGAGAGAATGAATTCAATGGAGGATAGAGGAATTGAGAAGGTGATAAAGTGATTAGAAAGAGTGGGTGTGTGTTTGGTGATAAAATGGTTAAAGAGAAGGTGAGTGTTTGGTAATAAAAGGTTAAAAAGAAAACATTGAAAAAATGTTTGGTAAGTACTTTAATAGGTAAAATTTGTTTGGTAACAAGGATAAGGTGTAAAAAGACTAAAATACCCTTTGACTAACGGTCAAAGTTAACAGTCATTAGTCTAAAGGACCATTTTTGTAATTATCTCGAAGTTTAGTTTTCTCTATCCATGCTTGTACTTTTAATAACAACCATGCTTTCTTCAAATTTGACTTTACCAAGTATAGAGTTGCCAGCGATACTTAGTTGTTGAACAAATATTCAAGATCTTTATATTTTAAAGTATCTTTCTCTTTTTCCAGAGGATAAGAATGATCTTTTTAGTCTTGTACTTAATTCAAAAGGTGTTTATACTTTTACAAAGACAGACCTAAGGCATAATAAAACAATACATGTTCTGCCTTTTGACTTAAGAGAAAATACAAAGTGAATAGCTTACAAATATGATAAGTGTCATGACTCAGCTAACAAAATAGTATTGAACTGCAAATGTATGTTTGCTCATCTAAAAGTTTTGATGATTAGTTGATCATTTTAAAGAACTCGGTTTGTAACATATGCTCAGCTAATCATTGTTATACTAAGGGTTCAGAAGCTGATCAACCTAGATGATCAGTTGATCAAAGATGATCAGTTGATCATTCAAAGTGATAAGCTTATACAAAATAGACTACGTGTTGGTCCCGAATGGATACTACAACAACAAATGTTTGTAGAAGGGGGGTTGAATACAAACTTTAGCAAATTAAAATTTAAGAGACACACGGTTTACTTTTATATAATTCTTATTGATGTTAATCAAGAATTACATGAACTAGATGCGGAAAATCTAAGTTCAAAAAAAGGTGGCAACTGAATTTGTCTAACACATAGACAATGTTAATCTTAAACAACTAATGTCTAAGATGCTCAACACATGAACAAGTTTGTTACACTGAAAGTAAAATGCTAACTCTTCTAATTCTCAACTTATGAGATTTCAGTGCTTTTCAACGCATACTTAGCATGTTTCCATGCATGAGTATATATATAAGCAAGGTGTGTCCGGGTTGATGAAGAGCGAAGGAGACAAAGGTACTTGGTTTAATAATATTATAATATATAAAGTTAGTGGGTGAAAAGTAAGTTAACTTTATACACAAAGTGTGTAAAGTGAACATACTTTTCAGTAATGAGTATACCTACTATCAATTATTATATTATTAAACTACTACCTTTATATCTTGGAAAACTAAACTTCTCCTTTCATGCTTGTGCTTTAATCAACACCATGCTTTCTGAAGATTTGACTTTACCAAGTATGGAGTTGCTAGCCATACTTAACATCATATCTTCGAGATCTTCTTTTCAAGAGTATCTTTTACCTTTTCCAGGGGATAAAGATCTATCCTTTTTGTTTCTTTACAGATACAAAAAGTGCTACGTACTTTTACAAAGAAAGATCTAAGGCATAATAGGAACAACACATGTTCTGCCTTTGACTAAAGAAAATATTACATAGAAAAGCTATTAACTGAGATGTAGAATAAAGACTCAGCTAACAGACACTGAACTGCATATGTAAATTTGCTCAGCTAAGGATAAATGTGAAAGACTCAGCTGACTAGATTTGCTCAGCTGATCGAAATGCTCAGCTAATAATACAAATCAGGGTATAGCTAACCAACTGATCAAACTAAACTGTCAGCTGATCCCAAGGGCTCAGCTAATCGTTTGAGTATGATCAGCTTATGAAGGAAAGATTGGATAAGTAGTAAATACCTTATATGACAGATGAGAGGTATCAGCTGATCAATGTGATTGTGTCAGCTGATCCTTGATAGCTCAGCTGATCTTGAAATTTTCCTCAGCTGATGATTTTGGACCATCAGCTGATCCATTGTAGATCCTCAGCTGATGCTTCTTGACTTGTCTTTTCTTCTCAGCTGCTCTTTCTGAAGCTGGTCCTTTGGCTGATACTCAGTGTTCAGCTGACACTATGATTCGTCAGCTGACATTTCTTACTTAGAAATTCTTTAAGTCTAAGATGAAAAACAACACATGTTTTTCATCAATCTAAGTCCAAAACTGAATATATGGTATTGTTAACATCAAATCCTATTTTACTGAATGGACATGTTTGATTTAGGTTTGATATTGCTATCTCCCCAACAATCTCCCCCTATTTGATGATGACAAAACCTTATCTGTT
Source organism: Pulicaria dysenterica (assembly GCA_947179395.2). NCBI lineage: Eukaryota > Viridiplantae > Streptophyta > Magnoliopsida > Asterales > Asteraceae > Pulicaria > Pulicaria dysenterica. Next base: position 15,444,781 of record OX359296.1, read on the forward strand.
TAAGAAGAATCAGTTTGACTTGAATTTATAAAGATAAAACTTTTAAGTGCAATTTGGTTACCTAGCTATCTGTTTTTGGTAACTCTTTAAAGTATGTTCCCTGATATTTAGTTTTTGGGAATCTTTTCATTTATGAAGTACCATGTTCTGTTTTTGTGGTATCTTTTCTATCCCTTTTCTGTTTTTAGGATTTTTGATATTTTCTATATTTACACTATGTGAGCTATCTACTAAGAGTCATCTATACTAGCATTTTAGCTAAGTAGTCCATGATCAAAGTTTCAAGCTTGATTACAAAACAAAGTATTTACATCAGAGTTTGTACAAAGCAATCTAACTATGAGTTAAACTAAGTACAGAAGTGGAACTATTATAGGAATTTGAAATTACATCTAATCTAGTTACGAAGTTTCAGTTTTCTTCCCACCAAGGTTCTTCTTTTACATCCAGAAATTTATTCAATGGATTTGCAGCCAACAACTCTTCAGCTCTTGCTTGAATCAGATTTTCAAAATGTTCACTTCCTGTCTGTCCCCTTGTTAAATGTGCAGCTTGAAAGATTAATTCTCCAAGGGCCCTTCATCTGTTCCCTTATATGGAGTGACTCTGGAAATGAGATTTGGATCCTTTCTTTCTATCAAGTTCTTCTTGTTTTCCAAGACCTCTTTGATCTCCCTTTCAGATTGCTGAGTTGTAACTCCAAAGTTGAACTCATGCAATGCTTGAATGGCTTCTCTGTGAGTTCTTCCTCTTTTAGGAACTTTCTTGACAGTAGGATCATCTTGCTGTGGTGCAACTTGTGTTGGATGTGAGTGAGAAGATAGCATGATGATTTCTTCTTCTTGTAATTCTCTTAATTCATCATCAGTGACACCAACTGCAGCAACAAGATCCTCAGTAGTAGTGAAATCCTGGTGTCTCTCTTTGGCTTTAAGAACTTCTTCAATGGTTGAACCAAGAGCAGCAGCCAGTTCACTTAACTCTATGAGATTCTCATCTTCTTGATTTAACTCTTCCTCTCTTCTTTCTTCTTCTTCAATCTTCTCAGCAGACATTATTTTCTTTCCTTTTCTCCTTGATGTTCTGCTGGGAGTTGGTTGACTTGATTGTACTAGAGAGGAAGCTTGGACTGTTGGAGCTTGAGTTGAGAGGCTCTGCTTTTTCAAATTGAGCAGAGAGGACAGAGGCATCTTATCTTCATCATCATCATCATCAGAATCTTCTGATGGCACATTTATTGGTGCACAGGATTCATCTTGTCTTGGCTTTTTAGCACTCTTCCTTCTAGCCATTTGTTTGAATCTTCTTTTTGGCCTCTGCTCATCTTGAGCAGGTTGCTCCCCCTCAGATTGATTCTCCGCCTCAACATCTGATTTTCTTTAGTTTCTGTTTCATTGGGGGCAGATGCATCCTCTGCTTGCATAGCCTGAACCTCAGCTTTATATGCATCAACAGCTGCTCTGATTGTATATGGTGAATGTTCTCTTCTAGCTGACTTCTCCCCCATTTTGTCATCAGCAAATGTAAAAGGAAAGTTGTCAGAGGGCTTAGCAACAGAAGGAGGGATAAAAGAAAAAGGAGACGGAGAAGGAGTGGAGGTAGAGGGAGGGATAGGTGAAGTTGAAGGAGAGGTAGTGTGGATAGGAGGTTGGGTGAAGAATTAAGGTCTCCTCAGGCTTAGGATAGCATCAGTGATATTGGTGAATTCTTTGAGGGTTTCACTGTGCTTTTGGATGGAGTAGTTGTTTAGGTGTTGGAGGTCAGTGGTTATGGTTTGGAGAAGAGAAGGGACTCTAAGAAGAGAGTCAGGTATGGTTACTGAAATGTTTGGAGGGGAAGGTCTTAAGGTGTGGAGTTGGGTGAGAAGGTTAGAAATGGTTTGGTTGAGGTTGGTAATTGTTTGGTTTGAGATGGTAGGTGAAGGAATAGGAGTAGGAGTAGGAGTAGAAGCTTGGGTAAGAAGTTGATCCAATTTGGTTAGAATTGGTGAAAGATCAACAGGGGCATGGGTGGGTTGGGATTGGGATTTTGTAGCCTTTAGTGACTCAACCTCTTTGGTTAAATGAGAGAGTTGAGTTTCTGTTTTAGTTTGGAAGGAGGTGAAGGAGGCTTGAAGACTATCCATCTTTTGAGAGATGGACAGTAGGCTTTGAAGTATTTGGGGTGAGGGTTCAGAGAAGGTAGAGGGAAGTGATTGGGTAGGAATTGATTGAGTTGAGGTGCCAAGAACAGGAATAGATTGAGGTCCCTCACTTAGACCTTGGTGTATAGGCCTAAGATCACTTGGAACAGAGAGTGTGTCCTGTACCAATGGCTGGTTTATGCCACTAGTATTGACAGGCAGTGCACTAGTATGTGTAAGTATTGAATCAAAAGTAGGTGCAAGTATGTGAGTGTGAGTGAGGGTTGCACTCAATGGGGTATCCCTTATTTCAGTAGCAAGTTGTTGTGAACTTACTAAGGGACAGGCTTGACTCATAGGGGCTATAGACACAGTGTGACCTTGGGAGGAGGTCTGTCTTTCAATGGTATCACCCTGTTGGGAGGGTGACCCAGATTGCAGCAATCCCATATTTACGAATGTGACCTTTTGTGAGGGCACATCCACTGGCAGTTGGGTTAAAGCAACATCCACAAGCTCCCCCTCAACATAAGAGGTAGCTATAGGAGTTGAGGTCAGAGGTGTGGATAACACTACCTCAGAGACTTGTGGAAAGTGCACAAGCTCTTGTGACCTTAATTCAGTATAGGTGTAAGAGGGAGTAGAACTAGCAACTGTTGGGAGTTGACTAGAGCTTGGCAGTTGTGGGGGTGTTACAACTGGAGGAGAGGATGGGTTCTCATTGGTGGGGTCAACCAAATAAGTGTCCTCAGGGAGTGATAAAGGTATACCTGATATTCGTTTTGCTTTGCTAATCTCTATGAGCTCCACCAGCTTATCAGAGATCTCTTCAGCATCAGGAACCTCTTCATCTCTACCACTTGGTGCTCTATGAACAGAGTCACTCGATCCTTGTTGTTGATCAGGATTGGGATAAGCAATTGTGCCACCAAGATTCCTACTTGGAGAATCATCATCAGATTCTTCTCCACTGTGTTGAGTTTGTGGTGTGGTAGAACTTGAACTGACAGCATCACCTCTTTCATCACCACTATCTTCTTCTTGTACATCCTCAGCATCAGGACTAATAAGCTCATCCTGTGCTGGTTCATCAAACACATCTGCTCTAAACATCATTTCATGATCAACAATGTCCATTAACCCTTCATCCATCCTTTCTTCTTCAATCATGGCTTCATCTTGAGCATGAGGCACTGACTCTTCAGAATGCTCAGTGATCATATCAGGAGATTCAGAATCATCAGCCAGTTGTTCTTCCATGTTTTCAGCAAACACCTCTTCTTCAACCTCAGCTTCATCACCAGCAATATCAATTAATTCTTGCATCTGGGCAGTAATAGCTGGACCTTGCTCTTCCCTTATTAGATTAAAAATCTTTTGACCCATTTGAGGCATGGGCATTGCATCAAGCACAACAGCTATCCCAGTTACTGTTCCCATTGCATCTGATGAAGGACAAGTAAGCTCAAGTACCTTATGTAGAGAACAATAGTCCTTGTGGACTTCTTTGAAGTAGCAAGAGTAATTTTGTCCACTATATCCGAGAATATGACTTGAGCAAAGTCAATATTCCTACCTGTGACTAAGGCATGAAGTACCATCAGCTCAGTCTGGTTCATTTGATCGAAGCTTCCAGTTTTGGGACCAAAACAGCGAGTGATGACACTTGCCAGATACTTCCACGGGTTTCCCAGCACAGACAACTTGTACTGACCATGGGCAATAGGAGCATTGTAGCCAATTAGGGGTAGTACCTCCAAAACTTGATCCATTTGAGCAAACGATTGATAAGGAGCCATGTTTGGCAAAGAGATGGCCTGTCGCAGAGTGTCGACAGTGAAATTTATGTTGATGTGGCCATTCAGACAGGTGCAGGTGATGAGGTTTTGATTGGGATGGTACCTAGCAGTGTACCACATCTCACCAACAATGTGAAGAAAAATGAAGTAAGGTTGAGCAGAGAGACAAGGAAACAAGGGATGGGCAGTAATGAATGCAACCATGGGTTCGTATCCCTGGTTTGCCTTGTTTGAGGGAATTTCAGTGGTTATTCGAAAGTTATTGGGACGAATGGTGAGTTCAGAGTTGGGTGCAACATTCTCACCAGCAATGGCAAGAGGAGTAGAAGCAGAGTTGAAAGTTACCATGATTACAGAGTGAAACAGTTTGAGCAACGAAGGTTTAGGGTTTGAAGATTTTAGAGAGAAAGAGTGTTTGGGAGTTTTGAAAGCGTAAGAAATGAAGAACCGCTCGAAAACATCTTTATATCTTCCTTGGAAACCTAAACTGTCACCAAAATATATTTCAAAAAGTAACTGTCAATTCTGCAAAAAGGTGATAAACGGAACAGTTAGTAAATACACAGACAACTAACGGACAATTAAAAAGAAATTAAATACCTAGTTAACATATTAAATACAAATGAGAAAATAATAAAATAAGTGTGGGGACACATAATTTTTGATTTTTGAAAATCATCAGCTGACAAAAGAGAGTGTCAGCTGATCCATGTTGAGATAAAATAAGTGTCAGCTAATGAGTGCACTTAGTTGAGCTTATAAGTCTTAGCTGATGGTTTATCAGCTGAGGTATATTGTCAGCTGATGGTTGTCAGCTGACATAATTCCATTAGCTGATCTACAATAAGTAAAACATGTAGAAGCTTAGATAAGTACTTCATTTCATACACAAATAAAATTATTTTCTCACACAAAACAGACTATCTAAGAATAGAATATATTACAAGTTTAACATGCCAAGTTTGGATATTAGGAAGTTGAACCGAGACTCATCCAATGGTTTTGTAAAAATGTCAGCTAATTGAATATCAGTGTTTATATAGTGCATTGAAACTTTCTTTTTCTGCACATTATCTCTAAGAAAATGATGTCTGATTTCAATATGCTTAGTTTTTGAATGCAAAACGGGATTGTTAGAGATAGATATGGCACTTGTGTTGTCACACAGAATTGGGGAGTTTTCAAACTGTATGTCATAATCCAGTAGTTGATTTTGCAGCCATAGCAGTTGAGCACAGCAACTTCCAGCATCAATGTATTCTGCCTCAGCTGTAGAAGTTGAAACAGAGTTTTGTTTCTTGCTTGACCAGCTGACTAATCTTCCACCTAATAATTGACAACCCCCAGATGTACTCTTTCTGTCTAGTGTGCAACCTGCAAAGTCAGAATCAGTGTATCCAACTAACTCAAAAGCAGAGTCTTTGGGGTACCAAAGACCTAGATTAGGAGTTCTTTTGAGATACCTGAAAATCCTTTTAACTGCAGCTAAGTGAGATTCTTTGGGATTTGCTTGGTATCTAGCACAAAGACATGTAGAAAACATAATATCTGGTCTACTTGCAGTGAGGTATAAAAGAGACCCTATCATACCTCTATAAGCTGTAATGTTCACTGATTTACCATCGGTGTCCTTTCCAAGCTTTAAGGCAGTGGACATGGGTGTTTTCATTGAAGAACAATTTTCAAACTCAAATTTCTTAAGTAAGTCATTTACATAATTTGTTTGATGAATGAAAATTCCATCAACCTCTTGTTTGATTTGAAGACCTAGAAAATAGTTTAACTCACCCATCATGCTCATCTGATAATTATCAGACATGAGTTTTGAAAACTTTTTGCAAAGATCAACATTTGTAAACCCAAATATTATATCATCTACATATATCTGCACTAGTATTACATTACCCTTGAATTTCCTTATGAATAAGGTGCTATCTATGCTTCCTCTAGTAAATCCTTTAGTGGTTAGAAAAGAAGATAGGGTATCATACCAGGCTCGTGGAGCTTACTTTAGATCATACAAAGCTTTGTTCAAGAAATAGACATGGTCTGGCTTGCTAGCATCCTCAAAACCAGGAGGTTGTTTGACATACACCACTTCCTTCAATTCTCCATTGAGGAAAGCACTCTTAACATCCATTTGGAAAACTTTGAAATCTTTGAAGGCAGCATAAGCTAAAAACAGTCTTATGGCTTCAAGTCTTGCAATAGGGGCAAAGGTTTCATCATAATCAATACCTTCTTCTTGACAATACCCCTGTGCAACTAACCTTGCTTTGTTACTGATGATCAGCCCTTGTTCATCCATTTTGTTTCTGAACACCCACTTAGTACCAATGATGGATTTGTCCTTTGGTCTTGGCACCAAAGTCCATATATTGTTCCTAGTAAATTCAGCCAATTCTTGCATGGAATTTATCCAGTGGGGATCATTTAGAGCTTCATCTACCTTCTTTGGTTCAATCATAGAAACAAAACCTGTGTATAAACAAATATTGCAAGCTTTTGATCTCGTTAGTACATGTGCTTCTATATTACCTATGACCTGATCAATTGGATGATTTTTGTGGTCTTTATAGGCATTTTGGATTCTGGGAGAGTTTGGATTTCTTTGGATTAAGGGAGTTGAAATTCTTTGGTTTGGGTCAGCTGATGAGACTTCTGGTTGGTCAGCTGACAGAATTTCAGGAATGTCAGCTGATGAAACTTCTACTGATGAAGGAATGTTTGATATGGAATTAGAGTCCATTGATGTTGAAGCATGATTCCCATCATTCAGTAAAAGTGTGGGTTGATTTCGGATAGGTTGTGTAGAGATGTTTTGTAAGTTTGGAACAGGTTCATCTAAGTCATCTAAGTTAGCTGACGAGAGTTAATCAGCTGATGGGAGTGGATCAGCTGATACTGGAATGTTATCTTCAGTATGCAGCAAATCATTAAATTCCTCACCTGTAGATGGATTAGTAGAACAGGAAGCAACAAAGTCATTTTCATTAAAACTTACATTGATTGATTCTTCTATGACCTTTGTTCTGATGTTGTAAATTCTGTAAGCTTTGGAGATCACAAAATATCCAACAAAAACACCTTCATCTGCCTTGGGTGCAAACTTTTGCAGTTGATCTCTCTGGTTCAGTATGAAGCACTGACACCCAAAGATGTGAAAGAAACTGATGTTTGGCTTCCTTCCCTTAAGCACTTCATAGGAAGTTTTGTTGTGCCTCTTGATCACAAGAGATCTGTTCTGTGTAAAACATGCACAACTGACAGCTTCAGCCCAGAAGTTAAATCCTAACCCACTCTCACACAGCATGGTTCTTACAGCTTCAATTAATGTTCTGTTTCTTCTTTCAGCTACACCATTCTGTTGTGGAGTCCTTGGAGCAGAGAAGTTTTGAGATATGAATTTTTCATCACAGAAGCTTTCAAGAGTTTGATTTCTAAACTCAGTTCCATGATCACTTCTAAGCATCCTTACCAGATTACCATTTAGCACTTCCATCTTTCTAATAAAGCTCATTATCTCTTCAGCAGCCTCACTCTTAGCTTTGAGGAAGATGACCCAAGTATATCTTGAGAATTCATCAACCATGACTAATGCATACTTACTTCCACCAATACTTGCAGTAGCAACAGGACCAAATAATTCCATGTGTAACATGTAGAATGGTTCAGTAATGGAGAAGGCTTGCTTAGATGGAAAAGATGTCTTGTGCTGCTTTCCCTTCTCACAAGCAGAGCAAGGTTTAGGCTTACCATATGTCAGTGAAGGTAGTCCTGACACTAGATCACCCTTGCTCAACTTGTTTATATTTTTGAAGTTTAAATGAGAAAGCCTTTTGTGCCATAACCAGTTTGTGTCAGTTACAGACTTGGTATACAAACAGGTTAACTTTGATGGATCACCAGAGGACATATCAAGAGTGTATACATCCTTGGTTCTTTTTGCACAAATTATTGTTTTACCTTCTTGATCTAAAATGGAACCACCTGTCTTTGTAAAGAGGACTTTATGATCACCATCACATAGCTGACTTATGCTGATGAGATTGTACTTAAGCCCTTTAACATATGATACCTTGGACAAGGTTAGGTTCCCATTATGAACTTCTCCATAGCCTTCAGTTTGCCCACAATTGTTATCACCAAAGGTCACTCTTGGACCTTTTTCCTTCTTGTAGTTACTAAGTAAAGCTTTACAACCTGTCATGGTCCTTGAGCATCCACTGTCAAGATACCATGTGTTTAGCCCCTTCATAGTTGTGATTGAAAGAAGGTTAGTGACACTTGGGCATCCACATTTAAGTGGACCCCTGTGGATTGAACCTAGCCATCCACTTTATATTAGGTTGTTTATGAATGATAGAAACAACTGTGTTATCATTATCAGTCCGCTGTCTTGAGTTACCTTCAAGAGAACAATTACTTGCCTTATGTTCTTTGCTCCCACATTTATAACATTTTTTATTTTTGGAGACTTTAACATGTTTTGGTAATTGCCTAAGAGATGTCTTAACTGTTTTCTGATGACTATGGGTCATCAGCTGACAGATTTCACCATTCAGTTGTTGCAACTGATTCTGTAAACTGATAAGGTCTTTGTTTACAGTTACCTTAGGTTGACCCTTAGTTAAAATGAGTTTATGATCAACTTTAGATATGACAGACTGAGACTTTTTGTAAACAAAAGGTCTTTTACTCTTAGTTTCTCCTATTAAAAGAGTTTGAAGTGAGGTTTGATTAGCTAAACAAACAGAAGAGGATCCATGATCAGCTGACAGGATATCAGCTGAGCAGTTATCATCTAATTTTTGAACAGCTGATGTAATATCATTAGCTAAAGAATTTTCAGTCAGCTGAGTTCCTATATTTAATGTATCAGCTTTCAAGGTTTAACAACATAATGTCTCTTTGGTATCAACAAATGATTCCATTCCTTTACTCACTTCTTTTACATTTAAATTTTCAGTACTTTTGCTTTCTGTCAAAACAATAGAAGGTAAATCAACTTTTGAAGTGGTTGAGTCTTTCAGCTGAGTACTTGTACTTTTAACGAATCTGTTAGTGATAATACTTTTTCCTTTTACAATCTTTTGAAAAGTAAGAGGTAAAATATATGCTTTTTCTAAGATATTTATGTTCTTGCTAAAATCAACACAGTTAGAAGCTTGGGAATAATTTCCACCAATAATAGCTTGAACTTGTTTTGAAATCTGCTTATTGACACACTGAGTGGTATTCTCAGCAGATACACACCAATATCCAACTACTTTTTGAAGGTCATTAAACTTTATTGTTGTTTCACTGGTTTCTTTTACCAATATCTGATTAAGTATCTTTTGATTAGCTAAATCATCTTCCAGTTTTGTCATTTGTTTCAGTTTCTCATCTTTAAGACTTAATCTCTCTTTTAGTGATTCTATTTCTAATTTTAGCTTCTTTTCTATTTGAATATTTGACTGAAACTCAACACACAAATAATCAAACATAGTGTTCTTTTCATTATCTTCATAGTTAATAAATTTTCCAACCTGATACATAGAAGAGGGATCCCAGTCAGGAGAAGTACAAGCTTTAGCAACTTTCTTCATGTCCTCATCAAAGGAACTTGTACTTGCTGTGCTAGCTATCAAACTGAACTAAGCTGTGAGAACCTCATCTTCATCACTTGAGAGATCTTCCTTAGCCCAATCTTCTTCTTCAGCTACCAGCACCCTGTTCTGAGCCTTCTTCTTCTTCTTGTCAAGGACAGCAGCAAGAAGCTTCTTATATTTTGCTTCATAATCAATCTTGCTGTCTGAGCTTGAGGAACCCTTGAAGCCTGTGTTTCCTCTGGACTTACATTCACTGGCATAGTGACCAGTCTTGCCACAAGAGAAACAACCTTCAGAAGCCTTAGGTTTTGACATGGCTCTTTCTCCTTTGAAGGGTTTCTTCTCAAACCTCTTGACACCCTTTCTTTTCAAGAAGGGCTTGAACCTTTTAACCAACATGGAAGCCTGCTCATCAGCAGCTTCAATGTTGTCCATGTTCTCCATATCTTCATCCCCATCAGCCACCTGCTCTTCATCATAAGTTTCCTCTTCTTCTTCCTCATCACTTGATTCATTCACCACTGCTGCAAAACTCCTAGATCTTGTATCCTTAGATACAAGGGCAGTAGTTGGAGCTTTTGCAGCCTCCTTCATATCCTTGGTAGAGAGTTTCCTTTGTTTCACTGATTGTTCATGATTCATAAGGTTTCCATATAAACCAACCAGTGTAAGACCCTTGATTTTCTCACCATGTTTAAGCACAATGATAAAATGATCCCAAGATTCTGGGAGAAAGTCTAAAAACTTGTTTACAAGTTCCTTATTGCTTTTTGGAACATCTGCCCTTCTTAAGTCATTAATAAGGCAGTTGAACCTGGTGTAGGTCTGAGTTAGATTTTCACCTTTGTGAGCAAAGAAGAACTCATATTCTCTTACCAGAAGGAGTTTCTTGTTTTACTGCACTTCTTCAGTACCTTCATATGCAACGGTCAAGGTGGCTAGCTAGCATCTCTTTTGCAGATCTGCAGTTAAGAACTTGATGATAGACATCATTTGGTAGTGCAGAGACTAAGGCTGTTCTTGCTTTAACATCAAGATTAACAAGCCTTTTGTCTTCATCAGACCATTGATTTATAGGCTTTATAATTAGTCTTTCAACAGCAGGAATTTCATCAGTGGCTTCAGTAAACTTCTCCTTTCATGCTTGTGCTTTAATCAACACCATGCTTTCTGAAGATTTGACTTTACCAAGTATGGAGTTGCCAGCCATACTTAACATCATATCTTCGAGATCTTCTTTTCAAGAGTATCTTTTACCTTTTCCAGGGGATAAAGATCTATCCTTTTTGTTTCTTTACAGATACAAAAAGTGCTACGTACTTTTACAAAGAAAGATCTAAGGCATAATAGGAACAACACATGTTCTGCCTTTGACTAAAGAAAATATTACATAGAAAAGCTATTAACTGAGATGTAGAATAAAGAGTCAGCTAACAAACACTGAACTGCATATGTAAATTTGCTCAGCTAAGGATAAATGTGAAAGACTCAGCTGACTAGATTTGCTCAGCTAATAATACAAATCAGGGTATAGCTAACCAACTGATCAAACTAAACTGTCAGCTGATCCCAAGGGCTCAGCTAATCGTTTGAGTACGATCAGCTTATGAAGGAAAGATTGGATAAGTAGTAAATACCTTATCTGACAGATGAGAGGTATCAGCTGATCAATGTGATTGTGTCAGCTGATCCTTGATAGTTCAGCTGATCTTGAAATTTTCCTCAGCTGATGATTTTGGACCATCAGCTGATCCATTGTAGATCCTCAGCTGATGCTTCTTGACTTGTCTTTTCTTCTCAGCTGCTCTTTCTGAAGCTGGTCCTTTGGCTGATACTCAGTGTCAGCTGACACTATGATTCGTCAGCTGACATTTCTTACTTAGAAATTCTTTAAGTCTAAGATGAAAAACAACACATGTTTTTCATCAATCTAAGTCCAAAACTGAATATATGGTTTTGTTAACATCAAATCCTATTTTACTGAATGGACAGGTTTGATTTAGGTTTGATATTGCTATCTCCCCAACACTACGTGTCAAAGGGATTTACTTAGCTAATAGGAATAGGGATCAACTAATCAATTGTAGTGCTCAGCTGATCAAAGCCACTACTCAGCCTATTTGTTGCTCAACTGGACATAGTAAAACCTCAGCTCATAGTCTTCTACACTTGTATTTTCTTCTAGGCTGATCATAGATTTTGTTCTGCGGCTAATACTCAGCTGAACCTCAGCTGATACTTTGTACTTTGAGAATTCTTCATGTTGGATTTAAACAACAAATGTTTGAAGTAATTCTAAGCCTAACTGAATGGAGGGTTTTGTTAAGATCAAATCTTATGTATTTCAATGGACATGTTTGATTATTAGGTTGAAGTGATTATCTACCCAATAATATATATATATATATATATATATATATATATATATATATATATATATATATATATATATATAGGTTCGGGTTATTGTAAGAGTTATACCATGGTAAGTGGAGTAAGAGGGATCCACATCCGTAGGATTATAGGGATTAGTCAAATAATTTTGGTCAAAATTCTATGAATCTGAAGAGTGGCAAAAGGGGGTTTCAAGGGTTCATATGGCATCATATAAATTGAATCTACGTGACTATTACGAGGAAAGCGACAATTTGCAAAATTGATGCACCACAATGATAAATAAAATAAATTTGATACACAAACCGATCATGTTTAAAACAGAAAAAAAGAATGCAAATATATAATGAAAACTTGATTTCTTGATGAGCATATACTTTTGATGAATACTAAAACTGATGTATAATATATCTTCTGAAGAAAAAACTTCATATACAAAATTTCTACAGTTGAATAAGGGGATACCCAACAAATTCATTAACAAAATTAGAAAAAGGATGAATTTGTTAGAAAATTGTGCTCCCTACAATAATTCATATACTGCAGTCATCTTTAAAATTGAACCCTGTAGAAATTATGTCTCCAAATTAACAATGGCATCAGCTGATAAACCATCAACTATTAAATGGAGAGCAGCCTCCCTTTTGCATCAGCTGATGGAGGTCATCTTGAAGCAAGTGATGGTCAGCTTGAAAGAAATTATAATCTTCAAGGGCTATTCTTGCCAAGTTGATAAAGTTGTTTTAATTCAAGGCTTAAAGTCCTTTTAAAGTCAACGATTTTGAAGGGTGCAGCTCACAAAAGAAAATCAATTCACTCTCTCTCTCTCTCTGCGCATACTTACAGCAGAAGCCAAGAACAAAATTAGGGTTTAATCCATAATCACCATTCACCATTAAAGCTTTGTAATTTCTTCTCCTTTCAAGCTTGTAAGAACTGAAGTATTATAGTGGATTGATTATCGGCCTCCTCCGCCCGTGGTTTTTCCCGTTTTGGGTTTTCCACGTAAATCTCTGTGTCTCTCACTTTTATTTATTTCAGTATTTTGTTGATTGTGGTTGATTATCATTATTGGTTGATTGATCCTATTCCACTAAAACCGATATTAGTTAGGTAACTTGGATCCTAGGAGGTTTTGATATTATCCTAGTTTTAACTCTAGTTGTATAAAATAGATTAGGGGAGAAATTAGTGCCGTCAATTTTATCTCCAGGTTTTACTACAATTGGTATCAGAGCCACGTTGCTCTTGATATTGGTTTATTGGGATTAATTTTTATCAAGTTAATTAGCCATGTCTTTAATGAAGTATGATATTCCTTAGCTAGACCGGAACAGCAGGTTTCCTTTATGGCAAATTAAGATGAGAGATGTTTTGATTCAAATGGATTTACACGAGGCACTTTTAGGCTTTGAGAAAATGCCAGATTCATTGACACAGGCTGAAAAAGAGAAAAAGGATCTAAAAGTTTCTTCTCAAATTCGTTTACATTTATCTAATGATGTTTTGCCACATGTGTTGAAGAAAACTTCTGCGGCTGCTTTATGGTTAAAGTTAGAGCAATTATTGACGACAAAGAGCTTACCCAACAAGTTGCATCTAAAGCAACGATTCTTCAATCTGAAGATGACTGAAGGGAGTTCTTTAACTAATCATATATCTATATTCAAAGAGTTAGTTTGTAACTTGGAGAATATGGATGTTGAGTATGATGATGAAGATTTAGCTCTATTCTTATTATCATCCCTGCCTGACTCTTACTCTCACTTTCGTGATACCATTATTTACAGTCGTGGCACTCTTGTACTGGATGACGTTTTAACTACTTTGGATTCAAAAGAGAAGATGAAAGAAATTACAGGTGGTGATTCAGGTGACACGAAAGCTGAAGGTTTAAATGCTAGAGGTAGATCAATTGAAAGAGGTAATAACTCTAAATCCTTCAATAGGGCGAGATCTAAATCTAAGGGCAAAAGAAAGTATTGCAATTATTGTCGTAAGAAAGGACACATTATTGATGAATGCTTCAAATTGAAGAATAAAGAAAAAGAGAAAATAGCTGCAAAGGGTGGTCAAGCTAGTAATTCAGGTGAAGCTGATGTAGCTGAGGTTGGTTGTATTGGAGAACTCCTAACTGTCTATCCAGATGATGTAAAATCTACTGGAGATTGAATACTTGATTTCGTTTCTTCTTGCTTGACCCAATTGCACTGTTTTAAAAACCGGACCGGACCGGCCGGTTGAACCGGTTCAACTGTAAGTCGTGATTAGATCCGGTTCAAAAGTAGCGACTAAACTGGGCAGCTGTGAACTAGGCGGTTTCACTAAAACCGGAATAAAACCGCTGAACCGGAGCAACCCGCATCGAACCGGCCTTTACTAAAGCTTTTTAACTAAAATCAAAAGATGATGGGAGACCTAAATACTGTTGGGATTTACAGGGTACAATTGCACAACGGAAATAAAACAGAAATCCCATCCCTAGATCACAATTGGATCAAGTGGGAAACAGGGCAAATAATCATACTAAACAGATAAATATATATTTGCATATAACAATATAAAAAATATATAAGAAATCATACCCTTGGACTGCTATATGGGGATACACATCTACTGCACCCTTGAACTGGCTGCTAGACCGCCAAATCAAATAATACCCGAAATGAAAAAAGGTCCCGTGAGTGTAAACCACCAAAAGCCGGCGGCATTTGGTGTTGTTCGACCACCGCTGAGAAGCTAGTTTCCGCAAGGGTGGAACCTTGGCCCTGCGCTGCCGTTAGCCGGAGATGAACTGCCAACTGCCACCTTTTAACCACCGTCAACCACCGCCGATATGGAGGTGGTGGTGTGTGGTTCGGCCGTCGATAAAGGGATAGAGGGATAGAGGTGTTTTGTCCTTTCTCTTTTTTGTGTTAATTATGATTAGGTTAAACAATTTTCAAAGGCTTAATCCCTTAAATAGTATTTTAAGCGGATTAAGGCCCTTGGACTATAAAGCCCGGTCCATGATCAAATACTTTGATCTTTTGATAAAATAAACTCTCTAGTTTGATTTAAAAGTAATTAATCAACTATTAATTAATATTCTTCTAACCAAACATAATAATTAAATATACAACTGATTTTTAATTTCTCCCTTCGATAAATACGTCCATTTATTAATTTTCCGGACAATTAATTAACTATTAATTATCACCTATACACACAATGTATAGTTCTTGGTTCAAAGTTGGGTATGCAGCTGTGTGACCCTTTAGTGAGTTATAGTGCATGGATATGATGACATGTGTACACTATCCCTACACACAATCCATTAGACTCCCACTTGTGCACGATAGTTACACTCCTTTGTACATTATGAGCCTAAGGAGGTCCCCAACCAGACACTTAGGTTAACCACGACTATAAGTTCTCTTATGTCCAGAGATTCTGTAATCGCCTTCTTCGATTACCCGGTTTTCCCTTTTGCATCACGATATTCCGTAATGTGGATTTTAGACGTAGAGCACGTGATCTATTCTGAAAAATCCAGATTATATTTCTTGACTTCTGATCTCGACTAACTGCAGTTACGGAGTTACCGAATGATGTCCATCATTCTATCCGAGCACGGACACGCATTTCATTTAGTCTCAACCGTCCAAAGGCCCTGGAATATCTCCTCTCTTTAAAAGAAGGTGCAAATCCCTTCTTGACTGCTTGCATTTGAGCACACGTCTTCCGCTGCACCCAGATACGGCAGTTATAGTTACCCTGTTACGGCGCACCGTTAGAGCGTTCCAAAGTACAGAAGTCCTCGTGCCCTAATCAAAAACATCTCAGGTCTAAGGACAACTAATCAGCTATCTCATGTCAAAAGGCTCCATGAAGTTAGTCTGATGCGGATCACCTCCAATATTTGTACCTCTGACAAATATCTATAAATACTTTGTCACAAAACTTGTGTTGTTATTCTCTACACGAATAATCCATCAAGTATTCATAATAGCATTAGTATCTCCCTGATGTGGCTCCCACCGCATCAAGTAGCTACGGAGTAATTTTGATATAACAACACTTGTACATCATGCATAAGTAACTATGCTTAAAATGGAGAAATTTAAATCGACTATATTAAACCTCCTATTTACATCACGCAGAAATGTTTAATACATAATCATAAGTCTTAAAATTCAATCAATACATTTTAATCAATCACTGAAATTCACTGTTAGGTCCTATGTACTGCATTCCAATAGAACTAGCATGTTTCTCATGCTTATCTCTACCAAGTGCCTTAGTCAATGGATTAGTTACGTTGTCATCTGTGGGTATCTTGCAGATCCTTACATCTCCCCTTCCAATGATCTCTCAGATGATGTGATATTTTCTAAGTACGTGCCAGGTCCACTTGTGATCTCTTGATTCTTTTGCTTGCGCTAAAGCTCCCACGTTATCACAAAATATATCAATCGGTCTAAAGATACCGGCAAAAACTCTAAGATCCGAGATAAAATTCCTCAGCCAAACAGCTTCCTTTGTCACATCCTTTGCCGTAATGTACTCAGTCTCTGTAGTTGTATATGCTATTGTATCTTACTTCTGGATTTTCCAAGATACAGCTCCTCCGTTTAGGGTAAAAATAAACCCTGACTGTGACTTAAATTCGTCTCTGTCCGTCTGGAAGCTCGCATCTATGTAACCAGTTACACTGATTTTATCCGTGCTTCCTCCAAAGACCAAGAACATTTCCTTTGTCCTTCTCAAATTCTTGAGAATGTTTTTGACAGCCACCCAATGGGCTTCACCTGGATTTTGCTGATATCTACTCGTAAGGCTTATGGAGTAAGAAACATCGGGCCTAATACATAACATGACATACATAATCGATCCTACTGCCGAAGCATAATGAACCGATTTCATCCTCTTCTACTCTGCTGGAAAAGTAGGACATTGAGCCTTGCTCAAGGATATACCAGATCTTATTGGTATGAATCTTTTCTTGGATTCTTCCATCTTAAAGTGTTTTAACACTTTATCGACACATGTACTTTGACTATGTCTGATTAACCTCCTAGATCTATCTCTATAGATCTTTATACCAAGTATATATGCGGCCTCTCCTAGGTCCTTCATCTGGAAACATTTACCTAACCAGGATTTTACTCCTTGTAATGCTGGTACATCGTTTCCACATACAGGACCATGAAGATTGCTACGTTCCCACTAAACTTCATGTAAACATAGGACTCGAACTCGCTTTTGGTAACCAAACTCTTTGATGTGCTCATCAAATTACAAGTTCCGGCTTCTAGATGCTTGCTTTAATCCATAAATGGATTTTAGCAACTTTCATACTTTTCCTGGATTATTGGAATCCTCAAAACCATCCAGTTGTGCCATATACACATCCTATGTTAGTTTCCCATTAAGGAAAGCGGTTTTGACATCCATTTGTCATATCTCAAAATTGAAGTATGCAGATATTGTCATAAGAATCCTAATAGACTTAAGCATAGCTACGGAAGAGAAGGTTTCATCATAATCAATACAATGAGTCCGAGTGTAACATTTCGCAACAAGCCTAGCTTTAAAAGTATGCACATTTTCTTCCATGTCCGTCTTCTTCCTGAAGAACCACTTACATCTAACAACTCTACTGTGTTGTGGCAAGTCTACTAACTCCCAAACTTGGTTGTCATACATGGATTGCATCTCTGCCTTCCGTGGCGTCTAGCCATTTGTCAGACTCACTACCTAACATAGCGTCCCCGTAGGTTGTGGGTTCATTAAGATCCCCTTCTTCCTGAGCAATTAGAAATCCAAGAAATCTATTTGCTCAGTCTGATTCCTAATGGACCTACGAAGGTCTTCTGTTTCAACTTCCTTTTCAACCACAGATTCGAGTTGAGATTCGACAATTCTTTGTTGAATTAGTGGTTCCACAAAAGATGGAGGTATACCTTCATCTTCTTCAATTTCTTGAAGATCTATTTCTTTTTATAAAAATAGTATCCTAAGGTTTCCTTAGGATAACACACGAAGATACACTTATCTGATTTGGGTTTGAGTTTATCCGAGAACGGTCGTTTAACGAACGCCTCACAACCCCAAATCTTTATGAAAGACAGTTGGGCTTTTTCCCCGTCCATAACTCGAACGGTGTCTTTCTTTTCTCCACAGACTCTGTTGGAACTCGGTTCAGCATAAAAGCAGCCGTTTCGAGCGCGTGTCCCTAAAACGACATTGGTAAACTAGTTCGACTCATCATAGAACGAACCATATCAAGCAATGTTCTATTCTTCCTTTCTGATACACCATTCCACTGTGGCGTATACGGAGGTGTGAGTTGTGAAACAATCCATCATTCTTTTAGATGATCGTCAAACTCCTAAGTCAGATATACACTACCCCGGTCAGGCCGAAGTAGCTTTATCTTCTTGTAAAGCTAGTTTTGTACTTCATTCTAAAATTGTTTGAAGAAATCAAAACTTTTAGATTTGTGCCTCATAAGATACACATAACCATACATACTGAAATCATCAGTACAGGTAATGAAGTACCGGTATCCTCCTCTGGCTTCTTGACTGAAAGGACCACACACATCTGTGTGTATTATCCCTAGCAGTTCCTTTGACCTTTCATTCAAACTGTCAAAAGGTTTCTTTGTCATCTTGTCGGACAAACAAGATTCGTAATTGTCAATTGATTCGAGATCAAATGACCCTAGAACTCCATCTTGATGAAGTTGCTCTTTGCGTTTTTTGTTTATATGTTGGATCCGACAACGCCATAGGTAAGTTTGGTTCAAAGTGTCCTTTGACCTTTTACTTATATGATATATTTCCTTGTCATCATGTAGATTTATTGTATATAGACCATTTTATGAACTTGCTTAAAAATAAAATAAATCATCTCTAAAGCACAAAATTGTTTTTCCTACCGACTGATAGGTAAAACCACTGTCTATTAATAAATCGTACGAGATTACATTTTTGATTAATCTAGGAACATAATAACAATTCTCTAGTTCTATGATTAATCCCGAAGGTAGCCTGAGACTATATGTCCCTACAGCTTCAGCACCAATAATAGAGTCTTCGCCTACCTGTAGGTCAATGTCCCCCTTCCTTAGTTTCCTACTCCTCTTGAATCCCTACAAGTAATTGCAAATGTGATGACCACATCCGGTATCAAGTACCCATGATTCAAAAGAAGTAACTAAGCAATCTATCATAAACATACTTGACTCATTGGTTGAACCAACATCCAGCAGATCAATGTCGAATGAGTGCTCGCAATATCCTTGCTACCACAAACTGGGCAACAAATGTCTAGTAGCTCATCAATCCATTCATCTTCTTACATTGATTCAACTACTGTTGTATCAAAGATGTTAGGGTGCATTTGGTCATCCATACACATTAGAAACTCATGTATACCAACGGTTGTTGATTTCTGTCCTCTGATCTCATCTACTACCTTTGCCTGATAGTAATCTGTCAGAGTCCCGTCCAAAAGCATCACAAGTTCTTGTTCACTGAGTTGTGACCCCAGAAGCATTAAGCAATCAAATAGCCTTCTCATATTAATGAGATGATCGCTTAGTGATTGGCCTTCTTTCATCTTCTGTGAAAGAATGTCTTTCATAAGCAGAAAGCGTCCACAACGTCCACTGCTTTTGAATTGCTCCTCTAAACCTTGCACGACCTCAAAAGTTGACTTACTTTTGAGTTTATCCGAAAACTCAGATTATGTGGAGAGTATCAGAATTGACATGACATCAGATTCATCAGATAGATACTTATAATATGTATCATACTCTCGATCCTGAGCAGTATATTCGGGTAGTGCCAAAGGTGGCTTATCAACTGTGTACAGCTTTCCTTGTGCCCTTAGGATATTCCTAAAGTGCAACTTCCAAACTAAAAAGTTCGGTCCTGAAAGCTTCCACTTATTCATGATGAGACTAAGAGACTCATCAGGTGAATAAAACGGTATAACAGATAAATATGACATCTAAAGAAAAAGCAAGAAAAAAATTTCAGTAATTAAAACCTCTAAAATAAATTTCAACCCTTTAGATAAATTTAGTTTAGAATAGGATCCATATTTCACACGTGCCGTTGCACAGTTTGGGCACGACAACACTGACCCCGTGTTATTTCTGGTGGGTATAAACCATACCGATCGCATTTAATCCAAAACACGACTCCTATATCTTTGGGACATCGAATGAAACATAATTCGTACATATTTAGTCCTCATAAGTGTACTTTGGGCTCGTTACATCATGGAATCACCAAAATAGACCTCACCATCTAAGACGGGGTGAACTCTGGCCCGTCACATCAGGGAATCACAAAGTCTTTCACGCCCTCCACATATCGGTTTGAACCTGGGCGTGCACGGTTTGGGCACGACAACATACCAAGGTACCGGTAGCAGAAAGGTGTACCATTAGATGGGTAGCACTACTGGTCTAAGATTTTAAAAGGGTTTATTTGTTTCAAAAACTTTGCCAGTTTTTTTGTTTTACAAAACTTGTAAAACTATTATCTTTTTAAGTGAAAAAGCATTTCAACTTATATATATATATATATATATATATATATATATATATATATATATATATATATATATATATATATATATATATATATATATATATATATATATATATATATATAGGGTATCGTTAAACAAAGAACCTCCCTTAAACATAGAACCTAAAGAACCCCCTGGTGATGACACGTGGCACATTGTTTAAGGGCAAAAATGGAAAATTGAAAAAAAAAGAAATATACGTTCTTCCCCAACGACCTGGGCATTTTAAAAAAAAACCCATTTACTTTAAATGATCATAACTCGTTCGTTTTTAACAATTTTAACAAAACAATTATACCGTTAGATTTAGTTTTTCGTCCTCTTTCAAACAAGACCGGGCTTGATATATTTTAGAAACTTTTTTTTTCAAAATGCAAAATTTACATTTAGAGTTGTGTTCATATTAAATGCAAAATGCAAAAAATCATGCAGAATGCAAAAAACATGCAGAATGAAGAAATGCATATTGCAAAAAACATGCAGAATGAAAGAATGCAAAATGCAAAAAAAACATGCAGAATGCAGAAATGCAAAAAACATGAAGAATGCAAAATGCAAAAAACATGCTGAATGAAGAATGCAGAAAGCAAAAAATATGTAGAGTGCAAAAAACATGTAGAATGGAGAATGCAAAAAACATGCAGAATGCAGAATGCAGAATGCAGAACGTAAATCCGTATAAACATGCAAAATGCAAAAAACGAAAATCGCAAAATATAAACATGCATAATGCAAAAAACCGTAGAACATATGCTGCCAAAATGCAAAATCTATACACAGAAACACTACATGCTGCCAAAATGAAAAATTTGTACACAGAAACACTACATGATGCCAAAATGCAAAATATGTACACAGAAAACACTACAGCTGCCAAAATACAAAAAAAAAATATTTTCAAAAAAAAATTAGAAAAGTATGGGAAGAGTGATCTTGTTTGAAACAGGATTAAAAAACTAAAAGAATGGTATAATTTTTTTGATTAAATTCACAAAACTTAAAAAGTTATTGCAATTTAAAGTTTTTGGTGGGTTTTTTTTTTAAATTCGTGGGTTTGGGGGTGGGGGATAATTACATTTTTGCCCTATTCTTCATAAATTAATACATAATAATTTCAGTTTTGCCATCGATCAATCTCATCCATTGATTTTGACGATCCAAAGGTCCAGATTGGTTCTTTAGGTTCTTTGTTTAACACATGGTTCTTTATTGATCAAATATATATATATATATATATATATATATATATATATATATATATATATATATATATATATATATATATATATATATATATGGTTTTAATGACGAGTGTGCACAATCTAAATAATTAATATCACAACCATGCAATTAATAATAATAATAAGCCAAGACACATAACACCTTTGATCATCACTGGTACTTGATCAAATAATCAAGCACCCCTGTGGTCAAAACCCTAAGTGGATCACAACAACATACATGTCATGGATTCTTGATGCTCCCACTGGCTCCAACATCCATAGCAACTCCTCTCTTTGTCCTGCTCCTTGTCTTGCTTCGTCTCCAAAATATTACATTTACATATATCAAACTAACCTATACAATTTTTGATAATACTAGTGCCCTATTACAAAAATTCAAAGGCACGCAGGCCCGCTAAAACTAGTACTTTTACAAAATTGAATAGGAGTTTTAAGTGGCACGCAAGCCTCCCTACACCGGATAAATAATAAAAATAATCAACCACAACAAGAAATAAAAAAACACAAATGATCCACTAGGTCTTAGGCGTTCGGCTTAATGAATAATAATAAATATGGGTTAATAATGGAAAACACCTCAAACTTTTCTTTACTTTTTGGTTTAAACCTTAATCTTTATTTTTACATGATTTAAACCTTAAACTTTATTTTACCTTTAGTTTAAACCTTAAACTTTATTTTACTTGTTGATTTAAACCTTAAACTTTATTTCTAAATGATTTAAACCTTGAACTTTATGTAATATGGTGCAGGTGCTAAAGGCAAGTAGGAGCTTGGAGCGGGGAGAACTGGATCTTGTTATGGGAAACTCGGAGGTTGTCCCAGTGGAAGCTAAAGGAGACTTGGAGCTTTC
Organism: Pulicaria dysenterica; assembly: GCA_947179395.2. Classification (NCBI taxonomy): domain Eukaryota; kingdom Viridiplantae; phylum Streptophyta; class Magnoliopsida; order Asterales; family Asteraceae; genus Pulicaria; species Pulicaria dysenterica. The sequence goes on from OX359296.1 coordinate 15,467,376, forward strand.
ATTCAAGACCGGTTTTTCAATTTTATTAAAAGATGTATGCTATTCGCCCTGTGTGGCAAGAAACATTATTTATTTTCATAGATTGTATGACGATGGTTACAATTTTAACTTTGTGAATGGTAAAATTGTTTGTTTCAAAAATGATATTGTTTATTTTGAAACTCAACCATGTCATGGCATTTATGAAGCTAGTGCATACATTGAATCGAAAAAATCTATCATGAATATTGATTCTGATTCCAAAAATGGTTTGGAAAAATATTCTATTTGGCATAGTCGTCTTGGCCACATAAACAAGACTCGTATCACCAAGCTCCAAGCGGATGGGATCTTGGAATCATTTGATCAAGGATCAAATGAAGTATGCGAATCTTGCTTATTGGGTAAGATGACAAAGGCACCCTTCACGGGATCAAGTGAGAGGGGAAAGGACCTATTAGACATAATCCATACGGATGTATGTGGGCCTTTCAAGCATGTCACAAGGAATAATTCAAGATACTTCGTAACCCTTAATAGATGATTATAGTAGGTATGGATATGTCTATCTTGTTAAACATAAGCATGAAACCTTTGAGGTTTTCAAGACATTCCAAAACGAAGTTCAAAATCAACTGGGCAAAACGATTAAGATACTCCGGTCTGATAGAGGTGGAGAGTATCTAAGTACCGAATTCACCGATCATCTTAAGAATTGTGGAATCATTTCACAATTAACACCTCCAAGGACTCCACAATTAAATGGGGTCGCTGAGAGGAGGAACCGGACTTTGCTTGATATGGTAAGGTCTTTGATGAGTCGGACGGAGGTACCTATTAGTTTATGGGGATATCCCTTAGAAATGGCGGTAAGAATCCTTAACCTCACACCAACCAAGAAAGTTGCTAAAACACCTTATGAAATGTGGCATGGTAAGAAGCCGACACTTTCATATCTACGAGTTTGGGGTTGTCAAGCCTACGTGAGACGTGAGGCCGAATACAAACTTGAACCTCGCTCAGAAAGGTGTTACTTTATCGGATATCCTCCTGCCGGAGTTGGATATTTATTTTATAAACCTTCAGAGAACAAGGTATTTGTTGCTCGTAGGGCATTCTTCCTTGAAAGGGAGTTGCTATCCAACCATGGCAGTAAGGAAGTTGACCTTGAAGAAGATCAAGGGTCATCTGATAAAGAACTTGAGGTTGGCACTAGCCAAAACACCGAGCAAGATAATGCTGCGGTACCTGACACTCTCACAACGTCTACTCCTAGGCGTTCCAGTAGAACTCGTTCTGAGCCAGAGAGATATGGGTTTCTCATATATGAGGGCAATGAGTTATTGGTGGATCATGATGAACCAACCAACTACAAGGAAGCCATAGCAGGCCCTGAGTCTGCTCAATGGAGGAAGGCAATGGAGAGCGAGATGCAGTCTATGTCGGATAACCAGGTTTGTGAACTGGTTGATCCTACACCAGGGATAAAACCCGTTGGGTGTAAATGGGTTTTCAAGAAGAAACCCGGCATAGATGGAACCTTGGATATCTTCAAATCCCGACTGGTGGCAAAAGGTTTCACTCAAACTCAAGGAATTGATTACGATGAAACCTTCTCCCAAGTGGCCATGTTAAAGTCAATCCGGATACTTCTTGCCATTGCTGCATTTCATGATTATGAAATTTGGCAAATGGATGTTAAGATCGCCTTCCTTAATGGGAAGCTTTATGAAGAGGTGTATATGAAACAACCTGACGGTTTTGAACATCCAAAGTATCCAAACAAGGTTTGTAAGCTTAAGAAGTCCATTTATGGACTTAAACAGGCATCTCGGAGCTGGAATCTTTGCTTTGATGAGAAAATCAAGGAATTTGGATTTACGAAGAGCAAAGATGAACCATGCATATATGTCAGGGCTAGTAGGAGCACTATAGTATTCTTGGTTCTATATGTAGATGACATTCTACTCATCGGAAATCATATCCCACGGCTAAGGACTGTCAAAGCTTCGCTAGGGAAATGCTTTTCAATGAAGGACCTAGGCGATGCGAGCTGTATTCTGGGAATAAAGATCTAAAGAGATAGATCTAGAAGGCTGCTAGGGCTTTCTCAATGTGCATACATAGAAAAGGTCGTGAGACGCTTTAAAATGGAGGAATCCAAGAAAGGAAACCTCCTTATGATGCATGACTTGACCTTGAGTAAAACTCAATGTCCTACCTCCAAGGAGGAGATAGAAGTAATGAAGCGAGTTCCATATGCTTCGGCTGTAGGCTCGATCATGTACGCCATGCTATGCACTCGTCCTGATGTGTCATGTGCTTTAAGCATGACTAGTAGATATCAGGCGAACCCAGGAGAGCCACATTGGAGGGTAGTGAAGAACATTCTTAAATACCTGAGGCGTACGAAAGAAATGTTCTTAGTATATGGTGGGGAAGAAGAGCTTAGAGTAAAGGGTTACTAGGATGCTAGCTTCCAAACTGACAGGGATGACTGCCGATCACAATCGGGGTTTGTGTTCCTATTAAATGGTGGTGCTGTCAGCTGGAGGAGCTCGAAGCAAGACACGGTGGCTGATTCGACTACCGAATCGGAGTACATTGCGGCAAGTGAAGCCTCAAAGGAGGCCGTGTGGATGAAGAAATTCATCCAAGATCTACAGGTGGTTCCAAGCATCGCTGACCCTATTGAGATATTTTGTGACAATGAGGGTGCGGTTGCTTTGGCAAAGGAACTGAGAGCTCACAAGAGGACGAGACACATTTCGCGCAAATACCACTTTATACGTGATGTTATTGAAAGTGGTGAAGTCATCATTAGCAGAGTAGCATCGAATGGAAACTTGGCAGATCCATTCACTAAGCCGTTACCGCAAGCAGCTCATGAATCTCACACTAGAGCGATTGGTGTAAGATTTGCTAGCAATTTGGCTTGAGTTGTATATATTAGTTCATTTGATATGTATATTCTAATTTTGGGAACGATACAGACATTATTGTATCTTATGCTTGTTTCGATATATAATGGAGATTATATATGTGTGTGTTACGGTTACATTCATAAGACTTTACTGTGTTCCATCTTAGCATGTTTAATTACTTCCAGAAATATTATTCTATATTTCAAACTTTACACAGTCAGTCAATCTTGTGGAAGGAAGATTGAATTAAGACTGAGATAAGCATGTGGTCTTGAATTCAAAGTGGTTGAATTAAGATGCAATGCTTATCTGTACTTGAAAAGAGTTTCAAGTGGTTAGAGGACCCACACCCAAGTATACTTCATGGATTATAGTCACGAGTAACTTGGGATGATAATATCTTACATCCTTAGACCCGAGATGTATGAACTGCTATATCATAGTTCTTACTCGCTTTAGCCATTTTCAAAAGCAGTTCGTGACTGGCTGTGATAAAGGGAATGACTAGGTAAGTCAAGAGGTATGGTATGGGGTTGTACAGTCAAAGGGATTTGTTCCTCTGATATGAGAGATATCCCTGGGCCCCTCGATGATTGGGAGCTGACACCAAAATATTGCATGGCCATGCACAAGGAATATTGATTGAGAATCAGATATGTCCTTACCTTTTGGTCACCACCAATCCAAATCGAGAAATATAATCGTGAACGATCTGGAGATTGACATTTTCTAATCCATGTCTCGTGTTCACAAGGATATCGCAAACAAAATGATGTCTAAGATCACTTATCTAGGACCACTACTTTAAGTGTGATGGTTTCCTGCAGGAAGACATAACCCGTACAGACTTGGGGCCATTGATGCTTTGCTAGAGGCCCATCTTTGTCTGTGCTTACAAGGGTACAGTATATTATGTGCAAGTGGGAGTTTGTTAGAATCTGCCCGATAATATATGTATGCCTCAAAGCACTGCCGATGATGTATGGGCCTATATGGGTCACACATCGGGGTCTAACATGACAGCACATAAGGTTAAGGGACCAAAGATGGCAAGAGTGTAAGTTAGCAATGCAGGCCTAGATAGCGCCGCTAACAGTTAAAGGTTAGTGCCGCTATGGCTGCATGTGCTTTATGTCGTTTCAGATGTCAGGGAACGATAGCGCCGCTAACGTTCAAGAGTTATCGCCGCTAACTTCTGCATGGGCTTTATGTCAAATCACCTACACTCTTGGCCAATAGGGAGAAGAGTTCTAGAACTCTCTTAGCCGGCTTAAGGGAACTCTAGGGGCTTTTTAAAGTCTTTAAAAGGGCCACATATCTGGAGATATAGAACTCTTAGCCATTCTCTCTCTCTCAAGCACCCATTTCCTCTCTTTCTCACTTAATACCTTAAGTTGGTGATTTGGTGAACAAGAAGCTTTGGTTCCAGGGGTTTGATTGCTGTTCTTAAGTGAAATTTCCAGAGAAGTTTTCACATAATTTAGCTAGCACTAATTGTTAGACTTGTTCCCGGGGTGTGGTTTCGAAAAGACAAGAAGAAGAAGAAGATCATGCTTCAAATCCGAATCTAGCCACTACAACAAGTTTTACTGGAGCTTAGGAGCTGGTATAACTCTCTAACCTCCTTGTTAGTTGCTATTTTGTTACAGAGAGTTGATTCACCATTGGGATTTCATGTTTTGAACTCTTTTATGCTTGATTGTTGTTGTTTTTGCTTCTGCTGCGTGATCTTGAAATCCCAACACATACATACCTGGATATATGTATGAGTTACTGATTTGTAACACTGCTACTAGAATTACGTTCTGATGCACCTTCTTGCTCTCTAAAGACTTCTCTCCTGTTTTCTGAAACATGGTTCCGCCCCTAGATTGTGAACTCGGTTGTGACTCAAGTATAGACCCCAACTGGCTCCCAATGCCTTCTAAATTTCTGACCGCCTGATCATTCTCCCAACACGACAGGTTCCAAAGGGTCCCTGATGTCGGAGGAAGTCCATACCTAAACTCCAACTCCTCACTAGATTCCATGGTTACCTCCTTAGTTGGTTTCGCAGTTTCCTCTCAAAAATTAGAAATTCTAGATAATCCAGGATCTCATCTACATAAGTTTCAACATCTTCTCTTTCAAGAAAGGAGGGTCCCCAAACGGGTTTCGGTTCTAAACCTAACGTGGGTGTCGGTTGAACAAGGGTTGACAGTTCATCCTCTGAACTTTCTTCTGGTTCCTCAAGTAGGTCGGCAAGGCCCTCTAGAATATCTCCATCAGATTGAGCATCTTCTCTCGACTCTACCTCCGCGTAGGGCTCAAAATGTAAACTCTCATCAGAATCAGAGTGGTTCATAATAACTAACTACTAATTAAAAGCAGATAAACAAAGCAGATAAATGAACTTTTGCAAACAACCAATTAAAAGCAAGTACTCACCTTAATCTTTCCCCTGTTGTGATATACTTCAAGATCAATTTAATTGATTACCTGGATTGACTTAGCTATACTCCACCTCCTATTTCATATAGCTATTGTGCGATGGATAAAGAATAACAACTTCCTATTGATCATCTAAATCCACACAACCTAGTGTATAATTCAACAAGCATATTAAAACAAGTTTAATATAAACCAACCGTTTCCTCGAATGCAAAGCCCTAGAAAATTAGGTTTAGGTTATGGAATCTGGATTCTGATTACTTTTCCTAGTAAACCCTTAAATGATTCATAGACAAACCATTTAAAGAGGAACATACATCATATAAACTTCCTATTCATACTCAATATGAACCATAAATCTAGAAACGAAGATAAAAACCATAAAAATCCAAACTTTAATTGATTAAACATGCAACTAGTATCAATCCATAAGTAAACAAGGAAATTAAAGCATATCCCAACTAGGGTTCAATCATAAGGTGAATACAAGATGAGTTTAGCCCATAATTAGGCTTAAACAATCAAACAAAGTCTGAGAAAACAAGCCAAATCGAAGATTAGCCATAGATTCGACAAACCGGGTTGTTGATGATGATGATGAAATATGGATCCTCCAAGCTCCAAGGGTGTTTCCTCGCCCTCCAGGGTTGTAAACCTCAGAAAATGTCGCCTGAAGTCGGTTGTAGGGCAAAAGTTGTGATCGTTGATTCAAAAATCAAATTTATAGAAAACTGATATGCGATGCTTCGCGGCGCGAAGCATGGATGGCTCGCGGCGCGAGGAACTTTGACCCGTGTCGGAGTTGACAGCTTTATTTATTTTCTTCATTTTTAGCTCTTTTTCCGCACTTTCTTCGAGTATTCCACCATATTTACCTGTAAACATCCCAAAACATATATTAGTCTATATTTTGCTCATTTGCACATAAATTAGAGTGTAAAACTTATAATATTTACGGATGAAAACCTAGTTAAATCCGGAAATATCACAATTCCCACACTGAACTTTGCTTGTCCTCAAGAAAATCATCAAATAGAAGTAAACCAACCTGGCCACCCAAATTCCCCAACTTATTTAAGGTAAGATAGATCATCCCAAACTCACAAATTAGTCAGCAAACACTCAATAATCAACCACATGCAAAGTCTCACATTCTCACTAGGAGTTCACTCAATCACTCAAGTGTTTAAGCTTTATATTTTTGGGGTGAACACTCCTGATAGCTAACAAGCAACCAACTAGTATAGGCTTGTATCCAATTCTAATCTCCATCACTAGAATTTCCAACCGTCAAGAGGGCTTTAAGGGTTGTAATGTTAGGCTAGGGAAAATGTAGGGAAAGTGGAATTTATAGTGACTAAGATAGCTGTTAGAACCTAGAGGGGGGGTGAATAGGTTATATGTCCAATTTTTGAAGTTTTTACAAGTTCTTGCAAGAAAATAAAAGATATAGAGTTAGAGAGATATCACCAATCACAAGTTGAACACAATGATTTATAGTGGTTCATGCAAGTGTTAACAAATTTGCACTACATCCACTCCTTGGCCTCACCCACCAAGAATTTGATCCACTAGCTTCTCTCTTTGAAGGTAGAGATAAACCTTTTACACTTCTCTTTTTATACTTGCAAGAATTAATCTTCAAACTTGCAAATAAGGTAAAGATAACCTTTCTTCACTCTAATTCTCAAGGCTAGAGTTGATCCTCACTTCACTCTAATTTGGTAGGATAGAGTTGATCCTTACACTATTACAAATAATATGAAAGTATGGAGTAGTGTTTAAGCTTTGATGGCTTTGACTCTTGCTTGAATCTTGAACTTGAAAGATGAAAAAATATTCAAAGATATGAGCTCAAGTATTAGAGAGTATTCTGAATGTTTTGTATTTGCAAGAGGTAAGTAATAAATGAGGTTTGAGTTGGTTTAAATAGAGAAAAAGGTCCAATTCTCAAAACTGTCCAGACGTGCGACGGTCGATCCACGGTCGACCGTGGCTCGACCGTGAGTCGTCTGGCAATTTTTGGTTTTTGCAATATAGACGTTGGGCTTTATTTAAAACCACACTCAACTCATTTTTACCATAAAAATCAACTGAAAAGTAGATGTTTAAAAGGTTGGTTGATCCCATACTTCTAATGTTTGAATTCAAACACAAAAATGGAAGTTTAGAAACCAATACACAAAGTATGTTGGAATTTTACCCCTTTGGGAGATTTCTTTGCTAGATATGGTTGTGTATTGTTTCAAAGTGAGATTGTGTTTGGTATTTGCTTAAAATGGGAAGTCTTAGAGTAAATCAACCCACAAAAATAAGTTTATAAAAATTTGTCACTTTTTATAAAAGTTTTATAAAAATAATTTTATAAAAACTTAAACTTATTTTAATTATTTTATTTTTATACTCATATCAATTGAATATATTCTTGTAGGTATCTTCGGCGAAGACTTCATCTTGAATGTTGATGGCGCTTTATCTTGGACGATTTGGATTTTGACGATTTATATAAACAAACTTTGTAGAAAATAAATATAACTATTTATTTGCTTGACTATATATATATATATATATATATATATATATATATATATATATATATATATACAGATATATATATGCACATATGTTAATGTTAATGGATACAATTATATAGACATATTCTATATTTTTGAATTAACAAAAGAGGATATAAATTATATTTCTATTTTCCCAACAATCTCCCCCTTTTTGTTAAAGACAAAAATTTACAATTTGTAAACAAATTGTATAGATAACTTTAACATGTTAACATATGCATATATACATGTATATATATACCTTCTCCCCCTTTTTTGTTTTAACAAAAAGGACTCCCCCTTGATTTTTGCTCCCCCTTGTAGAAAACTCCCCCTTGATTGTAGAACACCACTTCTTGAATCTATAAAAATATAAGGAGAAACAACCAAGGACTTGCCAAGGAGGGTGAATACATAGTAGATAATCAACCATGGAGCATGTGATATATTCAACCATGGCATACTAATACAATGTCACCATAACACCTAATCAAAAGCATACACATTAAAAGTCATACATGCCTAATATATCAATTTGTCCATATATCACACACGAAGTCATAAGCATGCATAGGAAAAGCCATACATAGGTAAATATAAGAAAGTGTCCATACATCACCAACCGAAAATAAATTGTTTAAAAAGAAACATACAAACCAAAGTTATAATGTTTGTAAACATACCATAATAATAAAATCAATCATCCCCGACGAGATGGTTCACCGGCGTCGGTCCCGGCATTGCATTTAAGGGCATTCATAATTGCCCGTAACATTCCCTTAATGCCCTGTACCTCCTTTCTTAAGGAGCGGTGCTCATTACGCAATGCATTGATGTTGCGATTAAGGGCCGTAATTCTCTCATCGGTGGTGCCTTCAACCATCCCATAATCCGGAGCAAGTGAACTCTCCACCTCCGCATCTCCTTCTTCATCTTCAAAAAATCTCTCAATATCTTCCTCCGTTTCATGGGATGAGGAATGTGCCCTCTTCTTCCCTTTGCGGGAATGAGAATCCATCTTGCGTAGAGTAGCAAGATCAATTGGAACGGAAGTACCCGGGGTGGGGTTGAGATGAGGTAGGTTAGGAAGTTGTTGAAACAAGAGGGTAAGGAGTCTTCCATATGGTAGATCCCGGCGGCTTGAAGGAAGTCCATCCATCCGTTTTGCAAGGATGAAGGCGATGTTTATCTCGGATTGGGTTTTAAGGGCATGAAGGAGAACGGCCTGGGTTACACTAATTTCAGAGTGATGGCCGGATTTAGGAAATATGTTGGAGTCAATTACCTTATTCCATACATTACACTCGTTTACAAGATCCTTTCCTAAAATGTTAGTTTTATTACGAGGGACATGAGAATGGCAAATAGACCCAATAATTTCCTCCATAGTGAAGGCCGATGGGAGGTGACTAAGGCTATGGGAGTCATGGTAGAACTTCAACCCGGCGTATGGGACCTGCAGAATATCGCCGAATTGAGCAAGAGTGAAAGCAAACTCTTGGTTGGCAATGGTAAAGGTAATGGAGTCATTATCCTCATCATAGGCATAGGTGGAGTAGAATTCCTTAATCCGCCTAGGAAAGATGTTGTGAGGAAGTCTTAAAAAAATGGACCAATTCATCCTATCAAAAGAAGATTGTAGGTTGAATTGTTGGAGATGAGAGGGTACTACCAAGTGCCCTTCATTAATGGGGCGATTGTTGAGGTTAGCCATGATATCCCTTGGAGAGGGAGCGGCGGAGCGAGAGGAAGATGTCTTTAGGCGTGGCATGTTAATTTATTGATGCAACAATTCGTATATTAGTTACAAATAATCGTAATGAATGATAGGGAACCTAGTGTGTGTCTATGGTGTAACAAATGTTCATCCAAGCTTGTCAAGACACTAAAATTATAAAACACACTTTGTTTTGCAAAATTATGACAAGAGGATGATAGTTCAATATATATAAACATATTTAGAGAGTATAGTCAATGAATAAAACAAACTCTATAGTAATATGTTCATACATTGTGTGTGTGTCCTAAATGTGAGAAGATTTTATAAAAATGGTGAATCATGTGAATACCTATGCAGTTATCGCGGTGGGAAATCAAATAGCGGTCGAGGTCCCTGATTTGGGATAGCGGTTTATAATATTACGTAGAAATATATATATATATATATATATATATATATATATATATATATATATATATATATATATATATATAATTAAAATCACAAAACATTAATTAAAAGTATAGTATAAAACTTATCAAATACACTAATATAGTAATATGGGAAGTGTTTAATGTAGTAAAACTTATCAAATACACTAATATATATTGCTTTGTAACTTTGTAACTTTGTAAGTATGGCCACTAAATAAGGCCCAATAGCTGCCAATAACTCAGCCCATATCTCAAAACAAATTACGGAACAAAATTCTAGGGTATGTGTTATGTACGAGATTTAAAGCATAGGGTACAACTTCTCTTTCTCTTTCTCGCTCCTCGCCTCCTCGTACCTTCACTTTCCCATCTCTGATGGACTGCATAGGTATGCATTTGAATCCGAGCAAGTAATAGAAGAAGAAGGGCTGATGAAATTCAGCAAGTTAGAAACCGAGGAGAGCAGAGAGTGGAGTGGCGGAGCCTGTACAGTCGCTGGAGAAGAGAGTTGTCGCCGGAGAGGTAAAAAAAACCATCGCAATCGCTATAGAACCGCTATTCCCGGCTAATTTCCGTTAAACCGATATTCGAATATCGCCGGGATATCGGAAATAGCGGCGCTAATAGCGCCTCCGCTATTTCCGACCGATATTTCCAACCGCTATTTATTTTAGGACCGATAACCTGGATCCCACCTGGATCCCACCGAATTTGACTGCCCAGGTGAATACTAATCTTAGTTCTACTATAATAAGACCAAATAAAATTAATTTGATAATTAAATGTGAAAAAATAAAAAGTTTAAAAAAATTCCAGCAAGCTCACGGTTTTAGCACGGTATCGACCGTGGTTCGACCGTGAACTTGCTGTTCGTTTTTTTTTTTTTTTTTTTTTTTTTTAAATAATATGCATAAACAATACTAGTCTAAATCAACTTCAATATCTTATTTAAACAAACACTTTCTCATAATCCTTAATTTTAAACCAAACCCACAACAATACCCACTTATTTCAAGTTTTTCACCAAAAACCCAAGAAAACTACACAAACCTTAAAATCACATGATAGTTTGGTGCAAAAATAAGATCCTATTGAGCAAGAGAGCAAGATTTGTCAAGAAATATACCTTTTGAAGATGAAGTTTTCGTGAAGTGAGAGAAAAAATCCGAGAGAAAACCGAGAAGAAGATGAACACGAGATTTTTCACGGGAGATCTTCTGAAAATAGCTTCTTGGATGTAACCGGATCTTCAATCTTGAGGTAATCCTTGATTTTTGTGAATTTTTGAAGGAAAAATGAAGGGCTGTGGCGGCTAGGGTTTTCGAGAGAGAGAGAGAGAGAGAGAGAGAGAGAGAGTGGAAGAGGTAAAGTGAGGAGGAAAGAGAGAAAATGTGTTTAAATAGGGCTGTGACGGTCGATACACGGTCGACCGTGGTTCGACCGTATGTACCTTTAAGGAGTTTTCGTAATCTGGACAGTAGCTCGACGGTTTTAGCACGGTATCGACCGTGGTTCGACCGTGAGCATTCTGGAAAAGTATTTTTGCCATTTTTCATACAATCATGCATACTTTTCTAAGGCACATGCTCCATCATTCCTAAACCAAGTCTCAATAGATCAAATGTTTCTTTCTTAAGTGGTTTAGTGAATATGTCCGCAATATTTTCACATGAGTCAACCTTTTCTAAGCTAATATTCCCCATTTGCACATTATCACGTAAGAAATGATGTCTAATGTCAATATGCTTAGTTCTAGAATGCAAAACAGGATTTTTACTTAAGTCTATGGCACTTTTATTATCACACATAATAGGGATATCACTTAAATGTACCTCATAATCCAATAAGGATTGTTGCATCCATAGTGCTTGTGCACATGCTTTTCCGGCTGCAATGTATTCGGCCTCGGTTGTTGATAGAGCTACGGATGTTTGCTTTTTTGAAAACCATGAAGTAAGTGAATTTCCAATGAATGCACATACTCCACTTGTGCTCTTTCTATCCAAGTAACATCCTCCAAGATCCGAATCCGCATAGCACATGATGTCAAGTCCACACATCTTTGGATACCACAATCCTAAGTTGATTGTTCCCTTTATATACCGAAATATTCGTTTAACGGCCTCATAGTGTGATTTCTTGGGATTCTCCTGAAAACGAGCACAAACACAAACACTATACATAATATCGGGACGACTTGCCGTTAGATAAAGCAAGCTCCCAATTAAACCACGATATTTTGTACTATCAAATATTTCACCTTCTTCATCAAGTGTCAAGTGTGTGTTTGTGGCCATAGGAGTACCCATAGGTTTCATATTTTCAAAATCAAACTTCTTAAGCATATCCTTGATGTACTTAGATTGGCTAATGAATGTACCATCTTCATATTGCTTTATTTGAAGACCAAGAAAGTAATTCAATTCCCCCATCATGCTCATTTCAAATTCATTATGCATAAGAGTTGAGAATTCATCACATAGGTCTTTGCATGTTGATCCAAAGATAATATCATCCACATAAATTTGCACAAGTAATATATCATGCTTTCTCTTCTTGGTAAACAAAGTATTATCAACTTTACCCATGACATAATCATTTTGCAACAAGAATGATCTTAATCTATCATACCATGCTCTAGGTGCTTGCTTAAGTCCATACAATGCTTTTCTAAGTTTGTATACATGAGATGGATTAATTGGATCTTCAAATCCGGGAGGTTGACATACATAGACTTCCTCTTTTATAAAACCATTTAGAAAAGCACTTTTGACATCCATTTGATATAGTTTAAAATCATCGGCACATGCATAAGCAAGTAGAATCCTAATGGATTCCAATCTAGCAACCGGAGCAAATGTTTCATCATAATCTATCCCTTCTTGTTGATTATACCCTTGGGCAACTACTCTAGCTTTATTTCTAGTGATATTCCCATTTTCATCAACCTTGTTTCTAATTACCCATTTAGTCCCAATTATGGTATGACCACTAGGTAAAGGTACTAAGTCCCATACTTGACTTCTAGTGAATTGGTTTAACTCTTCTTGCATTGCCATTACCCAATTTTCATCTTTGATTGCTTCCTTAATGTTCTTGGGTTCTATGTGTGATACAAAGGCAAAAGAGTTGTTAAGGTTTTGGGCTTGTGATCTAGTAAGTCTTTGGTTTAGGTCTCCTATTACTTGGGTTATTGGATGGTTCCTATTTTCCCTAACCTCATTTTGTTCATTTGTGATCTTATCATCTACTATAGGATTTTGGTCACTAGGTTTATCTAAGCCAAGCCTAGAGAGTTGTGTTTCTATGGCTTCTTCTTCTAGTTTGTCATCATCTACTAAGGGTTGAGACTTAGGTGGTGGAGATTCATCAAATGTAACATTAAGGGATTCCTCCACAACCATAGTGGATTTGTTTAGTACCCTATAGGCTTTGCTATTTAGAGAGTATCCTAAGAAGATACCCTCATAGGCTTTTGGGTCAAACTTGGTCAAATAGTCTTTGGTGTTAAGGATAAAACACTTACTTCCAAATACTCTAAGGTGGCCTAAGGATGGTTTCCTACCTTTGATAATCTCATAGGGTGTTTTACCTAGCATAGTTCTAATCAAAACTCTATTGAGTATGTATGTGGCCGTTGAGACCGCATCACACCAAAACTTTTGGGGTATGGATTGTTCGTTAAGCATAGTCCTACTCATTTCTTGTAAAGTCCTATTTTTCCTCTCAACAACCCCATTTGATTGAGGAGTGTGAGGAGCCGAAAAGTTATGAGAAACTCCATGTTTATCACAAAATGCTCCAAATTGCGCTTCATTGTCAAATTCTCTACCATGGTCGGTACGAATTGAAATAATCGTACAACCAAATTGGTTTTGAATTTTCTTTCCAAGAATTTTAAACTTGTCAAAAGCTTCATTTTTTGTTTTCAAAAAGGATGTCCATGTATATCTTGAAAAATCATCTACAACAACTAGTGTGTAGAAGTTTCCTCCATAGCTTTGAATTGATGAAGGTCCAAAAAGATCCATATGCAAAAGCTCAAGACATCTCTTAGAGGATATGACATTTTTAGACTTATGAGATGAATGCACTTGCTTACCTATCTTACATGCATCACAAAAATGATTATCAAGTTTTACAATAGGCATGTCTCTAACAAGATCACTACTAGACAATTTATGCAATAATCTCATGTTAGCATGTCCTAGTCTCCTATGCCACAAAGTTGAGTTATCAACAATAGATGCAAGACATACTTGAGTGTTATGATTGTCACCAAGTCTACATGTATAGAGTCCATTCCTCCTAACACCTTTTACTAGCACATGATCATCTTTGCATATAACACTTTCATGCTTGGAAAATCTAACATTCAAATCTTTATCACACAATTGACCAACACTTATCAAGTTATAAGCTAGACCATTAACATGCTCAACATTTGTAAATTTAATATTGTCATGAAGGATGTTACCTCTACCAACCACCTTTCCTCTTAGGTTGCTTCCAAACACCACATGTCCTCCATCATACTCTTTGTATGATGTGAAGAGTTCTCTATTTCCGGTCATGTGTTTTGAGCAACCACTATCAAGTATCCATTCATGAGACATAATCTCATTTTTGTTGCAAGCCTACACACATGGAATGATCATTCAAACTTTTGGTACCCAATGTTTCATGGGTCCGGGATGGTTAGCATCAAAAACTCCTACTCTAATCCACCTTTGAGTAATCTTGAAACCTTTATGATACCATGTGTTCAAAGAGTTAGTAGGTTTGATGAAATGCTTTGGTCTTTGAACCACCTTTGACTTAGGTTTCTTGAATCCAAGTCCATGCCTTGTGGTTGGAGTGTAAAATCTTTTTACTTGTTCATCACTTGAAACTTTTGGTATACAAGTGGAAGAACTAGAGCCAAGGGACAAGTTTTGAAAATTTGAAAATTTCCAGTGGGTCGACGGTCGACCCACGGCATCGACCGTGAGGTTCCTGGATTTTTTCCTTCCCTTTTTCTTTTACAAATTGGATTTGTGTCACATGGCTCTTAGGCATATTGTTTGAAAAACTTGAGAAACCAAGCCCACCCTTATCATTTGATGATTTTTGAACTTTTAACATTTCATCCAACTTATATGTGCTCTCTTCAAATTTTGACAAGGTGGAGTTGTCAAAGTTTGTCTTTAGCTTGGTCTCCAAACTTGTCAAGCATGGAGATAGATGAGGAACAACTTGACTTTGTAAATTTCTAATAGTCAAGTTTAACTTTTCAATCTCCCTTTTTAAACTTTTGTTTTCAATCTTTAGTTCCTCATTTTTTGCAAGAATTTTTGAGCTAAAGTCACACAATTGATCATATTGGTCATTATCACTATAATAACTTGAATCGGATTGTACCTCACTTGTCTCAAATGCCATGAGACATGTTTCCTCCTTGATGTCATCTTGATTTTCATCACCACTATCACTCCATGCTCCTCCTAGGAATGCTTTGTGGTTTTCTCTCTTCTTTGAAGCAACTTTTGGACAATCACCAATGAGATGTGAAGAGTCACCACACCCATAGCATTCTCTTGATATTTTTTGTCTTTCTTTGCATCAAAGCTTTGCTTGTACTTCTTTGGGTCAAAGGGAGCCTTTACATGCTTACCCTTTCTCTTGAAGAATTTCTTGAAATTTCTCACCATCATAGCATATTCTTCATCATCATCACTATTGCCATCATCTTCCTCATCACTTGAGGATTCTTTAACATGTTTGGCTTTGAGAGCAATAGATTTTGACTTCTCCTTCTTTAATTTGGCTATTTCATCATCTTTTTGCATGATAACCTCATACACCTTGAGGTTTCCAATAAGCTCATCCATTTGGAGTAGATTTAAGTCCTTTGACTCCTCAATAGCCGTCACCTTAGCTCTCCATTTTGGTGAAAGAGCCCTAAGAAACCTTCTCACAATTTTCTTGTTAGAATAACTAGTCCCAAGTGACTTGAGACTAGTGACAATAGTATTAAACTTAGAGAAAGCTTCATCAATGCTCATTTCATCAAGAATATTAAATTGCTCATATTGTTGTACAAGCAACTCAACCTTGTTGTCTAGGACTTGAGCATTTCCTTGATGGGTGGTGACAAGAGATTTCCAAATCTCATTTGCACTATCTAGCATAAAAACTCTTTCATACTCTTTTCTAGGTAGTGCAATGTATAAAAAGAGTTTTGCTTCAAAAATTTTTGAAATCATCTTCTTGTCATCTTGATCCCATTTGTCCTTAGGAGTTGGTACATATGCATCAATTTTAGAATCAAAGGTTTTTGGCACATGATCACCATCCTCTATGATTTCCCAAAGATCAACATCTTTGGCTTTAACATATGTCATAAACCTTTGTTTCCAAAAGCAAAAACCTTCTTCTTCAAGAAGTGGAGGTCTAACCATAGAATTCCCCTCTACAAAGTTTTGTCCCATTTTCAACTCAAAGAATTTTTGAAAAATGTTTTAGAACACTTCAAGGCAAGTTTTCAAAAATTATCAAGAGCAACTTGCTCTGATACCAATTGTTAGAACCTAGAGGGGGGGTGAATAGGTTATATGTCCAATTTTCGAAGTTTTTACAAGTTCTTGCAAGAAAATAAAAGATATAGAGTTAGAGAGATATCACCAATCACAAGTTGAACACAATGATTTATAGTGGTTCATGCAAGTGTTAACAAACTTGCACTACATCCACTCCTTGGCCTCACCCACCAAGAATTTGATCCACTAGCTTCTCTCTTTGAAGGTAGAGATAAACCTTTTACACTTCTCTTTTTATACTTGCAAGAATTAATCTTCAAACTTGCAAATAAGGTAAAGATAACCTTTCTTCACTCTAATTCTCAAGGCTAGAGTTGATCCTCACTTCACTCTAATTTGGTAGGATAGAGTTGATCCTTACACTATTACAAATAATATGAAAGTATGGAGTAGTGTTTAAGCTTTGATGGCTTTGACTCTTGCTTGAATCTTGAACTTGAAAGATGAAATAATATTCAAAGATATGAGCTCAAGTATTAGAGAGTATTCTGAATGTTTTGTATTTGCAAGAGGTAAGTAATAAATGAGGTTTGAGTTGGTTTAAATAGAGAAAAAGGTCCAATTCTCAAAACTGTCCAGACGTGCGACGGTCGATCCACGGTCGACCGTGGCTCGACCGTGAGTCGTCTGGCAATTTTTGGTTTTTGCAATATAGACGTTGGGCTTTATTTAAAACCACACTCAACTCATTTTTACCATAAAAATCAACTGAAAAGTAGATGTTTAAAAGGTTGGTTGATCCCATACTTCTAATGTTTGAATTCAAACACAAAAATGGAAGTTTAGAAACCAATACACAAAGTATGTTGGAATTTTACCCCTTTGGGAGATTCCTTTGCTAGATATGGTTGTGTATTGTTTCAAAGTGAGATTGTGTTTGGTATTTGCTTAAAATGGGAAGTCTTAGAGTAAATCAACCCACAAAAATAAGTTTATAAAAATTTGTCACTTTTTATAAAAGTTTTATAAAAATAATTTTATAAAAACTTAAACTTATTTTAATTATTTTATTTTTATACTCATATCAATTGAATATATTCTTGTAGGTATCTTCGGCGAAGACTTCATCTTGAATGTTGATGGCGCTTTATCTTGGACGATTTGGATTTTGACGATTTATATAAACAAACTTTGTAGCAAATAAATATAACTATTTATTTGCTTGACTATATATATATATATATATATATATATATATATATATATATATATATATATATATATATATATATATATACAGATGTATATATGCACATATGTTAATGTTAATGGATACAATTATATAGACATATTGTATATTTTTGAATTAACAAAAGAGGATATAAATTATATTTCTATTTTCCCAACAATAGCAAAAACCAAAACTGTGCTGGACAACTACGACTCACTACTCAAACTAGAG
Source organism: Pulicaria dysenterica (assembly GCA_947179395.2). Taxonomy (NCBI): domain Eukaryota; kingdom Viridiplantae; phylum Streptophyta; class Magnoliopsida; order Asterales; family Asteraceae; genus Pulicaria; species Pulicaria dysenterica. The sequence continues at coordinate 15,485,398 of OX359296.1, forward strand.
CGGTCAACCGGATTCTGACACTAAAGAATGATAAGAGTTAATTATTTTCTTGAACTCAAATCATTTAGGGCATAAGATATTCTATCACTTTTTTTTCATGCACCTTTATTCTATTTTTTTCGTGCAGTTTTCTGTTTTTTTTTTTTTTGCTTTTTTTGATATTCAACTACGCCTTTGGCGAGAATTCTATAACATGAACATGCTCAAGAACCCGCAATTTATTGATGTGGCATAATACTTTTATTGACTCGATATGAAGACACGCAACACTGAAGGAAATCATGTATCCAGCACAACTAAGACTTAAGCTAAGGCCAAAAGAAGCTAAAATGGAATAGGCTAAACCATGTGGCTAAACAAATGAAATAGGCTAAGGCTTCAACATAGTGTCAAGGGTATCGAGTACTAAAAGTGAGTACTACGCGTTAAAGGGTACGACAGATTAGAAAATCTAACAATAAGATATTCTAACGAAAAACAGGTTAAACATTTGGCTAAAACAAATGAAGGCATATATCAGTGCAATGGTGTTAAATACTCATTATGGTGATTGTTAGAACTGTATTATTGTAATAGAATAGGAGTTATAACAATAGTTGAGAGTGCTTATTGTAAATATACCTTATAGGGATATAACCCTTGTGATACACAAGGAAATGCAAGGATTGCCACACTTACAAGAAATAAACTATGTGTGTTTTGAAGGTGAAACGAGATTCCCCCGTCGTCGTTCTGACTGATATATCTTGCCACCTTGATTCCTAAGTCAAGTGTTTGGATTTTTTGACTGAGTCAGGAGTTCTCAAAGTTTCAGTTATCATTCTGATGTTTCTAGATTTGGGTTAGCTTTGGGTCATTACTACCATGTACTTAATTCCTAATACCCTATGTCTAGTCATCCTACCCTTTCCTAACTGATTTTTGGTTCTTCTTTCTTAGTGTCACCAATATCTGGTCTCAAAACTAGATTTTGGCCATCCATTCCTTGTTTCTTTAGAATCTTGGTAGTCTTTTATCAGTCAGTTCTGAATTCTCATTTGTCATTCTTATCTTTCAGAATTCGTGTATCGTTGCTTGATTGTCTTAACCAACATCCGTTTACTTCATGTTTTCGAAGAGTTTGATAGATTTTTGTGTGCTTTTGAATAAGGATGTATCCGACTCCCTGTTCACGTTATGCGTTCAAAGTCACATTTTCTATAGTCGTACAGGTTGAAAAGGCTTGAATATGATTTCAGCTCCCTGTGTTCCTTAACGCTTATTTTTTTACTATAGAATCCTTATCCGTCCCAAGTTCGTTTGCATCCACTTGTCTTTCGTTCTCTTTGTCACTTGTTGTGATCCGGACTAGGTTGATACTCTTGTACGAGACTTCTCAGATTTTCGATTTGGTTGATGTATTCACTTCTGATCTACATTCACTCCTCAACGATCCATTTTGGATCACAAGTGGTAGAAGTTAATAGACTGATACTTCACAACTGAACATTTTTCATGATGACGAGTAAAGAATTTGGACATCATGAGGGGGAGATATAAAGAATTATTCAGTTGGTTACTGCATGAGACATATAGTACGAGGTATTCAGTCTAGGGGAGAAGTACTTAGATGAAAGTAACAATTTATTCTCACCCTAATTTTATCTTCAAGGATCGAGAGCAACATTGTAGGGGGAGGGTTTCCCCGTTCGTGATTCTAGGGGAGTAAGTAACATATTCTCTCATATTGATGAATCCTTATATGCTTCCACTGATGCTACCAATGCTCAAGGATCCAGATGCTGAAAACCTCTATATGCTAAATTGATTATATAACCAAAGGCGATCAATGCCTTAGGTTACTGGAGCGCTACAAGACAATAAGCACAAGACCCTCAAGATACTGAAGAGATCAAGACTCCTGTTCATTTTAATTCTACAACTCCTATTCCATTCCAAAGGGGGAGATTGTTAGAACTGTATTATTGTAATAGAATAGGAGTTATAACAATAGTTGAGGGTGCTTATTGTAAATATACCTTATAGGGATATACCCTTGTGATACACAAGAAAATGCAAGGATTGCCACACTTACAAGAAATAAACTATGTGTGTTTTGAAGGTGAAACGAGATTCTCTCTCTACCTCTTCATAGTTAACTTAGCAATCCTTCAATCTACCGCTTGTTTATCTCCAACAGTGATCTCGAAAAGTAACTTGGTAACAAGTTCTACAGTCTATGATTTCAGCTATCATCACACAATCGAAAAAAATTCTACTAAATTATTATGCTCAAAACTCTCGATTAGGGAAATGGGTTAAGTGACGATTAACAATGCATGAAATCTCAAATATCATGTTACCAACAATTTATTCACTTGGGATAACCTATAATAATGTGGACTATGAGCTGAGGAAGAAAAATGACCTACAATCAGATTATACTATAGACAAATGCTCGAAGACAAGAAAAGTTAAGTTTACTTAACCCCAATTCGCGCCTCGAAGCCTTCTTGAGAGATGACCATCAAACTAAAGTTGTAGCCCTCTGAGTCTAGTTTCTGTGGCCGCTTGAATCGCCTCAATCCGAGTTTGTATGAGCTAGATATGATCAAAACAATGGAGGTGTGTCGGAGTTGACAGCTTTTCTTATTTTATTTCATTTTTAAGTCTTTTTCCTCCCTTTCTTCGAGTATTCCACCATATTTACCTGTAAACATCCCAAAACATATATTAGTGTATATTTTGCTCATTTGCACGTAAATTAGAGTGTAAAACTTATAATATTTACGGATGAAAACCTAGCTAAATCCGGAAATATCAGGGATGTTTAAAAAAAGTATAAAATTTGATGGTATGAAATTAGAAAAGGAATAGTAAAATAAGTGTAAAAGTGTTTCAGAAATGTTTTGAGATATTAAAATTTTCAGATAAAAATAATAAAATATCACCAAACATTTACATATGTCAGAATTTTAACAAAAAACAATAACTAATTTTTTTTGAAGTACTACTATTAATGGATAACAAAAAATTAAGAATATACTAATTTTTAAAAAGTGTCATATTATAATAAAATTTATACCAAAACGTAGATAAAAATGAGACGATCATAAATATATAATTATTTTTTCTCTAAACAAAATGTATCACAAGTTACTAAACATAATGTATAAACACTGTATTATTAATTATATTAATATACAATTTTTATAAAACCCCCTTACATTTTCTTAAAAACCCCTCCCATGTTTTATAAAACCCCCTCATAATTTTCATTCAGACCCCTCCCAATTGATTTAGATTTGGAATTCAATGGCCATAAATCTTTCTAAAATTGTTTTTGAAATTGAATAATTTTAAAATTGAAGGTTATGATTGGTTAATTAATACTCAATTTATGGTTATTTTTGGAAAATTTGCATGTTTTTTATATATAGATATAGATTGTTTAACAAATATTTAATAAATATGTTAATAGATTGTCTGATTAATAATGAATATTGTGTATATTTGTATAATAGTAAAATATTACATTCTTTTTAAAATTGTCGTTGAATCGAGTCTTATTTTGTTCATACAATGCAATCATATCTTATATTATCTTATGATATTATTAAAAGAAAAGGGTTGATGATATCATCATCACTTATGAAAAAAGGCTCCACCAATCACAACTCTCCATTTCTTAATTTTTTTTTTAAAATCGACAATAATTGGAAACACTTGAATATAATTGAAAGTGTTTGAAAAGTAATTGTTAGGGGAAAGTATGAAATATGTGAGGGGGTTGTAAAAAAATTGTATATTAATGTAATTAATTATTAGTTGTTTGGAAATTATGTTTAATAACTTGTAATATATTTTGTTTTGAGAAAAAATAATTATATATTTGTAATCGTCATATTTTTATCTACGTTTTAATATAAATTTTATCGGAATATAAGGTTTTAAATTAGTATATTTTAATTGTTTTATCCATCGAGAGCAACGTGTAGGTAATTATTAGACATTTTTATTCGTCTTTTATATTTGTTCTCTCTACATAATATAGTCGATATAATCACTAATTTATTGGTCTTTGGAGAATAAGAATTAATATTATACTATAACCAACGGTTAGTGGCATAAAGTTATTTACAAAATTACCCTTACCACTTAGAGTTTTTTAAAATTAATTGTTAGTTGTGAGTAAATAACCCTACAAAAACTGTAACTCTACTTAATTATTGGGTACTGAAACAGCTGTCATGTTATTGGGTTTTGTAGCTACACATACAACTTGGAATTTTATAAAAAAAAAATTTAATAAGTTTCTTATTTTTTAACTAATAACTTCGTACATAAAATAAAAGTTATTATTACATGAATATTTGAATTCAGTGATATATTGTCTTTTCAATTATATTTAATTGAATAATAAATTACACTTAAACGATTTACATATGTCTAGACATAATCTATTCTATGTTAGAATCTTATTTTTATGTGGTCTAAATTTTAATAAATTAGTTTACAATTTCAAAGATTCAAATATAATTGTCTAATAAAAATATCTTTAAAGCACTTGATATTATAACATCAACAATAATATTGTAGTTATGTTTTTACAATATCGGGACAAAGCTCCATCACGAAAAACACATTAATATTATACTAACAACTTTTAGACGTGTAACTTAACTGTACATTTCTTAAGAAGAGTATTTATAAAAAGTATTAAAAATACACCTTTTCACTTATTGACAATTATATGTGACGGTTTCTCGAGTGAAGAGTAAGGAGCGGTTAAAAGTTTTAATTTGCGACACCGAAGGCAACACTACTAATAAAACCATGGATGTTGTTTATAAAGAGCTTTTATAGGAAATCTAATGATAATCATATATTCGAATTTCATAATTACATAATGGTTATTCATTTCTTATGAGATTTTATATTTCTATCTATGTTTTATAAATATTTTTACTACACGTATTAGTACATTTTAAAACTATATAAATTTAAAATTGACTTATATCATTCTGTGTTAATACACGGGTCGCTTAGCTAGTATTTAATTTAACAAATATAAAATAATACTTTCACATAAATAATTATTGTCACCCGTGTGTTTACACGGGTATCTAAACTTATATATATATATATATATATATATATATATGAGAATGAGATACTAAATCTCAGCCATTCGATCGACGTCCATATCTAAAAGTGTTTTATTTGTGAAAAGTGCGAGAAGAAATCTCAAGCACTTATTTGTATTTGATCTAGTAGTCGAGATTAATCATGCTTTTTATTTGTATTAAAACTTTTTTTTAATGAATAAAAAACGAAAATAAATTAAAATAATTTACTGTAAATTGTTATTTTTAGGAAGTTCACCGGTGAACACAACCAAGAATAGTTACGAGTTTTTCTCATAACATTGAACATGGCTAAAAGTATACAAGTTTAAGATAAATTTTACAATATTCAATACTGAACACCGCCGAAGATATGCGAGTTTTTCCATCATTAGTATTTTAATTCAATAATTCTTTGATTGTTCACCAATGAATTTAAGCTTGTTTCCTAAAAACAACGATTGAAAATCTATGTTTCTTATTTTAGTGAATATTAATCTAAAAATTTTGTAGAGTTCAGTCTAGAAAGTGTTTTCAAATGTGTCTTTTGTTTTAAGTGATGAACGCACAAGTATACTTAAACTGAACAAAATACTTTTTTATATCTAAATAGTTAGATGTTTATTAATGAACAAAAAAAGAAACAACATAAATATAATTATTCTTATCTAATCACATGACATTCAGCATATATTCGATAATGAACCATTCTATAATTTATTAATTAACAAAGAGATAAACAATATGAATATAACTTATAACCCAATTAAGTTACAGTGTCAATCAAATCCACAATCCACTTTACTTTTACATTCCATATATATATATATATATATATATATATATATATATATATATATATATATATATATATATATATATATATATATATATATATATATGTGTGTGTGTGTGTGTGTGTGTGTGTGTGTGTGTGTATGTGTGTGCTATAAAAGTACACGCAAACTGTTAGAGGGTGACAAATGTAACACCGTGATTTCCAAAAATATCATTTAATAAAAATTTTAAAATAATTATTAATCATTTACAATGGAAGTCTTAAACTATATTGTAACACCGCGCTTTTGAAAACCAGATTTTTCTTTTTAAATTAGTAATTCAAGAATCCAAATTGCGTGGATCCGTTTGTAAACTCAAATTAAACCAAACCTGTTTTTCAAAATATCATAAGCAGCGAAAAACATTTAAAGTGGCTATAATTACAACCAAAATTAGCCACGACATACAAAAAGACTGTTGGTGTTAATGAAATTATCCACCGACCACCAAAAACAAATATATACAAACAAAGCATTAAGACAAGTGTTCCTCCAAAAGCATATGTAAAACCATCAAGTACCCAAGTTCACACGTCTAAGTACCACCTGCAATCATGGGAAGAGTATCTGTTAGCTATTTAAAGCTAGTGAGCATAAGATAGCATAATCAGTAATATAAACATATCACATATCAACAATAGTATCAAACAGTGATATCCTAGCATCTCGAGATGAGCTGGCACAGCCAGAAGGAAGCATAATCTCGCAGGGTAGCTAACCCGGCTCCACACTCCTAACTGGGGTAACCAGACACATCAACCGCGCGGGTGGGTGAGCTAGTAGCGGTCCACCGTTGCGTTATGAAGTCATCGACTCCATGGGATACAGCGGGTAACTGATCCCCAAATTACACGAGGAACGTTGGGTTTGCAACCCCAAACCGTTGACGGTATCATCGACCCGTAGGTCTCAAAGCGCCCCAGCCCGAAACTGGCCCCGATCAAGGACTATATCCAGTCCCCATATCTCGGATCCGATCATAAACACAAATCTGACCCATTCTGGGCCTCATAGCACGCATATCATAACCATATAATATCCATGGTTCAATTCATACATGCTTCTTGCATATTCATAATCTTATCATAAATCATGATTCAATTATTACGTGTGTTATGCATAAACATAGCATACATCAAGGTTAATTTCATTTCATGGAATTACTAACACATACTAATAACATGTAATATGGTTATATTAACTCTTATGTTATCCTATACTCACCTGTGAGGCTAAAGCAAACAGATATAATGATCGTCTTGGTCGTCAGGGTCGTTCGGTTCGCCTATAAGAGAATACTCATGTTTAGTCACTTCACACAAGTACATTAACTAATATAACTAATATGAATCCCTTAATGATGCCTTTAAACTAATTAGAACCCTAAACGAGCATCCCGTGCGATAAAACATCGAAAAACAGCAAACAAACCGCGCACTGTGGCTGGACAGGCGCCATGCGATCGTAAGGGAAGTGCATGCGATCGCAAGGCACCCTATGCAATCGCAAGGGAAAACCATGCGATCGCAAAGCCCTGCAGAACAGTCCAATGTCGTTTTTCCAGCCCCTGTTCAGTCCTTATGCACATCAAACTCAATTTCCAGCATTCCAAATCAATTTCCAGTGATTCTATATCATCTAAGGCATCATAATGAATCCAAAAACATACATATAACAATCTCTAATCAAGAATTGAAGGCATAGGATCAATTTCTTCCTTCTTGACCCATTTGGTGATCTTCATGAAACAACACCAAAATCAAGACTTTAATTACTGAAATCGGTTTCTAAACACTTAGAAATCATATAGGAACAGATTGGAAAACTTGAAACCAACTATGGATAGCTAATTCGGATTTTGCCATTTTTTGACCTAAACTTCAAAACTCAAGAACAAGGAAGCATGAGGGAGATGATAGACTTACAAGGTAGAAGTAGATGATGAACAATAGATTATGAGCAGATTATAACTCGAATTTGTTGCTGAACAGAAGATTAATTAGCTTCTTATTTGATTTCCTCCTTCACAAGTTCAAGAACAAGAGAGTGCTAAGTGTGTGTAGTGTGTATGTACGCGTATCTGTATGTTTGAGAAGGGGAGAGACCGACTTTAGGTCTCTCATTTATCCACAAGGGTATTTTGTTCCCCTTTTCAACTTACAAGTTAATACCCGTTTACCCATTTAAACTAACGGGGATATTTCCGGAATCCTTATTCAAAACCATTTACTAATATACTAGTTTTATTCATTTTCTTTAATATTTTAATATCACAATTTCTAAATTATTCTCATAATAATTTAATATAAAATTCTAATATCACTATAAAACTAAAGACTAGAACGTACCAAAAGTATAAACGACTAGGCCCTTTGTGAGGATGTTACAAATCTACAGTCCTTAAAGAGGATTCCGTCCTCGGAATCCTGTCTTACTTACACTCACAATCATAAGTCACTAAATGAATTCTTTCAACGAGCAACACCTTCAACTAAACTTATCATCAGTTAGAGGTTCACAAACGTCAACTCAACAAATCCAGTTAACTTAGACCCGCAGGTCTCATCAAGTTAATCTCTTAACTCTAACATATCGGGACTCGTCTGTTCTCAACGGCGCAATAGTGCATAATGAAAGAGGATCAGACCTCGTATACTCCTATTACAACTACAGTTCAATTCGTCTTTACGCCGAATATCTTCCATATAGGAACGTATTTACAATTTCACTTCCTACTATGATCATACGCTTAGTTATAAACTACCACCCTCATTTATTTTCTAATTGTTTCTGCCTTTCAAACTCATATACATCTCTTCTAGTGTATCCATCACCTGATCAGAATAATACTTGCTACGGAAAATCTTTAGAAAATCTATCCAAGTAAAGGCAGCTCTCACTTCTAGAGGTGTAGATGAGATCACTATGTTATACCATTCAATAGCATTGCCTCTCAGTTGTTTCCTAGCAAAATCTACCTTGTTGGACTCTTTACAGTTGTTGTTCTCAAAGACTAACTCCATCTCACGGATCCATTTCTCAGTTATACTAGGATCCCTGCTGCCCTCATAGGTAGGAAGTTGGAAAAATAAGAAAATTCTAAGATCAGGCGATTGCTCAGATTCTACAACCGATTGCACGAGTATCCGTTCTTCGGACGCCTTTATACGAGCCTCTAACTGTCGGATATAAGCCTCTCTATCCTCGTGTTCAGCCATTCTATTATATTAAGTGTTCTAGCCAAACAAAACATATATAATCATACTTATTATTATTATTACTTCATTAGCACAATAAGCAATTAAACAATAGCATTTCAAGAATATAACACTCTTTCACACACCCCTTGACCTCCCGAGGAACACTAAACAATGGTCGGGCCTGGGTTTGAGACTGAATACTTTTACAAGTACCCAATTCACTCAAACCTAGGCTCTCATACCAACTTGTAACACCGCGCTTTTGAAAACCAGATTTTTCTTTTTAAATTAGTAATTCAAGAATCCAAACTGCATGGATCCGTTTGTAAACTCAAATTAAACCAAACCTGTTTTTCAAAATATCATAAGCAGCGGAAAACATTTAAAGTGGCTATAATTACAACCAAAATTAGCCACGACATACAAAAAGACTGTTGGTGTTACTGAAATTGTCCACCGACCACCAAAAATAAATATATACAAACAAAGCATTAAGACAAGTGTTCCTCCAAAAGCATATGTAAAACCATCAAGTACCCAAGTTCACACGTCTAAGTACCACCTACAATCATGGGAAGAGTATCTGTTAGCTATTTAAAGCTAGTGAGCATAAGATAGCATAATCAGTAATACAAACATATCACATATCAACAATAGTATCAAACAGTGTTATCCTAGCATCTCGCGATGAGCTGGCACAGCCAGAAGGAAGCATAATCTCGCAAGGTAGCTAACCCGGCTCAACACTCCTAACTGGGGAAACCAGACACATCAACCGCGCGGGTGGGTGAGCTGGTAGCGGTCCACCGTTGCGTTATGAAGTCATCGACTCCATGGGATACAGCGGGTAACTGATACCCAAATCGCACGAGGAACGTTGGGTTTGCAACCCCAAACCGTTGACGGTATCATCGACCCGTAGGTCTCAAAGCGCCCCAGCCCGAAACCGGCCCCGATCAAGGACTATATCCAGTCCCCATATCTCGGATCCGATCATAAACACAAATCTGACCCATTCTAGGCCTCATAGCGCGCATATCATAACCATATAATATCCATAGTTCAATTCATACATGCTTCTTGCATATTCATAATCTTATCATAAATCATGATTCAATTGTTACGTGTGTTATGCATAAACATAGCATACATCAAGGTTAATTTCATTTCATGGAATTACTAACACATACTAATAACATGTAATATGGTTATATTAATTCTTATGTTATCCTATACTCACCTGTGAGGCTAAAGCAAACAAATATAATGATCGTCTTGGTCGTCAGGGTCGTTCGGTTCGCCTATAAGAGAATACTCATGTTTAGTCACTTCACACAAGTACATTAACTAATATAACTAATATGAATCGCTTAATGATGCCTTTAAACTAATTAGAACCCTAAACGAGCATCCCGTACGATAAAACGTCGAAAAACAGTAAACAAACCGCACTGTGGCTGTACAGGCGCCATGCGATCGTAAGGGAAGTGCATGCGATCGCAAGGCACCCTATGCGATCGCAAGGGAAAACCATGCGATCACAAAGCCCTGCAGAACAGTCCAATGTCGTTTTTCCAGCCCCTGTTCAGTCCTTATGCACATCAAACTCAATTTCCAGCATTCCAAATCAATTTCCAGTGATTCCATATCATCTAAGGCATCATAATGAATCCAAAAACATACATATAACAATCTCTAATCAAGAATTG